>CAJVGC010000590.1:32068371-32107063 GCA_910822075.1 Senecio squalidus
GATGATATCATCTTTGGATCCACAAAGGATTCATTGTGCAAAGAATTTGAGGATCTCATGCACACTAAATTTCAGATGAGTTCAATGGGAGAACTCACTTTCTTTCTGGGCCTACAAGTCAAACAAAAACCGGATGGCATGCTAATAAGCCAAACCAAATATGTCAAAGACATCCTTACAAAATTTGGATTATTAGATACAAAGGTGGCGAGTACTCCGGTGGAAACTCACAAACAAATGACTGCTGATCTTGAGGGGGAGGATGTGGATGTACACAACTATAGATCCATGATAGGATCTCTCATGTATCTCACAGCATCAAGACCAGACATCACGTTTGGAGTATGTTTATGCGCAAGATATCAAACAAGACCAAAGATGTCTCACCTCATAGCTGTCAAGAGAATCTTTAGATATCTAAAGGGCAAACCTAATCTAGGTTTATGGTATCCTAAAGACTCTCCATTTGATTTGATAGCCTATACTGATAGCGACTATGGAGGCGAGAACCTAGACAGGAAGTCCACCACTGGAGGTTGCCAATTCATTGGCTCAAGACTGGTGTCATGGCAGTGCAAGAAACAAACAACGGTATCAACATCTTCAACAGAAGCTGAGTACATTGCTGCTGCTAGTTGTTGTGCTCAAGTACTTTGGATTCAGAATCAGATGATGGACTATGGATACTCCTTCATGAACACACCAATCTTCATTGACAACCAAAGCACAATAAGCATCATCAACAACCCGGTAAAACACTCCAAGACAAAACACATAGAGATACGCTATCACTTTATAAGGGATTGCAACGAGAAGAAACTAATCCATGTTGAGAAGATCCATACAGACAATCAACTCGCTGACCTCCTCACAAAGGCGTTTGATGTTGGAAGATTCACGTTCCTAATCACAAGCATTGGAATGCTTAATACGGAAGAATAACTCAACTACTTCTCTCTCTCAGTATCTCTATTATGTTTAAATTTAAGTCCCTTCGAAGAAGCAGTAGTAACCTTTTGATGAAAATCAAGTACCTTACTCTCTAGTATTGTACTATGTTACTACTGCAATATTAATAGTAAAGACAAAAAGTATCCAAAGTATGATTAGTACGACCAAAATTTAAGGCTAAGGGAAGGTTTAACTACTACTGCCCTACGCAAATAAAATTTTGGACGGAATGGTTAATACGGACAAGTAAGGAGTTGCTACGGCCTTCTGGTTTAATACTGCCAGTAACTTAGGTTACTACGGACAGTCCAGTTAATACGGCCCATAAACAATTACTACGGCCCATTAACCTACTTACTACGGATCTGTACGTTAATACTGCAGATTATTATATTAATAAAGGTTTCTTAATCAATAAGAATGCCTTAATTAATGATGATTTGACAAGTCAGAATACAACTTGCAACCCCACTTTACACGTGTCAGGCAAATAGAACATAACATAACACGTGGTAAAACCTGATTGGACCTAATTTTTGAAAATCAGGCGCGAGGCACAGCTACTAGTGCCACGTGGCTTTCTTTAATTGGACCGTTACTTTTAAATGATTACCAGCGTCTAATCAGGGGAGTCAAGTTGTTACAATTTTTCGGTATAAAAAGGGGGTTAATTGAAACAATTGAAAATTACCGTTGTAAAAACCCCTAAATCTTCCAAGCAAAGTTACCGTTAGACCTAAATTCAATCAATTTTCAATTTTGTTGTGACTAATCGTCTATATTCTTTTGCATTACTGTTTCTACTCAATCACAGGGCATCAATGGCGGAACAACTGCAATTTTACAAGACTCACAACATGGTCGCATGCTTGGAAAAGACTACCGATAACGCCGATTTTCACGAAATCATTGATTTCTTTAATCAATCAAAAATCAAGACGGCGTTAACTATTAATCCGGAGATTAACGAATCCCACATTAGGGATTTTTGGACATCTGCCACGCTGGACGAATACGAAATTGCCATCAATGCGGTGGTAAGGGGAAAAGCAATTAAAGTGACAGAGTCCTCGCTCAGAACCCATCTTAACCTACAAGATGAGGAAGGTATTGAACATGTTCCTGATGCCATCCTAGTAACTACTTTTCAAAACATGGGATATGAGGGGAACTTAAACATATCCACATTTTTAAAAGCTAAACTTTCCCCTCAATGGAAATACATGTTGCATACTTTGCAACAATGTATGTCCCCCAAGAGAACAGGGTGGCATGAAGGAAGTTTTTCATTAGCCAATGCAATGGTATGCTTGGCTACGGGGGGTATTTTTAATTTTTCATACATGATTTTTGATGCAATGAGAAGAAATATTGATAGTACAAACAAATTTCTTATGTATCCAAGATTTCTTCAACATTGCATAAACTGTGTTCATAAAGATCTCCCCAGATCTGAAAAATGTTTTGTCTCACATGCTCATACAAGAAAAGTTTTTACAAACATGAGACAACCAAACAAGGGCGGACCATCTCGTGTGACACCACTATTCTCCAAAATGTTGGTGGTCACAATTCCCACAGCTGCAGGACAAGAAACTCTTCCTCTGTCCCATCCCACAGCTGCCACCATCAGTACCACTGCACTTACTCAGGGCACTAGTGCCATATCTGAAGCAGGTACTGCAGGTGGAAACCCTGAGGTTGCTACGGTGGTTGATACTGCCACAGTACCTCCAGTTGCTACTGTGAGTTCTACTCCAGTTGCTACTGCTTCAGTCACTACTGCTAAAGTGACTAAACCCAAAGTTTCTGCGCCTCACAAACCCCTCAAAGTTGCTTCTAAAAGAATCAAGAGGGTTACTCAGCTTCTTGTTTCTACAACCATCCCTCATACTACTACTGCAAAAGCAATCCCTGAAACATCTTCAGGATTGCATCACACAATAGGGGAAAACCTTGAACATACCCCCTTGTTCACTGAGTTGGTCACTAAGGAGAGGGAAGACCATGTGGGGAGGGCTGATACTACTGCAGCCTCTACTTCTTATAGTGGAGCTCAGGACAGTATCAACATCAATAAGACCCAAACTACGGCAACACCTTCACTTGCTGAGAACTTGTTCTCAGATAAGGAAGGTGGTCCCTGGCGCCAAGAGACCATGGGGGAGATGCATGCTTCTGCTAGGCAGGAGAGTTTCTCTATTCCCGAGGATCTTCCACCTGTTGGTACCCAACAGGAAAGGGGTGAGGGTAGTGGTAGTCATTTTACTGAATTGATGGGTATGTACCAATCATTACTGGTGAGGGTTGAAAAGCAAGAAGAGATGTTGTCCTCTTTAACTTCTTTGGTGCAACAAGTGCTGGCACAACAAGCTTTGATCTCAGTCCAGCTACTGCCCAAAAGAATCACCACACTAAATGCTGGAACATCACCAATGCCATCCAGTTCATCCTCCTCAGATGACTCCCCAACAGATGACAACAAGGGGGAGAAAGAAATAGATGTGTTATCATCTGGAGAGAGCAAAGGTGATGAAGATAAGGGAAGCACAGATACTGTCATCACTGCCACCTCCAATCAAGATGAAGAGATGGAGACAGACAGTGTAATTGAAGGGGAGACAGACTTTGATGCTAATATGGTGATAGATGCAGAGGGTGAAAATATGGAAGTGGATACTCCACTTAAGGGGGAGCAGCAGCAGCAAGAAGTCAAGCAAATGGTTGAAGAAACACTAGACGAGATGGAAGATGAAACTTCACCAAAAGTTGCTGCGGATCAAGATGCTGAAATGGTTACTGCGGATCAGGTTACTACGGATCAAGTTACTACGGTGGATCCTATGGTAACTAGCCCAGTTACTACTGAACCAGTTGTTGCGGACCCCATGACAACTAGTCCAGTTGCTACGGACTTAGTTGGTACGGCTGAAACAGAACAAGTTACTACGGAGCAAATGATCATTAGCCCAGCTCCAGAAACAGAGGAGGAAGATCATTCCTACCTATTCTCAGCCACTCCTCCCACGTTCAATCAAGCTTTCTCACAGCTTCAAGCAATTCAATCTGAAGCTACAACTCCTTCCACCACTATCACAGATACTCCCTCTACCATTGATCAAGAAGAAGCTGCAAATGTTCTTATAAGAACAGAATTGTCAAGAACTAATGTGATGGCTGATGAAGACACTATAGCATCACAGCTGCTGAAGATCAAAGAGGAAAAAGCAGAAGAAGAGAGAAAGAAGCTGCTGGCTGAAACAGTTGCAAGACAGAGAGCAATTGCTGCTGTAGGTGAAAAACCTAAACAAACCTCTCTCAAGTTACCTGAACAATCTGCGGGTACTTCTGCTCCTACAGGTAAAGTGGGATACATCACAGTGGATGAGAAGAAGAAAGTGTCCAAACCCACTCCTATAGAAGTCAAGATAGCTGAAGATAGAAAGAAGTACACAGCTTATCTCAAAAGCAAAGGTCATAGTGGCAGATCCTTAGGCCCTATGAAGCTGGCTTCTATCTTGGAACTTGTAAAGGAAGAAAAACAAAAGGAATCTAACAGGGAAGCTGCTCTTACAAAGCTAGCTAAGATTCAAGAGAAAAAGAAGAAAGATGCTCTTGAAGCTGCCCTGAAAACAGGAAGAAAAGTGTTCATACATTCTGAACCTGTTCCTGAAGAAAAGAAGTCTGAGGAGAAGCATAGAAGAGTCAAAAGCAGATCTACAAGAATTCCTCAAGCAAAAAGAAGAAAGATAAATGAAGATGCTGCTGCTTCTCAATCAAGCCCAGATATTCCATTCATGGATGTCAAACCAGAGCCTGAAGATATGGAACAAGATCCTCCTAGTACTGCTCAAGGGGGAGATTATTCTGCATACATCAACCATGTTGAAGGTTTGAAATATACTCCATTGAAGGTGAAACCTCCAGCAATCATTGATTGGAAATACATTGGTGGAAATCTGAAAACTGAATATGAAGTTACCAGAGCTGATAAGTCAAAGAAAAAGCTTATAGCTTTTCATGCAGTTTTCATGGAATTTGATAGAGATGATCTGGAGAGGATGTATGAGATTGGCATAAGGAAATATTCTCATCAAAGAAAAGGAGTATGTCCTGGTATTGATCTGGCAATGGATGTACTGTGTATACTGTTTGAACCTGGATACAAGCCAACAAGTTCAGTCTTCAAGGCAGAAGGACCTAATAATCCTGTACTCAACTGGTTTGTTTATGAGAAAAGTGAAGTGTACTCGATTATAAGAAGACATGGAGCAAGGGAATTCTACTTGGTAAGTCACAAGTATCCACATTCATTGAAGACTTTGGATGAGCTGATTGAATTAAAGCTGAATGGACCAAGAGACTCAATGCTTGCTCAAGAACTTATTTGGAAAATCTTGTGTCAAAGGATAGAAGAAAAGAACAAAATGGAAATTGACTTGTAATAACTCATCGTTGTAATAGTTAATACTGCTTTATGAATGAAGTAGTTAATACTGTTGGAGCATGAAACTTGTACTTTTGATGTGTCATAAAAGTTCAAGGTTAAGGGGAGATTGTTGGGTTATAACTTAGTTGATATAGTTTAACCATAAACAATGATACCTAATGAACAAACGAAAGTAACTTAAACAGTCAGATTGATGTTAAGAAGTTACTACGGAAGAACACAAGAACAAGTTAGTGCGGCTGTTCAACATATTACTAAAGTTACTACGGAAATGGAGTTACTGCGGACAAAGTCAGAGTCAAGATAAAGTCAAGCCAAGACACGCGGAAGACAAAACTTATCTTGCAAGTATCGAATCTAATTAGATAGAGTTATAATTAGATTAGATTTCGTTTTGTTATTTAAGTAAAGTTTCCTTAATCTAGATAATGATAGATTTAGATAAGGATAGATGTAGATTTCTAGTTTATCTAGAACGAGCCTCAAGGTCTATAAATAGACAGATCCTTGAAGAATAGAAAACACGTTGTATTGATATATTGATTAATGCAATTGAGGCTTATAATTCGACAATAATTTGTTTATTCATTATTCATTATTAGTTGTTCGATAACTCGTAATATTGAAGTGTTCATCCGCTGCTGAACTTCTTCAATAGATCTCGATCTTAATCGTTAGCAAACATATTAGTTTATCCAGACTAATACGATCCTGACAGAATCTGCTTCAGAGTTTTCTGCATCAGGGGGTGATGATGACAGTGAAAGTGATGCTGGATCGGAGGAGACCGTTGAACTCCCCGATGCCACAAAGAAGTTGGAGCAAACATTGGATGAGTTGGTAGTTCTCAAGAGGACTATGTCAGTGGCTGATTATAATGCGAGACGTAACATGCTTATGAAGCAAATAGCGAAGGAAGGGAAAGTTAAAGGGAAGGCTGCTAAGGGTGTTACGTTTAAGGAACCACAACCGGTGATTCCTTCCCCAAAGCCTCTACGTTCTGTGAGGTCGAAGCAGGCAGAGTTCGTTGGTGTTCAGCCTGGTACTTTTAGGCAATCTCCTCCATCTACAGTGAAACGTCCTCGCTCCTCTCCCGCTTCACAAGAGGTCTCTCCTGAACGACCCTTGGTGAAGCGGTCAAAGCAAACCACTACCACCACCACCACTCCTCCACCAATCATTACTACCACTCCTCCACCGGTCCTTACTACTCCTCCTCCACCACCAAAATTCACGCCAACTCCACCCATATTCACTACTTCCTCACCAGTTGTGACCTCTACTCCATCGGGCAGTTCTTCTCGCCCTCAGATCACAGTTGGTTTAAGTGATTCGGTAAGTCAGATGCAGCTTCAGCTGGGGAACTTCCAGACTTCTCTCAACGAGCATGCCACGAGGATTAAAAAGCTCGAAGGTCAAGTGAAAGCTCGAGACGCAAAGATTGCATCACTGGAGAAGAAGATTGCAGGTTTTGAGCAAGAGGTTTCGGTGGTTCGGGGAGATTATGACCACATCCAAGAGCGTCTTGATGAATTACTAGATGAGAAGAAAGCGGAGGAAGGCGAGAAAGGCGATGACGATGATGAGGATGACGATGAAGAGGATGATGATGTTGAGAAAGACGATGCACCGAAGGACGACAAGGATGACACAGATGATCAGGGCAAACCTGATGATGATGGTGGTGCCGGAGCTCTCTCACGTATGAGCTCCGAAGATCAAGGCAAAGACAATCCTTCAGGACCGGCACAACACGGCGAATCTGCCTCCGGTTCTGCTAAGGATCAGGGATCTCCTGCTAAAGATGCTCCCACTCAGGGGGAGTCTACTAACCCTAATCTTGCGTTTGTCTTAGTTACTGCAGGTACACATACTCATCCGATTCAGCCTGCACAGCCCGCAATGTCTATACAAGGATCTACCGGTGTAGTTCCAAGGTTCGATGCTATGCCGATGCAAGAGGGTGATGCCGCCTCAGTGGTCCACGGGAGTTGTTCTATGTTTGAGGACTCCGAGGACGAGGTCGATTCTTCAAGGTTAAAGAAGGTTACTGCATTACAAGCGGCTGGAACGAAAGACAAATCTGCTTCCTCTTCTGGTTCAAAGAGGAAGTCTAAAGAAGCAAGCGAACCGGAGCCTCCAGCAGTTCCCGCTCCTCCCGTGAAGACTCATGTTCACTATGTTGATAGCAGAGGGCGGGAGATAGATCACAAGGTGTTTGGCAAAGTCGGTGTTGTTGCCGGTTGCAATCTCGTAGGCTCATGCAAAAAGCTTATCCTTTCATGGCGCTACATCGACAACACTGACTTCTTTGCCCTGCTGAGGATAGATGGGGTTCAGTATCTGAGGATGAAGTACGCTACATTCAACTCCCTGCCTTATTATGAGTTGAAGCGCCTCGCAGACTTGGAACCGCAGAATCTTACTTCAGATGCTTCAAAGCTCTTCTACATTCAGTTGAGGGCAGACATATACTATGAAAAGTATGTGAATTTTAGCCTTACCAAGCCCGTGAAGAAGAAGTTAAAGACGAAAAATCCCAAGACGGGGAAGCGAGAGGTGCAGCACATATATCCAGAGGTCAAGCAACTTAAGTGCATCAGGATGCCTTCTTTGCCTCAGGATTTCTTGGCAGACCTTGATTCTTGGTTCTTTGATGAGAAGACTCGGGAGGCAGTAATGACTGATATCGATGGGAAAGTGTTGCTAAGGATCTATGATCCTATCCATCTTCTCTGCCTCTCCGAAGAAGATCTGAAGCGGCTGAATCAGAAGATGATTTTTTCAGCGTGGAATGAGAAGTCGTTTGGCTATGTCTTCTCTCATGTGGTCCACATGTGTGTTGAAAGCGGCTACCATTCGAAGAATATGCCGCTGGTTCAGGCAGATGCAGTGTAGATATTTGTTTGCAGATTATTAGCTGGCTTTTTGGTTTCTCTTAATTCCCAGCTCAAACAATATTCTTATGTCTGTAATATTTGATGCCATCTTTTGCTATATATATATGTTTGTTATTCTTGAATGTACGTTTGTAATGTGTGTGATGCGTGGTTCGGTAGGTTTTTGATTCCTATTTGAGTTACGTGATCCGGTTTGCGTTCAAACAC
This sequence comes from Senecio squalidus, assembly GCA_910822075.1. Lineage (NCBI taxonomy): Eukaryota > Viridiplantae > Streptophyta > Magnoliopsida > Asterales > Asteraceae > Senecio > Senecio squalidus. Next base: position 32,076,880 of record CAJVGC010000590.1, read on the forward strand.
TTACTCTCAAGTTTAATACACATGTTTATATGTTAAAGTTTAAAGTGTTTAGACTTCGCAACATATAACAGTTGCGAACTCGAACAAAAACGGTTTTGCTTAAATGCAAAACTCTTTTCAAAAGAGTATAAAGTTTTGGAAACTCATTGAGTTAAAGTTAAGTAATCTCAATTGAGTATAAAGCGTCCAAATTGATAAAAACCTAAATCGTTTGATCGTGACTTCGAAATCTATCTTTTTAAGTTTTTAGGATTTGTATAGTTATAAAAAAATCAGAAAAACAATAAAAATCAGAAAAACATAAAAAGAGGGGGAGAAAGTTTGTAAAAACCTTAGGAAATGATAGTACATCGCAGATTTTAAAAAATCAGAATCATAAGTGCTTGTTCGATGTATTAGTAGGTACGGCCAATATCATATAAACAATTTTCCGAACCTGTTTCTAATGGGTAACACGGTTAAGTTTGTTCATCTCATGATAAGCTGAAAACTTTCGGTGTGCCTGGAATCTGTCACCATAGGATATTATTATATATATAAATAAGTATCAGAGAGTAATAGAAAAAGCGAGGAAAAGAAAAATTGAGAGAAAAACAAAAATATAATACATCTCTTTTATCTAAAACTCAAAGAGTTTAGATGATTATTAAAACTCAAAAACACCTTGAGGCACTCCTGAATTCTATAAGGTTGCGAAATCATAGTAATCTGGAGTTAGTATAAAGGTTGAGGAGTTATAAATAATTGAATCCAAGTATAACTCGTAACCCTTGATGCTTACTTGATAAACGGTAGAGACAGGGGGAGAGTAGAGTCAAATAAGAATTCCATAACTCTTGATGCTTACTTGATAAACGGCAGAGACAGAGGGAGGAATTCACGAGTCAATAAAGCTTATTAAGCTTCGATAAAGTTTATAAAAACTTAAATAAAGTTAATAAATAATGAAAAATGCATAAGTGCTTAAACTTAATACTATATGTATGCTTTTTTCAATACTTAGAGTAGTTAATAAAATAGGAATAAGGTGACAAATTTCCTAAATAAATACTGGAGGTTTGATGACGCTTTGAGGGAAGTTCGGATTTAGCTAAGTGTAAATATAAGTGGGATCCATATAAACAGTTGTAATTTAAATAATCGGAAGATTTTTTGTATGATATCTATATTGTATTTAAGAGGACAAATATACTAATAATCGGTTGATTCTTGTGATTCGACTTCTGCGATATGATCCTAAAAGCAAACTAATCCCTAACGAAAAAGATTTGCTCTTTGTAGGTTGCTAAAGTAGTGTGAATAGCTTATAGATGAAAACCTCAAAAAGATTTTCGGTTTTAGGTTAAGAAAACAAACAAAAATCCAAAAGGATTTTATTTCTGCGTTTATTTTCTTCGTTGTCACGTATCGTTTATGGTTAAAAGGTTTTATCACGTGTTTTCTGAAAAATGAGAAATTTTATCAGTTTAAAGAACAAAAACACGTATTTGGTCAGTTTTGTCTTTGTAAGCCAGGTTTACAAAGTTAAGGATCGGATCTTGAAGAGTTTAGCACTTCCTGGAAGTCAAGGACTCGAAGCTGATATTCATGGAGCCGCGTTGCTTAATGATTAAGATTGGCTGTCAGAAAGATTCGCAAGTTATCGGTTGCAGACTATACACCGTACAAGTTCTCTGTGAAGTTTAAAGGATCAACTCTCGATCTCTCGACACCAAAAGTTCAAGATAATTTTGAAGAATACAAGCTACATCTAAGGGGGAGTTTGTTGGAACATTATTGTCTGTAGTTGTATTCATTAGAATGTGTCGTCGAGTTAGAATATAATTAGATCGAGTTGTAAAGTCCAATACGCATTTACGTGAGTTACGGAGGGTAACTAACAGTTACCCTCGCGTAACTGAGTTACGGTCACGTAACTAGAAAGTTACGCGCGTAACTGTCTCCCAGACAGTTACGTGCGCGTAACTCTTCTAGGGTTTCGAGCTGACTATAAATAGCAGCCTCGGGATCATAAATGCGGTTGTTGAAAGTTGTCAGAGCTGTCAAATCAAGAATAGTTACGTGAGCTTAGGTCTAGGTCACGAAACTGAGTGTTCTTGTGTGTTAAAGTGTTGTAATCGATTGTTTAGGTTCTATTCGTGGTTGTAATCAAACACGTAAGCTTAATAGAATCAATCTTTTGATTATTGCATCTGTTCTTCACCGTTTACTTATACATACTAGTTATTCCTCGATTAGTGTGTTGTAGGATTCAAAGGAGATCGTAAGATAGGCGACCAACAAAAACAAAAAGTGAAAAAGAAAAGAGTGAAAATAACTGACCAGTTTTCCTAATTTCATAGAAACGGGCATTCCTGTTTCTTTTCCAATTCTTGTACATAGTGCTTTACATAAGTAGTATCCCAACCGTTCAACCGCAGTCCCACCCTCACACGCAACCCACCCACAACGTGTTAAGAATTTGATGGCTAGATCAAACTGCTTCTGGCCAACTTTCTCCGCCGCAGTCAAAAGCTGGAAAATAAGCTCCACCTCCCTAGTATCATCTATTGATAAGCTTGAAAAAGGAGACGATCCATATGGGTGAGTAAACATTGTGAACCCATTCACTTTCTGTGTCGAAAACTTTATAAACTTTTGTGCTGCAAGTTCGATTATTTCAACTGTAGACAGTTTTCCGTCACTTTCAGGTGCTGCTTCATCTTTGGAACAGTCTACTAGTCGCTTAAATTTGCTTCGGTAACAACTCAGTAGCTCTGGATATGTTGTCCTAGACTTAGAATTTAAATTCATTGATTCGTCGAATTCTGGTAATGTGTATGGTGTGTAATCATGGTTTTCTAAATCTTGAACTGTAACCGAATACGGCTTAATATGGTGTTGATTATAGTATTTATTCATGGCAGGTGACGAGCCAACCACCGAAGCCAACGGGTTCATATCACATAACTATAAAGTTTAAAAGAAAAAAAGAAAAAAGAAAAAAAAAATCATAATGTATATTTGGTATGCTAAGAAAAGCTCTAAGAATGTTAGTGCATTTGAATATACCTGACTATGTCTTTGGTTTACGTCTACCAGCAAAGTGAGTTCTTCTTCCGCAACCATGTTTAGCATTTCCGACACTGGAAAATGGTGGTGCGCCACGACATCTTCTTTTGTTTGGTCGAAAAAGAAGTTCGGGTACATTTTGAATGAATAATTGATAAAGATGGGAATAGATTTGATCTAAAGTAATAGTAAGGAAATGGGCTTTCATTCCTAAGAAATGTAGCCGGCATAAACTGTTTTCTTGTATAATAATAACCAAATGAATACAAAATTGGTCTAATAGTGTTTATTTGGGACTTAGTACGTTAAGACTACAGTCTATGGAGGTTGTCACATCTTAGTTGGATTTATACGTTTTCGAAAATTCCTTAAACAAAACATTGTAGAGCAGAAATTATTGTTGTATATGGACATTGTCTGATTAATCGAGTTAACACCGAGCCCTCATTCGCACATCGATTCATTAAGAATGTTATCTTAGACGAAAGGTAAGCTCAAAATATTAACTAAGATATAGATAAAGGTGTGAGACATGAGTTAGCAACCCTAACGTTAAGTTGTTAATTTTTGAATTAGATTATTATTTAGACATGTTAGTTTGACATTTTAGTTTGACATATGCTCATAACTATAGGGGTGTAAAAGTAACAGGACTCAGATATCTATCCGATTTGGATAACATGCTTTTCTATATATTGGATCGGTTACTGAGTTATATTATGACCCATTTAGCTTCTAAGCATACTTTCTGTATATATAAAAGATGATGAGGCACAGTGATGGATTGTCCCCTCGAAAATTTTGATACTAAGGGTAATTTGTGACCAAAAAATTTGATTTTCAGATTTTATCCTCGTAAAGTATACTATTTATAAGGATAAGTTTAACAAAATAAGCATTAAAAATCAGTTTGTGTAGTGGTAAAACCCTTTTTTCTTATGTAAGAGGTCATAGATTTAACTATTTATACAACTTATCTTTTAAAAAAATTTTTTGCCTACATAAAAAAAAAATCTTACCTCCACCCCTAATGAGGGCATGCACCCTTTTACCCTAAACTCTTTACCGTCTTCATCTTTTTCATATCATCAAAAATGAAACCGATTCTCCTTAGTCGGTAAAACAAGGTAGATTAAGGAGTTTACAAGTATTGATATGACTAATGTCTTTAGCTCTTTCTAGCATGACCACAAGACGTTAGCAAGCTTCACCCACTTTGATTCAAGCTCTCAAACTTGAGTCAAATATTCAATTTTGCACTCAGGTATCTTACCAAAAAAACATTTGATCATCGACCAAGTATTATTATGTCACAAAATAATATATTTTTATTTTGAGCCATTGAGCAGGGTATTGGTATGTCACTACATAAACCCTTGAACCTAGTCAAAAACTAGTATCACTTGACTAATTTGTCCACTAAAAGCGTAAACTGAAACTTGTAAGATATTCAAACACTAACATTTATCAACATAGTTTTAACTATACGGTGAATAGTGTTTTGAATAGCTTTTTTTTTTTTTTTTTTTTTTTTTTTTTTTGGGAATTATTAGTTAATTGAAAACCAAAATAGTTGTTTTAACTTGACGTTTAAATGTATAAGTTTTTAAATTAGGCGGAAACGAACTAAATTAAATACCATATATATATATATATATATATATATATATATATATATATTTGCATGAACTTACTAATGAAATTTATATACAAACTAAGAGAACTTTTTACATATAATTAATTGGCATTTTAATAAAAGATTTAACGGTTTTGCATTTATATTAATCATTTATGCTATATTACCCGTATATTGTTATTCAAATGCAAAATCTAATTAATTAGGTTTTATAAATTACAAAAATTTATTATCGTAAATAAAACTAATTTTAGTTTGATTTATATTAGATGAAATTTTTAATCCCGCAACAACACGCGGGTTAGAAAAATCATCGTTAGAAATAAGATTCAATCTATGCAATAACAAGAGCTTAGATATGAGTATTTCACTAGCATCTTTAAAGATAAATTCTATGTTTGATATAAACCTGATTTTAAGAGTCATATAACAACAATCTTATAAAAGCATTAAAAATTATTATTTTTTCTAAATCATAAATCTTATGTAGTTATGTTGAAGGGGTTTATACATCAATAAGAAATGTATGAATAAGTTAGTGTTGTGGTATTATGTGGTTAGGGTATAGAAATCATAAGGTAACCAGATATATCAATAAATCGAGTATCATTTTCTAAGCTAATAAACCTATTTCTTCCTTATATGAAAGACAATAATCATATTCGAAATTATATTAAATTAACAACAATTACTAAATTTTAGGAACACCGTCGACTAGAAAAACAAAAAAGCCCCTCAACGAAAAACTTCCATGTTGTTTTGATTTCGGGCTCCCATGCATCAGAATAAGCACTTTGTTTTTTAGCTCATTTATGAAGGCACACAAACAACATACATTATACTTTCTCAATCCCAAAATACATGTTCGGTATTGACTTGGCACACGGTTCTTTAATTTTTAAAAATGTTTTAAGTAAATAAAATGTGCACAAACAAAAAATAACCAACGTTTTAGATGACTAAGATTTGGAGGTATGAGGTGTTTGTTTATATTAAAGTTACGAAGGTTTTATTTTACTACAACAATAAGCCCAATTTTGGATAATTGTTTTCCTCTATAAATGTTAAGCCCAATAGCTTACTCTCTTTGTTACATTTTTATTGTCAATAGTTTGTAATGAAATCGATATGGAAGATACGTAAATAACTAATTCCATGGATTTAGAAATAAAGAAATAAAGTTATAAGTATAACAGTAATTACTTTAAAAATACATATTTAACAATTGTATAAACTATCTTCGAGTTTTTTTTTTTTCCATCTTTTATGTTTGAGTTTTAATAATCACAGTTCTTGCGTTTTGTTAATGTATAAGGAAGCTAAGCATGTAATAGCTTTTTTAAAATAACCCATATGACAGTTATTATGGAAATCTTTTTTGTTAATGCAAATTCTCTCCTTTGGATAAGAAATAATAAGGTTGAAATTTTGATGGTCTTTAACTTTTTATAACTTATTCTTATACTACATTCAATTAAAATTAAATTACATACTATTTATTTATTTTTATTTTCTGAGGATGCCAATAATATTCCCAACATGATTCGAACTTGTATCTTAATCTTTGATGCGAGTTTTATCCAAATATAAATTGCCACCAGAAAAACAATTTCTAGAGGAAAAAATTTAATACTATTAGCATGAACATAACGCAAAACTAGAAACACGAGTGCAATCAAGAGTCAAGACGCTAGACCTAATACATAACGTTCGAGTAATCTTTCCAAAGATCCAAAGTCCAACTGGACCACGCTACAACCTCTATTGATCCAATTGAAACATATACAACTTGAACGTGATAAGATTTACATTTACCATTTTTATCCATAATCATTGACTTGGTGTCGACCAACTTAACAGCTTTTTCAACAATTATTTGTTGGTGAATGTTAAAATTACTGGTTTGTTAGGGTTTTATAGCTATCTATGACATGTGTTAATTTATAAATTAAATTGTTATTATTTTAGAATTATCAAAATTTGTGTACGTTATTATGTTGTTAAATAAAATCTATCGATCTTGATCAGTATTCCTCGTATCATGATTGGTTAATTTCCGTCTTTTACAGTGTAAGCATCGTGACTTGCAAAGCTTGGTTACGCTACTAATTATAACAACATAATTATTTGTATTGAACTAAAAGAAAACAAGATCAAAACAGGTTACACACTACCATGTCAGCATGTCACCTGCCTGTGACACAACCCATTCAACAATAATCAAGACACAAAACACCAACATGTTATACGGATATATAATAAAGACTATAAAGGACAAGAAACTCGATCTAGCAATGGAAGGTGGATAGTGGTAAGTTGCATTTTGTTGGTAGATCCATGGCCTCTTTAGGGTCGATTTTGTAATAGCTCAACAAGGCCGAGTCCTTCAACTTGCAAAAACATGGCATATCAGCTTTAGTTAGGCCGGAGCAACACTCTGTTGTCGGTTGTGGAAGTGGAACCACACCTTTTGCCACTGCAGGCTGACATGATTGTAGACAATCAGATGTCACCCCGCATATGAGGAAACCATTTGTAGTCATTGGTCCAGTCACAAGGGTTGCGACTAGAACGATGGTTACAATGGCTAACTTTGTGTAGGACTCCATTTTTTTCTCTTATAAAGATTATCTTACTTACTATAGGTTAGTAGCGTATACTCTTTGTCTATTGGTGGGTTATTTTGGTATAAGCATGGTTTGTTTATATAGAGAAAGAAAATGTAATAGTTGCATGCCTTTTGGATTTTTGGTGTGAGGATAAAATGGTCCTACCACATTTTTTTATATTTTTTATTATATTATATTATATATATACGCTAGCCGGTTTCAGCCAAGCCAACTCAAGCCGCGGCTCCAAGTAAACAAATAATATTTTTTATTATCGAATTAATGTTAGTGTTTATTTTATAAAAATGATTTGTATTTTTCTATTTATAATTTTATCCGTTACTGTAAATTTAGTAAAATATTTACATATAGATGTGTGGCTGTGTATTCACATGATAATTGTAGCTATACAGTTAATTATATTCCAAAAGTTGTAATACCTAACTTTATAATTTATCTTATTATTGATAACTACTTACATGTTTCTCATAGTAGGGGTTTGATAGGTTGTAAATAAATTTGAAAGCCAAATCCAAATCCAAATCATTTATTAAACGTTTTAAGTGTGTCGATCTATTTATGATCCAAATTTATTTAACTCTAATCCTAATTCAAACTCACTTATTTTTGTGTCACGTTCGTGTCGTGTCACTATATTTCTTAAATTTTAACAAATTTACGCTAGAGAAAGAAAAAAAAATAAACGAAAGAAAAACAACAAATACTCATGTGGGGCCGGTTGAAAGGGAGACTTTTATAGAAATGGACACGTGTTCGAATCTGTTTTCATTTTTGTTGGTCTTGAGGGACAAATAACCAGTTCTTGAAAAAGGGTCGGTTAGATCAAATTGGATCAAGGAATCGGAGTTATATCAAAATTTCTATACAATTTTAAATTTATCAAACAATTATTGTGGACTAACTACATTCAATTGATTCTCGTATACCCTATATATAACGTCAATGGATGTATGTATACAAAATGTTATAATCATTTATGTGTTTTTCTTTTCTAAAAGACAGACATCTAAGATATTGAACCCGTAAAAATCAAAGTTATGACCTTCTTAATAGAATTTTATGTGTTAACCATACTCGATAATTAATATCCTTTTGTAAAAGCAAAATGATCCATTGCATAAGCTGTTAAGACATAATCCTCTGACAATTTGTTAAACAAAAGAGATAATAAGTTTAAACTATTTACTAAGGCATATATTTATCAATGTGCTAGTGTGGTCTCGTGAGTCTACTTGACCTTATTCATCACGGGTGCACTTAGAATCATGATCTACACATCTGCACTTTCATATCTTATCTTTTTTAATACCAATTTTTATTATCAACTTGATGATTTATTACCTAATTTTATAAGTTTAAGATTCTATTCCGGGTATCAAATTAAGTTAATACCATGTACAACCCTCCATCGTCGTTTAGCAGGATTCGTTCTAATGAAATAGAGTTAATCTTACTAAGAGCGGGATTTGGAGTATTTTGTAATGCGTTCTTGTGGCATGATACAAGAATGAGGACATGGTTTTTGGTAGTAGGTTTCGACCTTTTTTTTCCTTTTGTCTCATTTACAAGTTGAGAAACAAAATGTGTGGTGTAAAATGAGATCTACCATTCATATATACTTCGGAATGATTGAATATGGTTTAAGTTTATTAATTATAGGTATAACGTTATTAAAACGCTTAAACAACGTTAAAACTAAAAAGACATGTTAGCATTTTTAGCAAAAGAGCTTATGGGGTATTTTGTATTTGGATGTTTACCTCGGAATTAAGTTTGTCCATCCTAATCGTTACTACGACGAGATCCATGTTTTGCACGTTTATGGTTAGGCCCGGTTGGCTGGTCGTATTAAACTGACTAAAGGATATACATAGATACCCATAATATTATCTAAACATATATTGGTTGGAACAAAATGTCTATTGAATACCAAAACAAGGTCTTACAAGGTGAAAATAGGCGATGGACGGATATTAAAACGGGTAGCTGCTCCTAGATATACACACACCAATGATATGTATACTTTGAACCATATTGACAAGGAAAAGGTTAAGAAAATACATACGCATGTCAAGATGATTACCCAAAAAGCATTAACTAGGCACGGGATAGTAGGCAGATCTTTTTCTGTTCCTTGGTTAGGAAAGCAGCCCGACGAGTTAAAATCTGAAAGCAATCGGTCCTTTTTGGAGAATGTGTCTATTAACCACGAGCCGACCTTTTCTTCAGATGCTGGGATGTCATTCAGAATAACACGCCGAACATGAATATGAACTTCAGATGGGGCCACCCCGAAGGCATTATCTAAGAAAGTTGGGCAGCGGTTTTTGTAGCCAATGGTGATATCATAAACTGCAATACATCATAACTAACAAATGAAGAAGCATTTTTTTTATATAAAAACAGATGACTATGATTTAATTTGTAACACGGAATTTGAAACCTAGGAAAATTCAAAGTAACTAAGGAAATTATGAGAGTGTATACCTGCATCTAAGCTACTCCTCAGTTCCTCCAAGCAGGCAGCAAAACCCTTTGTTTTAGGGAGCAGGACATTATGTAAAATAGGTAGCCCATTTTCAGAAGCATATTTTTGGCTACGAACGCACTTCTGATCGCTGCACCACAATAAATATATAAATAAATCTAAGATACAAATTTCTGGCTACGAATTCACTTTTCGGAACATGAACTTTGACATCTTTTATGAAACATCTCTATAGGTGGCCGTTCTGACTCATTCATTTATGAAAGGGTCAATTTACGTTGTGTTTGAAAAACAAAAACGTTAGCTAAAAACGAAAACGGGTCAAATGGGTTGAACCGTTGAAAGTTGCTCAAGGTATCTAATTTATGCATAAATCCTCCTACAGTCCTACAACATTTTATTTATTTAATTTGGGATTTATGGTGAAATCATTGTTCATAACAATTTTAAATTTCTGGACAAAAAAGTATTTTAGTTCAACTGGGTCCGTTTTGAGCAGCTCTAAAAATTACAAGTTACCCTAGATATCTGTCATCACATCACCTAGACCTGAAAGATAGAATATAATAAAGGCATTACGTGAAGTCAGTTCCCTCAGGAAAAACAGCAAGCCAAAGAGGATCTTGATGATTCTTAAATGTTGAAAGCATATTACGCATAAGTGACTCGTCTACTTCCCAGTTTCTCGCCACTGAAATGAACTCCAAAATTTGAAAAGCCCAGCCAAATACAGGCAGTTTCATCAAACTGCTTTTAAGAACATATTTAATGTACCCTAACCGTCCTTTACGCAAACCAAGATCCCACAAATACATCCAGTCAACTTCAGTTCTATGGTTTGCGATAATCAACACTCTCTCCTTTGCAGGGACGGTTTCTCCAGAAAAAATTACTTTTGTTTTATTTATTTTCTCAAATAAAAATGGCCACAAAGCTAACCAGCTGCCGAAGAAAAATGCTGTTGCTTTTCTGCTGTAATGGATACTAAAAAATCTCACAATAACAGCTGTGATAAAACCACAGAAGACCAAACTCACGAATGCTGTAGAGAGTAACACCAGTAAACAAAACACACCCCTTAAGAATCTCAATGGAGTTAAAACACGTGTTTCTGGCCCGTTACTGTTAACTTCCATCTTCTTTCCACAATGTCCAAAAACCCCCTCTCGTAATTATAGACCTCTTATAACATTTACTGGAACAATCTTTTACATCCACATCAGCACAACTCCAACAAATAGAAACATTTCAAAAAACGCGACGCCTACACATAAGCAATAATCAGTTAACCTGCCAAGTGCCAACAATTTGTTCAGTATTTTAGATTGTATAGATAACTAATGAACTAGATACGATTATCAAAAATCTAATACTAAAACAATAATCTGATTAATTTAAAAAAGAAATATAGGACTTTGTAAACAACAATAGACTATGGGCGGCTTTCGACCCATTACACTCATTTAACAGGATAATATTTTTAGCTATGTTTGGAAATTTTACCCATGACAGGTTCAAGATAAAATATAACCCAAACCGTCCCATTTAACTAAAGTTGGGTCGAACTTCCCTAAACCAGATTTTATTATTCTCCCATGAATTTCGTTATATCAAAGAAGGAAGACTAAACCCTGTTATAAGGAGAGTACAGACTATTTTTCTTATAGATTTGAGCTCCATATCCAACAAATACTAATCGTCTATATGATTTAGAGCCATACATAACAAAAAGAAATTGCAACTTTAAAATAGTATTTGATAAGTAGATTTCGACGAAGGTATGTTAAGCTAAGTACATTGTCAGCAACCTCATGTACATAAGCTTCAATAAAAAATTTACACCGCATATATTTTATTTCCAACTAATCCTACAATAAGTATACAACGGACGCAAAATAGTCATCAGTGTTTGAGATTTCACGTCTTGAATACGAAGCAAAAAGCAACGCATGAAGGGGAAATAACAGTAGACCATTGGTTAACAGATAAACTAGGTGTCATTATAATCATGAACGACTAGATTACGAGTCATGCATAGGATGGTCCCCCCAAAAACTTATTTTAAGTTCTCTAAGCCCCATATGTATATGATCAAGTTGGCTTATATATTTGAAATCAACGAATATAAGCTTCCAAGTCAATGTGACACATAACATCATCGCATTTCATCGATTAAAACATACATCAACGACCCGTTTTTCACTACACAGCTCTGATTCCATCTTATAACTACAATTTGCTAAAAAAAACTCATTGGGGGATTTTATCAAACAATTGGTGTGCATCAAAAAAATAAAACAAAATAAAATAAAAAAGATTCCATTTTTAACAACCAAATTAAACAAATACAATTACAACTAATTAAAATAAACCAATTTAATCCATACATACACATGCAAAATAATAAAAAAAAATGCAGAATCTGGAAATGGGTTAATTGAAAAGTACAATGTGGATCGATTGTTGCATTATATGAAAATGATTTACCTGTTTTGATTGAAGATATTTTTAGGGTTTACTGTAACGAAAATGGCGAAATGGGGTACAGTGATTCTTACCCAAAATCTTTTTATTTGATTTGATATGATGTGATGATGATTCTACACCGTCCTATGTTTGCTTTATTATTGTTTGAGGGAAACGATAAAAGTTTGAAAGTTTTTTTGAAAATGTATTGACCTTATTTTACCCAACAATTAGGGTAAATAAAAATAGTTGAAACCGGTTAAACCGAACAAGGACTACAATTGGTTCGGAGAGGACCATAATTGGTTGTAATTGGTTCGGTTTGTTCTTTTCTAAAAGAAACATTTTTGGTTAGAATTGGTGTGAAATCGGTCGAGGCTAAAACTAGATTAGAAAATAGTTTATTTTACGTGTTTTATATAAGACGACAAAATATATAGAATTTGGGTTTCTTTACTATGGATTTTTCTTTCTTTTGTAAGAACATTAATATAATAATAGATTGTCATAATACGGATTATGCTATGACCAAGTAGGATTCTTAAGAGATCTATAGGATTTACAAAGGTTGGTTGAGAGTTGAGTTTTATACATAAATGGAGAAATGGTTAACTAAGACACGAAGTAAAATGTATGAAGAGCAAAGTGCATGACATGTAAGGATAATGTCTTCCGCTCGAGATTATATATATTGTAATCTAAACTCGAGGAGATAAAGAACTAAGGTACCTTAGCCGGGAAGAACTTAAACATGTTGTAAGATGTAATTGCATGTTTTATGGGTTTAAAAGGAGAGATTAAAAGTGATGTATTTTGTGTAAACTCGGAGTGTGTACTTGTCAAGTGTGGTTCACGATAAACTACATAATTAAAGTTGAGTTTCGGATATTCACACTTTGAAGAGTGGAGTCACACGATGATTCTTCGAACGAAGAAAAGGTTTCATTTCGATCAAAGATTATTGGCATGAAATCATTAAACAAACAATTCACATCAAGATCGAGATAAGGGTTGACTATCTATTTTAGTCGTTAATTGTATGAAAGATATGTGATAAGGATTAACGGTTACAAGAGACGACATCCAAATAAAGGAAGATCGATGAACTACACCAATTTTTTGTTCTTAAAAGTTGTCTCGATAAATACACACATAACGACGCGTATGTCTAGTTAAAATCTTTTATGTATGTGTGATTCTAAAAATATCATATTTTAGTAATTACATAAATTGTCTCTTTTGTTGGATTGGATGGCTTGATTTTCTAAACTTTTCTTTTCAAATAATGTCTTTACGGTTTTAATTCTTTACAAATATGGTCCCTCTATCGTTATGTATGATAGTTGGTCATTAAATACATGAACTTGAATCATATGTTTCATCACAATTCATACATATAATTTTTGAAATTATTTTCCTTTAAAGGAAATCACGTGTGATATAAAGAGTAAAAAAAAAAAATCGTTTAATAACATCAAACACACAATAATGGATCAAATGTAATTTCAACAACAAAATTTTTAAAAGGCGAAGCCAAATACGAACTTTGCTTCAAATTATCTAGCGATGATTCTAATTTTCGGATTACACGGAAAGGATCGACTTTGTTAATTAAACCCTAACCTTTGATTGTGAGATAATAACACAACTTTAAAAGTCGAACCCGAATATTAATGTTGTCGAAAATATAAGTAATAATTGTAAGGTGGAGGAGACGACCATTGTATAGACTTCACTGGATTTTCTTTAAAATCAGTTAATTACATAAATGATCCCTACATTTTGCCAAACAAAAAATTAGATTTGATCCACGTATTTAACTACAAACTAATATATTTAGGGTGTGCTTGGTTGAGGTTAATAGAGGTTAATCAATGGTAATGATAATCATTGATAGTGGTTGGTTTGTCATTAGGTAATCATTCATTATCCACTATATCCATTAATAGACAATAAACTATTACTCAACAAAACGAGTGTAATGAAAGTGGGTAATGATTAACCCCTCTTTCATTGCTTTTCCCATTCCCTTTCCCATTTCTCACTTTGAAACAACCGCCCCCTTAATCTCTACTTTTATATAAAGGATATAAGTCATTTCAATTTTAAGAATATTAAATCATAAACATTGAATTTAAATGAATGATCGTAATATATTCAATCTTGACCATCTATTTATTTTTTTGTAAAATATTTATAAATTCAATTATGTTCTTAATAATGGTTTAAATATTATTAATAGTGTTTAATATGTTTCTTCATTTTAAAATATAACCCTCTTTTCATTTGAGAAATAATTAAAATTGAGTAACTTATGATTAAAAAATTAATAAATATATAGACTAATAGGTTGAATGAAATAAAAATTTGCACTGATAAAAATATGTTATTGAAAAAAGTAAAAAATATATACTCTATTGAAACTACTTTTCTAAACTAACTAGAAATTTTAAAATAAAATAAAACTCAATATTAACTATATCATATTTTATAAATGAGAAATGATATTTATAGGTGCATTATATACCTATAATTCATTCCACCCAATCAAATATTTATACATGTCATTATTCATAAATAATCTCTAATTTTAAATTCATATACCCATTATTATACCCTTTATTAGTAATAACTAATTTTTAAAGCACGTAATTCTTTTCTCAAATAAATATTTAAAATCTAAAAACCTTAATTATCTCAATATCTTCTCTATCTCATTCTCACAATATCTCAATTATACTGTTAATTATTATTTTATGTACATTCAAGTTTCCCGTTCACACGTGACATAGATGATTTGGAAACGGAGATTCTATAACAACGTAATATACTGCCTATTCTTAACATCCCGTTTTGTCACAGCTCATGTAAATCTGTACTGCATAGCATACAGACAACGACTGCTTCTAGCTAGGTTTCCATAAACCCTTTGAAATCAAATCAATGAAGAAAAAGAAAAAGACGAACAAATGTCTCTCACCACCAGCACCTAATAAAATAACCGATTTAAAAACACTATGTAAACTCAAACTCATTTCAAAACACCTCCATTCCCTAATCCTACAATCCACCACTATCTCACTAACTCTTACTCTCAAATTTGCTAGTCCTTATCCAGATGGCTTGTATTACCACACTCGTTCTACAAAAAAACATGAACGGTTGCTTCTAGCTAGGATTTCATCAACCCCCCATAAACCCTTTGATATCAAATCAATGAAGAAAAGGAAAAATACGAACAAATGTCTCTCACCATTAGTGCCGTTTCAAGTTAATTTTGGGTCCGAAGCTAAATAAAAAAGTGGGGTCCTAATAACGTGTTTTTTAAATAAAAGAGGGTTGCACCTCCGAAATCTTTTATTAATTGAAAAAGTCATTACAATTAAATGTTGGGGACTCCCCACCTATGTAAAGGAAAAAGGTTATGAGACATGTCTCATTAGCCAAACAACCTAACAACTACATATTACAATAGAATAAAACAAAATAAAAAACTTGAACTAAAGTTTACATTTTCGAGCTTTCTTAGATGCAAAATCATCAATAATAGTATCAATATTAATGTTGTCCAATATATTTTTCTCAATGCATAACATAGCCAACCCATTCAATCTTTCTTCTGACATTGATGATCTCAAATAGTTTTTTAATAATTTTAATTTTGAAAAGCTTGTTTCGGCCGATGAGACGGTAACGAGATGATTATGAGTAATTATTGCTAATTGTTGTGATTTTGGGACTTGGTGAAATCGTTTGGGCGTTTGGCATGCCCGATGAGGCGATGATGCAGTTGACAACCTCCGAATTTAATGCCTAGAACTAGAACAATCCGATAAGTTTTATGCTTCAATTTCTTTTGGGCTTTTTTTTTTTACCAATTTTTATAGGCATTTTTTATACCAAATTTTCCTTAGACCTTTTCTTTTACCAAATATGTTTTGGGTCTTTTCTTATATCAAAAAATTTGTGGGCCTCAAAACTAACTAAATATAGAAGCCATATAAAGAAGACATACAAATTTTGGGGCCCGGAGCGGTCGACCAACTCGCACATGTCCACGCTACAACCCTGTTTTTAAATTATGATTTTGGTGATGGTTTCGTCTGGTAGAATTGTTGTTATTAGGTGCTGGTGGTGAGCAAAAACGCTTCGTGATAAATGCATTTATCACGAAGAGTCTATGCACTATGTAAACTCAAACTCATTTCAAAACACATCCATTCCCTAATCTTACAATTCACCACAATCTCACTAACTATTTGCTAGTCCTTATCCAGACGGCCCATCTTACCACACTCTTTCTACAAAAACCATGAACAAATTCACCCACCTCAAATCCCTCTCAATCCACCTCTCCATTTCCCCGAGCTATCTCGATTCGAACACGCTTTTTTTCAAGTGGAAGCTCAAGTTTGACCACATTGTTAAATCATTCGTTTTCATTTCGCCCACTTCTGTTTACAATAAAACTAATAAAGTTTATGTGAAAGGGAATGGTAATGAAGTTGTAAGACCGGACTAGTATTTTATGAAGTTTTGGATGGCGTGTAATTGTTTGGAAGATGTGAATATGAGGTTGATGATGTTGTTTAATAATTTGAGTGATCGAGCATAAACTCTATTCTTCACTATATCCAGCATTGCATTAAGGACAGTAATTGTGCATAAATCACTTCCAAACATAATTTGGCAAGTCAGGAAGATATTATCTAGTTATCAAACTATGAAATTGTTCTTAGTGCCGATTAGTTTCATTTTGTCACAACCCGCTCAGACGGAAACCCGATGTGCGAACAATATCATTAAGATCAGAGGTACAAGGTTACACATTAATATACCAAACGGATAATCGAATTAAATAAGTAAATTCGAAGTACAAGGTCTTACATAATCCGAATAAATAAAGTACAATGACAACAAAATGGATCACAAAGGAACAAACAAGTTCCACGTAAACGATCTAAGTAGTCACAAAAGCAAAGCATCAAACACAACAACCTTAAACCCCTGAAAAACGTTAAAAATACGATGTCAACATAACGTTTGTGGGTTATTTGCAATTTTATAAAAACATTAAGTTTCAAAAGGTTTTGACCCAATTTGAAATATATAAGTCCAAACATAGCAATAAGAATATCTTGTTTATAAAGAAAGGGAGATACATGCATAGCTTTAGATAATAAATACACATGAGCCTTAGGTTTAATAGAAACATTTACCCTTTTTTAGTGTGTCAAACTAAGACTTAGTCATCAATTAATAAACGGTCATAACATCTAATTAACATAAACCAATTTAATAACAACAATTATGGTGATTTACCATATGAAACCATCACCAAAATCATAACCAAAATAACTTATTTAAAAACACTATGTAAACTCAAACTCATTTCAAAACACATCCATTCCCTAATCCTACAATCCACCACTATCTCACTAACTCTTACTCTCAAATTTGCTAGTTCTTATCCAGACAACCCATCTTACCACACTCTTTTTACAAAAACCATGAACGACTGCTTCTAGCTAGGTTTCCATAAACCCTTTGAAATCAAATCAATGAAGAAAAAGAAAAAGACGAACAAATGTCTCTCACCACCAGCACCTAATAACAAAACTCGTGTCAATTATGAATTCAGAAAGTAATAAGATTGAACTTAAAGGTCAATATCCATTCTTCTTTCAATCTTTAACTGAGAACAAGAACATCAGGTTTTAAGCAATTCCCCTGTCAAAATCATTGGAGGAAGAATAGCAAACCGACAACGGTTGAGCCAAATAGCATCTCTATCTGTACAAGAAACCAAGATAAAGAAAAATGATCATTATTTTCTCCAAGAGGTGATTCGTCAAAAATTGAGATTAAACTATTTTCAACATGTTTCATGTACAGAGATTACTTCCATCATATTGTTTTGACGAAAAAGCATTACTCTGATACATCCGAGCAGTTATCAATTATTTGAAAGCTCGATAAAGTCATGTTTGCATACAAAGATCAACCAACAACCCCAAAAGTAATTTTTAAAGTC
Organism: Senecio squalidus; assembly: GCA_910822075.1. Classification (NCBI taxonomy): domain Eukaryota; kingdom Viridiplantae; phylum Streptophyta; class Magnoliopsida; order Asterales; family Asteraceae; genus Senecio; species Senecio squalidus. The sequence goes on from CAJVGC010000590.1 coordinate 32,095,185, forward strand.
ATGTAATCCAGCACTAAGATGATTGACATGTCCTGAATTGGGTCCATAAGAGACAAGTGCAGACGGTTTGTTGTGGCCATCCTGTGTTTCGATTATAGGTTCACCGTTCTTCCTAAATCCCAGTGTCTTTATGTATGCATACGGTGCGTTGACGGTTGAGCCAAATAGCATATCTATAAACTTGTTGAATTTCACTTGCTGTCAAGCTTTTTTATCAACATTTCCACTGAAAAGGTTGATCATCCATCAAAATATGAGGTGATCACCCCACCAAGATAAGTCTTCTTTCCTCAAGCCAAGTGTCGATGGGAAAGATTGTTGACGGCATTCAAGCTCACGTGGATAACGAATCCTGAAGTGTCAATGGCATAGATTGTTGATGACAATTTGTCATCACTGCTTTAATTTTAATGTCCCTTTTTACTTTGCTAGTTCCTTCCTATAGTTCTTCTTTGCAGTTGGCCATAAAATGCCTCATACGAGTAGAAATCTTCGAATTATGCTAGTGTCCGTGCATTATAAATTCTAGGGAATCTTCTATAAAATGCATATTACAGTCGTTATTTGGACAATATATAAAATGCTTATCAAGTTTGCTATAAAAATCCCATTATTTGCAATGATATTTCAAACCGAGCGGTGTGATCATTTACAAGTACAAAATAAAAATTTCTTACACCAAACAAACATATACGGAAAGCATCTGAAAATATAACAGGTAACAGAATTTTGAAATGTAAGTTATTTTTTATTCGTATTGATTACATGCTTCGACTTGTGAAAGTTTAAATATGCATCGGAAAAATAGAATCCTCTTGTTCCCGCTGCCATGTAAAAAAGATGGTTAGTATTTGGTTCTAACTATCAGTAGAAAATTTCCTGGTTGATTAATGTTGGGGTTGTATGGATCTTATAGTCAACGTTATATCGGAAAACCTAGCGGAAATAAGCTTACGATTATCTAGCGAATATGAAACCTTCGGAAACGGAATCTAACCAACGGTTGTTGATATGATCGGACCTAGGGAAGACTATTCGGATGATTGTTTAGACTTTACTAAACGTTTGGAACACTAAGAAACGGAGCAGCAGCAATTCGGTACGCACCACAAAAATAACCAAAAACCTTACCGATGCAGAAACCCTAGCTGGGTATATATAGGCCCAGCTATTCATTCGTACGAATGAGAATTCATTCGTACGGATGAGTTTCTATTCGTGCGAATCACATCTGATTCGTACGAATGGACTATATTAATAAACAAACTGTTTAACTTTCCATTCGTGCGAACGTAACCTTCATTCGCACGGATTCATCCTTATCCGTGCGAATGAGTTTGAATATCATTTAAACATCACAAAACACATATTCGATCAACTCCGATATTCAATCACACAATACAAAGACTGATATAAAACGTTAGTTTACATATGAATCTAGTAACTACATAAATGCACCTACAAACTCCCCCTAGGAACTAGATTCTATGTCTTCAGTCTTCAAAATATCTGCTGCTGTCTAAAACACGCCTTTGATCTGCCCTCTTATGAATGGATCTTGTGAACGAAACATACGCGTACAACCTTGTTGAACCGCATTGCTTGATCCATATCTTTAATGTCAAAGAATATAGGCTGCAGATACAAAGCGTAAATATCATCATCGGAGAAATTCCTGATCCACATTGGATCAAAAATTCTAAGGGTTTCCCAAACACCCTTACGCTCCATCACCACCACTGCTTCTGTGGTTCGATCATCATAATACCACCATTTGAATCGCCGATGAATCTCAGTCTTTATCTGGCGAAGCGGTATCTTCTCTATCACCTTCGGAGCTTTATACTTGACATGCTTCACAGATTTACCCTTTTTCCGATTCCAGGTATGGGTAATCTCTGGATACTGTGGCCTCAGGTACTTCCATTTATTTCTGAACTCAAAATGAAGTTGCCTCTCCAACCAAGCAGCTTTGTCATCATCCTTACTGTATAACAACTTAAGATGAGCCAGTTGCAACATATCGAAATATGGCAATGTCTTCAAGTCATGAGCTCGTTTAAAGTAGTCAATTCCCCGTTCGCGCTTAACAGCATACACCTGCAAATCTACCAAGTATGCCCAGCTGATTATTTTACCTTTTGTCGTAGCACCCTTCAAGGTGTAAAACTTTGAATAATTCGGCTGAACAGTTTGTTGAGGTGGGCGAAAGCATTCTTTCATCGCCTGAATCCACTCCGCTTTCTTGGCATTTACTTCTTCTTCATTTGGTGTAGCTTGAGTAGCCTCTGGACGGTTATTCAATACTCTAGCAAGATCTTCATCATTTACATCAAAAATGTCATCGTCTCGGAAATCGTTGGACTGATAGATAGGTTCTGTTGAATCAGCCGTCTGCTCGAACTCTATCTCATCGTCATCAACGTCAGAATCAGGAGAGTTTTCTTCAGAATCAGATGCGGTAGTAACTTCATCAGGGTTCATTTGGAACAATTCCGCGATCTGTTCTTTGGATAGACAATGTATGATCTCTCCCTCTTCGGCGTTATGATCGACGCTGAACCTAATTACCCCCTGCATATCCAACACGTAGGTTAAACTGGATTTTTTAAGAGAGATGGGAGTAATGTCATACTGGGATTCATTCTGTGGTTCTTTACCAGCTCCCCCAGACTCCATGCGTTCGCTTTCTGCACCAACCGGTTCAGCAGATTCATCGGCCGGTGCTTTGATTCGGTAAATTCCATCCTCATCAGCTTCCATCGATTCTTGTATAGCTTTTGAGGCTTCCTCCAGATATTCGATCTTTCCTTGAAACAGCTCCAGCTGCTTGTTCTGATTTTCAATCAACTTGTTTTGTTCATCAATCCTCCGCAGCATTTCAGCTTTCTCAGCTTCCCTCTCAACTTCCCTTTGCTTCATTTGCTCGATCATATTCTTCATCTCTTCGTCCTGTTTCCTCTGCTTCGTCAGAACCTCCAATAGCATAGCGTTTACATTCTGGAGTTGAGTAGACTCAGACAGTTGCCCAGATGACGATCCACTAGCAGTTGGTGGTACCGTTGTGGCAGGTGTTATGATCGGTATGCTTTGCTGTGACTGAGAGGTCACAGGAGGAGGAACAGGAATAGTTGTGCTGGCAGAAAGTTCACTTTGTTTCACCAGCTTGAGACGCTTAGAGATTCTCCCTTGAACAAGATCCTTCAATGACGTCTTTTCTTTCTTTTTCGGCACCGAAGGAGTTGCCTCAGCACTTACAACCGTATCATCTTCATCTCTTAACTCCATCTGAGTATCGGTAGGTGGAGAGTTAGCAGAAACCACCTCTTCATCTGAATCTGGTTGAATAGTCATTTCGAGATTCTCTTTATCTGAATCGCTGTCATCGTTTCTCCATTTCAGTTTCTCTGGATAAACGTATTCAGGATTTGCCAGATGTCCGATCAATCTTTTCTCCTTTGGTGTAGGCTTTCCCTTGTATGTCAGCATGCGTCCCATCGTATTATCACTCATAACATCCAGCTTGACTATATCGTCTTCATTCTTCGGCAAATCATGAATCTTCTCATCAATGATCATTTGCACGAATCTGGCATACATCAGGTACTTGTGCTTGTTCTTGAGTTCTACGTTCTCAATCATAAACTGCAGGACCATGGCCGAGAAATTGAACGGAATGTTCAGTGCTAGTGCGACGAGTGCACTTTGAAGAGTCTCCCGCATCTCGTCATGTCCCGCCTTTCTGGGACCCAAGCAGTGCTGTATGACGTGACACAGATACTTGTACTGAACACTGAAGCCAGACTTTATGATCACCCCCTTCTTTATATCACCGTCATAATGCATTCTTAATATCGCTCCTCTGACCTTATACAGATTCAGAATTGTTGGCGATTTCGCTTCATCCCCGAATCCAATGACTTCTCTAATGACTTGCTCGTCAACGATGATATCCTTCCCGAAAACTGTACTTTGAATCTGAACCTTGCCGTCTTGACGAACCGCCTTGGCATTGTTCCAGAATTCAGAGATATGAGAGAAGTAGAGCACTTTCTCGGTAGAAATAGCTTTGAAGATTCGAGAGCGCTTCAGAAATCTTATAATCCCGACGAACTTCGTGGAGTGCGCTGTTGTTTCGTCGAGAAAAGCACACATATTGTTCTTTGGACCGATGACAAGACCAGTGCTTTGAGAAGATGATGATTCAGCCATTTTCCTGTAAACAGAATTAACCACATAGATAGCAAAACAGTTAGAATAAAATTCAAACTTTTAAGATTTTCTGTTCAGGCCATTCGTACGAATGAACATTTTCATTCGCACGAATCATCATGGATCCGTGCGAATGAGTTAGTTAAAACATACGGATTGGATTTCGTTCGTTCGTACGAATGACATAGTCATTCGCACGAATGGAGATCCTATTCGCACGAATGAAATTTCATTCGTGCGAATGAAGTTCATCGAAACAGTTTTAATTCCAGAAAACCTAGATTTTGAAAACCATTGTTTTAGATCACAAAACCTACATCATCATGTTCGCAATGTCCCGATTACCATAATCCCTAACCCTATTACCCATTACAAACATGAATAAGATCCAATTGATTAGAGTTATGATCGGTTTTAAATTTCAAAGATTAAACATTCAAATGGACGTTATACCTTTCGTGGTATATATGATTCTATTCGCAATCAAAAGTTACGCAAGAAAATCAGAATCAAAAACTATTTTCAACACTTTTAGATTTTTCAAAAATTCTCAACTCGGACGAATGGTTTTGAAAGTATGAATAGGCCAAACGAACGTGAATCATATATATATACCCATTTCTCATTCGTACGAATAGAAAACATATTCGTACGAATGAGTCTTCGTTCGTGCGAATCACCAACAGACGTGGCCCTTTAAGTTATCTTTGATTCGTACGAATGAGTTATTGGTTCGTACGAATGAGCTCTTGGTTCGTGCGACTGATCTGTCGAAATCACAAACTTACAACTTACAACTTTTCTTCAATGTCGACACAAATAAACGTTAGTCACACAGAATACATCAAGTTCAGGAAGAATTAAACTTTCAGCACAATTTCAATATCCTAACCAAACACTTTATCAATGAGTATGTCTTTACGAATTAATCTCGGTTTCGCCTTTACAACTCAAGTCACAACAAGTAACCTTAGTAACTAACAAAAATAAAATTAAAGAGAAACTAAAACTAAAAATTAAAAATCTTTTTGTACTTTTCTGTTTTGATGAATCAAATAACAATTTAAATAAGAATAAGGAAATTTTCATTATAACAAACTACTGAAATAACAATTAAATAAACTGAAATTTTCACATTCTTTTTGCGTTTTTCGAATAAGGGATCAGACTGATACTGAAACATAGCATTGTCATTCAATTTTCTTAGTAACAATTAACATATCAGGTGACGATTATTGGTATATTTGTCCTCTTAAACTTAAACAAACATTCACTTGACAGTTGTTCTTTCCAAAATGGTTATCTCGCTAAGATCTCCCAATATTTTGAGCATAGAAAACAACACACAATTTGAATTTTAACAGTCATCAAATTTATATCGTAATTAGATTTGCAAGTATGTTTGTGTATTTGTCCTCTTAACTTTTCAGCCTTTTCAATTCTATTTTCACAAACATTAGACGTAATATCATACTATCGATTTCGTATGTCAGTATTACATCAACTACACATGCAATAAGGGCCAGTGATTCTTGATCGTTGAAACAAAATATCACTCAGAGAATAAGCGCTTCTTCAATCTTTATTTGGAATAGCCGAGTTATGATCTTCTTTCGACCTTATAACTCTGTTCATCCATCAAGATATTTGTGAAGTCTTTAGGTACTTCATCACCCTTTATTTGGAATAGCCGAAGTATGATCTTCTTTCGACCTTATACTTCTGTTCATCCATCAAGGTATTTTTGAAGTTGTTTCTTATCTCTTATTGCGATATTTTAAATTTTTTTTTTTTTTTTTTTTTTTTTTTTTTTTTTTTTTATTTATTTCAAATATATAGATCAAAACATTCAAGAATGTTATTCCACAATCACTGGAGTGGCCCTTAATTGCAACAAAATATTACTGACATACTGTATTTATTTTCTGATATTACACCTAATATTTATTATTTTCGAATCAATCCAGCGAAAAGCCACAAACACTACAAAACAAAAGCTAAATACAATACATTAAACATTTAATTTCGACCGCTTTGTGTTGTTTTCAGTGTTCTCAATTGTTATTGATCTCCAGATATCATTTAGACAGTCTTTGAGACATATCCATAAAGATTTAAAATAGATTTGATATCTGCGACAACCATTTGAAAAATGATTAATTTTTGTCAAGTTTCAGTGAGATAAGTCTACCAATATATCCTACAACCGACATGTTGAAACATTACGTTCAGCATACTTTTGACAATTTACATGTTCAGTTTTAGCTCAGTATTTCCTCACTTCCCCCTTTTTTTTTTTTTTTTTTTTTTTTTTTTTTTAAACTAGCAATTTACTACTAACTACTAACTATTTCTCCCCCTAAAATGCTAAAAATAAAAATCTTTTTGTATTTTTGAATTTTATAAAAGTAAAAGAAGAAACGTAACTAAAAATAAAAGAACTAAAAAATTAAACGTAGTATACAAAACAAGGACGGTTACTTGTCTGACTTTTCTTCCTCAGCGATTACATCGCTTTTCTTAACAACACCATTTTCTAACAGTAAAAACCCAAACCTAGACTTATCAAATGCTTTTGTAAAAATATCAGCTTTTTGAAATATCGTTTCGATATAAATTACGTCAATCAGATGTTTTTCAAAACAATCACGTATAAAATGATATTTTACGCCTATGTGTTTGGTTTTAGGATGGTGTACGGGATTCTTAGTGACAGCTATGGCGGCAGAATTATCAACATAAATAGGAGTAGTAGAGATAGACAAACCGTAGTCACGCAATTGTTGCTGAATCCAGATAACCTGAGAACAACAGCTAGCAGCAGCTACGTATTCAGCTTCACAAGTGGACAATGCAACAACGGTCTGTTTCTTGCACTGCCATGTTACCAGACGCGTTCCCAGAAACTGGCATCCTCCTGATGTTGATTTTGCATCCTTTTTGCAACCTCCATAGTCTGAATCACTGAAAGCAGATAGCTCAAAATTGTCGTCATGAGGATACCAAAGACCTAAATCTGGAGTACCCTTCAAGTATTGCATAATCCGCTTCACTGATTGAAGATGAACAACTGTCGGTGCTGCTTGGTATCGGGAACACAAGCACACTGGAAACATGATATCTGGACGAGAGGCGGTGAGATACATAAGAGAACCGATCATTGAGCGATAAAGAGACTGATCAATTTTCTCCCCCGTAGAGTCTGGTGATATCCCGTGATTCACCGATAGGGGAGTAGAGGCTGACTTTGTTTCTGACATTTCAAACCGTTTCAAAATGTCGTTGACATACTTTGTCTGATGAATAAAAATACCCTCTGCCGTTTGATCAACTTGTAGCCCTAAAAAGAATTTAATCGGACCCATCGAACTCATTTCGAACTTGCTTGTCATCACCGTTTCAAACTCTTTACATAATTCTGGATTTGTAGAACCAAAAATAATGTCGTCCACATATACTTGCACCAACAGAATATCTTCACCTCTTTCCTTGATAAACAGTGTACAATCTATGACACCTCGACGAAAACCGTTGTCGGTCAGATGATTAGCAAGTGTCTCATACCAGGCGCGCGGTGCTTGATGCAGACCATAAAGTGCTTTATCGAGTATGTACACTTTATCTGGATGTAAGGGGTCTACAAAGCCTGGTGGTTGATTAACGTACACTATCTCTCGAATATTCCCGTAAAGAAAAGAGCTCTTTACATCCATCTGATACACAGTAAACTTCTTATAGGATGCAAAGGCCAGAAAAATTCGAATCGCCTCTAATCTAGCAACCGGAGCGAACACTTCATTATAATCCAAATCAGGAATTTGTCGAAAACCCTGAACCACTAGTCTTGACTTGTTTCTGACAACTACACCCTGATCATCCCTTTTGCATCGATGAACCCAGCAACAACCCAATGACTTGGCACCTTTTGGCTTAGCAACAAGCCTCCAGACACCCAGCTTCTTAAACTGTAGCAGTTCCTCTTGCATCGAATTGATCCAATTGTCATCCATAAGAGCTTCTTCAATGTTAGCTGGTTCAATCTGTGAAATAAAACAAGCATGAGCACAGTAAGTAACATCACCAGATTTAAACAAGTCAATGTAAACATCGCTTTGAATCTCTCTTTTGGGTCGAGCTCCAGCCAGATATGTTTCATAATCATCAAAATTTGTCGATCTGCGAGCCCTTGATGATCGACGGAGCTGACTTGCTGGTTCTTCTACGTTCAAATTAGGAGGAACCACAACATTAGGACCCAAATTATTAACATCGGGAGCTTCAACTTCCTCTTCAATTTCTTGAACATTTTCAGGATTTCCAATCGGCTCATTTATGTTAACTGAACCATCAGAATCTGAATCATCATCATTTATTTGACCGTCTGCAGGATTATCTTGTGGACCAGGAGGAGTAGGAACTGTTGGAGTCACTGGATCATGAGGAATAGTTTCTTCTAAAGCCTCTTGATGGGAGTAGTATCTTGCAATATCTTCATCGGAGAACTCAGGAAGATTAAATGATTCAAACAGAGAATCATAATCAAACATCCATGGATATCCTTTCGAAGGAATCGGTTTAGAGTACTTCTGAACATCCACCTCATACCATTCTTCAATAGCTTTAGTAGTTGGATTCCAAACTCTCTTGTTAGGAGTGCTGTATCCCAGAAATATTCCTTCCAATGCCTTTTCATCAAATTTTCCCTCTGATTTACGCTTGAGCATAGTACACGGAGCTCCAAAAGGTTCCAAATACTGTAAATTGGGCTTTCTTTTCTGCAACAACTCATAACACGTTTTCCCATGACGTTTCACTACTAGCACTCGGTTTAAAGTGTAGCAAGCATTAGCTACTGCTTCATTCCAAAAACGTACTGGCAGTGTCGAATCAGCCAACATCGTTCTAGCTGCTTCAATCAACGTTCTGTTCTTTCTTTCTGCAACCCCGTTCATTTGTGGAGTATAGGCTGCACTGAATTGTTGTTGAATTCCTCGTTCCTTGCATAAATCCTCCATCCTCTGATTTTTGAATTCCGTACCGTTATCAGTTCTAAACCGTCGAACCTTTAACTTATACAGAGTCTCCAGTGAAGTAACCAGCAGCTTGATATTCTCGTACGTTTCAGATTTCTCTTGTAAGAACATGACCCAAGAGAATCGAGAATAGTCATCAGTCACCACCAAACAGTATTTATCCCCAGCAACACTTGAATACTTGATAGGGCCAAACAAATCCATGTGTAGAAGCTCAAGCGGAGTATCGATGGTGTGGAACTTCTTTACTTTATGAGACTTTTTGGACTGTTTTCCCTTCTTGCATGAAATACACGTTTCCGGCAACTGAAAGGTTTTCACATTAACTCCCAAAACCAAATCCTTGTGCATCAGATGATTCATCTTTCTCAAGCTAAGGTGGCCCATCCGTTTGTGCCACAATATTGATTCACTTTCAGTAGCTTTCGAGACAAAAGCTTGGTGTTCAGTCGAATTCACAGTAGTCTTCGACATATCGAGCACATACAAATCTCCAACTCGTGGTGATTGCATAATAATCAGGTGCTCTGGAATCACAAATTCTTTCTTCATAATGTAGCACTGGGTTTCGTCAAAGATCACCTTAAACTTCTTGTCGCAAACTTGAGAGACGGACAACAAGTTGTTGACCAATGCTTGAACATAATTCACTTTATCAAAACTTAATTTGTCGTTTGCGACGGATCCCTGAGCAGAAATAAAACCTCCCTTATCACCCGCAAATGAAACATAGCCACCCTTAATTGATCTAACATTAGAAAGTAACTTCATATTCCCTGTCATGTGCCTAGACGCCCCACTATCAACAACCCAGGTATTCTTGATAGGATCATAGACGACCTGCACAACAAATTGAAATTATTAATACCCAAAGCAAACCCAAGCCTTAATAGCCTTGGGTTTGCCATCTTCACCTTGAAACTGTAAGTCAACCCATTTTCCATTGGAACCATCAGACACGTTAGAAGGTCTTTCATTCTTAGCTTTCCATGCACGTTTGACATAAACAGTTGGTGAAATTGGCCTTTTTTCAATTTGTTTAACAATAGGTTGCTGTTTGGATTTACCAGCAGGAAGCAACTCATTGTTTTGTTTAGGAGATAATGACCTATTGTTTGAGAATCGATTTCTATTTGGACTTGAAAAGCGATTTCCAGTGGACATTCTACTTTGGTCAACATTATTCCTAGGCCTTTGTTTCAAATTTGGACAATTATAGTTAACATGGCCTTTCTCCCCACAATCAAAACAAGTTCTCCATTCGTTAAGATTTTGAGAACTTTGCGTCATTCTCCGGTGGTGTGTATGAGGTTTGGAGAACATAGCATTTGGACGCATAAAGCCGTTATCTTGTTGAACATTTTGTGGCTTCTGGGGATTTGTTGATGACTGTCTCCTATGAGGTGGTATGAATTTTGCTTGTTGTGATTCTTTTGACTCAAATGCGATTGATGATTCGCCGGTTTTAACAAATTTTGGTCCTTTAAATTCAGGTCGTTTCAAAATTCTAACTTGTTTAGGTTGACTTGAAGTTTTATTTGGAGCCTGATAACCTAAACCTGTTTTAATATGAGGTTTGCGACCCAAATTCATTTGATAAGGTAACTGACAACCCAAACCTGGACCCTTTTCTTCCTCATCTGAGTCAGAAACCCAATCTTCAACTATGACGGTTTCTTTCAGTTTTTCGTTTACATTACTTTTAGTACTGACAGTAGGTGTTTGGACAGTTGGTGTTTGGACACTAGGGGTCTGAACAGCTGGGTCTGGTTGTTGAAGAATGAACTCAACATCCCCTTCCTCCTTTGGAGACTTAATCAGTATGTTAAAGATAGGAGGTGGACAAGTTTTGTAGTCAACCCCTGGTTTCCCTTCCCCATTTTCAGGACGTTTTTCTTTCAAAATATGGTCCAAAAGATATGATGCAGATGAATAACTTCTAACTTGTTGGTTTAAAGTTTCAAAACTGATTTTAACAGAAGCATTTTCACGTTTAAGAGCATCAATATCTTTTAAATATTTGTTGATCGAGTCCTGTTTGTTTAACAAAGCAATTTCCAAATCACTTACTTGTTTTGCTAAAAGTTTGTTCTTTTCTGAAAACAGTTTTTCATTTCCCTTAACAATTTTGTTTTTACGAAGTTCATCCACAAGATTGTTATTTTCTTGGCTAAGCTCATTAACTCGTTTATCTAAAACAAAAGAATTTGAACAGGAAGTTACTATAGTTTCAGATTGTACCTTTGATGACTCAGTAGTTCCTGCCATCATTGCGAACTCCCTTTTAGGCACTGGTGATTCTGATTCTGTTGAAGATTCTTCAGATGATTCTTCAGATGTAACAGACTCCTCCCCATCACTTTCTTCATTCAGATTCAAAATCTTTACGACATTTACTTCAGCATCAGATGGATTGGTTTCAATTTGAATTCCCCAATCCAAGCCTTCGTCAGATTGAAAAACTAAGGCCTTAACCTCTGAATTCTCAGTACCAGTATAAGCATTTGTGCCAGTCGTCACCAAAGCTGTATTCTTGTTTGTCTCAGGAGCGTTTCTGTTCATATTCCTGTTTTGTTGATCTCTGAATGGATTCTGAACTGTTCTTGGCTGTTTTGGCTTTTTCACAGTTTCTAG
>CAJVGC010000590.1:32107163-32137253 GCA_910822075.1 Senecio squalidus
CGTTTAAATTTTTCTGATAAGAATTAAGTTTAGAGAAAATTACCCGTCATACCCAAAGAAACTACGTGATATCTAGACGTGACAAAAAGAATCGAAATCGAAACCGGTTAAAACCATTATGAATACTTAATAACTCTATTATAGCGTATCGTAGAATTGGCAGGTTAAATCCATCCGTAAGTATTGGCTTCTTGCATAGTTAATAGTCTTACTTAAAATGATGTGTTAGTCTTACTTAAAAATGATGAAACAGTTAATAACATCATGGAAAATGCAAGCCATGGAATTAGGAGATGGCTTCATAAGATGGGATGAAATTATCAACCAAGTGGTAGACTGACATGGGTAAATATTGTTGGTCTGGACAGAAAGAGTGTTCAAGATGGTGGCGGAGCTCGGTGTTAGAGATGAAAAACTGTAGCTTAAACGGTGAAGAAAACCAAACGCTAATTGTTGGGAGGTTTTAATCCATACATCACAACATCATTTAATCAGTGAAAAGCTATGGCTTAAGATACATGGCTGTCGTTTCTGGTAAAATTGTTGAAGGCCGAGAGTCAAAGATGCAAAGAAGTAACTCAGAGACACAGATAGTGGGAGAGGTGTTTTCTGGAAAAGAGGTCGATGGAATTAGGAGTAGGAGTGTTGCGACACCGGAATATCACAAGTACAAGGGGTAGAAGGTTCGGATCCGGAAGAGCTGATCCGAAGAAGACCTTCAGCCTAGTCCTTATCTTCAATCTTAGAACTATCTGCACAAGCAAGCAACACACGAGTAAACGGAGCGGGGATGGTCCCCTGGTTTACCTCGGGCGTGAGAGTAAGATATAGAAGAGTAAGGGTAAAATATAAAGTAAGAGTATATAATGTATTGAACGTTACCCTTGAAGTGAGGTGTGAGCTTGGTATTTATAGACCTTGAGTTTCGGATAATAGAGTGCTCTTAGTACAACACCTTGCTTATCCTGAAGGTATTTCGAGGTGTTGTACTCTTTGTCGAGAAGTCATCCTTCGGCCTCCTGGTCCTTAGGATGTTCTTCGGATAATAGATGTTGTTTAGATTCCTTTTATCAAAGATTGTGCCCAGCTTATTAGATCATTCGGCGTACCATGGGTTGGCCGATAGACTTCAATCGGCCAGCCGATGGTACGTCATCAGCCCCCCTAGTCCAGTATTACGTAGTTAAGACTATGTAATGCTTGACTAGAAGAAAAATAAAGTGTTTTGGTTCTTTCGGTGTTCTTTCGGTTAGCAGGATTACACCTCTTGAGTTTTTTTCGGAAATTAGTAACTGTCCGCCTATTTAGGCGGGATAATTAAGTTTTAGCTTGGCGGGAAGTTTTTCAAACTGTGACTACGCTTTTGGCCGAGAGAGGTGGTGTGGATTAGAACGCGGCGTCCCATCGTCTGACTTACACTTCCTATAAATACCCGTTTTTACCCCATTTGTAACTTTTTTCTTACCGATTTCTCTTTTCAACCCTGTAAACTGTGTGTTTTTCCTTCCCTCAATCTTCTTTCGTTTTCTTCTTATTTCTTATGGTCGCCATGTCGAAAACGAGATTAAAGAAAACCTTCGGAGGTGTTTGTAACTACTTAAATCAAGAATATCTTGACGCCTTTTGGAAAGGTCATGCCATTGGTGAGGATATGGCAGCTGTTCTTGACCGGGCCCGAACGACTCAATACTAGACGCTCCTCCTGGTAAAAAAATAGGCGTATATGCTGAGTGGGTGTCGAATTTTTAAACCTCCGACTTCCATTCTCCAAGCTTTTCCTGGAGTTTGTGAGTATTACAAACGCACGCCTACACAACTGAACCCTCTCGGAGCTTTGAGACTTGCTTGTTTTGAAGTTCAAAGTTGGGCCCTTGGCTACGAGCTTCCTTAAATCTCTTTCGGACGTTCTATAAGTTGGGGAAGGCCGGCGACTGGTTACTATTGACAAGAGGAGAAAACCCAGCCCCGCTTGTTCTTCCGGAGCTCCCTCCGCCGTAAGAATTGGAAGACAAAGTTTTTTTATGTTAATGCTGGCGTGGCTCCCATCCGGATGAGATGGAAGCATAAGGATGAGTCTGTTTCGGACGAGCCAGTTAAACAAGGAGTTGTTCGGCTACTGCTCTCTTGGCCTTCACGACTCATAAGATAGAGTGTAGGACGCTGCCGGAACATGTGTTGGTGATGGCTGGTGTAAGTCGGTATGGACGTCTAATATCGCCAGCCCTGTTTGCAGATGAACGACCGAGGTGCGTCGAGTATTTGTGTTCCCTCTACCGATAGTTCCTTGCTGATCTTATTTGACTTTTCTTTCTTTTTTGCAGATTTGCCTCTGATAGATTTCTTGGAACTGAGTGGTTAAGTATATCTCCCGCAACATAGCTGAAGGTGAGCAACCTGGTTGGTCCGGATGAACTCCAGGTGGTACATATGTCTACGAACGAGCTTCCCCCCCCCCCCCCCCTATACCGATGCTGACGCAGTTTTTCCAACGGGTTACACAATGAGAGATCCTTCGGATGAAGACTTTATTCAGCCGGCCCCTGGGAACCATTATGGGTAGGGAAGTCATCCGGCAAAGAGGGGTAACAATACTATTCCTTCTTTTCAATGCTTTGTTTGCAAAGACATCATCTTCTATGGGAAATGCAGCTGCCAGGAAAAGGAAAGCTACTGACTGGTTTGCCCTCGGTGGGTCGTCTGAGAGACCAAAACTTGATGATGTTGAGGGTGGGGAATCCGGGGAAGAGGAGGCACCGAAAGTTGAGGTGCCTAAGAAGAAGAAAAAGATTTCTGTTTCTGCCAAAAGTTTGGCCATCAGGGAAAGGAGAGAGGACCAACAATCCGAGGTTCCGGAGGTAGGAAGGGCCGATACTTCTAAGCCTGGAGAGAAAAACAAAGAGGCTGCCACTTCCGTCTTTCAGAGTAAGTTTGTCGTCCTTGAAAGTTCAGAGGAGGGAGATGCTTCTCTAGATGGTACGGAGTTCTATCGTAATCCCCCCTCTTGCGAGACTTCTTCCGAAACAAGAATTGCTCTAGGACTGATAGTTGATGATGATTTCTCGACAGGTCCTCATATTGATCCGGAAATGGTTACTTCTATTCCGGAAAAGGTTGTTGAGGAAGTGAGTGCCGGCGCTGATGATATGAGTGAGAAACCCTTAGAAGATATTTCTTCGGCTGTTCCGATGGACGAGGGGAACGAGGAGCTTGTAGCTCCTAAGTTGGTTGATGAACCTCTGCCACTGACCCATTCAGAGGATATGCTGGAGCAAGAAGATATGGATACGGGACCTTCATCACCGAAGGATTTAATTCATCAGACCACATCTTTAATTGTATCTCAACCGGAACAGAGCGAGAAGTTGATGGACGTAACTTCTACTCAAGTTTCGGTAGATAAAGTGGAAGGTACTTTTCCTTTCTCGGGCATCGTTCAACCTTCTCCTGTTTCAGAGTTTGCAGGGTCATGTGCCCGGACTCGGATCTGGGTGAAAGGTAGAAACTTGATGCGTTTATGTGTTTTTTGCTAACTTTCCTTCTATCATTTACTGATTTTCGTTTAACTTCTGCCAGGTAAGCAGAAGGAGATTGAACAGGAGGAGAATGTTAGTGTTCATTCTAAAGGTGATAATTCGGAAACTGAATCCGAAGGTTTGAGTGCTGCTTTGGTCGGGACACCATTTGTGCCGGCAGTAAGCAAGATAAAGTGCGGGGATCTTTTCCAAGCAAGATCTTATGAGATCAATCGGGATCTTGTTTACAATCTTGCTACGCCAGCCGAAGCTCTTCGCCTGGGGAAACTTGGCAATGTCCAAGTGGGTCGAGAATTCGACTTTGCTCTTGCCTCTCTAAACGTCATTGGTCCTGACCTCCGACGCCGAATGGAATCATCGGCGCGGGAAACGGAAGAGCAGAGATTTCGGGCCCTAGGACTTGAAGGTAAACTTGCTTTGGCAAAGAAGGATTTGGCCGAAGCTCTTGATAGAAAAAGACATTATCGTGAGAGGAGCCATCGTTTGTCGAAGGAGGTAGAGACAATGAAAACTTCTTCCTCTCAACTTACCCAGGCCACTGTCAGGGAACTTACTGACAAGTTGAAGAGTGACCATCAGGCTGAGATGGAGAAGTTGAGAGACTTGCTGAAGGCCAGTCATGAGGCTGCCATAGCCAACTTGAAGACGGAACATGAAACCGCTATGGCCGAGACTCGAGCCAAGTATGATATCAATGGCGATGTGCTCAGGTCTTTGGAAAAACGGTTGAGGAAACAAGACTCTGAGTTAGATGTACTTCGCTCGGACAGAAGTTGGTTGGTAACAACGGGTCCGAAGCATGTCGTTAAGAAGCTACACTCTAGTCATGAGTACTCCCGTCCCCAAGAGAACATTCGGATGCTTAACTACAGACTTGGGTGACATGATGGTTTGGTTGCCGGTGTCAACCTTGGCCGTCTGAAGCAGAAACCCTCATCTTCTCCATTCTTTAACTCTGCTGCTGCTTCAGAACTGGAGAAGGCCATGGCCGATGCTTCAGATCTTGATTACCCCTATCTTGAGGCACTGTCAGCCACCGATGGTTCTCCCCTGGAAGACTTTCAGGCTGTTGAGCCTGCTGTGGGTCCTCCTTCGGATGAGGAGTGAAGCTTTTGTACTATCTTTTCTTTTGCTATGTAACAATGAAACATGTCTTCGACCTGTGAAGATATGTTTCCACAAAACAAGTTATGATAAATATAATTTTTAGTTGCTTGTTTAATTTCCGGATTCACTTGCATTTTTTATTTACTTGTTTTAGTATGTTGTTTGACTGCTTCGTGTGAATCCTTTTGAATTTTTCATTCGGAGTTAGGTCCGATACTTATTGAGGTTAGGCTCAATTTATCATTCGGAGTTAGGTCCGATATTTATTGAGGTTAGGCTCAATTTATCATTCGGAGTTAGGTCCGATACTTATTGAGGTTAGGCTCAATTTATCATTCGGAGTTAGGTCCGATACTTATTGAGGTTAGGCTCAATTTATCATTCGGAGTTAGGTCCGATACTTATTGAGGTTAGGCTCAATTTATCATTCGGAGTTAGGTCCGATACTTATTGAGGTTAGGCTCAATGATTGCATAATCTCATCCTTATTTTTTCCTAGACTCTCTGAATTAGTTGTATGTTCAGACACTTCGTCAAGTGCCATGAACATTCATTCGAATAGTACTAGTAGTAAAATGAAGGGAAAAATTGGCCGCGAAAGCCTTTCATTCATAATAAAAAAAAATTACATTACACACTATCGGCTAACGATATTACTTTCGAAGGTTCATTGCATTCCACGTTCTGGGTATTGGAGTACCGGCCATGTCTTCCAGTTCGTATGCTCCATTACCCTTATCCTTGATCACCTTGTAAGGACCTTCCCATTTTGGTCCCATTTTTCCTTCGTTCTCCTGCCGACTTGCTTCATTCTTTCGGAGGACCAAATCACCTTCTTTCAGCACCAGCTTCCTTACCTTCCTGTTGTAAGTCTCTTCAAGTTTTTCTTTGTACTTGGCTTCTCGAACTGCTGCTGCATTTCTTCGTTCCTCCAACAATACCAGATTGAGCCGGATCTCTTCTTGATTAGTTTGATCGTTTTCAGATGTCATCCGGTGGCTTGGCATTCCTACTTCGGCTGGGATGACAGCTTCGGATCCATAAGTTAGGCTAAAAGGTGTTTCTCCGGTGCTTGTTTTCTGGGTGGTTCGGTGTGCCCACAATACATGGGATATTTGATCCACCCAGTCCGTTCCTTCTCTTCCCAACCTCGCCTTTATTCCATCACCTATGCTCCGGTTAATTCTTTCAACCTGGCCGTTGCTTTGTGGATGCGCTACCGAGGTGAAGGTTTGTTTGATTTTCATTTCACTGCACCATCGTCGCAACGGGTTGTCCGAAAACTGCTTGCCATTATCTGAGATTAATTCATTCGGCAGACCGAATCTGCACACGATATTCTCCCATACAAATTTATGTACTTGTTTTCCTGCGATCCGGACAACAGGCTTCGCTTCGACCCACTTCGTGAAGTAATCTACTGCCACAATCAGAAATTTCATTCCACCTGTCCCCGTTGGAAATTTGCCAACGATATCGATACCCCACTTTTGGAAGGGCCACGCCGATAGTATTGACACCAAGTTGTGCTTGGGGAGTCTCGGTATAGGTGCATGAATTTGGCAAGAATCACACTTGCGAATTACTTCGATGGCATCAAAATGCATCGTGGGCCAGAAATATCCCAATCCAGTGATCTTTGAGACCATGCTTCGTGGTCCGGCGTGCATGCCACATGCTCCCTCATGCATCTCTCGGATCACGTAGTTGGCCTGCAATGGTCCTAAACAACGAAGCAATGGTGAAAGTGGGTGTTTTCGATAGAGTGTGGTACCTTTCATCACGTAATTTGGTGCTTTCATCCTGATCTTTTGCGCTTCATTCGGATCCTGTGGTAAACTTCCCTCCTGTAGAAACTTTATGATTGGTGTCATCCAAGTGATTCCTTCGTCTTCGACGATCATTAATGTTTCTTTCGGGTTAGCTATCGCCCGTTGGTCTTCCGTTTCCACCATTACTTCCATCGTAGTGTGTCCGAATGCTATCGACGCTAATTTGCTCAGGGTATCAGCAACCTTGTTCTTCGTTCTCGAAACTTGTTCGATTGTACATGACTGAAAGGTGGCCATCAAACTCTTTGCCTTCTCTTTGTATCTGTTCATTCGGTCCTCCTTGGCCTCGTACGTTTCATTGATCTGGTTAGCAACCAACTTGGAGTCCACTTTAACCTTCAAATGTTCCACTCCCTTTCCTTTGGCTTTATGTAATCCGGCCAACAAGGCTTCGTACTCGGATTCATTATTCGTGTTATCAAAACCAAAGCGGATAGAGAATGAAAACTCTTTTCCTTCGGGGCTGATGAGGAGAATTCCAGCCCCCGAACCTTCTGAGCTGGAGGATTGATGTGTCTGAAATAAACCATATTTTGTAGCCACATTTGTCGTAATTAAGCTCATTTTCTGCAACTTTTATTATGATTTGGTATATTTTTAGTGAGAATTGCAGAATAGAGTAATATTTGGACCACGGAGCGAAAAGGAGCTGAAACTGGCTTGAAACGGAGACAAACGAGCAAGAAACGTGAAGTTGGAGAAACAGCCGACGGCTGAAGATATTTAGCCGACGGCTAAATTAAAGTTTTTCACTAATTGTTCGTTACGTGCCGCGGAAGCAACTTTTTAGCCCGCGTGTTCCAGCCGACGGCTGAAGTGAGCCAGCCGACGGCTAAATTGGCGTTTTCAGAATCTATAAATTGGGCTTCTAGGTCTCGAGTTTAAAACACATTATTCATTATTTTCAACCTGCATCCACCCTGGAAAGCTGCAAGAGGAGTCCTAGAAGCCGTTAAACACTTGGAAGCTTTTGGTTAATCTCTTTTAACCAACTATTGAATTTAGTAATTGTTTGATTCAAACTTATTTGCATTATTTTCTTAACACAATGTTTTGTTTTAAGACTGATTTTGTTATTTGCTTACAATCCAACATGAGCTAAACTCTTTAAGCGATTGCTTGGATTGTTGAACCTGGATCTATGTTTTAATCAAGTTTATGTTTGAACTTATTGGTTATAATATCTACCATTTTAGTGGAAGTAATGCCGAAAATCCGAATTTTCAAAGGAAGCTATGCAGATTTTTTGAGGACGTTAAGCTTTTACCAGCCATACATTCTTTCCACTGCTATTTCTTTTCACAGCATTCGACATTTAAATGGGGGAGCCTTTTCTATTCCTTTCTCTTTTTCTTTTTGCACTTTATTGCTGAATTTTCTTTACAATGAGGACATTGTATTGTTTAAGTGTGGGGAAGGGGTTAGGATTGAATCTATTTGTCCTTAGGAACAATTTGTGTGAAAATTTAAAAATTTTGACATATTTTTCGTAATTAGTTTTAACTAGTTGCATAACTAGGCACACCTACCCATTTCAATTTTTGTGAGGATTTGAGCCATTATAGCATACATTTTATATGCTTTTATCTTCATTTGTTATGAGTGTGCCGGTGACTTGTAGACTTTAGAACTTGACACTGTATACGCTTCGAGGCTATGAATGAGCATAAGTTTTTACTTATCAGTAACTAGGAAAGAGGCAAATGAATTAGGATTGTTAAACAGTTGATTGGCCTATTCGTTTCTTATAGTCGATAACTACACTGGTTATTTGACTCACATTACCTATCGAGCACTCATTTTTAGTGTTTTTGACGTTTCGATACCATATTTGCACCGAACCTTTTTCTTTTATCACCTTTCCAGATATATTCCATAAATTGAGCCTAATGTATAAGTCGTTTAATCCGGATATTTTTGTTGAAAATTCCCTCTTTCTTAACTTGATTGATTATTAGACGGAATGTTATATATGATGGCGTGGAGTTGTTTAATTTACTTAAGTTCACGAAGGAAGTTACTGGTGGATATAAGTTAAGAATTATTCAGGATTTTGATGGACCTTTTGAGCGGTGTCTTTAATATAAAAAAAATATATATAAAAAAAAAAGAAGAAAAAAAAAATATTTATTAAAGCCCGTACTAGGTAGCCAATAATTGTTGAAGTTATTTGACGAAATTTGCGAGAAATAAAAATTCTCAATTGGAGCGTTGAAGAATTAAGACGAAATTTGGTCTTAGAAGTTTCATCAGAGTGAGCCATTAGGGATAATCAATCGAGTTTTGAAAGTAATATAATTTTTGACTAAAATATTTGGATTTGTAGACTAATTGGAAGTTGATTGTTTCATATCGTTCATATTAATTCACCTTCATCATATTTTCCATTATTTTACCCATCACCCATTGATATGACCATAAGCCCTCTGAACTAGTTACTTAGACTCTATTGGTGGAGAAGCGTATCGTTATCAAGCCTATGATAGAATACTTGTCATGACTGAGCTTTGAGCGATTTCACATATATATTACACTTAGATTAGCTTTTTGAGTGATTGAGTGTTATACTTCCCAAATCGTGAGATGTTTAGTTATGCATTTAAATTTTGGCTTGGTAATTATTAAATTCATCTTCGTAAATAAAATTTTTGTAATTTACTCGACTCGTTGGGTATTTTATTTTTATTGAAGATGTTTGTTTTGTTCTAAATCTAACAGTTTACTTGAGGACAAGTAAGATTCAAGTGTGGGGAATTTGATGTGTCTGAAATAAACCATATTTTGTAGCCACATTTGTCGTAATTAAGCTCATTTTCTGCAACTTTTATTATGATTTGGTATATTTTTAGTGAGAATTGCAGAATAGAGTAATATTTGGACCACAGAGCGAAAAGGAGCTGAAACTGGCTTGAAACGGAGACAAACGAGCAAGAAACGTGAAGTTGGAGAAACAGCCGACGGCTGAAGATATTTAGCCGACGGCTAAATTAAAGTTTTTCACTAATTGTTCGTTACGTGCCGCGGAAGCAACTTTTTAGCCCGCGTGTTCCAGCCGACGGCTGAAGTGAGCCAGCCGACGGCTAAATTGGCGTTTTCAGAATCTATAAATTGGGCTTCTAGGTCTCGAGTTTAAAACACATTATTCATTATTTTCAACCTGCATCCACCCTGGAAAGCTGCAAGAGGAGTCCTAGAAGCCGTTAAACACTTGGAAGCTTTTGGTTAATCTCTTTTAACCAACTATTGAATTTAGTAATTGTTTGATTCAAACTTATTTGCATTATTTTCTTAACACAATGTTTTGTTTTAAGACTGATTTTGTTATTTGCTTACAATCCAACATGAGCTAAACTCTTTAAGCGATTGCTTGGATTGTTGAACCTGGATCTATGTTTTAATCAAGTTTATGTTTGAACTTATTGATTTTTCCATTATTATTTACGCGATCCATGTTTATTCAAAGTTATTAAATTTGCTACTTAGCGTGATTGATAGATCTATAACATAACTAGCGTTCTTATAAATCTATTAGTTATTTACAATTATATGATTTATTAGATAATTGTAGCTTGAGACTTAATTGAGATAGGCTAAGATATTAGTGATTTAATAAATTGAATGAACATGACAATTATATCAGGATTGAATAATTGAGACTTTTGTTAATTCGTAGTCGACAGATTAAATTGTAAATAATAGTGAACTTAAAGCACAATTTAGAGTGGATAAATCTAAGATAGCTCTTGATGTACGAATAATCGTATGATCTTTCTCTAAAATTGTAGGATTAGATAACTATAGCGGGAAATCTAGTTATCATAGAAATCACAGTTAAATCAATCAAACATATTCTTGTTAATCATGATCCAGGTGAAACATAATTCCAAGTAATCGTTGCTTTTAAAATCTGATTAATTCTCAAAGACTTTTCGAAACAGTTTTTTCATCCGCAATCCACTTAGTTAATTAAATTGCTATTTAATTGAGTTATTTGTTTTCTGAATTATGTTTTCTCAGAACTAAAACGTCCCCCATATTTAATTGCTTTAATTAGTTTAATTATATAATTTGAGATAACGGATATAAATACACGTTCCCTGAGTTCGATCCGGACTTACTGATTCTATATTTGCGTACGATCAGGTACACTGCCTGTATTGTGTGTTAATATACATTGGTATAATCCTTTTCTAAACTTTAAATAATTTTATGTTATAAAATACACATCAAGGATCCATCAGTGAAGAGGTACCAGGTGTGATCTTGCTTCTTCAATTTCTCTTTCGGACAGGAGTCTGCCGGTCTCTTTCTCTTTCTGTCCTTTGTGGGCGGTTCGACATTCTTTTCTTCCGGAGTAGTTTCTTTAGGAGCAATCTCATCTGGGACTTCGGCTATGAAATCCGCCAAAACTTGTCCTTTGATGGACGTCCTAGGGACATACTCGATATCATAACTCCCTAATTCGATGGCCCACTTGGTAAGCCTTCCGGCCGTTTCCACATTCCTTAAGATTTGTTTCAATGGTTGATTAGTGATTACCCGGATGTTATGAGCTTGAAAGTATCTCTTCAACCTTCGGTAAGTGTAAACCAAAGCCAACGCTATTTTCTCTATCTGAGTATAATTGTTTTCGGGGCCTTGTAGTACCTTGCTGACAAAGTAGATAGGCGTTTGCTCTCCCTTTCTTTCGGCCAGAAGCGCTGAACTAATGACTTCGGCCGTCGCTGACAAATATAGGATCAAGGTTTCTCCTTCCTTAGGCGCGGTCAAAATGGGAAGCGCCATTACAAACCTCTTTATCTCCTGTAAAGCTTCTTCGGCTTCGGTTGTCCACCGAAAATCACCCTTTTTT
This sequence comes from Senecio squalidus, assembly GCA_910822075.1. Taxonomy (NCBI): domain Eukaryota; kingdom Viridiplantae; phylum Streptophyta; class Magnoliopsida; order Asterales; family Asteraceae; genus Senecio; species Senecio squalidus. The sequence continues at coordinate 32,118,488 of CAJVGC010000590.1, forward strand.
ACACAATTCTTTAAGGTTCGAAAAATGGGTAGTGATCTTTCGGCAGACTTCGAGAGATAACGTCCCAGGGCTATGACCTTGCCATTTAGGCTTTGTACTTCTTTCATCGTCTTAGGAGATGATATTCCTTCTATATCCCGAACTTTCTCCGGGTTGGCTTTGATACCATTTGGAGTAACAATATGACCCAGGAATTTGCCCTCTTCCATCCCAAAAGAGCATTTCTTCGGATTGAGTTTCATGTTTATTCTCCGGAGATTAGCGAATGTTTCTCGGATGTCTTGGATCATCTCTTCTTCTGATGTGGATTTTATGACTAAATCATCAACATAGGCTTCCAAATTCCTTCCTATCTGTTCCGAGAAAGCTTCGTCTATCAGTCTTTGATAAGTAGCTCCGACATTATTCAGACCGAAGGCATTTTCTTGTAGTATAAGATTCCCATATCGGTGTGGAAAGCCGTCTTGTCCTCGTCTTCTTTAGCCATTTGTATCTGATGGTATCCCTTGTATGCATCCAGGAAACATTTGAATCTGAAACCCACCAATGCTTCCACCTTCAAATCCACTTCCGGTAATGGATATGCGTCTTTCGGGCAAGCATCATTGAGATCCTTGAAATCGACGCACATTCTCCATGTATTGTCACCTTTTCGAATCATGACCGGATTTGCTACCCATGTTCGGTACCGGACTTCGCGGAGGATACCAGCTTCAGTCAACTGTTTAACTTCTTCACAAGCAGCCCTACTTCGGTCAGGTGCTAGACCCCGTTTCTTCTGTACTATCGGACTTTTCCCCTTATGGATAGCTAGCTTATGTTCGGCTAACCCCCTGGGTACTCCCGTCATGTCCGAGGGTTTCCAAGCAAAAATGTCCCTGCTTTGTCGGAGGAGTGTGATGAGTTTTTCCTTGCCCTCCTCGGTGAACGTATCTCCAATCATAACCGTTTGTTCCGGGTGATCCGGATGAATGATAATCTTTCCCAGTTTGATTTCCCCTTCCTCCTTCTGCAATATTCTCTCAATTTTTTGACATTCCAACACTTTGTGAGCTTCCGGACGTATTTCGACAATTCCTCCGGGTGTAGGAAATTTCATAAGAGAGTGGGCTGTCGAAACGATGGCCTGGAGCTTGGCTATTCCGGGTCTCCCGATAATGATGTTATATGGAGAGTGGGCTCGGACTACGAGGAAATCGATCTCCACGGTCCGAAACTTGTTTTCATTTCCAATGGTGAAGGGTAGTCGGATCTGACCTATTGGCTTCACCGCCTCTCCGGAGAATCCGACTAAGTACTGGGAGCATCTTTCCATCCTGCATTGTACTTCGGGATCCAACTCTAGAAAACAACGTTCAAAGAGTATTTCCGAAGCACTTCCATTGTCAATGTATATTCTATGGACCGTTTGGTTTCCAATATCTCCTACCACAACCATTGGATCTGTGACCCCCTTAGAGGTGTTGACCGGAGGAAAAGACATGTCCTGCATCATCCAGGGCTCTACTCTTTCATCGCGGAGTTAACTGCTTTCTCCCTTACAAAAAACCATATGTATCTCTTTCCCTTTTCCTTTTCCGGAGTGTGCCATGCCTTGCTTCTTTTGGCCACCCGGTTTGATTCCTTCCATCAGGTGATCTAGCTGCCCGGTTCTTACTGCTTCCTCGATTTGTTTCTTTAACTGAAAACAGTCATTCGTGTAGTGCCCCTTATCTCGATGGAACTGGCACCATTGGTCTAAGAATCTTTTGTCCGGGGTACCGACTAAGGGAGCCGGGGCAGCGAAGTGAATTCTTCCTTTCTCGGTAGCATAGATTTCACTGGGCGTTTTGTTGAGTTCAGTGAAGTTTACGTGTCGTCAAGATTCTCCGGAAGAGATGAAAGGAGAGGCACGGACAAGTCCTCGTCCGAACCTTCTTTCATGACTACCGGGAGAAAAGCTTTTCCGGTTTGGGGAAGACCTCCACGGAGGACTTGCAGCAGGGGATACCATTTTCAACCCCTTTCGGGATGCGGCCGTGTTAGATTCGACATATTGTCTTGAAGCTTCTTTCCCATTCAGAAATCTTTTAACACGTTCCATCATTTCATCCACTGTTACGGGCACTCGAGCATTGAGCTTTGCGATGAGGGCCGGTATCCGAATCCCTTCCATGAATCCCGATACTTTCAACATATCATCCCCTCCTTTGATCTGTAGAAGCTCCCGCTTCCATCTTTCCATGAAGTCCTGGAGACTTTCGTTCTCCCTTTGCTTGATTTTAGCAATATCCGTTGGACCTCGAGTGTACCTACGCTGTTGCATGAAATAAGTCTCGAACTTCTTCTTCATGTCTTTAAAACTGTCGATACTTTCTTCCGGCAATTCCCCGAACCACACTCTCGCCGGACCGACGAAGGTTTGAGCGAACATTCGGCACCAGATCGGCATAGGCCAACCTTCGGTATCAGCTGCGCCGGAAAAAATCGCCAAATGATCGTCGGGGTCACCACTTCCGTCGTAGGTGCGCACGATGCTGGGCATCTTCGCTTTTCGAGGCATCGTGAATGTTGAGATTCTTCGGGTGAACTTAGAAGCGAAATCTGATTGATAGGGAAGACTTAGATCATCTTCTTCATCACTACAGTCTTGCTCCGAGTCGCTCGAATAAACAATCTTTCGAGCCACCGGAGGACTCTTTCGAGAACGATCCTTCTTTTTCTTTCGTTCATGTTCCTCCAACATGGCCTTGAGCGCGTCATAATTCTTTTCCAGGAACTCCTCAGAGATCCCAGTACCTCTCTCCTTATCATTCTGATCGTTCCTTGGCGTTTCGTCCTCAACTATTGGTTCCCTATTAATTCCTGAGGTATTAGCCGTAAAAGTCATAAATGGTCATGTAGAAGCCATGTAGGTCCCACGGATGGCGCCAAATGTTGCGACACCGGAATATCACAAGTACAAGGGGGTAGAAGGTTCGGATCCGGAAGAGCTGATCCGAAGAAGATCTTCAGCCTAGTCCTTATCTTCAATCTTAGAACTATCTGCACAAGCAAGTAACACACGAGTAAACGGAGCGGGGATGGTCCCCTGGTTTACCTCGGGCGTGAGAGTAAGATATAGAAGAGTAAGGGTAAAATATAAAGTAAGAATGTATAATGTATGTGAACGTTACCCTTGAAGTGAAGTGTGAGCTTGGTATTTATAGACCCTGAGTTTCGGATAATAGAGTGCTCTTAGTACAACACCTTGTTTATCCTGAAGGTATTCCGAGGTGTTGTACTCTTTGTCGAGAAGTCATCATTCGGCCTCCTGGTCCTTAAGATGTTCTTCGGATAATAGATGTTGTTTAGATTCCTTTTATCAAAGATTGTGCCCAGGTTATTAGATCATTCGGCGTACCATCGGTTGGCCGATAGACTTCTATCGGCCAGCCGATGGTACGTCATCAGGAAGCATGCGGAGACAACTGGAATGGATGGACTAAGACCACATAGTAATGGATCAATAAAAAAAGAAAGACAGTAGGAAAGAAGAATCAGGAAGTAAAATAGTGTTAAATGAAGATAAAATGGTTGTTCAGTTGCGGAGAAGGAAAAACTACAGTACAAGTATCCATTTCCAAATCGAACCTCATAGGGAAGGGGTTTAACAGAAGTGTAGTTGGAAAACAGAATGATGAACAAAAATTAAATGAGAAAGGGGATGACGATTCAATTGTTTCTGTTAAAGCTGCGACAATCTTGAAAGACTTGTAGAAATTGGTGATAAGATAGGAGTAAAGTGGGGAGTGAGTAATGGTGAACAAGAGGCGAGCGTGGAGGGTTGTGACCAATCCGGTCAGCCGGTAACCGTGTAGTAATCTATGGGTTACTTAGTTTGTGGGTGTTTACTTTGGTTATTATTAGAGGGTTGAGAACTGAAGGCAAGATAGGTTGGTTAAAGCATGGCAAATAATAAATAACGAAAAGTTCACACTTATCTTTTAAATCATTCTATTAAAAAATTCACAACAATGATATCCAATTTTGTTGAGGACGTGATACTTTTGAGAGACCTCTGGTACGGGAAAGTACTACTAGAACAATTGAACGTGTAAGTGTTAACCTCGTGTGTGTGTGTGTAAGAGAGAGAAAGAGACTCAAACCAAAGCCGTCAAATTACTAGTGAGCAATAATTACAAATAAAATTGTCCGTCATATGCATTTTGTTTCTATAGCTTTTGTCTTTTACAAGAACATTATTGTTCATAATGATATTTCACGCTTCAAAGAAGCGTCCTTTTGCCCAATTTCCACTTTTCGGATAGAATTTATCATTAACTCAATTATTCATTTTTATACATTTCTAATAGATTTTGTCTTTTAGAAGAACAGCATCCATAACTATTACATTTTTCCCATTTATACATTTCTAATAGATTTTCTTTTAGAAGAACACTATTCACAACTATTCAATTTCCCGCATTAAACGAGAGTCTGTTTCCTACTTTCCACTTTTCCGGCTTCAATTTTGTCGTATGCTCAAAAAATTATTTTAGTTCAATGTTATTATCAAACATCATCATTTATGTGTTTGACGATTTTTTTGATCAAATAATATCCGACTAATGTAAATAGAATGATCATATATGTCCAAATACAAACCTAACATTTATCCACATAATATAACTATTTGGTGTATAGTAATCTGAATTTTTTTATTATTATTTTCCAGAAAGAAGTAAATGGAAAACCGAAAATGATCGGTACTTAGACAAATAATTTAACTTAGCAATGGAATTATGGAATCTAGTGAATAACATTGTATGATATATTGATACTATTTATCTCTATACGGCATCTAACAAAATTGTCCAACAAATATATGTCCCAAACAAAGTTTGACCACATTGCCCAAACATTCATCTTGTTTTTTCTCCTTGATCTTATCTCCCAATCTAAATGGTCCATAATTATACATTTTATTTATAAGCACTAACAAGAAGCATCATTCTAACATACAATGGATCGAAAACAAGTTGTAATCATTGGAGCCGGAATCAGTGGTCTAGTAGCATGCAAATATTGTCTCTCGAAAGGCTTTAATCCTGTTGTTTTCGAGTCAATGGGTGATATTGGTGGCGTATGGGCTAAAACCATAAGAACAACTCGTCTACAAACGTTCAAAGGAATGTACCAGTTTTCGGATTACAAGTGGCCTTCTTCAGTGACTCAAAACTATCCTACCCAAAAACAACTCCTAGACTATCTTCGGTCGTATGCCACTCATTTTGACTTGTTTAGATACATTCAGTTTAATTCTGTAGTAAAGGAAATTGACTACCAAAGGCCATCATCTTTTGTGTGGTCCAACTGGAATGGACTTGGCGAAACCTTTCTTCAAGGCAGATGGAAAGTCACAGTCGAAAACAATCAAAGTCAAACGCCATCAATAACGGTGCATGATGCAGATTTTGTTATTTTGTGTGTGGGGAGATTTAAAGATGTTCCAAACATACCAGAGTTTGCTCCAGGGACCGGCCCTGAAGTGTTCCGAGGAAAAGTGATTCATTCTATGGAATATTCTGCTATGGATCATGAGAAAGCTAAAGAGTTTGTTCAAGGGAAAAGAGTCCTCGTTGTGGGGTTCCAAAAGCAAGGGCTTGATATTGCCATGGAGTGTTCATCAGTTAACGGTTAGTTTTGTGTGCAATTTATCATGTTTTTTAAATTGCTCCCCCTATATCTTCTTTTCTTTAGCTTCATTTATGTTGTTATTAGGAACGGAGAATCCATGTACCGTTGTATACAGGAAAGACCGATGGAAGATTCATGATTTTAGTCCGTGGGGAATTCCACTGCAATATTTGTACTTAAACCGCTTCTCCGAGCTTATGGTTCATAAGCCCGGTGAAGGTTTTCTACTTGGTCTATTGGCCACAATTCTATCACCTTTGGTAAGTACTTCTTATCTACACATCAGAGGTGGCAAAATGGGTGGTCATTTGGGTAACGGATCAAAAGAGTCACTTTAACCTGACACTCAATTTTTATTTTTAATTTTATTTTATTTTTGTAAATAGTTATTATGCTAAGTATCATTACAAAAACTATATTACTGATATAAAAATTTATTATTAATAATAAAAAAAAACTTTAAAATTTAGAATAGACGTCAGGCGACTTTCAACCCATTGACATGTTTTTGTTTTACCTTTTAATTAATTGAACCCATTTGACCCATTTAGCCATAAATGGGTTGAAATGCCACATTTACTACTAATCTCTTATCCAAACACACACACGAGTAATAGGTACGCAAAAGTGGTAGATTTGTATTTTTGGACGATAATATGCAATAACAAAAAAAAAATCAAGAGATGCAAAAAAATAAAATGAAAGAATTCTCTTACAACAAAACACGTGCATACCCTGGCTTCCATGTAGATCTGTCCATTTGCGTGCAGTAAGAAAACAAATGGTCATGTGTATGGTTATGCTAAACAATCTTCATTGTCAGTCCCGTTTCAAACTTGCCTTCAGCACTAACGTCTTGTAAACTCGTGTTCTTACCTTGATTTCAGCCTATAAATTACTTTTAAACTGCTGAACAACCACTTTGTGTAACAGCGATGGGGAATTTCAAAACTGGTTGAAACGCACATCAAAATGACACTTCCTCTAGCCAAATTTAACATGGTGCCGGAGCGTAGCTTCTCAAAAGATTTTCGCTCCAGTCTATTAGCAGTTATGCCAGAGGATTTCTTTAACCGAGTTGAATCAGGAAGCATTTTGTTAAAGAAAACTCCAAGTTTCAGCTTTTACAATGATGGCATCCTAATTGACGGAGAGAATAAACCCATACAGACAGATATTGTCATACTGGCTACTGGATTCAGAGGGATACAGAAGCTTAAAAACATTTTCACATCACACGATTTCCAAGAACACATTGCGGTTTCACCAGATTCTAGAGTTTCTCTCTACAGGTTGGCAAAAGACTTATGACTAGATATTGTTCCCTATATTTTCAAAGCAAATTACAAGCTAACTGTTTAATTTTTATGCATCAGAGAATGCATTCCGCCAAGAATACCACAGCTAGCAATAATTGGATTCTCGGAGAGTTTCTCAAACCTGTTCACATCAGAAATAAGGTGCAGATGGCTAGTGGAGCTTCTCGAGGGAAAATTTAAACTACCAAGCATCAAAGAGATGCAGAAGGATATCTCGAATTGGGATGACTACATGAAGAAATCATCTGAGGAATATCATCAGAGGTCATCCATAATTGGAATGGATACTTGGTACAATGATCAGCTCTGCAAAGATATGGGTTGGAATCCCAGGCGGAAAAATGGGTTTTGGGCTGACCTGTTTAAGCCTTATGGTCCCATGGACTACGCCAATCCATAAAAGTCAAGGAGCGCAGAATTCTCATCTTATAAGATTAAGCATAAATACATCAAGTACTTACAAAAACTCATGTAATACCAAAAAATAGTACTTCACAGTTAATAAATTCATTAAGACTGTTTATTTTGTAATATAATGTTTGAAGATAATCCAACACCAGTTTATTGAATATGCGGATGTGTTTGAAGAAACTTTATAGCGTTGAATTATGTACTAAATAATCATTCCTGTCAACAGGATGTGTGTGTGTACAGTCGTAATATGGAAGTTATTAAACAAGATATACACAGAAGAAGTTGTCAAAAATCATGCCTTCCTTTCTGTTTTATCCAAAGTCAACTACGGTCAAACATCATTATTCAAAAACTCGTCAACACTTTCTATCCCTTCGATCAAAGAATAATAGGTACTGTCATCAGGACTTATGCCTTTACTCACCATTTCTTTAAGGAGTTCTTCTGCAAGATGTCCCTCTTTATTTTTGCATAACCCTTGTATAAGAGCATTGTAGGTCAGCTTTGTAGGATTAAAACCTGAACTTAGCATAACATCCCGAACCATTAACGCCTCCTTCATATCACCTCTCCTACTATACCCACTAATAAGAGTGTTAAAGCTGATAAAATCGGGTTTCATCCCTCTTTCCTTCATATCATTAAAAACCGTAATAGCCTCTTCAACGTTTCCTTCCCTGCAATGCCCTTGCATTAAAGTATTGTATGTCACTTCATCGGGAGAAACCTCTAGTCTATCCATCTCCTTTAAAAGTAAAAGAGCCCGTTTCATGTTTTTGTTCGCACAATGACCATCAATCAATGCATTAAACATTACAATATCCGGTACCACTCCTCTGTCAATGATCTTGGCAAACAAGTTATCTGCTTCGGTCATTCTATTACGCTTGTTTAATACATTAATAAGAGAAGTGTAGGTTACATGTGTGGGCTGAATTCCTTTAGTTACCATTTCATCATGGAGGCTAAATGCCTTTCGTGCATTACCAGACCTACAATATCCATTGATCAATATGTTATACGTAATGGCATCTGGGACCAAATGTTCTTTCCGCATTTCTTCTATCATATCCTCAGCTTCTGACTCCTTACTGTCAAAAACCAATGCATGAATCAGCGAATTATAAGTAGATACAGACGGTCGTATACCCTTCTTAACCATTTCATCCCTATACCAAAACGCCGTTTCAATATCCCCTTTATTGCAATACCCGTCTATAACAGTATTATAAGTTACCACAGTAGGTACTAACCCGATTCCCTCCATCTTACCCAAAAGCTCAGACGCCTCTTTAAAACTTCCGTGTTTACACATACAACTAACAAGTGCTCCATAACTATACGTATCGGCCTTAATCCCTTTACTTTTCATCTTCTCGATGACCTTCCGCGCACCATCAAGATCCTTTTTCAAACAATACCCATTAATTATCGTATTATAAGTAACCACATTCGGTTTCAACCCTAAAGCCTCCATATTTCCAACAAATTCTTTCGCCTTCTTCAACTTCCCTTCCTTACACAACAAATTAACCATAATATTATACGTATACAGATTCAAACAAATCTCCAGCTTAAACATCTCTGCAAACAAAAGCCAGGCAGTATCCGTATAATTCAACTTGACAAACAAAGTTAACATACTATTACAAGTCTCAATCTTTGGTAAAACCTTGATCTGTTTCATGATATAAAAACACTTAAACGCGTGATCGGGTTTCTTTAACTCACACAAACCCTTAATCCATAAATCAAAGACGATAGTATTCGATATAGCTAACCGTTCACGGGCATTAAGTAGCCCGCGGAACATTTCTTTGTTAGTGTAGGTTTGGGATGTGATTAGTGTTTTGATGAAATGTAGAGAGGATTTGGGTGAGGGGAGTTGGGAGATAATGGAGATGGATAGGCAATGGCATTCGATATCGGTGTTCGGGGTGTTCGGGGTGAGGTATTGGGTGAGTTTGAGGACTAGGGAAGGGGAGGACCGGAGATTGTAGAGGGTTGTGGAGATTGTGGTGGGGGTCAGTGTGGGGAGAAGGTGTTCGACGAAATGCCACTGAGAAGATGTGATGGATTGGTGTAAAGTGTTAAGGGTTACCGGTGGGGTGTGTGTGAGTGATGACAAGTGTTTCGGAGTTCGGAGAGTGGGGATCCTCATCATTTGATGCCGGCGACACAAATACATCCCTTGCAACGCCGGCTTCTATGGCGTGAATGGAAACCCAAAACACCCGAATTTAATTCAAAACTCAGATGGTTAAGTTTTTCATTAACGAAAAATAAAAATATCTAAACTAATTATTTGGAAATACATTGAATTTTACACAAATATGTATTGTATTTATCCAAATTGCAAATCATCTATTGTATTTAACGAACTCGGGATTGATTGTTTTGAAAATGCATTAAACTTTACATCAAAAACTATTGTATGCATCTATTTTCTAAAACCTATATTGTTTTTATTAAATTTTTATATACGTCCATTATATGTATTAAATGATCTATTATTCAGGTAGCCGATAATTTACATATTTTTATAAATTTTTTAATGAAGTGACAAAACACATAAAATGCCATGTCAATAAAAAATGCCACATCATATTTGTTAAAAAAAAATATAGTTTGTTAACATTACACCATTGTTGCTTTTATTTTTATAAAATTGTAAAGTTTGAAAACTTCAAATTGATCATCATTGTTCTTCGTCATTTCACCAAGTCCATTCACCAATCTCAATTGAATAAAAACCAAAAATTAGAAATCACAAATACATTTATTCCATTTTTAAAGACACACTAGACTTAGCATCTTCTTCGGCCAACAAATCTGGCCATCACCACCACTATCATCTGCCTAACACCGACACCTTAAACCGACGACCCAATCCCAAACGACTTGCCCAACACCACCACAATATGTACCATCAACTCTTGAACTGGCGACATCGTAACCATTTGTGGCTTCGATTCAGGTTCAGTTTGTGAGTGTGTTTTGATTTTCGTTCTTAAAAATCGAAGGTTTCATTTTTTTATTTTCCGATCTGGATTTAATTTTGAAATAGTTTTTCAGTTGGATCTAGTTTTGGATTTGAATGGTAATGGTGTCGGCGTGGTAATGAATTTTGGTGGAGTTTTGATCAAATTTAGGATTATAATTTTCACTGGTTGATTTCGATTTGGTTAGGATTTCAAGGTGGAGTTTTGACCGAAGAAGACGACCAAAGAAAGCGTGATTGATTTGAATTTTTTTTTTTTTTTTTTTTTTTTTTCTTTTTTCACCAATACTTTTCATTTTAATGCATTAAAAGATATTAAATATATGATTGTATTAGAAGAGATATGCCGCTTGGAAAATGATTTGAGTGTCTTTTTTCCTTTCTTTTTTTCTAATTCCATTTGGAAAATACTTACGCCATGTCAGCTAGAAACAAGTTTCGGGTCATTTAATACATATAATAGAGGTATATAAAAGTTTAATATATACAATAAAGATTTTAAAAAATGGATGTATACAATAGTTTTTGATGTAAAATTCAATACATTTCCAAACAATTAACCCAACGAACTTGTATGTATCAGTTTACCTTTTATTCAAGTAATCAGTAGTTACTCTAATTTTAATATATTTTTGAGTGATGCTTTGTCAATTATTTAATACTTTTTATTTAAATTAAATTGAATTTTAGATTTAGTCAATTATTATCTACCTAGAAACATTCATATTCAATTTTTGTTTCTATCATTCTTTATAGAGAGAATGTCACAAATCGTCCTTGTAGTTGGTCTCTTTTTCACGAATCGTCATTTTTACTTTTTTTTTAGTATTAACCATCCTTTAGATATGTCTTTTTATCACCGGCGGTCCTTTTCTCACTTAAAAAAGACTAAAATACCCTCTTTTTATATTTTCTTATTTTTTTATCTTTTAAATTAATATACCTCAATCATATACGCTCTCTCCCCTCAATTTTTCCAGATCTTCATCACTATCATCATACACTTTTCTCTTTCTCTCTAAATACATCTTTCTCCTCTCTAACATCACCACCAACCACTAATCCACCACTTCCGACTATCACCACCGCTGGCGCCGCCGACAAACACGGCTGCTGCTACCACCGAAGACAAAACAACCCACATCTACAAATCCACCGGCGTCTAGATCTGCAAATCCATTGTCGTCTCCACCCGATCTGAAGCCCTTGTCTAGATTTAGGGTTTCAGGTTTAAAGTTTAAAATTTTGTTGAGTGTATGTTTGACTACATTTCTTCTTGTTTTTGTATTTTTTTATTAATTTATTATAGCAAAAGAAAGAAAAGCAAATGGCTGGTTTAATTTGTGTTGAGAAATTTTCTTTCTTGAAGTTGAAGATGATTAAAATATGCTAAGATTCTTGTGTTATTTGTTTTTGAATTTTAAGGTTCTTAAACTTTAGTTTTGGATTTGATGATATAGATGTAATTTCTGATGTGATTTTGTTTTAGTGTTTCAAATTATTGTTTCTATTGAATTGAAGATTTTTTTTTTTTTTTTTTTTTGTGATCAATGATCATCAAGGTACACACTCTACAAATTGATCGAATTTGATGATGATTATGAGAAGAAAAAAAGTTAAAAAAAATTGAGATTGATTATGAATCTATGAGAAATTAGGTTATGAATCAATTCACATATCGTTATATAAATTTGCTTTTATATACATCTTCACTTTTTTTTTAGATTGATTATGAAGATGGGATGAGATGAGAGAGAAAGACATTTGAGATGAGAAAGAGAAAGGTGTATGATGATAGTGGTGAAGATCTGAAAAAATTGAGGGAGAGAGAGTATATGAGTTTGATATATTAATTTAAAAGATAAAAAAATAAGAGAATATAAAAAAGAGGGTATTTTAGTTTTTTTAAGTGAGAAAAGGACCGCCGGTGATAAAAAGACATATCTAAAGGATGGTTAATGGTAGAAAAAAGTAAAAAGGACGATTCGTGAAAAACAGACCAACCACAAAGACGATTTGTGACATTCTCTCTTTTTTATATCATAAATTAACCAATAAGAATCGACATACCATTTGGTCAAAATTAAATACGAAGTAAAATAAAGGTTCTTGATTTGTGATTAATATTCAGTATAAATGAACAAAGTCAAATCTGGCTTGAATGTAGTGGAGTTCATACTTTTACATGATTTTCAAATCTGAAATTGAAATCCCTAACTTGGCCTCGGAAATGGCCGGTACCAGGCCCCAATTTATATCAGCCTGTTGAAGCTTTAAAGAAATGTTTAGAAGTATATAGGCTATTACATCAAATGTCAATCTCATATCAAATCCTCTTTTTCTATCAAGAAAAATAATCCAATTTTATTCATACTTTGTTAACTATAATTCAGTTCTGAGTTTTAATGATTGATGTTAAATTATAATTTTATTTTTGGAAACAATTGACAACTTAGATGAATTTGGGAAATTTGAAGTATGCAAAATCAAGGTTCTAAAAAACGCGTCATGGCGTCGCCAAGGTGTGCCATAGCGTCAAGTCGTGACTTGTATTCACGAATAACATGTAAGGCGTCTTGGTTAGGCGTGGCGTCCAAAAAACGTGTCAAGGCGCGCCATGGCGCGCTTTAACGCGAGTTTTTTGTAACGCGTTACGGAAATTTATAAAAAAAGAAAAAGAAAAAAAAAGACCAAAAAATAGTTTAAAATGACTATCAAGATCATTTAATTGTATAGTAGTGACTATATCTTAGATTAGATGTATATTAAAACGTGTAAACAACAATTTTTTAAAGTTATATAACTTAAAAATAGCAAATACATATATAAAATTATAAAATATATTAAAATTCTGCTGTATTGTCACGCCTTGAAAAACGTCATGTCTCGCCATGTCTCGTCATGTCTTGTGGCTTGACCATACCGCCATGTCACGCCTTGCGTCATTCACAACCTTATGTAAAATTGATATTGATTCTTTTTCTTCAAAAATGAATCTTGGAAATCTCTTATAAAGGAATAACATATATATTTAATGAGCTTCTTTTTTTTCCCATTTTTATGTATCAAATTTAGAAAATACCGGATCCATGTCAGTATGAAACAAGTATCAGGTAACATTATTCATACAATAGGTGTGTAACACAAGTTTGCTTCAGAAGGATTTAAATTGTGGATGCATACAATAGGTTTTGTTGTAAATTTCAGTCCATTTCCAAACAATTATCCTAAATTTCATTAAATGAAACAAAACATACAAAGAACGTATGCTAGTTAAAGATACAATCTGAAAAACAAACAAAACAACACAAACTACGCTAGAAAAAAGCAACACCCAAAAAGTAGACACTATAAATACAAACACAATGAGTCTCCAAGCACCACAACCATGACCTACACGAGCCGAAGACTAAAAAACAACACTATTGCCATACGAGCTATGAAATCCAAAGGAGAATCCATAAAACACATCTCGATGAAATCATCAATATATGTCTCCACCGACAAGCATAACTTTCCAAAAATTATGTAGAAGAATCTTTACTAAGTGATGTTTTGTTTCATTTAATGAAATTTAGGATAATTGTTTGGAAATGGACTGAAATTTACAACAAAACCTATTGTATGTTCCTTTGGATTGTTTTAAAATTTCATCTACTCCGAAACAACGAACCAAATCCTCAATTTCCTCTACATTTAATACCTTATTGTTCATATCATCCGATGAGCTCATTCCTTATTTAGATCGATCTTTTTTTTCTTTCCCTTTTTTTCTTCCATGATCACTTTTCTTACTTTTACTATTATCTTCTTTGGTTATCATCGAGAGTTTATACTTTTCCCTTTAAAAATACAACCACAAGACTCGGTACAATCACCATCTCTAACCTCATAATTACTCAAGTCCACCAAGTCACTATTACACAAGTTCACTTGATTCACATCAGTAGCCCTAATAACACCAATAGAACCATGTCCTTGTGCCACCATTTCCCTCGTATCTTTCACCACACGGTTTGCGGCTTCCTCTTTTTCTTTTATAACCGGAGATGTATTATTGTTAACATCATCGAACTGACCATCATGATCCATGGCCGTTTGTAAACTACTTTCGTGATCATCTTCCACAATAAGATATGTCAAGTCTTTAATTTGAATAGGTAGTTCAACAATAGCAATTGAAAAAGATTTGTCATTCACCAAGATGATTCGATCTTCTGAAATGATCTTATTAGTTTTTAGCATCATAAGAACTTTTGCTGAATCAACATTGGACATATCTCTTGTCTCTTTTGCAAAGGCTATTCATCAAATTGTCCCTATTCCATGCTATCATAAGTAACCCCACAAACTTCACACCATTGAAGTCGAGAATACTCCCATGCCATTGGTGATGCCTCTACACCAAATAAATGAGAGGAGATAATGATAAGAGGAATGGTGCGAGAGACGTAAATGAGAGAGAAAATATTTTATTTTTTAATCAAAAACATTTAATGTAGTATTGAAAAATGTTTGTTTAATTATTCTAAATTATAAGACTACGCGGAGTGGAGGTGTTTAGGGGCGTTATAGGCCCAGTCAGCGGCTATAACGCCCCCTATAACGCCCTCCACCACTCCTACAGCGGCGTTATAGGGGCGTTTTGGGCGGAGGCGTGTTACTGGTCACGGCGTTTTGCGAAAGAGAAAGGAAAGAGGGGTTGTTTGTTTGATTTTTAAAATGGGGAAAAAGTCAGTGGTTCAACATGATTTATGTTTTGGCAAAAGAGAGGCAACAAACCTTGAAAAAATTTCGATCTCTCTCGCCGGAACCTTGTTTTCCGAGCATCGTTTTCTTCAGATCCCCAATTTTTGAGGATTGGTTTTATGTACCACTGTATTTATTAAGTTGCAATTTCTCCTTGGGCCTCTAAATGTGTCACACCCCGCAAAAAATGGCGGAACCGAGGTGTACAGTGTATACGGTATCAGAGATTCAAAGGTTACATAAACATAAGTAAGCCATACATCATCAACATAGATAAAGAGTTTGAAATACAATACGTTATTACAATCATCCGAATAAATCAAAATACGGCTACAGCGTTTGGGATACTAAGGAATTAACATAAACAAAACAAATTCCATGCAAAAGATCCACGTAGCCATCAAAGCATAGCATCAAATTGTGTAACCTCAAATCCCTGAAAAGCGTTAAAATACGACGTCAACATAAAGTTGGTGAATTATTCGCAATAGTAAATGAAAACATAATAGTATAAAAGTTTTCAATAGGTTTTGACTCAAAAGTGTTATGATTTGAAGATACGTCATTTGAAAATGAGGTTTCAAAATATACGTGAAGTATACAAAATCTTTGGATAAAATACTCATACATATACCATAAAAATATCATAATCATTTCATATAATACATACTGGATAGATAACAGCTTTAGGAACATACGATACACCTGAACCTTAACAATACTGGCAACTAACCCCACCTAGTGTCTTAAGCTAGGTTGTCCTCGAAAAACATCGGTCATAACATTACTAACACGGACAGGGCGCATCCATCATCCATCGTGTTAGAAATGAGGGTTTGTTAGACCCATATAGCGCTATATATACGAACCGGCGGCTAAAAGCTAACAGGTGTGTATACGGGGCCTTGTACTACCACAAAGGCGGTACAAGTTTGGGTAAGACCATCTAAAGCATTCATATCCATAATACATACCATAATACATAAAATACCATAAAAATACATTTATATAACGCTAATCATGCCCAAAAATGTAAAAGGGTAAAAAGGGCAACGAATAACTCACAGAATAGCAAAGCAATCCAAATCACGATATGTCGGGAAATACTATAATACCGTCAAGCTCCCACGTCTAAGTGCCCTAAACATCACGTAAATAAACATGTCTAAGTATCTCTAAGTCTAGTGGGATATGCCTTAACGATTAACGTTGTATACGGGTTTTAAAATGACCAAAAGGAACATCGATTTAACAGGATTACAAACGTTTCGGAAAATCAGCAAGCTAGTTACGTGACTAAGACTAATCGTCTTAGTTACGTGATCAGTTACGTGACTAAGACTAATCGTCTTAGTTACGTGATCAGTTACGTGACTAAGACTAAAGGTCTTAGTTACGTGACTAAGACTAATGGTCTTAGTTACGTGATCAGTTACGTGACTAAGACTAATCGTCTTAGTTACGTGATCAGTTACGTGATTATGAAGAGTTACTTGATCAGTTACGTGCACGTAACACAGTTACGTGACGTAACTGGGTTTTTACGAAAAATTACATTCGGGATGAGATTCAGAGTGTTTTTAAGCATCAAAATGACCCATAATCGAAACCCTATGTCCAGAATATGTTTAGGAACAATAATCTTAAATAAAATTCGAGTTTCGACGGTGAAAGATGGTATTTCCGAGTTTGAATCAAAATAACAAAGTTTAAAACTAAATCCGAGAAATACTTACCCGATCGTAACGAAAATTGGAGGATAGAAGAAGATGATGACGGTGAGCAATAATCTAATCTCGGATTTGGATTCCAACGGTCGGATCGCCGGAAAATGTAGAGAGAAGGAGGAGTGTTTATGTGTGTGTTTCTTGAGAGAGAAGGTGGAAGGGAAAAATGGTGAATAAAGACAAAATTGTTGGTATAGATAAGACAAAAAGGTTGGTAGGGACGATTTTTGTAATAAAAACCCATAGGACTAGTTTTGTAATAAATTTCGGGAAGGACTAAAAATGAAATACTTTTTAAACGTTAATCTTAATAGTATAATTAAGGCATAATTTCCCCTAAACTTATCATAAGAGCATACTAGACTTATACTAAAGGCACTTAGAACTACACGTTCCCGACATAACGATCCGAATCACATAAAATACAAATACGATACTCATAAAATACGGAAAATACGAATACGATACTCATAAAATACGAATACGATAAAACATAATAGGGATACAATAGGGTCAAAACATAAACATAAATAAATAAAACGAATACGAATCGATAGAAATATACCTAGAAATTCGCGAATGTCACAGTCTCCCCAAGTAAAAAGAAATTTCGTCCTCGAAATTATCATTTGGTACCACTTCCGGGGGAAAGGTGAGGATACTTCCGCAGAATTTCATCTTCGCGTTCCCACGTGAACTCAGCTCCAAAACGGGAATTCCAACGAACCTTGACAATCGGGATCTTACTTCGTCGCAGACGCTTAACATCACTAGCAACGATCTCGATCGGTTCCTCAACGAAATGAAGCTTATCATCAATCTGGAGTTGCTCAAGCGGAACTAATAACGTTTCGTCAGCCAGGCATTTCTTCAACTGAGATACATGAAATACATTATGTACGCTGCTCAGTTCTGCCGGCAAATCTAGTCGATACGCAGCTGGGCCGACGCGGGCTAAGATCTTGAACGGACCCGTGTATCTCGGACTCAGCTTGCTGCGCTTCACAAATCGGACAACCCCTTTCCATGGAGATACCTTCAATAATACCATATCTCCAACACTGAACTCAAGAGGCTTCCTGCGCTTATCAGCATACTTTTTCTGTCGATCTCTTGCAGTAATTAATCGTTCCTTGATCTTGAAGATCTTGTCAGTGGTCTCTTGTATAATCTCCGGACCAGAAATCTGACTATCTCCAATTTCTGCCCAACATACAGGCGATCGACACTTGCGGCCATACAAAGCTTCAAAAGGTGCACACTTGATACTCGTGTGATAGCTGTTGTTGTATGAAAACTCAATCAACGGCAAATGAACGTCCCAACTACCACCAAAGTCAATTGCACAGGCTCGTAGCATATCTTCCAAGGTCTGAATAGTTCTCTCACTCTGACCATCGGTCTGCGGATGATAGGCGGTACTCATATCTAATCTTGTACCCATAGCGGTCTGGAATGTCTTCCAAAATCGTGAGGTGAAACGAGCATCACGATCGGAAATAATCGATACAGGGACTCCGTGTTTCGATACAATCTCTGCAATATACAAACGCACGAATCTCTCATTCGGATAGTTCTCACGAATCGGTAGGAAATGAGCAGACTTCGTCAATCGATCAACAATAACCCAGATACTGTCATAACCACTCGAAGATCTCGGAAGCTTTGTAACAAAATCCATAGTAATACGCTCCCATTTCCACTCGGGAATCTTCGGTTGTTGGAGTAGCCCAGACGGTTTCTGATACTCAATCTTCACTTTGGAACAGGTCAAACATCGACTAACATACTCGTCGATCTCACGCTTCATACCCGGCCACCAATAGAAATCTTTCAAGTCATGATACATTTTGTCGGACCCGGATGAATGGAATAGTTATACTTATGGGCTTCGTCCA
>CAJVGC010000590.1:32137353-32166461 GCA_910822075.1 Senecio squalidus
GTGAAACGAGCATCACGATCGGAAATAATCGATACAGGGACGTGTTTCGATACAATCTCTGCAATATAAAACGCACGAATCTCTCATCGGATAATTCTCACGAATCGGTAGGAAATGAGCAGACTTCGTCAAAGATCAACAATAACCCAGATACTGTCAAATACCACTCGAAGATCTCGGAAGCTTTGTAACAAAATCCATAGTAATACGCTCCCATTTCCACTCGGGAATCTTCGGTTGTTGGAGTAGCCCAGACGGTTTTGATACTCAATCTTACTCGGCGATCTCTCGCTTCATTACCGGCCACATAGAAATCTTTTTCAAGTCATGATACATTTTGTCGGAACCCGGATGAATGGAATAGTTAGACTTATGTGGCTTCGTCAGAATCAACTAGACGGATACTAATCGGAACCCAAATACGCTCGAGGCAATACAGAACTCCTATCCTCCTTCGGTTCTAATTCCAACTCCAACTTATAAATCACCCTTCCTCTTTAACACGGTCCCTCTGTCATATATACCTTCCTGTGCTTGAATTTATCCGAGCCCTTCAAGCTCGTTCTGAATAGATATCATCAATAGAACGAATACGAACCTGGTTTTGACTGTTTCCTTACGACTTTAGTGCATCAGCAACAAACGTTCGCCTAACCAGGGTGGTAGCGAATGTCGCAATCATAGTCGTTCAATAACTCAACCCAGCGTCGTTGTCTCATGTTCAGCATCTTCTGATCGAATATGTGCTGTAGACTCTTGTGGTCGGTAAATACAGTTGGTCCCATACAGATAATGTCTCCAAATCTTCAATGCGAATACGACGGCTCCCAATTCTAGATCATGTGTCGTGTAATTCTGCTCATGGACTTTCAACTGACGCGAAGCGTAAGCTATAACTTTACCATTCTGCATAAGCACACAACCCAGACCCTTGTGCGAAGCGTCGCAATAAACAACAAAATTCTCGGAACCAACTGGCAGACTAAGAACAGGAGCGTCACACAACCGCTGCTTCAATACCTGAAAGGCTCTCTCCTGATCGGAACCCCAAATGAATGGTTCACTCTTCTGTGTCAACTTTGTCATAGGTGAAGCGATCTTGGAGAAGTTCTCGATGAATCGGCGATAATACCCAGCAAGACCCAAAAACGAACGGATTTCGGTCGGAGACTTTGGTGCAACCCAACTTTTAACAGCTTCAATCTTAGCAGGATCAACGTGAATACCCTTCGCGCTAACCACGTGGCCAAGGAATTGAACTTCGGATAACCAGAACTCGCACTTAGAAAATTTCGCATACAACTTTTCTTTTCGAAGCACTTCTAGAACAAGACGCAAATGCTCTTCATGTTCCCTGCGACTTCGGGAATAGATAAGAATGTCGTCGATGAATACGATAACGAATTTGTCAAGATACGGACGACAAATACGGTTCATTAGATCCATGAATGCTGCAGGGGCGTTTGTCAGACCAAACGGCATCACCATGAACTCATAATGACCATACCGAGTACGAAAAGAGGTCTTAGGTATATCATCTTCCTGAACTCTCAACTGATGATAACCAGAGCGAAGATCGATCTTAGAGAAATAGCAAGAACCCTGAAGTTGATCGAATAAGTCGTCAATACGAGGAAGGGGATAACGGTTCTTCACAGTCAGCTTGTTTAACTCCCGATAATCAATACATAAACGCATGGAGCCATCCTTCTTCTTAACAAAGAGAACAGGAGCACCCCACGGGGAGAAACTAGGACGGATAAAACCCTTATCGACCAGTTCCTGAATTTGTTTCGACAACTCAAGCATCTCGGAAGGAGCCAAACGATACGGAGCTTTAGCAACAGGTGCTGCTCCAGGAATAAGATCAATACGAAAATCGGTTTGTTTCTGGGGAGGAACTCCAGGTAAATCTTCGGGAAAAACGTCAGAATACTCGCGAACGATCGGTACACCATCAATCTTTATCGTAGAATCTTTCTTCACCAAATGAGCGAGATATAAGGAACAACCTTGACGGACATACTCGCGAACTTTCAAACAAGAAATGACTTTAAGGCGTTTCCCAGCCTTGTCTCCGTGTACAACCAACTGATCTCCATCCGGCTTCTGAATACGAATAAGTTTCTCATAACAAACTATCTCGCCTTTATGCTTAGCTAACCAATCCATACCGACTACGACATCGAAACTACCGAGTTTCATAGGAATAAGGTCGATGGAAAAAGGAATATCGGCTAATACGAGGGGAATATCACGAATAACTTCTCTAACACAGGCACATCTACCATCGGCTATTTCTACCTCATAAGCAGGCTCTAAAGGACTAGAAGCACGGTTTACTAAGGGGCGGAAATCACTAGAAATAAAGCTTCTATCGGCACCCGAATCAAACAAGATAAAAGCAGGATAATCATCGACAAGAAATGTACCAGTGACTACGGTAGGATCCTGATGAGCTTCAGAAGATTCCATGGCGAAAGCTCGACTCTTGGCAGGATTTCCTCTTGCACTAGTACCAGCACCATGAGTAGGAAGGGGAGTAGGTGCTATAAGCTTGGGACACTGATGACGACGGTGACCTACTTCTCCGCATTCAAAACAAGCTCCAGTAGCTCTTCCACAAAACTGCTCGGTGTGGCCTAACTTCTTGCACCGTTTACAAACCCAACACGCCACATTCGCCGCATGCGCACTGCCGCATGTACCACACTTAGGGCGCACGCCCTGATAACCAGCTCCAGAACCCGTCAACGCATACACTTGAGGAATTTGGGGTCTCTGGTCGTGACCACGGCTTCTCTTCCTCGCATTACCCATATCTCTCCTCTCAAATCTACCAGAATCTCTTCGGCTCACAACAGGCTGTAGAGTACCACCGCGGATCGCACTTGCGGTCAGCCGACCCGCAATATCGACCGCACTCTGAAGAGTACCCGGAAGGTGAGAAATAATGTGATCTCGCATAGTCTGGGGCAACCCTTGAGTGAAGCGTTCAATTCTCTCATTCTCCGTGCGAACCAACCGAGGAGCCAAAACACATAGATCGTAGAATCTATTCACATACCCACGAAAATCAGAACCTTGCATAGTCAGGTTCCATAGCTCATTCTCCAACCTCTGCGTCTCGGATTTCGGCACATACTCCTTCTTCATCATGACCTTCAAGTTTTCCCAACTCATCAAGGTAACAGCAGCCCGGCCCTGAACCCGTTTCACCGAGTTCCACCAAGTTAGGGCTTTACCCTGGAACAAGAATGTAGCATACTTAACCTTGCTTTCCTCAGCACATCCCGAGACATCAAATACCGACTCAATCCTCTCAAACCACTGCAGGGTAGCAACCGCATCTTCAGTACCCCTAAATTCAGTAGGTCTGCAATCCAGAAAGGTCTTATACGAACAGCCTCGTGGTGGAACTTCAATAACGATACTCGGTCCACCGACTCCCACGTGCACTGCTCTTCCCACATCAGAACCATCGCGCCCAGACGCCGTACCTTCTGATCCAATACCCGGTATCACAGGTTCTTCAAACCCTATGTCGGCATCCTGCACCGGTGTCTCCTTGAGCTGTGCCACAATCACGGGTATTGCCGCTGCAATCTGCTCCGCAATCAACTGACTGATATCCGGAGTAGTGGTATTAGCATTGGGGGCAGCAGTGGTATTCTGAGGCGTAGCACCCGCTCTCGTACTGGCGCGACCTCGCCTTGCCGACCTTCTCGTAGCAGTGAAGGCAGGAGTAGACCTAGTAGAAGCTCTCTTAGGCGGCATCTTCTACGAATGTCAAACAGAATATATCAGAACGATAACCGGATGTGCGACTAAAACAAGCAGGCCTCAAAACATAAAATGCAAAACAAGAGCACATAAAGCATACAAATCACATACAGGCCCACAAAAGAAAGAATATGCGCACATAGAGTAAATCAGATAGGTCCAAAAGCCTAGGTCATAGTTTAAGTGATTCCGTAAGGCCACTTAGTTCGCTATAACCATTGGCTCTGATACCAACTTCTGTCACACCCCGCAAAAAATGGCGGAACCGAGGTGTACAGTGTATACGGTATCAGAGATTCAAAGGTTACATAAACATAAGTAAGCCATACATCATCAACATAGATAAAGAGTTTGAAATACAATACGTTATTACAATCATCCGAATAAATCAAAATACGGCTACAGCGTTTGGGATACTAAGGAATTAACATAAACAAAACAAATTCCATGCAAAAGATCCACGTAGCCATCAAAGCATAGCATCAAATTGTGTAACCTCAAATCCCTGAAAAGCGTTAAAATACGACGTCAACATAAAGTTGGTGAATTATTCGCAATAGTAAATGAAAACATAATAGTATAAAAGTTTTCAATAGGTTTTGACTCAAAAGTGTTATGATTTGAAGATACGTCATTTGAAAATGAGGTTTCAAAATATACGTGAAGTATACAAAATCTTTGGATAAAATACTCATACATATACCATAAAAATATCATAATCATTTCATATAATACATACTGGATAGATAACAGCTTTAGGAACATACGATACACCTGAACCTTAACAATACTGGCAACTAACCCCACCTAGTGTCTTAAGCTAGGTTGTCCTCGAAAAACATCGGTCATAACATTACTAACACGGACAGGGCGCATCCATCATCCATCGTGTTAGAAATGAGGGTTTGTTAGACCCATATAGCGCTATATATACGAACCGGCGGCTAAAAGCTAACAGGTGTGTATACGGGGCCTTGTACTACCACAAAGGCGGTACAAGTTTGGGTAAGACCATCTAAAGCATTCATATCCATAATACATACCATAATACATAAAATACCATAAAAATACATTTATATAACGCTAATCATGCCCAAAAATGTAAAAGGGTAAAAAGGGCAACGAATAACTCACAGAATAGCAAAGCAATCCAAATCACGATATGTCGGGAAATACTATAATACCGTCAAGCTCCCACGTCTAAGTGCCCTAAACATCACGTAAATAAACATGTCTAAGTATCTCTAAGTCTAGTGGGATATGCCTTAACGATTAACGTTGTATACGGGTTTTAAAATGACCAAAAGGAACATCGATTTAACAGGATTACAAACGTTTCGGAAAATCAGCAAGCTAGTTACGTGACTAAGACTAATCGTCTTAGTTACGTGATCAGTTACGTGACTAAGACTAATCGTCTTAGTTACGTGATCAGTTACGTGACTAAGACTAAAGGTCTTAGTTACGTGACTAAGACTAATGGTCTTAGTTACGTGATCAGTTACGTGACTAAGACTAATCGTCTTAGTTACGTGATCAGTTACGTGATTATGAAGAGTTACTTGATCAGTTACGTGCACGTAACACAGTTACGTGACGTAACTGGGTTTTTACGAAAAATTACATTCGGGATGAGATTCAGAGTGTTTTTAAGCATCAAAATGACCCATAATCGAAACCCTATGTCCAGAATATGTTTAGGAACAATAATCTTAAATAAAATTCGAGTTTTGACGGTGAAAGATGGTATTTCCGAGTTTGAATCAAAATAACAAAGTTTAAAACTAAATCCGAGAAATACTTACCCGATCGTAACGAAAATTGGAGGATAGAAGAAGATGATGACGGTGAGCAATAATCTAATCTCGGATTTGGATTCCAACGGTCGGATCGCCGGAAAATGTAGAGAGAAGGAGGAGTGTTTATGTGTGTGTTTCTTGAGAGAGAAGGTGGAAGGGAAAAATGGTGAATAAAGACAAAATTGTTGGTATAGATAAGACAAAAAGGTTGGTAGGGACGATTTTTGTAATAAAAACCCATAGGACTAGTTTTGTAATAAATTTCGGGAAGGACTAAAAATGAAATACTTTTTAAACGTTAATCTTAATAGTATAATTAAGGCATAATTTCCCCTAAACTTATCATAAGAGCATACTAGACTTATACTAAAGGCACTTAGAACTACACGTTCCCGACATAACGATCCGAATCACATAAAATACAAATACGATACTCATAAAATACGGAAAATACGAATACGATACTCATAAAATACGAATACGATAAAACATAATAGGGATACAATAGGGTCAAAACATAAACATAAATAAATAAAACGAATACGAATCGATAGAAATATACCTAGAAATTCGCGAATGTCACAAAATGGACCTTAGGTTCACAATAAAGTTTTTCTTAAAGTTTAGGTATTTACGAATTACGAGTGTTGGTTTAAATTATATAAAAGTTTATTGACTTATTACTTTATTAGATATAAGTCGAGATTTTGTAACTTATATAAAAGCAAAGGCTTATCGCAAAATATTTTTCGGATATGTAGTATTTTTTTTTTATTGTAGTATGTTTTTTTTTTTAATAAATTGTAGTATGTTTTTTTTTATATAAATTGTAGTATGTTTTGTTTTTATTTTTAATAAAAATATAACTTTTTAAATTTCATTTATATAAAAAAAATAATAAAAATACAACTTTTACAAAATAATCTCTATCACTCCACATCATCACTCACCACTCCACCCATTTTCTATCACTCCACATCATCACACCCTCTTTCCTAAAATCACATTCTCTTTCCTACAAATCACCTCTATCACTCCACATCATCATCACTTACCCTTAACCACTCCGCATAGTCTAAATGATTTTTTTTGTCTTTATTGTTAAGACAAAGAAGAATAAGATGTTACTTATTAGTCCAGATTAGTTAAAGCTTAGAAAAATCGATTAGAGCCAAACTTGTCCTTAAACCCGAATTATTTGAAAGCTATTTATTATTATTATTTTTATTAATTTGAAAACTAATCATGTAATTCATTGAACAATTATTAGATTTAATAATTATTATTATGAATTAAACCATTTATTTGAAAGTTACAAATTACCACTAATAGTAACTTTTAAAAACTTAATTTTAAGAGTATTATAAAATTAAAATACATTATATTTGTTTTATAAAGTATTATATATATGTTTATCTAAACGAACTCATGAGTGTAGAAATAAGCATCAAACAAAATAATTTTCATTTATTTTAATTAACTATTACGTTTTATTTATATATCATCATCATATTGTACAAATTATATATCGACTTCTAGAAATACAACTGAATACAAGTATCCATGAATAAATTTTCCAATCAACATCATCAATTATCAATTTATCATTCCTGCTTAGAGCACTCGGAGTGATAATGAAGATTGTGGGTGATTGTGAGATTTTGTTGCTGACGTGACATTCACAATGAGAGTTGTGAGTTTTTTTGTGGAGTGAAAATGATGATTATGGGTGATCGTGGAAGATGTGGGACCTCGAGCTTTTTTTTTTAAAACATTTAAATAAGATAAATATAAGATTTTATTAAAATAAAAAGTAATAACGTTTATTTAAATAGAAACTAGTACATAAAATTAAAATAAAATTATTAAAACTAAAACAATACTAAAAGCTAAATCATCACATAATTTTCCCGAATGCGCATTTTTTCGCTCTCGATCCACTCCGCTTGTCCTTGTGTCATCCCCTTCGTGTTCGTTTGAAGAAACAACATATCGTCTCTTTTTGCACTTGTATAAGCCGTTGTTTTTGTTCGAGAGCCGCCTCTTTTTGGACCTGGAGTGTTTCTTTTTTCGTTTTTGCGACATCTTGTTTTGTTTTTGTAAGTCTTTTTAACTGTGAAGCAATCGCTCCACACAACACCGACGATGAAGATTGAGCATTTTCGGATGCGTTAGATGATTCTTTTCTTTTACTTCCTCTTTGTTTTCCGCGTGGTCGTTCATTTCGATCATCCGCGAAAATATCGTCCGATATATCGACGTCTTCAATGTTGACGGTGGTAATTGGAGTTTCTATTTTTCGCAAAAACACGCTATTTGCTATGTTCTCTCCAAATTTCTCACACCGCCGCTTGCCTAAAAGGCACACCCTCCGTATCAAGGTACATCTCATGAGCCGCCTCTAAAACCTTTGAATCGTCGGACCCGCTACTCCGAAGTCGTAAAGCCTCGCATAGTGCCCAATAAAGTTCTTTACTGCGCCACTCATTGTCGTGAACTTGCTATTCATCGACTCCTTGTTTCCCTCCACCAAACCTAGCCCCCGAGCTTGTTCCTTGTAACCCGACACAATTCGTCTCTAAAATTGTGCGTCCGGTTGGTTGTTGGCGATGTCAGAATCTTCCGAAATGTGACACCACATCTTCGCCAAAAGTACTTCCTCGACCGTGGTCCATGGCACTTTTTACACACCTTTTTTCTTTTTTGGCTTAGATGTTCTGGGTCGTTGCGTTTCTTCGATAACGTCTTGAGTTTCTTGCAAAACTTTTTACGTTTCTTGAAGCGTTTGTGATTGTTGAGGTGGAAATTGTGATTGGTGTGATAGAAATTGTGATTGTTGCGGTAAAAATTGTGATTGTTGTTGTTGTTGCAACAATAGTTGTTGATGCATAAAAAATTGTTCGGGGTTGAACATGGGTTGGGGTTGTTGTTGTGTAGATTGTTGCGAAAAAAAAGGTGTTTAAAATTTGTTGTTGTTGGTTAAAATTTGGTATTTGGGGTGATTATAATGGGTTTGCTAGATTATGGTAGTTTGCGAAACCGGAATTGGGGATGGTTTGTGATTGTGGCATCGAATGTGTGTTTGCGTTTGTTGGATGAGCGTTTGAAGACGATGATGACATTTTTAAGATTTTGAGATTATAGATGAAATGTATATAAAGATAGAATGAGAAATGATGTGAGTTTTTTGGTTAAATTGAGGATGTATTTATAGGTGAAATGGTATTAAAAAAAGGAAAAAAAAAAAAAAAAGTTAATAACGGTTATATAGCCGTTATGTAGTTTTTTTTTTTTTTTTTTGTTAAATCGAGCCGTTTGAAACAAAAAAATAAAATAAAAAATAAAGCAAAACGACCGTTGTAGCGAAAACGATCACCACAACGAAGGACCCCGGTATAATAACGAGGCACACGGCTCGTTGTGGTTCCACAACGGAGGTGACAACGAGATGATAACGGTCCAGTCCGTACGCTCTTAGGTCAGTAAACATATAATTCCTTACTTTGGTCATTAAATTAAATTTTCATTTTTTCATAGAAGGTTTATATTTTTTCTTTTTCTTGTGCCTATTTTCTGTCCTAAACGTAGATCTAGAATCAAAACTCATAGGTTCTAAGCGAGGCATATATTTTTCATGCAAATTGACAAAACTTTAGGCAGAAAATGGTGTGGACGGAAAAAAGTGGGTTTTGAAATTACATAAAGGTCATTTAAAACTTTATTACAGTAATGGTGCATTTGACGAAATTCCTTGGATCGTAATATGTTTTTTTCTATCGTTAGAGCACCTGGAGTGGGCTCGTTGTGGAGCTCACAACGAGCGTTCTCGTCGTTACCACTCCGTGGTCCTCGTTGTGGGATCGTCGTTCTCGGATTCGTTACCACCACAACGATCCGTTGTTGGTTTTTTTTTTTTTTTTTCTTCTTCTTCCTTCTCTTCTTTTTCTATTCTTCTTTCTCTTTCTTTTTACTTTTCTTCCTTCTCTTCTTTTTTTCTTGTTTTCAAATAGATCGTAATTTTTTTTTTTCTTTGTTTGCCATGGAGGCTGAGGGAAGAAGGGAGGGAGGGAGGAAGGTAAGTAGGTTAAGTTATTTTTAGGGTTTGTTGGTTATATATGTATAAAAAAATTTAATATATGTTTTAAAATTGTGTCCTAATGTTTTTTTTAATATATGTATTAAAATTTTTAATATATGTTTTAAAATTTTTAATATATGTTTTTTTTTTTATATATGTTTTAAAATTTTTAATATTTTTAGAGTTTTTTTTTTTAATATTTTTAGAGTTTTTAATTATTGTATTGTGTTTTTTTTTTTAATTATTGTATTGTAATTTTTTTAATTATTGTATTGTATTTTTATTTTAATAAATGTATTATTTATTTTATTTAAATCTTTTAAGAAAAATAAAAAAATAATAAAATAATCCCACAACCCACCACAACCCTCCCTATCATAACAATTCACAACCCTCATTCTCACTGCCACGTCATCACCTTTTTCCCCACAACCCACCACAACCTCATTGTCACTCATTATCACTCCGAGTGCTCCTAAACAACAAAAAAAAGAAAGAAATATAAATCCAATCTAAATCATATCTTGATACAATGACACGCAATACAAGCTAAACATAGTTTGAATCAAACCAAAACGTTCTCTCATTAATGAATGTCATGTCTACATCTCTATAAACCAATACATCAAGATATACTATTTACATAATTGTATCAAACAATAGCATTATCTTGTGAAAATGTATGTGTATGTCTACATCTATACAACCACAATAATGAAATAATTCAAATCCAATTCATAACCACCATAAATTTCTAAAGTTTGGACCTTTTTTTTTTCAAAATGTTTTCACCAATCTTCATCAAAAGAAATGACCCACAAGCCTTTCATTCTTCCTTTATAGCAACCAATACTTGGTCACCTCATTTTCCCAACAGGCCCCACAACCTTATCTGCACGTTGTCGCCGCGGCGCGTCTACTCCACCTCTTGTTAATCAGGCTACTTCCATGGTTGCTCCGCCACCCGCCATAGCTTAACCGACTTATCTAAACTACCGCTATACACTACCCATTCTCCACTACTACCATCACGGTCTTCTTGGTTCTCTTGAACCGCCAAACATTTAACCGGTCCAGTGTGACCGGTTAAAACTTTGAGGTAGGAGTGGAAGCCTCCGGTTTCTCTCCTCCAAACGCAAATAGTATTATCAGCGGACCCACTAAACAACAAGTTCCCCGCGGCTGCTAGACATAGCACGGCTTGCTTGTGTCCTCTAATAACTCCTCCATGAGTCAACACGTGCTTTCGATTTCCCCAAAAGTTAACTAACCCGTCTGAAGAACCGGCATACACAACACCATCAACTATACTAACCGCAACCGATGTTACCGCGGTTTCTTGGTTTAGTAAAGTGTAAACCATCATATGCTTTGTATGTTTCCCCACCAATTCCCTTCTCCACACCTTCACCGACCCGTCTGCCGATCCGGTGAAAACCAAACCGTCGAAACCCGCAACAACCGAATTAACGGCATCATCGTGCGCTTTAACCGATTCCAAACATTTAGAATCCGAAAGCCTCCATACTTTCATTGTTTTATCCCAAGAACCCGAATATAATAACCCGTGTTCTACATCCAAACTCAAGCAAGAAACGACGTCGAAATGCTTGATCCACGGAACATTTCGGTGACGTCTTACTTCAACATAGTTTCCTGGATTTATCGAGCTAATAATGAAATCTCTTATTGTCGGTAAACTACTCAACCGCTTATACGCCTTTTTCTTCGAGTCCGAATACTTCCATACCCGAATTTTTCCATCTTGGTGGCCCGTAAAAACCCTATCCCCGGAAACAACAATAGCTTTTACCAATCCACTGCTCGATTTAAACCCCGAAAACTCGGTTAAACTCTTCCAAACCCGAATATTTCTTGAATCAGATCCTGTATATAACAAATCACCATACGAAGCTAACGAATAAACATGTCCTTCTTCACGTACCAAAGACCCAATCAACCCAGTACCCGAACCATCTTCCGCATTTAACAAAGGAAGGTTCCATGGTGACTTGGAATACGGTGACGTTTGGTACAAAGGTGACATGAAGTAATTAGCTGGAGATGCGTTTGGAGACATTGTTGGACTTGGAAACGAGACGTTGCTATGTCGGTTATTCGTACTTGTACTCGCTTCCTGTCGTCCATGTTCTTCATCGAGTTTAAGTGAAATGTTTGGTTCAGAGTTGGCGAACAAAGCTCCGAGCTTTGTTCTCCCGTGGGAAGAGCCCTTGTCCGGTAACAACGCAATATTCATATCGTCCTTCGACATGTCGTTAGATCGAAATCGAACTCAAGAAAGATTGAATGATTCAAACGATTTATAAGTAAAGAATGTAAAGAATAAAACAGTTGTAAATGAAAATGGAAATGGAAATGGAAATCTATGGAAAAGAGAATAAAAATAATGTATTTATAGAACATTGTAGTAAAAGTGGTCTCGAACCCTCGTGTCCACACTTTCGTTTGACTATTATGTTCTCGATTAATTTATTTATAACACGTCGAAAAACGTTGAAATTCTTCTTCATGTGTAAACATAACAACTTTTTATTTATTCGATTCGTACATTTTTAATTTTGGATGTTTGCATGTGAAAATTAGAGAAAATAAATATGATTTAAGTGTCGAATGTTTTATGAAAAAAATAGTATAATAACCACGAATTGAAGATGAGTCAATTTAATAAACGTTTTTCTTGTGGAAAAAGTATTGTTGAAGTTTCAAATTTGTGGTTAAATTATATATGATGAGGTGTTGTGACGTGTTTACTCTTTCTCTTTTGGTTGTTTATTTGAATTAGAAGTTTGGTGAAGCTAGTGGTCCTGGTTGCTTTGAATGCGACAACTGTTTTGGTTTCGATCTTTCAGTTCATACTGTTGTTTTGCACATGAACGATTAGATTATCACTTTTTCTAACCATTCTTCGTAAGGTTAATGTTAAGACTTTATAAGTTTTTATTTTAATTCAAGTTGATACTATAAATGCAAAATGATTATGATTATTGATTATTGATTATTGATAAGTACAAGCACTACATAAAAGTTGCCAATACAAATATTTTCGACACAATTTTAAAAAGTGTAAAACTATTGTAGATCGATTTGTACGAACTTATGAATATGTTAATTATTGTTACATTTTCCAATAGGAAAAACATGTATTCGTATGGACTTATAATAGTGTAAAAAGATTACGAACATAAAAATGCGTATAAACGGAGGACTTTTACACACTTAAAAATGCAAAATTAATTCATCGCACTCAATTTTTACACGCAAGACGAGTACATAGAAAAAGGGTGCAACGAATTTATCTGTTCACTTTTGGGTGTGAAGTTTTTATGTTTGTACGCACTTATAAATGTGAAACTTTTCATTTTTTGAGATTCTTTATTATTTCAATGTGTTTATTTATGTAAACATCAAATATACATTTATAAGTGCGAATAAATTTTAAAAAATTATGCAGTTTTTGAAAGTGCGTAGAAATATATGCGTGCAAATAACAATTTTGTTGTAGTGAAGTCTTTATTAAAATTAGAGTAAATTACACCGTTGGTCCCTATATTTGTACCCAAATCACTAGTTCGAGGTTTTTTTTTGAAATAATTACATCATTAGTCCCCATTGTTGTAAATCGGTTACACCGGTGGTCCATTTTTCAAACGTCCGTCTATATTTAACGGAAACCAGGTCACGTGCCCTCCACACGAGGGCATTATAGTCTTTAACCACCCTCACTCACCTTTCTCTCTCTAAAAATCCAAATTCACAAACCAGGTCCATTTTTCAAACGTCATCTCACTCTCACTCTAACTCTTTCTCTCTCTAAAAATCCAAATTCACAAACATCACAATGCTGCTTCAATTCTATACTCTTTAATCTTAAAATCCCAAATCTTGAAATCCCAAATCCGAGGATGATTTCTTAAACGACACCGTTTCAAAAGGAATCCATAACAAAAACGCGAAACAGTTAACATGGGTTTTACTTTTGAAAGCTCACCGTGCCGCCGGTTGTATCACCTCCATTGGTCCGGCTATATTCTTCCTCGCCCCCGTCGTCTCTCCTCCGACCAAACCGAGTAACCGACACTAAAAAAAACACTAAAACAAGACAATTGATATACCGAGTAGCCGTCCTCCGGCCAAACCGAGTAGTCGTCCGCCGTCGTCTTGTATAAATATCTTTCTTTGGGTCTCGATATTACTCTTAGGCTTTGAATTAGCTGTTTCTAAAATATTGTTGCAATTATCTTTAAAGGTGTGGGTTAACTTTGTTGTTATTATGATGAATTTGGTTAGCAAAAAATTAATGAGTTTGTTATAAGTTTGTTTGATTTTGGATGGTGAATCTTGTTTAAAAGAAATGGAAAATGGGGAAGAAAGGTGTTGGTGGTTGGTAAATGTGAAGGGAGAGAAGGGGAGAAGGTTAAAAGTGTAAGTTAAAGGTGAAATGACAAAAATACCCTCGAGTGCAAGTCATGTGCTGAAAAAATCGTTAAAAATAAACGGACGTTAGTATTTTGGATCACCGGCGTAACAGAATTACAACAATGGGGACTAATGGCGTAGTTATTTCAAAAAAAACCTCAAACTACTGAATCAATGATTTTTCTTACATTTTTTTAACAATAATGCATTTTCTTACGTTTTTCATTAATTATGCATTTATATCCAAATCCATGTCCTTAAACAAATTATATTTGTTCCAACTGACACAGTCAGTTTTTCCCAACTTAGCGCCACGTCAACTGACACCAAACTGACAATAAACTAACTAAATCCCTACCAACAATAACCCGTCAGTCAGTTTTTCTGGACTCCACATATTTTATTATTTATACATTTAAAATATAACAAAATAATTTAAACTTCATTAAAATAAAAAACATTAATACCATTACATTAAAATAAATAAAAAACAATACAATAAAAAAACATTACGAGAGATAAACATTACAATAGAAAAAAAACGTCTAATCTTCGTCGTCGTTGTCGTCTTCGCCTTCGTCACCATATTCTTCTTCATCTTCGTCGTCATCGCTTTGTTCTTGTTGCGTACTCGATCCACCGCCAAACATCTTCTTAAAGTCCGATTTGAAATTTTTAAATGTTGCTTTCTTAGCTTGTTTTAACATTTTTTTATGCTTTTTACCAATACTTTTTGGTATTGGTTTAGCCATAAAATTTCAAGCTTTAAGAACAAACTTTTTTTCGGCAGTTTCGGTAAGCTTGTCCATCGTTTCTTTTTGCGCCTCAGCCGCCATTTTGACCGATTCAATGGTTTCGTCCCTTGAACTCCTTGATGAGGTAGCCGCGTCGGACGAAATCGAAGTTCTTTGACTTTTTTTACTTGTGTCACGACCGTATGTGTTGGGAAAATCAACGATTTAACCCAAGTTTATAAATCTGTTTATTATAGTCTTAGTTTTGAGTCTGAGTGACATTTTGGGTCTGAGTGACCAAAATAAACTAAGGCATTGTGGAGCTGACTACTCAGCTCCATAATGAAACGTAAAGCGTTAATTTAGGTAGGTTTGTTAGATAAAATCTTCTTTCTTTTTAGAAGATCTGCTAATATTCGTACTTATCAAGCTCACTATTATTGTGTATAAACAGTGAGCTTGACTATTGTAATGGTTGAACCTTTTTAATAGAATTAACTGTGTGTTATTCTTATCGTCTTGTTATTATAATTCCGCAATAATCAAACAAGAAACCGAGTGTTAATCGATTCGTGTTAATTAACGTTTAAATACTAATTTGTAATTGATTAGCTAGTATTTGGGATCTTATTGAGACCTAACAACTGGTATCAGAGCAAATAAGATTTAAATTTTAATAAATTTACAAATTTTAAACGATCAACAAATAAAACTCAAATACAATGTCATCATCATCATCTAATACACCTGCTATGGCCGGAAAAGGTATCCCTATCTTCAATGGACATACCTTTGCCCATTGGAAACTTAAGGCTGAATGGCACTTATCTGTAATTCATGAGGAAATGATGAGAACTGTCACTGAAGGACCAATCATTCCAGGAAAACAGATTGAAGAGGTTAAGGAAGGAGACAAAGTTGTTCAACGTGCAAGATGGGTCCAAACTCCAAAATCTCAATGGACTGATCTTGACAGACAGTTGTTTAATCTAGATCCAAGAGTTAGAAGTATACTAGGAAACGCTGTGTCTGAGCAAATCTTCTCCAAGATTGCTGGACGCAGATCTGCTAAAGATATTTGGGATACTCTCATTGTGTCATATGAAGGTGTACCAATAGTAAGAGAACAAAGATTGAACAGCCTGATTAGAAATTATGAAAACTTCTACGTGAAAGAAAAGGAAACCTTGACTAATTTGCATACAAGGTTTCAAATTTTGTTGAATGATCTCTCAGCTCTAGGTGTAATGAAGGAGGATGATGAAGTGTGCAAGAAATTCGTTGACATCTTGCCAAACAGATTTGAATCAGTTATCACATCCTCTTCTGGTCAGTGAGAAATTGTCCACCTACAAGATGCCTGGTCTCTTTGGATTGTTACTCAATTTTGAAGAATCTCAAGAGAGGAAGAAGATAAACAATAGAAGAACTGCAAGATATCCTGAAGCTGCATTAGTTGCAACTAGCAAAAGGAATAAAGAAATTTATTCTAAGGCTGACTCCTCTGAGTCTGAGTCAAACTCAGATTCAGAGTCAGGTGATGAAACTGAAGTCAAGAAGTTAAAGAATCAGCTAGCTCTATTGAGTATGAAACTGGAGCAGAAGACTGGTTATAAAGGAAAGAAACCTTTTGATTTGAAAAAGGTTAAATGCTTTAAATGTAATGAGTATGGACACATGGCTGCTGATTGTAAGGTAAAGAATGCTCAGACTGAGCACATGGATGAGGTTGCTGAGAGGGCTCAAAGATACAGAAAGAAGTATCTTAAATACAAAAATGGCAATAGTTCTAAGACTCAAAAGCCTCAAACTGAACAGAAGGCATTCTTTGCAGAAGAGTGGTTAGATGAGGAATTGTCATCTGATGAGGATGAGGAAGTGGTGGATAAATGCATGATGGCATTTGCAGAGGAAGTAACTGATGTTGAGGAGTCTGCATCTCAGTTTGAGAAGGATCTGAAGGAAGCTGAGAGACTGAGCTACAACTCAGACTGGAACAAATCAAAGTTATATAAGGACTCTACTAAATGGTATCTAGACAGTGGGGCATCAAGGCACATGACAGGAATGAAGTCTTTCTTACAAGACTATAAAGAAGAAGCTGGTCCTCAAGTGAGATATGGTGACAATGGTGTGTCAATGACAAGAGGATATGGAAAGATACATGTTGGGGCAGTCACATTCAAAAGAGTTGCTTATGTAGAAGGTCTACAACATAACTTACTAAGTGTAAGTCAAATCTCAGATGAAGATCATGAGGTCAGATTCAGAAATCAAGCAGGGATAATCTACAATGCCAAGGGTAAACCGTTGTTGCTTGCCAAGAGAGAAAGAGATGTGTTCTGCTTAGATCTGAGTACAACTAATGATGAAGCTGAGACATGTTTGTTTACAGAAACAAAAGAGGAACTCAATTGGCTATGGCATAGAAGATTATCTAATCTAAACTTCAAGAACATAAATGCCTTGTCAAAGAGTAAATTGGTTAGGGGACTTCCTGAACTGACCTACTCCAAAGACAAAGTCTGCTCAGCTTGTGTTCTTGGAAAGCAAACCAAGACTCAATTCCCTTCCAAGATGTTACATTCAATTGATGAACCCCTGTTTATGTTACATATGGATCTGTTTGGTCCAATTGGAATTGAGAGCATAGGTGGAAAGAAATACACTCTTGTGATTGTAGATGAGTTCACTAGATTCACTTGGGTTATATTTCTAAGAGCTAAAAGTGATGCAGCTGAGGAAATTATCAGTCTGATCAAGAGAGCACAGAGACAGAAGAATACTCTTGTCAGACAGATGAGAAGTGACCATGGAACTGAGTTCCAGAATTCAGTACTAATTAATTTCTGTGATCAACTGGGTATAGTTCAAAACTTTGCATCAGTTTGAACACCTCAACAAAATGGAGTTGTAGAGAGAAGAAACAAAACTTTAATTGAAGCTGCAAGAACCATGTTGTGCGATGGAAATATGAAGATAAAATTCTGGGTTGAGGCTGTGAACACTGCATGCTTCACTCAAAATAGATTTATCATTGTGAAGAGACATGGGAAAACTGCATATGAATTGTACCACAACAAAGTTCCCTCAATTCACTATTTTCATATCTTTGGAAGTCGATGCTATATACTCAATCAAAGGGATTTGTTGTGCAAAATGGCTCCTAAGGCTGATGAAGGATTGTTTATTGGCTACTCTAGTATCTCTAAAGCATTTAGGGTTTATAATGAACGAAGGAAGGTTGTGGAAGAGAGTATCAATGTCACTTTTGATGATACCACTCAGTCTGACAGAGATGAACTGACCTCACAGTCTGACATAGAGACCATCAACCAGTTATGTGATGAACTTCTAGTGACATCATTTGACGCTGATTCCTCCCCTGTTGCAGATCAAGATGAAGAAGTTATACATCAAAATCAAGGGTCTGAGAGTGAGACTGATGAACCTACTTTAAAGAGTGTCTCTGAAATTGAAATAAATGGTTCAAATGAAACTGATGAATCTCAGACTGACCTCTCTCAGTCTGACATCACTCAGACTGATGACACTCAGTCTCAAGCTGATGCAGATCAACAAGTTGGGTCAGGAAACATCAAGACTCTCAGGGCTCATCCACTATCATCTGTTATTGGTTCTTTAAATGAAGGAGTTAAAACCAGACACAAGTAGGCCACAACTAATTTCCGTTTCTACACGAATTTCTTGAGTCTGATGAAACCAAATAAAGTTGAAGAAGCTCTTTTAGATGAAGATTGGGTTGATGGAATGCAAGCAGAATTAGGAGAGTTCATAAGAAACAATGTGTGAACCAAGGTTCCTCGTCCCCTGTTCAAGACAATCATTGGACTCAAAATGGTTATTTAGAAATAAATATGACAAAGATGGGGTGGTGATCAGGAATAAGGCAAGATTGGTGGCTCAGGGCTACAAGTAGGAAGAGGGCATTGATTATGATGAAACTTTTGCTCCAGTGGCCAGAATTGAAGCAATTCGTCTATTCTTAGCTTATGCAGCCTTCAAATCTTGGCTACAAGTAGGAAGAGGACAAATATATGTTGATGACATTATATTTGGATCCACAAATGATAAGTTCCCCCATAATACTCATCCTGTATTCGAGACTGTGTTGAGAAAGGAAAGGTCAGGCTGGAGTTTGTGGCAACACATGATCAACTGGCAGACATCTTCACTAAACCTCTGAGTGAGGACAGGTTTTTCTATTTGTTAGGAGAACTAGGAATGTTAAATCCTTGGCTACAACATATATTTGTCCTCTTCCTACTTGGTTTTCAAATCTTATGTGTAGTGAATACAGGATGAGTATTATGGGGGAACTTACATTTTTTCTGGGTTTACAAGTAGAGCAAAAGAAAGATGGGATTTTTATAAATCAAAGCAAATATGTACATGATTTAATTAAGAAATTTGGTTTTGAATCATGTTCTGAAATGAAAACTCCCATGAGCACATCTGATAAGTTGCATAAGGACAAAACTGGCAAGTCAGTCTGTCAGGAAACTTACAGAGGTATGATTGGATCTCTTATTTACTTAACTGCTAGTAGACCTAATATCATGATCTCTACTTGCTTGTGTGCACGATATCAAGCTGACCCAAAAGAATCTCATCTCAAAGCTGTAAAACGGATTTTCAGATATCTTAAGGGTACTCCAAATCTTGGCCTATGGTACCCTAAAGATTCTAGATTTGAATTAATTGGATACACAGATGCAGATTATGCAGGTTGCAAATTGGACAGAAAAAGTACTTCAGGAGGTTGTTAGCTTCTGGGAGAAAAGCTAGTCAGCTGGTCAAGCAAAAAGAAAAACTCAGTTGCAACCTCCACAGCTGAAGCTGAGTATGTTGCTGCAGGAAGTTGTTGTGCTCAGTTGCTGTGGATGCAACATCGATTGGCTGATCTTGACATCAAGATTCAAAACACACCTATCCTGTGTGACAACAAAAGTGCCATACAAATCACTGAGAATCTTGTCTTTCACTCTAGAACAAAGCACATTGAAATACGACATCATTTTATTCGAGACTGTGTTGAGAAAGGAAAGGTCAGGCTGGAGTTTGTGGCAACACATGATCAACTGGCAGACATCTTCACTAAACCTCTGAGTGAGGACAGGTTTTTCTATTTGTTAGGAGAACTAGGAATGTTAAATCCTTGAAATTTAACAAAGTTTCAAAAGTATGTCTGACCTTTTGGTCAGATTGAGAAATTTCAGTCTGACCACGTGCTCAGACTGAATGTACTTTTCGTAAATATTAGTATATATTTTTTATTTTTTTTCTCTCATAAATAGTTTTCAGTATTTTTTTCTTTTTATTTTTCCTTTAATTTTCTTTTAGGTATTTTAATATTTTTTTCAAACTGATAATTTTTTTTCTTTTGGGTAAGTTGTACTTATGTTTCAAACTTACGGGTCATAGGTGTTAAAAGAGTCAAACTGAAGAGTCAATATGGAAAGTTACCTAACTAAGTCCCTAAGATTTCACTCCTTCAGTTCAAATTCAATTTACTTTCAATTATTAACCTAATTGTCTTTCTTGCTAATTCTCTTTGTTTTACATTCATCAATGGCGGATATGAATATGGTTTTACACATCACCTCGCGCATGATTGCTGGCGCAGATTTTCATAGCAGAGTTCAAATAAAAGACAACAACAGGGTGGCCACCGTAGATATCCCTACAAATCGCCAAAACAGAGGATTCGAACAACTTTGTCAATTCATGCTTGCTCATCCACTTCATGGTGCTTATTTTCGAGAAACTGTGATGTTTCCACCTGTCTTATGTGAATGGTGGTACACGTGCAAACCCAATGATGATCAAACTGCTATCACGGGCACATACAATGATGGTAGAAACACCATTACGATAACTGAGGAGATCATTAGGGCAGCTCTCTTACTTCCTACTGTTCAAGAAGCTGGTGAAGGAGGGTTTCAGTCCAGACTGACCAAACAGCAAGCAAAGAACGAGGCATTCCCTCTTGTTGGTCAGACTGTGGTAAAGGGAGTGATTGAGTATAGATTTTTTTTACTGGAAAATGGAAAATTCTTTTCTCCAGTATCACAAGATGTTTGGGGGGTAAATCAGGGAGTTTAAATCAAATGAATGAATTTGAAACACATCATTTTCACTCAATGGTCACTCATAGAAGAATTTCGTACTCTTAATTGTATTTTGATGAGATTCTTTCTCTAGTGGTCAAACCTAAAAGAACAAACGATGTCCCGTTTATCAGGGTCCTTTCACTCTGTTTTGAGGAAGTACTGGGAAAGGAGGTCTATGCTCAACTTGAACAAATTTTTTATGTGTGTCCTGTTCCCAGACTGACTCCAAAAAATTTTACTTATGTCACAATCACTGAAGCTGAGACGGCTCTAACTCCTGTCATGCTTCAGTAGATTGAAAACCCTTTTATTGATCCTGAAGCCACAGAGTCTGATCACTCAGACTCAGTTGGTCAAGGTGATGGAATTGACGGATCTGAGGCGGCCAATATTGGTAATCTTCTCATGCCAGATGCTGAGGTTGGGAATACTGGGGCTGGGGACACTGAAGCTGGTTCAGGTATGAATATCATTTCTTCTCTCCCTCAGTCTGATAGTATCCCCTCTCAGTCTGAGGTAATGTCCACTTCACAACTTGATATTCTTGCAAATCAAGCGGCCAACCTATT
Source organism: Senecio squalidus (assembly GCA_910822075.1). NCBI lineage: Eukaryota > Viridiplantae > Streptophyta > Magnoliopsida > Asterales > Asteraceae > Senecio > Senecio squalidus. Next base: position 32,158,888 of record CAJVGC010000590.1, read on the forward strand.
GAACTCACCAAGTTCTTTAGAGAAAGCTCTCATAACAAGCCCCACTCAAAATCAAGCACTAATGGACTCACTTTTCCATGAGGCCGAGAGTTCTAAAATCCCCTCCAGTGCTGTAGATCAGTCCACACTCCCTCTGCTAGAGCAGGAGGTGGAGCTGACTACTGAGACTACCGAAAGCCAATCTAGAGTAGTCAGCTTGGAGAAACACATTGCTGCTGCCACACTGACACATGTGGTAAGCAATGAAGACGACATTCCACTCCTGAATATCCTTGTACTTAGTATGGGAACACCCCCCCTCAGTTTCAAAGCCTCTTCCAAAGGATATTTTCACTAGTTCCACACTAGTTCACTCTACTGAACCACCAAACTTCTCTCACTCTTCTGCACAAGTCGCCAATGCCTCACTCCTCAAACTGAGTGAGGTATAAACTTCTATTTCTATGGCCAAGGATCGCTTTCCTAGTCAACAGGGGAGATGTGAGGCTGTACCAACTATACCCATCTCTATTGTTCCTGATACATTTCAGTCTGAGGTTGCTATGGTTGTTCCTGTGCTGTTACAAGCAATTAAAGACATGTCAACTCAGTTTGATGTCAATTTGAGTGCAATGCAGGCTGAGATGAGTGTTATAAAGAATCAAAATGCTGTGGAGTTGGAGGGTCTGAAGGAGATGGTGCTGAAACTGACCTATGAGATCAGTTCGATGAGGAAGGGAAAGCAGGTAGTTGATGATTTTCCAGGGAGTGCTCAGACTCAGGGGGAGAAAGATGTCAGAGAATCAAGTGAGTCTGAACCCCTCAAGAAAAGTTTGAAGAGAAAGAGAAGTAAGTCATCTGTTGAGGGGGAGAAAAGATTAAAAAAGAAACTGATGTTAAATCTCAAAAATGGTCTGACTGAGAAGCATTATGAGACTGGCTACAGTGATTTTTCAAGCTCATCTGAGGAAGAGAGTCAAGGGAGTGAGAAGGAGGAGGAAGAAAAAGCTGAGACAGACATTGAAATGGATGACCCTACTGTTCAAGCTGAGGGATCAACAAAAGAATCCACTAAAGAACTGACTGAAGCTGAGAAACTGTCAAAGCTACAAAGATATGCATACAATGTTGGGATGACAGTGGAAAGATACAAAGAATACATCAAGGGTCTTTACTTTGAAAAGTTTGAAAATAAATCCATTGAAGCAAAAGACACAAGTGATAAAGCAGCCGAGGTTCTTGAAGTTGAACTGAAAGAGGAAGAACAACTGGCATTTGATGATGAACAGAAGAGGGTTGAAGCTGATAGACAAATGGCAAAGAGATTTATGAGGGAAGAAGCCAGAGTAGATTACATTGAAAAACACTTCACCAAAAGCAAGTATGGGAAGATTAATGATTTGGACTGTACTTATACTAGTGGAGCTGAGTTGATGCTGACTTGCTATCTTAAAGGGAACTCATTTAGAGTTGGGGTGAATAGAATGCATACTCTGGGCTTGGAAGAATGGAAGAGAATTTCCAATCTGAGCTCAAGAATAACTAACATAGCACATCAGCTTGTGGTGAAAAGAGAAGCAATATCAAATGTGAATGTTGCTCATATGTTGAAGCTGATCTCTGATGAAGATTATAGAGAATTCTGCACAGTTAACAGAGTGAGAGCTGGGGCTAAATCACTTGGACTGGAATCAAGCAATCTTCATCCAGTTCCTTCAGGTTTGATATTTCAAGAAAGAACTTATATTCAAACTGACAAATATGAAGGATTATTCTATGTTGACTGTGGGGGATAAGAATGCTTTCAAGCCAAGGACAATCTGAACAAGACTTCTATTTTCCACTGCATTGCCTTGCTAAATGAATGTCAATCTGATCAGTGTCAACCATTTCGACTGAAGCTGATAAGCTAGTTGTTCAACAATCTAAGAAGAATTGAAGAAATGGGGACACTGGTGGATAAAGTGGAGCTGATCAAGAAAGAATATCAAGTACCGTTCAATAAGTCAGATGCTGAGATAGAGAAACTGATGGCTTGGAAAACAGAAAGAGTAGAATGGGCTAAAGAAGCTTTGAAGCCAATTCCATGGGACTTACCTTTGAAGCCTGATATGCTTAAAATAATCGTTATTTTATTAATCATATTTCTCATTTTTACTCTAGTTTTCTGCAAATTTTGTTATGATCTGGTATGTTTTCAGTTATAAATGCAGATTAGAGTTGAATTTGGATCATGGAGCGAAAAGGAGCTGAAACCGACTCAGAACGGATACAAACGAGCAAGAACGGTGAAGTTCTGAAGAACCAGCCGGCGGCTGAGAATCCTTAGCCGGCGGCTGGATTAAATTCTCAAAAATGTTCGTAACGTGCCGCAGAAGCAACTTTTCTACCCGTATCATCCAGCCGCCGGCTGAATCTGGCGGATCAGATGCCTACTTAAAGGGCTGCTAGGGTTGGAATTGGAGACATCTTATTCCATATTTTCATCCCACATTCGACCTGAAGAGCTGCAAGGAGAGTACTGGAGCTGTTGATCCCGTTGGAAGCCTCGGTTAAAGTCTTTTAATCGTGTTTGAAGTTGGCTTTATTGGTTTGCACTTTATTCTTAATTTTCTTGATACAATGTTTTTGTTTGAAGATTCTTATGCTATTTTGTCACAATCCAACATGATCTAAACTCTTTTAAGTGATTGCTTGGATTGTTGAACTTGGATTTATGTTTAATTAAGTTTATGTTTGAACTAATTGGTTTTTCCGTTATTATTTACGTTTAATCGCGATCCATGTTTATTCAAAGTCATTAAAATACTACTTAGCGTGATTGATGAATTTATACCATAACTAACGTTCATATAGGTTTATCAGTTATTTACGATTATATAATTCATTAAATAATTGTAACTTGAGACTTAATTGAGACATGCTAAGAATAATAGTAATTTAATGAATTGAATGAATATGACAATTATATCAAAATTGAATAATTGAGACTTTTATTAATTCGTAGTCGACAGATTAAATTGTTAATAATAGTGACATTAAAGCACAATTTAGAGTGGATAATCTAAGATAACTTTTGATGTACGATCATTCGTATGATCTTTCTCTAAAATTGTAGGATTAGATAACTCTAATAGGAAGTCTAATTATTATAGAAATCACAGTTAAACCAATCAAACATGTTCTTATTATCCATGATCCAAGTGAAACGTAATTCCATGTAATCACTGCTTTTTTAATATCTGATCAATTCTTAAAGTCTTTTCGATACATCTTTTCATCCGCAATTCCACTTAGTTAAATCAATTGCTATTTTATTTTAGTTATTTGTTTTTCTGAAATATGTTCTCACAGAACTAAAACGTCCCCCATATTTTACTTGCTTTATCAGTTTAATTATATAATTTAAGATAACGAATATAAATACACGTTCCCTGAGTTCGATCCGGACTTACTAAAATCTATATTATCGTACGATCAGGTACACTGCCTGTATTGTGTGTTAGTCTACTTTAGTAAAATCCTTTTCTAAATTTTAAATAATTTTATGTTATAAAATACACACCAAGTTTTTGGCGACGCTGCCGGGGAACGGTAGCTATTTTTATTCGTAATTTTGAATTTTTAATTATTCGATCCTTTTGGAAAGATTTATCTTTCTGGATGTTAATTTTACTGTTTATTACGTGATAATTGTTAATTGGACTAATCGGATTTTTACGGTTACAATTTTTTCAGAAAAGTTACAAACAGAACTTTTCAACCGCCGGCTGATTAGCAGCTGTTTGTTTATTTTTCGTTTAATTGTAGTTTTAATTGTTCGGTTTGTTTGGTTTTCAGTTATCACGTGCTACTGACATATTTTCTTCTGTTCTTATAGGTTTTGCATGACCCGGAGTTCAAATCCAAATCTTGTAGAGCCATTCGAAGATCCGGAGAAAGTTTTTCGTGTTCGACGCAGATTGTTTTCCCCAAAAGCTCAACCCATCACAAGTTTTAAAGTTAACCAAAACGAAGGTTTCGAATCTGAGTTTATGCCATCTTCGGAAGAGGAAAACAAGATATTTTCTGATCAAGAAGAAGAAAAACCAATTCCCGTAACAAATTCTAATTCATCCGAAGAATCAGAAAACGAAAAGGCAGTCTGTTGGGAAAAACAATGATTTATCCCAAGATTAATAAATCTGTTAATCAAAGTCTGAGGCTGAGTGACATGAGTCTGAGTGACTCAGTCTGAGTGACATGAGTCTGAGTGACTCAGTCTAACTAACTCAGACTCATGAGAGAAGTCAGGCGTGATTTAAGGCAGTCTAGTTAGTCAATATCTTTTATGTGTTTAAAAGATCTTCTTAGATTGATCCTTATCAAACTCACTATCATTGTGTATAAATAGTGAGTTTGAGTTTTGTAATGGACACACCTTTTGAACGAAATATAACTGTGTGTTATTTTCACTGTTTCTATATTATAATTCCACTATAATATATACTGAAACTGAGTATTAAACTGATATATAACAATTAACGTCTAAATACTTGTTTGTTATTGATTTGCCATTGTTTGAGATCTTTGTGAGACCTAACAACTGGTATCAGAGCAAATAAGATTTACATTTTAATAAATTGATAAATCTTAAACGATCAATACTTAGAATCTCAAAACAATGCCATCATCTTCAAATATAACTGCAATGGCTGGTAAAGGAATTCCAGTATTCAATGGACATAACTTTGCCCATTGGAAGCTTAAAGCTGAGTGGCACTTATCAGGAACTCATGAAGAAATGATAAGAATCATAACTGAAGGACCCATAATTCCAGGAAAGGTCATTGATGAAGTCAAAGAAGGTGATAAAGTTGTCCAACGTGCAAGATGGGTTCAAACCACCAAAGCTCAATGGACAGATCAAGACAAGCTGTTGTACAATCTTGATCCCAAAGCCAGAAGTATTTTAGGCAATGCAGTATCTGAACAAATATTTTCAAAAATTGCTGGCTGTAAAACTGCTAAAGAACTCTGGGATACATTAATTGTGTCATATGAAGGAGTCCCAGTTGTGAAAGAACAACGGCTGAACAGTCTCATAAGAAATTATGAAAACTTCTACATGAAAGAAAAGGAGACTTTGGCTGATGTTCATACAAGATTTCAAATCATGTTAAATGATATGTCAGCTCTGGGAGTGACAAAGGAAGATGATGAAATCTGTAAGAAATTTGTTGATATTCTACCTAACAAATTTGAATCTGTTATCACATCTCTTGTAGGGAGTGAGAAACTGTCCACCTACAAGCTGCCAGGACTATTTGGCTTATTGTTGAATTTTGAGGAATCTCAAGAAAGAAAGAAGATCAACCATAGGCGAACTGCAAGAGATCCAGAAGCTGCATTAGTTGCAACCAGCAAGAGGAATAAAGAAATTTATTCTAAAGCTGACTCATCCTAGTCTGAGTCACACTCAGATTCAGAGTCTGACGATGACTCATAAGTGAAGAAGTTGAAAAGTCAGCTTGCCCTGTTGACCATGAAGCTTGAACAGAAGACTGGGTACAAGGGAAAGAAACCTTTTGATCTGAAAAAGGTAAAATGCTTCAAATGCAACGAATACGGTCACATGGCTGCCGATTGTAAAGTGAAGAATGCTCAGACTGAGCATATGGATGAAGTTGCTGAAAGAGCTCAAAGATACAGAAACAAGTATCTTAAATATAAGAAAGGCCATAGTTCAAATTCTCAAAAACCTCAAGCTGAACAGAAAGCCTTCTTTGCTGAAGAATGGTTAGATGAGGAACTATCGAGGAAGTAGAAGACAAATGTCTGATGGCGTTGGTGGAAGAAGTAACTGAAGCTGAGAAATCTGCTTCTCAGTTCGAAAAGGATTTAAAAGAAGCAGAAAGAATGAGTTGCAACTCAGACTGGAACAAGTCAAAACTCTACAAGGTACATAATTTCAATTCTTATACAAATGAACAAAAACTCCAAATATTTGAGTACATTTATATAGACTTGACCACCACCTTAGAAGAACAGACTGACCTCAAAAATAAACTCAAAGATCTTGAAAACAATTTAAAAACTAAAGATGATAAAATTATGGAATTAGAAAGCTACAAAGTTCTTTTAAATGCTCAGACTGAAGCTTATAATGATCTTGCAAAAGAAAATCACAAGTTTAGAGAAGAAACTGAGCACTATAAAAGAATTTGTAAATCTTGGTGTATTTCATCTTTAAAAAATGAAGATTGTTTGAGCAGACAGGTACCCAAACAAGTGCAAGCAGTGTTGGGTGAAGGGTTTAGTTTGAAGAAATACATGACAGAAGAGGAAGAAGAAGCTGAAAAGGCTGAAAGAGAAAAAATCATTTTTAAACCAGAAATTTTTCCAAATTCTTTCACTTATGTGAAAGGAGATAAAATAATGATGTCAAATGCATTTGTCAAACCTGTAATTGCTCAAGTTTGAATAAAAATGATCTTTTGCCTTCATCTTCTTCTAAATCTGACTGTGTTGTTTTATCTGAGACTGATATTCAGAAACTGACTCCCTTGAACAAAGTTTCTCCCAAAGTTGTGAGCAAACCAAAGGGTAAGGCTCCAGTCAGTTTCAAAGGGTACAACAAAAGTTCTGAATCAAAAACAATTGATAAATTAGGAAACCAATTACTGGAACTGACCAACATTGTAAAAACTTTAGTCAGGAATAAATCACCAAATCAAGCAAGGTCCAAATCTCCCCCCAAGAGAAATTGCTATAACTGTGGTGAAAAAGGGCATGAAGCTATGTTTTGTAAACTGTTGACTAGGTCTAGGCTTAAAAACCCTTATGCTCAAAAGTCAGTTTCATAAAAACATTGGTCATCTTCACATCAGTCAAGGTCATCAAAATCCAGATCTGTCTCATCAAAATCAGATTCATCCTCAAGAAACATTTCTCCACCAAAGACTCCTTATGTACAATCTTCCAAAATTAAGTCAGTCCCATCTAGAGTCAGTCTTAAAAATATGCCTTGCAAGTATTGTGGTGTCATAGGTCACTATTCTGTAAATTGCATGAATGAGATCAACAAATGGAATTATTCAAATCTCAAAACTGACTACAAGATTGAAACTGCACCTAAACCTATCTCAGTTCATGGATCCACTCTAAAGTGGGTACCCAAAAGGAACTAATTTCTTCCTTTTTCATGCACAGGATTCTACAAAATGGTATTTAGACAGTGGAGCATCAAGGCACATGACAGGAATGAAGTCCTTTCTACAGGACTGTAAGGAAGAAGATGGACCTCAAGTAAGATATGGTGACAATGGAGTATCAATGACTAGGGGATATGGAAAGATTCATGCTGGAGTTGTTACATTCAAGAGAGTGGCATATGTGGAAGGATTGCAACATAATTTACTCAGTGTAAGTCAAATTACTGATGAAGATCATGAAGTCAGATTCAGAAAACAAGCTGGCATAATCTATAGTGCCAAGGGCAAACCATTGCTGCTAGCCAAGAGAGAAAGAGATGTGTTCTGCCTGGATCTGAGTACAGCAAATGATGAAGCTGAGACATGTCTGTTCACAGAAACAAAGGAGGAATGGATTGGTTA
>CAJVGC010000590.1:32166561-32266641 GCA_910822075.1 Senecio squalidus
TAAACAACAATCAGGGAAATTCCAATGGGCAGAAACCATATAGGCAAGGACCACCGGGGTTCTATGCCAAAGAGGCTCCTAAAGCACCGTTTCCACCGAAGGATCAAGTCTTGCATGAACTGATGAAACAAATCATGACTACAAACACTCAAATGATGAATACGAGTAATCAGTTTATGCAAACGACGATTAAAAGATTGGATGACACTGATGCCATCATCCGAAATCAAGTGCTTCGATTAAACAATTAGAAGCACTATTGGGACAATTGGCGAAAGTAGTACAAGAAAGATTTCTGGGACAGCTACCGAGCTTCACGGAAACAAATCCTCGAGATCACGTTAAAGCAGTTACCACCCGAAGTGGTAAAAACCTAAACTCTTCTTTTACAGGTGTTACTAACAAAGTTCCTCTTAATTTTGAACAGGTTAATAAAGAAGACGAGTACGGAAAAGCAAGTACACCGAAAAAATCTGCTACTGCTCCTGTTCAGACGGCGGCTGCTGAAGACCAACCGGCGGCTCACACTTCCCAGCCGGCGGCTGACCCACTGATTTCGGAGAAAACCCCGCCTTTTGCCACTACGAAGCCGAAAACCACACCGGTGGTTAAGGACTTCACTCCATCTGTTCCATATCCTGCTGCTTTGAAGAAAGATAAAGACAATGTCACGTACCACAAATTTCTCGAGAACATGAAGCAACTTCACATCAATATTCTGTTTATTGAGGCTATTGCTCAAATGCCAAAGTATGCGAAATATCTGAAGGATCTTGTGACAAATAAGAGTAAGTTGAAGGAAGCTTCCAAGGTTACAATGAATGCCCGTTGTTCAGCATTGATGCAAAACAAATTACCACCAAAATTAAGCGACCCAGGCGCTATTTCTATTCCTTGTTTAATTGGTAATTTAACTGTGAACAATGCATTAGCTGATCTAGGAGCGAGTATTTCTTTGATGCCATATTCCATGTATGCTAGACTAGGTTTAGGAGAACCACGACCATTGAATTGGCCGACCGCTCGGTTCAATATCCTAGGGGAGTTGTTGAAAATGTGCTAGTTAAGATAGACAAATTTTTGTTTCCATGTGATTTTGTGATTCTTGATATGGTTGAAGACCCTAGAGTACCGATAATTCTAGGACGTCCATTTTTAGCCACTTCTCATTCTTTGATTGATGTTTTTAACCGTAGAATCACCATGCAAGTAGGAGACGAAAAAGTTGTCTTTAATGTTAATGATTCAATGGAATATCCTTCTGTAGTAGATGATACTTTTTATTATTTGAATGCCTATGACATTTCCGATGATGAGTTTGTGCAGATGTTGCTGGAGGATGATCAAACTGATTCAATCATTACTGAAGGTTGGAGTGGAGATTTTGAATCTGCAAAAGAGTTAGCTGAGTTTGATATGCTACTGGAGGAAGTAAAGTCTACATTGAATATAGACATGCAGGAAACACACGAAGAAAAGCCAACAGCTAAATCCAGCCGGCGGCTGCCCAAAGCCAGCCGGCGGCTGAATTGTCAACCAGCAGCTGGGACTGATCAGACAGCGGCTAGACTGCACAGTTTCGGGATTTCGGTTCACGGTGTTCCATGTTCACGAGCTAAGATAATGGAAATCAAAACATCGATTGAAGAACCACCCAAACTAGAGTTGAAACCACTTCCATCACATCTTGAGTATGCATATTTGCAAGGTACAAGTGACTTACCCGTTATAATTTCTTCTAACTTATCTTGTGGGGAAAAAGATCATTTGTTACAGGTACTAAAAGCTCATACGCAAGCTCTTGCATGGAAAATCACTGACATTCGGGGGATTAATCCATCATTTTGTACACACAAAATTCTAATGGAGACAGATTTCAAGCCGGTAGTTCAACCGCTTCGACGTTTAAACCCAAAGGTGAAAGATGTGGTGAGGAAGGAAATTATCAAGTTGCTGGATTCGGGACTCATATACCCAATTTCTGACAGTCCATGGGTGAGTCTGGTGCATGTGGTTCCAAAAAAGGGCGGTATGACAGTCGTGGCCAACGAGAAGAATGAGTTGATTCCTACACGAACGGTAACAGGGTGGCGTGTATGCATTGACTACCGGAAGTTAAATGACGCCACCCGCAAAGATCATTTTCCTTTACCATTTGTTGATCAAATGCTTGAACGGTTAGCCAGGAAAGCTTTTTATTGTTTCTTAGATGGTTTTTCAGGTTATTTCCAGATTCCCATTGAGCCGGAGGATCAAGACAAGACCACATTCACGTGTCCCTTTGGCACGTTTGCATATCGAAGAATGCCATTAGGTCTGTGCAATGCACCTGCTACTTTTCAGCGGTGCATGATGGCTATTTTTCACGATATAGTGGAGCAATTTATGGAGATCTTTATGGATGACTTCTCGGTCTTTGGAGATTCATTCCATTCTTGTTTGGATAACTTGGAGAAGATGTTGGCGAGGTGTGAACAATCAAATTTGGTACTTGGGAGAAATGTCATTTTATGGTCCGCGAAGGAATTGTTCTAGGACACAAAATCTCAAGTGTGGGGATCGAGGTGGATCAATCAAAAATTGAAGCTATTTCGAAATTACCTCCACCAACGAATGTCAAGTCGGTAAGAAGTTTTCTAGGTCACGCAGGTTTTTATAGACGTTTCATTAAAGATTTTTCTACAATTGCGCGACCTATGAATCAACTTCTAGAAAAAGATTGTAAATTTAATTTTTCTTCATCTTGTTTAACTGCATTTAACATTTTGAAAGAAAGATTTATTTCAGCCCCGATTATGACTAGTCCCAATTGGGATTTACCTTTTGAGCTTATGTGTGATGCGAGCGACTATGCAGTTGGAGCAGTTTTAGGACAACGGATTGAGAAGAGATTTAAGCCTATTTATTACGCAAGCAAAACCCTTACAGATGCGCAGGAAAATTACACCACCACGGAAAAAGAATTGCTCGCTGTTGTTTTTGCTTTTGATAAATTTAGATCTTACTTAATCATGTCTAAAACTATTGTATTTACTGACCATTCTGCTTTGAAATTTCTTTTTAGCAAAAAGGATGCCAAACCAAGATTACTCCGATGGATTTTACTTTTACAAGAATTTGATATTGAAATTCATGACAAGAAAGGAGCGGAGAACTTGGCGGCGGATCATTTGTCTAGGTTGGAAAACCCGGAATTGGAGAAGTTGGATGAGTCGGTGATACGGGATACTTTCCCCGATGAAGCATTAATGACGGTAAAGGTAAGTGATGAGGTACCTTGGTTTGCTGATTTTGCTAATTACTTGGTTGCCAAAACCCTTCCCACGAATAAAACATATCAGCAAAAGAAGCGATTCTTTGCTGATTTGAAACATTATTTTTGGGAAGACCCGTTTTTTTTTCGTGCTTGTGCAGATGGCGTAATTCGGAGATGTGTTTCTGGTGAAGAAAAAGACAAGATTTTACGCCATTGCCATTCAGGACCTGTAGGAGGACATCATGGGGCGAATTTCACAGCCAAACGTATTTTTGATGTCGGTTTCTATTGGCCATCGGTGTACAAGGATGCTCACGAATTTGTGAAGAAATGTGACGCTTGTCAACGAACCGGTAACATTTCTTCGCGCGATGAGATGCCACAAACGGGCATCCAGGTATGTGAAATTTTTCGATGTATGGGGTATTGATTTTATGGGAACCTTTCCTTCAAGTCGGGGAAATAAATATATTTTAGTAGCCGTCGATTACGTATCAAAGTGGGCCGAAGCAAAAGCTTTACCCACAAATGATGCTCGAGTCGTCGTCTATTTCTTAAAACAATTATTTTCTCGATTTGGTACCCCTAAAGCTTTAATTAGTGATAGAGGTACACATTTTTGCAACGCCCAACTTGAGAAGGTATTGAAAAGATATGGTGTAAACCATAAGTTTTCAACAACTTATCACCCCCAAACAAGCGGACAAGTCGAGGTTACTAATCGTGGCTTGAAGCGCATTTTGGAAAGGTCGATCGGTGCAAATCGTAAGGATTGGTCCGATAAGTTAGACGATGCTCTTTGGGCGCATAGGACTGCATTTAAAACTCCTATTGGTTGTACTCCTTATCTTTTAATTTATGGTAAAGCATGTCACTTACCCGTTGAAATTGAGCACAAGGCCTATTGGGCTTTGAAAGCTGCAAATATGGAAATGATACCTGCAGGGAAGAACAGGTTCCACCAAATACAAGAATTGGACGAGTTGCGCATGAACGCATATGAGAACTCGGTATTTTACAAGGAACGGACAAAGAAATGGCACGATAAGCGTATCAAGACGGATAGGAACTTCATCGACGGCGATATGGTTCTACTCTACAATTCCAGATTAAAGTTATTTCCGGGGAAATTACGGTCAAGGTGGTCGGGACCATATATCGTCCTAGATGTATTCCCTTACGGTACAGTGGAAATTGCCAACGAAAAGGGCGAGAGTTTTAAGGTGAATGGGCACAGATTGAAGAAATACTATGCCGATGGACGTGACAACCAGTTTGACTTGTTTGGAGACGGCGAGGAGCTCGATCTCCATGAACGTAACGGTTAACAAACGTGGTTTGAGTCGAGCTTAACGACTCTTCACTAAACAAATAGCGCTTACGGGAGACAACTCGCTTCTTTTCCTTTTAGTTTACTTTGTTCAGATAAAAAAAATACAAAAAAATCAGAAAAACAACAAAAAAAATACAAAAACATATAAAAAACAACAAAAAAAACCAAAAATATATGTACACTACGGGTTTTTCTCTTTTAATCTTTGAATTTTTGTTTCAGGATCACTTAGTTCATCATATGAGAGCTGCTAGACATGTCGGCAACCAGGTTAGATCGTGTTAAACCACTGAACGAAAAAACAATTTTTTTTGGAACAGAAAGTTTTAAACGACGGCTGAATTTTTTTGGCCGGCGGCTAAAAGCCAGACGGCGGCTCAAAATTCCAGCCGGCTGGATACCAGGTTTTAAAAAAATATATATACCGTTTTTTTTTTTCTTTCATTATTCAACACACACACATCTCTACACAAAACAAACCGACGGCTGCCCTTCCTCCTTCGAATTTTTTGTTCAATTCCTTCAATTTTTTAGTTTCCATTCCTAATTCAAGCACTAAGGTATGATTTCTACACTCCTCTTTATTGTTTTTCTTTGATTTTTCATGAAGAACACGAATTGGGGGTTTTCTAATCCGAAATTGTTCTTGCTTAATTTTACAATTAATTGATAGGATTCATTCCTTAGATGATTTGTATGCTTATGCTTTGTTCAATTTTTGATTTCAATGGTTTAATTTTGTTCTAGGAGTAATTGAAAAAAAATTGGGGTTTTTGCTAGAAATTTGTGACTTAGTAATGATACAATTAGTTAATAGGTTTAAGCTTTGTCACTGATTGTTGGTTACTTTGAGTTTAAAAATCAAATTTCTATGTTTTAATTGACAAAAATTGTTTGTTTAAGTGAAGTTTGGGTGGATAATTGAATTCTTCTTAGGATTTAGTTTGTTGACTTTTGAAGTGGAATTGTTAGTTCATATTGTGGTTTAACAGAGAAATTAGATTGATTTGTTCAGTCCAATGATTTAATTGTGGTTTGGTAGTGTCCCATTTACAGCATTTTCGAACAAATAACAACAAAATAGCTGCTGTCTGTGGAATTTAGCAGGCGGCTACCTTTGGCCAGCCTGCGGTTCCCCTCCAGCCGGCGGCTGAAACTGCCCAACCGGCGGCCCAAAGTCACTGTTTGGAAAAAAATGTTTTTTGTTTCGGCCTGTTTTTGCGACTTTCTGTTTTTCCAAATTGTTCTAACTTATTTATTTGGTTGTTTGATTGTTGTCTATGCAGAAAATGGTCGAAGATGCTGCTGCAATTGAGATCCCGACTCATGTCCCTCACTTTGATCCTAATCATCCTTACCTGCAAGTCCCTAATAGGCGTGGCATTACTCAAAACAGGCGGGTAGAAATTCAAACTAAATTGACAGCCATGCTAAATTACCCAGTCTTTGCCCCTGCAGGTATTGATTGTGCATTTCTGAACACGGTGATTGCACATAACTCACATTTTGAATCCGGGGCTGCCGAGCTAGAGGATATGCTCGAAGTCACTTATGGGACGTTCACATCTCGAGCGTGGGAGAGGTTGTTTCACATACATGAACCGATCTACATTGAAGCAACCTATGAATTCTACAGTTCTTTTGCGTTTAATCATGCTATCACCGATCCAACAAAAAAGACGGTTTCTTGTCTTTTAGGGGGAGAATTTAGGAATTTGACTCTTACGGAATTTGGGGAAGCTCTAGGTTTGTTTGATGAGGCCGATTTGGCGCACCCCGACTTCGACGATTTCATGTTAGCCGGGATTACATCTCCCGATTACTCAGAGAATGCGGCCATGTGGGCCACGATAGCTGATGGAATTTTAACAGGGGAACGTGCGCCGTCGTATACCACTATTCGTGACCCGAAGGTTCGGGCTATTTTTGCGATGGTTTGTTTATTCGTTATTGGTCGGAAATCGGGGATCGAAAAGGCCCATAAGGACGAGATGTTTATACTGGGTTGTATTGTGCAGAAACGGGTCGTAAATGTACCGTTTATTTTGGCTCGATGGATGACTCAGGCACTTAAGGGAGCACGACCCGGTAGTGTTGTTCGAGGAGGTCATTTCGTCACGGTTCTTGGTAAACATTTGGGGTTTCGTGGCGCCGGGTTTGATCGTTGTACTGTTTTGGCACCAGGGATGCGACTCTTAGGGGAGCCTTGGTTTAAATCAGTGGGTATAGTGGTTAAGTTTACAGCTCCAGGGAATTATGTGACCTACCGATGAGCCGAGACTAAACGGGCTAGTGCAGCTAGTAGCAGTCGAGTTGTGGAGGAGCCGGATGATGAGGATATTCCACCGGTACAGGAAATGGATCTTAATGCTCAGATTGCTGCGTTGACATCTAACATGGGCCAGATGTCGACTAGGTTGGACACCTTTGCCAACCGTATGGAGGATCGTTACTACGATCTTAACTCCAACATCAGCATGGTCAGTAACCAGCTTGGGCATCTACAGACCGAGTTTGAGAGTCGAGGCCGATATCAGGACGAGATGATATATCAGTATCATCAGCGTGTTGTGATTGATTATCAGGCGTACGATGGGTCCTTTCACACTTTTGGAGATTCCGCTCCTATGGATCAGGACATGCCTTCTTCATCCTCGACACTTCCTGATCGCTATCATCTATGGTCTACCCCATCCTATCCTCCTCCTACCGAGTATCAGTGCCAACAGGACGAGGAGGAGCAACGAGCCGAGCAGGAGCGTCAGAGGCCATATTGGCCATTGTGGTGATATGTGATTTTGTGGTACTGATGTATTATTGGATTGTTTGCGTGAACTATTTTTCTTATTTTTATTTTTTATGCATTATTGTTTGAACTTGTGTAATGGATTTTTTACGTACTTTGAATTTATGGTGTTTAATAATTTTGTGCGTGTGTCTTTTCCTTTTAGAATATCGCTGATTTTAGTGGAAGTAATGCCGAAATTTTGAATTTTCAACGGAGAGATACGGAGATTTTTTGAGGACGTTATGCTTTTACAGCCATACATTCTTTCCACTTCGGTCTCCTTTCACGGAATCTCGACATCTATATAGGGGAGTTTCTTTTTCTTCCTTTCTCTTTTTCTTTTTACAATTATTCGTTGATTTTTTTTTACAATGAGGACATTGTATTGTTTAAGTGTGGGGAAGGGGGTAGGAAAGAAGAAATCTATTTGTCCTTAGGAACATTTTTTTTGAAAATTTAAAAATTTTTGACATGTTTCTCGTAATTAGTTTTAACTAGTTGCATAACTAGGCACACCTACTCCATTACATACTTGTGAGGATTTGAGCCATTATAGCATACATTTTATATGCTTTTATCTTCATTTGTTATGAGTGTGCCGGTGACTTGTAGACTTTAGAACTTGACACTGTATATGCTTCGAGGCTATGAATGAGCATAAGTTTTACTTATTAGTAACTAGGAAAGAGGCAAAAGCATTAGGATCGTTAAACCGTTGATTGGCCTATTCGTTTCTTATAGTCAGTAGCTACACTGGTTACTAGACTCACACTACCTATCGAACACTCATTTTTAGTGTTTTTGACGTTTAGATACCATATTTGCGCCAAACCTTTTTCTTTTATCACCCATTTCACACATATATTCCATAAAATGAGCCTAAATGTTTAAGTCGTTTAATCCAGATATTTTTGTTGAAAATTTTCCTCTTTCATAACTTGGTTGATTATTAGATGAATTGTTATATATGATGGCGTGGAATTTATAATTTGCTTGAGTTCACGAAGCAAGTCACAAGTGGATGTAAGTATCATGAAGTATTCATATTTTTGATGGACCTTTTGAGCGGTGTCTTTAATAAAATAAAAAAAATAAAATAATATTTATTAAAGCCCGTACTAGGTAACCAATAACAGTTGAAGTGATTTAACGTACTTTGCGAGAAATAAAATTCTCAATCGAACCGTTGAAGAATTAAGGAAAAATTTGGTTTTTGGGGTTTCATCAGAATGAGCCATTAAGGATAATCAATCGAGTTTTGAAAGTAATATGGTTTTTGACTAAAATATTTGGATTTATAGACTAATTGGAATTTATCTGTTTCATATCATTCATTATAATTCACTTTCATTCCATTTTTCCATCATTTTATCCATCACCCATTGTTATGACCATAAGTCCTCTGAACTAGTTACTTAGACTCTATTGGTGGAGAAGTGTATCGTTATCAAGCCTATTATAGAATACTTGTCATGACTGAGCTTTGGGCGATTTCACATATATATTACACTTAGATTAGCTTTTCGAGTGATTGAGTGTTATACTTTCCAAATCGTGAGATGTTTAGTTATGCATTTAAATTTTGGCTTGGTAATTGTTAAATTCATCTTCGTTAAATAAATTTTTTGTAATATACTTGATTCGTTGGGTATTTTATTTTTATTGAATATGATTGTTTTGTTCTAATTCTGATAATTTACTTGAGGACAAGTAAGATTCAAGTGTGGGGAATTTGATATGCTTAAAATAATCGTTACTTTATTAATCATATTTCTCATTTTTACTCTAGTTTTCTGCAACTTTTGTTATGATCTGGTATGTTTTCAATTATAAATGCAGATTAGAGTTGAATTTGGATCATGGAGCGAAAAGGAGCTGAAACCGACTCAGAACGGATACAAACGAGCAAGAACGGTGAAGTTCTGAAGAACCAGCCGGCGGCTGGATTAAATTCCCAAAAATGTTCGTAACGTGCCGCGGAAGCAACTTTTCTACCCGTATCATCCAGCCGCCGGCTGAAATCAGCCATCCGCCGGCTGAATCTGGCGGATCAGATGCCTATTTAAAGGGCTGCTAGGGTTCGAATTGGAGACATCTTATTCCATATTTTCATCCCACATTCGACCTGGAGAGCTGCAAGGAGAGTACTGGAGCTGTTGATCACTTTGGAAGCCTCGGTTAAAGTCTTTTAATCGTGTTTGAAGTTTGCTTTATTGGTTTGCCCTTTATTCTTAATTTTCTTGATACAATGTTTTTGTTTGAAGATTCTTATGCTATTTTGTCACAATCCAACATGAGCTAAACTCTTTTACGTGATTGCTTGGATTGTTGAACTTGGATTTATGTTTAATTAAGTTTATGTTTGAACTAATTGGTTTTTCCGTTATTATTTGCGTTTAATCGTGATCCATGTTTATTCAAAGTCATTAAAATACTACTTAGCGTGATTGATGAATTTATACCATAACTAACGTTCATATAGGTTTATCAGTTATTTACAATTATATAACTCATTAGATAATTGTAACTTGAGACTTAATTGAGACAGGCTAAGAATAATAGTAATTTAATGAATTGAATGAACATGACAATTATATCAAAATTGAATAATTGAGACTTTTGTTAATTCGTAGTCGACAGATTAAATTGTTAATAATAGTGACATTAAAGCACAATTTAGAGTGGATAATCTAAGATAACTCTTGATGTACGATCATTCGTATGATCTTTCTCTAAAATTGTAGGATTAGATAACTCTAATAGGAAGTCTAATTATTATAGAAATTACAGTTAAACCAATCAAACATGTTCTTATTATCCATGATCCAAGTGAAACGTAATTCCAAGTAATCACTGCTTTTTAATATCTGATCAATTCTTAAAGTCTTTTCGATACATCTTTTCATCCGCAATTCCACTTAGTTAAATCAATTGCTATTTTATTTTAGTTATTTGTTTTTCTGAAATATGTTCTCACATAACTAAAACGTCCCCCATATTTTACTTGCTTTATCAGTTTAATTATATAATTTAAGATAACGAATATAAATACACGTTCCCTGAGTTCGATCCGGACTTACTAAAATCTATATTATCGTACGATCAGGCACACTGCCTGTATTGTGTGTTAGTCTACTTTAGTAAAATCCTTTTCTATAATTTAAATAATTTTATGTTATAAAATACACATCAAAGCCCAAGAAAGCATTCAAAAAGAGAAAGTAATGTTTTTATTCACAAACTGTTTCAATTTAATATGTTTTAAGTTTGTGTTTGTTTTTAATGTGTGTCATTGTAAAAGACTTTAATCTAAACAGATAGGGGGAGATTGTTGGGAAAATCAACGATTTATTCCAAGTTTATAAATCTGTTTATTAAAGTCTTAGTTTTGAGTCTGAGTGACATTTTGGGTCTGAGTGACCAAAATAAACTAAGGCATTGTGGAGCTGACTACTCAGCTCCATAATGAAACGTAAAGCGTTAATTTAGGTAGGTTTGTTAGATAAAATCTTTTATCGTTTTAGAAGATCTGCTAATATTCGTACTTATCAAGCTCACTATTATTGTGTATAAATAGTGAGCTTGACTATTGTAATCGTTGAACCTTTTTAATAGAATTAACTGTGTGTTATTCTTATCGTCTTGTTATTATAATTCCGCAATAATCAAACAAGAAACTGAGTGTTAATCGATTCGTGTTAATTAACGTTTAAATACTAATTTGTAATTGATTAGCTAGTATTTGGGATCTTATTGTGACCTAACAGTATGGAAGTCGGATCCGGTCGTCGGTGAATAACGTTGCCATGGTAGCCGCAAGACCCAGGTTTTCTTCTTGATAGGTGTTGGGTACCGTTTCATCTTCCTCTAAGTTTACCGGTTCCGAGATGGGTGCCTTTTTTTGGATCTTCGTTTGTTTCCCATAACACCATCCTCCGTGTAGAACTTCGGGTATCTATTAATCGCGCGCCAAGAAGAAGTGTAAATGAAGTGTCGAGCGGTTTGATCCTTGAATTGTACCTTTGCCGCGTCTAAAACATTTTCGTCCGAATACCCACTTGGACGATGATCATTAAGGCGCTTGTATATCGGGTTGAAAAGCTTGACATCTTTGAAAATTTTATTCCATTTGCCCGTTAGTTGGTTAAGGCTTCGTTTTTCCTCGACCAAATTGTTGTAATCCTTTTGTACCTTCCCCCCAAAACTACTACCCGGTAGTTTGTTTCCGTCTATAGCATTTTCCGAACAATGCACCCATCGTTCGGATAAAATCCTAACTTCTTCGTCGGACCACTTTACTTGGGGTCTTTTCCCACCGACGACATTTTCCGGTACGATTTCGTAGATTTCTTCCTCGTTGGGCGGTGGTTTTGGTGGTGGATTCCATTGTGATGTGTTTGGTGGTGGATTCCATTGTGTTGTGTTTGGTGATGGATTCCAAAATTGAGAAGTGTTTGGTGGTGGGTTCCATTGTGAATTGTTTGGTGATGGGTTCCATTTTAATGTGTTTGAATTTTGATAAAAATGTGGTTGTTCTTGGCTAAATTGGGGTGAGTTTTGTGGTGGTGATTCTTGGTACCAATCACGGTGTTGGTACGAATTGCGTGGATCGTCGGATGCTAGTGCGAATCGATTGGCAATTGGTGGCCCGTATGAAGCAAACCCGGATGGTGTAGCGTTACTTGATTGTGGAGCGGAAGAAGAACCCGCCGGTGAATGTGGCATCGAAGACATCGGGTTGTTTAAGAAATTTTGAAACATGTCGTGACTCACCGAAGGTGTTTTTTTCGTTTGTTTTCTCGGCATTTTTTTGGGTTGTGTTTGAGTGTTGAATGTATTTGTTTGAGTGATAAATGTGTATTGTATTGTTGGTATATGTTGTATGTGAAATGTTTAAATGGATATGGATATATATATATATAGTATTAATTTTTTTTTTTTTTTTTTTTAAAACTAATTTTATAACGTCTATATAGCCGTTGGTTTTAAAAAAAATTGATTTTTAATTGAGTGGGGCCCACATCCCTCGTCCCTTTCTCCGCTCGATACCGACGAAACAAAAAAAAAAACTCATCGACGATGGCAACCGACGACCAACCGACGGTTGCGTTGGCAGCGGTCTTATATGTCCTTTTAATAAAATTAAACTTTGATAATATTTGATTGAGTATTTGATTATCCAAACTACCTATACATGATTGCCAAGTGGATTTTCTGTAGACATTATTACTTGTTATATGTCCATTTCATAGGCTCAAATTTCCACCATAATTTCTAAAAGACAAACACCATATTGACAAGAAAGATTTATCAAATTTATGTTTAATTATGATAAATGGAAAGGCATATGACTGTTAAATAAATTGACCATTGATTTCAGGTGCTAAGACATTTGATATGGTTCTATGAACCACATTTATTTGACCAAGTGGCTAAGCCAAAATCACACACACACCACACACAGTATAATGGGCCATTAGATAGACATGTTGGTCTGTTTTTCTTTTCCAAAATTGTAGAAAAACTTGATTATCTATCTTGGTATGTTTTTTTCTCTGTTGATTATGACAGATTGGAAGAACAATATCGTTAACCAAACTAACCATTGATTTAATGTGCTGTTTAGAACCAATTTTTACCCTTTCTATCTCCGATACGATTTAAATGGGTTATCAGAATGATTAGATATCTATCTATTTCATACGTCCCGATTTCCTTAACACTTGTATCTACTAATGGATAATTTATTTTTTTTTTTACCAGGAATGAAGTCGGGGTCGTTTTAAGATAGCTTGTTTGTTTTTTTACTCATTAATTAAGTCCTCTATAAATATTGTCTTTATAGATAAATTATGTTTATGTAAGATAAGAAGTATTAATACTTACTTTATATACTAACAAAAAGTATGAATGAGTATGGTTTAATATAAAACAACAATTTATCCAAAATGGGATTGAAAATCATTTCCCTTAATACAAAAGACATTACCCTTGTGATTTTTTCCGGTTTGATGAATTAAGTCATAAACAAATAAACTTGGCACGACTTATCGTATTATATCAATTTTATATTAAGTCAATTACGTTCAAAACAAACACTATATAAGAACACTAAACAATGATTTTCAATCTTGAGACATTCGATTCAACTCATCATCGGGTGACGTGGCAATTACATCGTAGTATCTATAAAACATATTTTATCTATTGGATATCGGTAAAAACTAAAAAATATATGCATGCACAAAAGCTTGCTATACAATTCGAAATAATCTCTGTATATTTTGTTAATTCTTAGATGAACAATTGCTCAACTTTGAATGTGGTAAATTTTAGTCTTGCCGTGTAATATGAAACAGAAAATATCAAGCCACTAAAATTGCTCTATAAAACTATTGACAAAAACTGAGAAGAAACGAATCATGTCCGATAAGTTTTATGCTTTATACTTACGACAAATATTCTACTTATATTACTCCAAAAATCAGCTATTTATAAGTTTAGAACTCAGTAAAACTCGTATTAGAGCTTTTCTTGGATATTACAAAAATCTTCTATTTTTTCCCCTTCTATTTAAACATGTAGCTTCAATCTCAAAAATCGACCCCCTCTCTTAAAAAATATCTTCAAGAGATCCAAACTAAAAAAAATCATCGAATTAGTCTTTGTGCATCATATTTGTCTTTGTATAAACAAATAAAAGAAAAGGTTGCTAATACTTGTTAGGGTTTTGATAATAATAATCTTATGGGTTGTTTCAAATAATATTACATGCATGATTTGATTAACTATCAATGATGAATAGGTGATCTTGAAAATACAGTAATAAACTTTATTAATGTAGAAGAAAATAGAGTATCTAATTAATTCTCAACGACAAAGATTGACATTATTAAAATCGTCTTCTTTCAAAAAAAGTAATTCGTTTTAAGAAGGTTTAAAAAGACGAACTTCCCCTTTAGGTAGTTAATAGAAATAATGATTCATTATTAATAATAAAAAGTTTCATCTTAACTAGAATTATCATGACTATATTTGTAAATTTTGTTCAAGATTGAGTCATACATTAAATGAGCTAGGATTTATGGCAAATAAGACGAGTATGACAGTTAACCAGATCAACAATGGTCCTTGGATATCGAGTGGTGAAAAGTTTACTTTTGACTTTTTATGTTTTGACTTTCTATAATTTGACTTTTAGATATTGGACTTTTAAAACTAGGAATTAACTTCACATGGCCAAATGGCTGCCCGCTCACACCAGATTTAAATGAGTTAGCCATCTTTTTGTAGGCCCCAATTGCAAACAGTTTCTCTTTAAATTTCCAAATGGCAATTTTTAGAAGATAATAATTGGAATATTCCTAATTATCCTTTGGATTATGTCGTCATTATTACACCAACAAATTGATTTATCACGACATCTCCTGTTTCATCTAGACTTTGTGGGTGGTTATATAGGTCCGACCCGATAGTTTAGGATTTGTGAATGTCAGATTATCAAGAGTATAGTGTAGATTACAATGACAATCTAAACTCCATAAACTCTAAATCATCTAAATTATCAGATCGAGCCTATAATATAAACATGATCCACAAAGACGACAAGCTTTAGAGTGATATTGCTAGAAACTGTTGGTGATAGCGCCTAGGTGCTTAACCCGATTTGGACAATGTGGTTAGCTAGAAACAAACCTTATTTAACGGGATAACATAAATGTTTGCATCGAAACTTTGATACCTAAATCAATGGAATTATTATCTCTACTTCTATATAAAATATATAATTGTTTCTTAAATATTGTTTTTAACCAAAACCAATCTAAATTATCCATTCATTTTACATCCATTCATTTTACAAAGATCATGAACAATTCAATCTTGATCATCAATTTAGAATTATGAATTAAACTAATTATATTAAATTTGACAAAAATATTTTATAACTAATTATTAGTATTTAAATATATGCATAACTATTAATTATATCTATATCTATACTATCTATAAAATATTTGAACATTTTAATTTAATGATGAAATTTGAGTTGCAATATTACTAGATTATCCTTAAATATCATTGAACATATTTGTATTTATTAACTTATTTAAAATATCATTAATTGTCAACTCATCTTTAATTAAATACTTTTAATAAAAAAAAATACATTGATTCAACTTTTTCCATAAAAATAATTTAACCATATTGTCAATATCTCTATATATGTTTTTATAAATTTTAATAGTCATTTGTTGTTTATATGTCAATCGTATACCAAAAATGATATGATAAACTTTAGTATAATTATAACGAATATAAAAGAATTTCGTTGTACACGTTTCCTGCTAGTATATATATATATATATATATATATATATATATATATATATATATATTAAGAAATCATTAATAAAATAATTTAATGAGTAATAATAAGAATAAAAACTTTAAGTTTATTAATAAACACATTAATACATTAATTAGAACTATTTAAATTTATGACTTTAGGAATCTCTTATAACTACAAAGAGAATATTGATGAAATTAGTTTGTTAAAAATGACTACAAAAATGTTCGCTATCTAATTATAACCAGGGTTTTGCTCTATGGTGTCCAATGAACAACGGTTATTGACATTTAATATGCATTAATTAAACTTAAAATTTCCTAATATGTGTCTAGTGAACAACAATTATTGACATTTAATATGCATTAATTAAACCTAAAATTTGTTAATATATATGTATAAAGAGGGAAATGAATATGAGGTTGTTACACATGTAAGGTTACATGCGAAACTCATCAAAAACTATATCGTTTTGTGGTTTATATGTTATTAAACACTTGATATGTCCTATATTTATCAAGAGAAAGATGATACCTAAAGTGCATGGGGTCATTGTTTATTATGAAAAAGTTATTAAAAATGTGTTCGATAACTGCCCAGTGATAGTAAAAAAATTATCTATATTGTAAAACACGCGATTAAAAAAGAAAACAATGTAAATATATAAAATAATAGTAAACTTAGTTTAATAAATATGATTAAAATAATATAAATTTGAAGTATTTATAACAAAATGACGTAATTTGGAATGGTTTCGCATGTAATCTTACATATTTAACAATCTAATATTCACTTTTCCCATTTATAAAATACATTTAATATACATTATTTTGATAGGTTTTTTACTTTAATTTAATACATTTATCAATAAATTAAAAAAATTTAAGTTTAATTAATGAACATTAAATATCGATAAACGATACCCACGAGGACCATATAGCAAAACCCTTATAACAATGAAATTAAAAAGAAAAAGAAATTAAATCACCCTAAACTATTTAATTATATAAATATCAAAACATATATTGTATTATCGACTTTAAACTTTTACTCATTAGTTATATGTATAATAGTAACTCAATTAAAATACATAGCGTATGTACGTTTCTAACAAAATTCGTGTAATATCATTCGGTGTTATTATATTTACTACAATAAAAATCGTGTTATAACACCACTACTAATAATCAAGTTTGATCAACATCGTTTATTTTTTATATTACCTTCCACTCTATAGCTTGGTTACGCTACTAATTATCATGTGCAAGTAAGTCTTACACATTTTAAACCTTTTACCACATCCCAATGAATTGCTGTCACTAGAATTAAAAGTTATATAATCTCCCATTTGAACACCTAAAATTATTTTTGAGAAGGTTGGGCCATAAGCCCAAATTTCTCATGGACTGTCATTTTATATTTTATTTGTATGCTATACATATATTTGGGTCATAGGCCTAAAACGTTAGAGCTAATGCCCCTTTACATAAACACCCAGACTCGAAAAGTAAGCTTTGAGTAGAAGCTACTTGTGAGCAAGAACGCGCTTCCAAAATACAAACAAGCCACTTCAAGCTTTCATACGACAAACACCTTTACGATGTATATTTAACGTTAATTCTGGCTTAGGCTATTTTCTTAATGTTGAAAATTATTATAGGGCGATTTGGATTTACTTATAGAAAAAGTGTTTGATATTTCAGTCTTTTGGAGACTTACTTAAGAAAGAAAAAAAAAAAAGATAAAGTTTCTGGAAAAGATAATGAAACTAAGTTTGATAATTTATAAATTTAACACATTTGCAATAAAAGTTAGTTTATATCTCGCATAATACACGAAAACTGTATAAAAAACTGATACAAGTATAATTTACAAAATATTAAGAAAAATAGATATATAAAAAATCATTAATCATGTAAATCAACATAATTTGTATTTAAATTTACTTTATATGTAATTGATTTTAACTTAACCTTTAAATTAGTTCTTATATTGATATACTTAATTAATGATGCAAAAGTATTATAAAGTGTAAAATATACCTCAAGTCAGTTGGTGTTATTAATGTAAACATATAATATACATGTATATATATAAAATACTTAAATAGTATGTATATGTTAAAAAAAAAAGAGTTGAATGGGAACATAAATTATTTATTCGATATTCATTTAATATAGTGAAACTACTAAATAAAAAAATGGATTTAGCTCTATGATTTGATATTAAACTTAAAGTTGCAGCATATGTCTTAAATTTGGAAAAAAAACCAAAGATATATTTGTTTTTTGATTTTATTGCAAACAAATTTGTATCATATTAAAATGATAAAACCTCGAGTTGAATGAATAGTTTTTAATAAAAATATGAAGTATAATATATATAAGATTTAAAAGTATATTCTTTCTAATTACACAAAACATGAAATCCCCACTTGTCAAAATATTATGTTACGACGAGGTCACCAATTACTCTTCTTATTTAAATTTGTAAGGATCATATGGAAATGTGCAAAATATTATATTTTAATGTTTTGGAATTTTACATTTTAGTCCCTAAACTTTAAGGACTTAGTGGTTTTCCCCTCTAAACTTTAAAGACTTAGCGGTTTCCCCCCCTCAACTTTAAAAACTTTAACGCTTTTTCACCCTCAACTTTAAAAAATATAACGCTTTTTCACCCTAAACTTTAAACGACTTTTAGCTTTTCCTGTCTGCACTTTATATGTTGTTGCGTTTTTCCCCCCTCGGCTTTAAATAATACTTTTACGCTTTCTACCCCTCGGAATTTTATTTGGATTCAACTAATACGAACATCTACTCAGATTAATAATAAATAACGGCATCGTTTTAGCAAATAGCTACATTTATACTTCGATAAAAAAGTAAAAAAACAAAAACTCGAGTCGTTTTATCCGGAGTAGGATAAACGACATCCTCTCCTCTTCTCGCTTCGATCAATGACTTGATCCGGACCTGATGGGATGGAAGGTCGTAAAAGTATTATTTAAAGTACAAAAAAAGTTACGATAAATAAGAAATAAAAAAGACGTGGAAGCCCAACAATAATAAGCCCAAAAAACCCAAAAAAACACCCTCATCCCATACCCGGGCACGAACCATGGCCTCATCTTGCATGCGACGGAATAAGCCCAATGATGAACACAAGGTAAAGAGCGAATAC
Source organism: Senecio squalidus (assembly GCA_910822075.1). Classification (NCBI taxonomy): domain Eukaryota; kingdom Viridiplantae; phylum Streptophyta; class Magnoliopsida; order Asterales; family Asteraceae; genus Senecio; species Senecio squalidus. The sequence continues at coordinate 32,185,469 of CAJVGC010000590.1, forward strand.
AAAGCGAAGAACGAACACTGCCTAACACTAACGCCGAAATTGACGAATGCATTCGGTAGTTTATGAGTCTGCAGATCTCCAAACTGTGTGCAAACGCTTTGAGGACTTGAGGTGCGTCAAGATCATGAACCCAAGTAGAGGTGGCAAAATGGGTTGTCTGGTTCGGTTGGGTAAGAGGTGAAAACGGGTAATCTTTTTGTGTTGAGTCGGGGTGATCAAAAGCATTTTTTGTTAAAATAAATAATCTTTCAAACATGATTACCAACGTGATTATTCAAATATTAATCTAATTTTTTTTAATCAAATGATTCAGAGACTTTTTATCCACTAAAAAAATTACACTTACACGATCTAACCTATTAGAGATTAAACATGAAGTAAATTGATCCATTCATACGTGAATGAGGTGATCTTTTTTAAATAAATGGTGTCAAATATGATGGCAGAGGTAATATTATTTTAGTAGTAATTTGATCCATTCATGGATATGGTTTATTCAAATCACCTATGATTTATATTACTTGAAAATTAGTCCCGACCTATTCATTTTATTTTTTCTTTGACCTCTTAGATATAAGACAATAAAATATAACCTGCATTGCCCCCCTTATTTTAGTTTACTCGGATTGTTATGTTAATAGATTCTCTGTTTCGTTAGTTTTACTCTGAATTTTCTTTTATAGGTTCCTCAATGCATCAATAAATTGGCGCAAGCTGGTCTTAAGCTATGGGTTCTAACAGGCAATAAAATGGAACGCAGAAAGCAATCAGCAGCTCCAAAGAAAGCATACAAACCCGTGCAACGCACGGGTTATCTTCTAGTTAGGTTTAATTCCTCAATAATCATTTTAGTTTAAGTGCCTATAAATGTTTCCCTTTTAACAATTCCATAATTATTTCATAATGTATTTGATAAAATGTCTAAATAAAAGCTTAAAATCTGTTAAGTTCCGATCTCAGTTTTCTATATAGAATGCTACACCATGATAATGATGGGGATGGAATGGATTTTTGATGTCACCACATTGGACTATGACTATGGGTGTGTTTGTCATAACTAACTGGAGTCGTGTGACTTAAGTTTAAGCTTGTGTTTATGACTAGATATGAACTTATTTATAAAAATGTTTTGTAAATAGCTGAAACTTAAGCTTATAAATATAAAAATATATAAAATGTCAAATAAAATATGTATATGTATATCAATTAATATGAATGGTATTTTAGTAATTTTATCGTTAGTTCAAATCATTCTATAAACTGCTTCAAGAAGTTTATTGTTTTGAAGTTTATAAGGGCTTGAATTTTTAAATAATCCATATAACCAAACAAGACTTATTGAGTGAATTATCAAAATCGATAAGCTTAAGTCTCTATAAGCCTCAAAAAGCCCCGCGCCAAACACGCCCTATCTATTCTTGTGTTTGGTGGAGATTTCAAAGGTGATCAGTTTTTCATCTATTTCTTCACTTCAACTTTTGCTTTCTTTTTAAAAGTATGGTTGTTGTTTCTGCATGTATTCTTCCCTTTTTCATCCACCAATTTGATGATATTATACTTTCTTTGTGTATGTTATATTGTTTTATGTAAACTACATTACTATTTTTATGCATACGACTACAATTTAAACTGAATCCGGAAATTTATATATGTTACATAGAAGTCGGCTCAACTCCAAGAAGCCGATACGTACCTTATTAATGATAATGAAACCACTGTTACTTCAGCTCTTACCACTATTTAGTCATCATTTTCTAAAATTAGAAAGGCCACACAGATTTGTTTAGGGGTGATCAAAAACCGAACCGAAAACCCAAAACCCAAAAAAACCGATAAAAACCGAACCGAATACAAAAACCGATGGTTTGGATTTCGATTTTTGAGAAACCGAAAAAAACGGTTCGGTTTGGGTCGGAGGGTAAAACCAAAACGAAAAAAAACCGAACCAAACCATTATATGTATGTCAATTTTAATATGTTCTCTTTTAGTAGATATTATAAGTTTTATTATTTTAATTTTTTTTCTTTGTCTAAAATTCTAAATCATCCTAATTAATTACTCCCTAAACACACAAACTCTCGATGCTAATAGTGAAGACTCAAAGTTTTCTTTTCTAAATTGTCAATCTCATACTTATCAATAGGTAACTTTTGGTGCCATGTAGGCCACAATACTCAGCAACATATAGGTTTATTTCTTCAATTTTGATTTTTTTTTTGTTGCCATATAGGCTATAGTTTACTAAGCCACATATAGTATTATTTTTTTCTTCTTTTTAACGTTGTGTTTAAAGTTTTCCGATTCATATCCTTATGTTCTAGTAATATGTACAACTTCATGTTATAAGTTGTGAACTGCTCCGCCAATTATTGCGTAACATAGGCTTCCATTTGAGATTTATTTCACAAGTCTTCCTTGACAAATGTATCAATTTGTCTATGTCCAAAAACCGAAATAAAAAACCAAACCGAACCGAAAAAAACCGAAACTGAATGGAACCGAATCAATGTAGAAACCGAACCAAACGGTTTGGAACTTTCAGGAACTAAAATTTCGGTTTGGGTTCGGGTTGAGGTCGGAACCGACCCAAACCGACCCATGCTCACCCCTAGATTTGTTGAAACCAATTGAATGATTCTACCTTTGATATAAGCATGTCTAGGGGTGTAAACGAGACGAGACAGCTCGCGAGCTACTCGAGATCGACTCGAACTATTCGAAATCGACTCGAGCTCGAGCTCGAGTTACTCGAGTAAATTTTCGAGTCGAGATCGGCCTCAAAGATACTCAGCTCGTGAGGCTCGCGAGCCTTATCGAGGTTATGTTAAATTACACTTTAACCCTTTAAAATACATACTATATAAGGTATTATGTATATAAAGCGAGTCGAGTCGAGTTTAAATAACGAATATTTACCGAGCTCGAGCTTGATATATATAACCAATCGAGCTCGAGTTTTAGTAACCGAGTCGAGATCGAGCCTGAAAATTAAAACTCGGTCGAGTTCGAGTTCGAGTCGAGTTTCGAGCCCGAGTTTTAGTAGCGAGTCGAGCTCGAGCTTGGCAATACTCGACTCGACTCGGCTCGATTACACCCCTAAGCATGACTATGGTAATGTAGATAATGTGTGAATCCGTAGGAAGATAGTATGACAAATCTATTCTCTTTTTGTTTTTATAACATAATCTCTTTTGAAACTATGCATCACAACTTGAACGGGATCAAAGCAGGTAGGTAGTAAACAACTGGATGAAACTTCAAGGTATCAATTATAATTTTCAAGTATTCTTTTTTCTCATAATTCAAAATGCACAATATTATTAACAGTTTTATAACATATAACTTTGAATTTGTATTAGTTCTTTATCATTGGGGGCATGCAATTTGTAACAACAAAATTGCCTCTTTCGAAACTAATGGACCATGGCATGGCAATAAAGTAGACACCGTCACAGGATCATCGGATCAAATGAATCCTAGAGCTCAGAATGTAGCAAACATGTCAAAAACATTTGTTGATGATCTTCAACCTTCTTTTTCATAATTTAAAGTTAATCTTATTGTTTAAACTATTTTATTTTATATTTGTGTTTCTTTACCTAAATGCTTTTCTAGAACAAAATCGAAGCCCGTAACACACGACAGTAATTCCCTTTCTTCTAAAGGTATTTCCTTTTTATCCCTTTTGGATCCACAAAATCTTGGTATAGTTGTTATGATTAACAAAATGCTCCACTGGTCATTTTATTTTCATTGTTAATCTATAGCATGTCATGGGATGCTAATAATTTGTATTTGTTGGATACCTTCGTTATTTGAGAAGATTGGAACTGGACTCATTAGAGAAATGGTGAAGTTAAGGTCGTTGTCATTTCTTAGATTAGACATTTTTGTTTGAAATGTATTCGTTTTTCTTAATGTTGTTTAATATTATACGGATTTAATACTCTTGGATTCAACTCTAGCTCTTAGCTAGGCAGTGGCGGCCCTGGGTGTGTGCTGGTCGTGCGGTCGCACGGGGCCTCCGATTTAAATTTTTTTTTTTTTTCTTTTTGATACAAGTTTACAAATTATCTTTGTCCCATATTTGAGTCACAAGAGAAATAAAAGTTTAGTTTTTACTTTTGTCCCATATCGGTGGAAGAAGAAAATGATTAATTGATTACATAGCTATAAATTAACCTAGCTATGCCTTTGAAAAAATCATACCACATACTTTCAATTTCAAGTACGTATTTGATTATTATTTATGTTTAATATTTCCAAAAGTATCGGATTGGATAGTTTATCTATTGTCTAAGAATACAATATATACTATTTGTTACACAGTTAGTTAATAGATAATTGTTAACTTGTTAAGTTTTTATTTAATTTTTATATAAAGGATGCCTCCAACTAGAAAATTTGAATCGGGTTAGTAGATAATTGTTAACTTGTTAAGTTTTTTTTCCGCAATTTTGTGTACATAGTTGATAATGCTATTATTTCAGTGGAGCAAAGATTTGAGCAATACAAACAATATGAAGACATTTTTGGTTTTTTATTCACAGCTGAAAAGTTGAAGTCACTGAATACTGATTAACTAAAGGCAAGATGCAAAAATCTTGAAAAGAGGTTACAAAATGGTGATATCTCAGACATTGATGGTGATGATTTATTCAACGAAATGGAATTGTTACAAAAGAATTTGTCCGTCGAACACGACACAACCAACTCAATACTTAATTTTTTGAAACGGTTAAACACTTATCCGGTTTCTTGTTTGGCATACATAATATTTTTGATTGTTCCCATTACTGTTGCATCGACGGAATGAAGTTTTTCTAAACTAAAACTCTTAAAATCTTATTTGCGGTCGAACATGTCTCAAGAGAGATTAAATGCATTGAGTTTAATTTCAATTGAGAACGAGTTTCTTGATAATATTGATTATGAAAGTATAATAGATGAATTTGCTTCAAAAAATGATAGAAGATCGATGTTTAGAAAATAATAATGTAACTCGTGTTTATTATAAAGAAAAGTATTTATTATAAATTTTATAGGGCCTCTTTAAATTTTTTGCACCAGGCCTCCGAAATGTCAGGTCGGGCTTGTAGCTAGGTTGTCCGTGTAACACGCGCAACACATTTCCTAAATTACTAGAAAAAATTAGTGAAGATATGACGTTAGTTTCAATTATATTTACATTTTTACCTGTTTAGTCTATCCAAATTCCGGCTAATAAAAGACCTCGTTTGGTTGCGAAGGACTTCAATCTTTTAATTTAAAATAAAAACCCTAAATTAAAAGTTATTTTAAAGACCTTGATACTTTTAGAAAATAAAAGCCTTAAAATAAAAGCTACCACTTCCAGCCTCTAGCTAACTACAACTTCTAGCATTATTTACGTCAAACATATAAATATGACAAATATAACTATTTGAAATAATATCAATGTTATACTTTCATCTCAAAGTTATTTAATGGAAATAATTTTAGTTTATAATATCAACCACTATCTAGCGTGCAAGTATAAAGTCTATATTAAAATAGAAAAGTTTAAATGAAAGTAGTTAAACTACATCGTATGAAATCATTATGTTTTTCTAAAAACTTGAAATAAATTTTGAAACTCATCAAATAGTTTATGTGTTGAATATTAAAAATATATATGTTATCAATCTAGATAATCTCTATATATATAGTTTATATATATATTTAACTTTCAAATAACTTCTATTATATTAGATATATATGACCAATAAAAACTTTACAAAAATATGATGTGATAACTCACGTGACACTTTATATAGTTGTGATGTAACCAAAATATATATGTATATATACAATAACTTCATTTAAATATATTGATATATAAACTTATTTAAAGTTTGATATATATTTTAAAATAAAGTTTAATACACTTTTAGATATTACAATGAAATCCTTCTAACCGATGCACCAAGACGTGAAGTGAAGTGAAAGATCTTAGGTCATATAAGACAATGTTTGGACCACCTATAAGATGCCACATACAAGCAATCATTGGTACTTCTATAGCTGCTCTGCCACCCTCCACAGTTTCACTGACTTATCTAAACTACCACTATACACTATCCAATCTCGAACACTACCATAATCCTTTTCCCGGTTCTCTTGAACCGTCAAACATTTAACCGGTCCAATATGACCGGTTAAAACAGAAACACAAGAGTGGAAGCCTCCAACTTCCCTTCTCCATACGCAAATACTCTTATCTGCGGACCCACTAAACAATAATCTCCCAGCAGTCGCGAGACAAAGCACGGCTAGCTTATGTCCTCTAATAACACCACCATGAGCCAACACATGTTTTTTATTTTCCCAAAAATTCACCAGACCGTCTGAGGAGCCAACGTACACTACACCATCCGCGCTGCTCGTGGCCACCGATGTAACCGATTTTTCTTGGTCGAATAACTTGTAAACCATCATAAGCTTTGTTTCCTTCCCCACCAACTCCCTCCTCCATACCTTCACCGACCCGTCTGCCGACCCAGTGAAAACTAATCCCTTGAAACCTGCAACCACCGAATTAATGGCATCGTCGTGAGCGATAACCGATTCCAAACATTTTGAATCCGAAATTCTCCATACTTTCATTGTTTTATCCCAAGAACCAGAATATAATAACCCGTGTTCTTCATCCAAACTCAAACAAGCAACCACATCGAAATGCTTGATCCATGGAACATTCCTGCGACGTCGTACTTCGACATAGTTATCGGGATTCATTGAGCTTTTGATGAAATCTCTTGTAGTAGGTAAACTACCCAACCTTTTATACCCCTTACTTTTCTTTGAATCTGAATACTTCCATACACGAATTTTACCATCTTGGTGACCCGTAAAAATCTTTTCCCCGGACACAACAATGGCTTTCACTAATCCACTTGTGGATTTAAACCCGGAAAACTCGGTTAAGCTTTTCCAAACCCTGATATTTCTCGAATCGGATCCTGTATATAGTAAATCACCACAAGAAGCTAACGAATAAACATGTCCCTCTTGACGTACCAAAGACCCAATCAGCCTGTTACCCGAAACAGTCCCGTCTCCTGACTGTGCATTCAACGAGGGATGGTTGATCCAAGGAGACATGGAATAGGGCGAGCTCTGGTGCAACGGTGACATGAAGTAATTTGCAGAAGATGACTTTGGTGAAATGGTAGGACTTGGAAACGAGACGTTGCTAAGACGGTTATTTGTACTAGTACCGCCATGGTCTTGTTTTTCTTGATAACTGGTGAAAAAAATATTTGGTTCAGAGTTACGAAAAAATGCTCCAAGCTTGGTTCGGCCACTGGGAGACTTCTTGTTTGGAAACAATGGAATGTCGGGCTTCTCATTCGTCATGTTAATAGATCGATCGAAATCAAGAAATGATACTTAGATTGCTTCCTTGAGTGCACGAAATTGAAGAAAAATTGAATGCTAGCATATGGAATAGAGGATAAGAAAAACATGCATTTATAGAACATTAGAGTGATGTTCAGCTCAAAATTGTGTGTTATCAAATGAATTTAACAGTTTGGATAAAAGGAGCCAATAAAATTGTGGTTAAACTCACTGCCGTTATGGTTAAAACATACATATATTAATGTTGTGTTTTAACATCCAAATCCTCTATTCTAAGTACTATAATCACAATCTTTGTCATCTATACCAAGCAATTTATTGAAGTAGAAACTAAAAATAATCAAAAGAAATCAAACCATACAAGAAGTTGAAATTTTCCTTTCACGTAATTATACATCCCAAGTTACTAACCCATTTATACGTAGGGGTGTTCGTTTGGATGGACGGTTTAATCCGATCAAATTAAGTAAATTCGATTGGATTTCGGTTCCTAAATATGATATCAAACCATCAAAACAAACTTATGATCCGATCTGAACCAAACCAAACCAAACCAAATTACTATTCGGGTGGATTGGTTTTTAAATTCATTCTCCTATTGGTATATTTTTTTAACGTATTATCCCAATAATTACATATATTTATTGTTTTAGATGAGTGAGTAAGAGAGAAATATACATTTATTTATATCCATTAGATCAAAAAATTAATCAATCAAAGCCATTAAAAATATATCTTTTTACACCTACTAAATCTGTCATAAATTGACCTTTTATTATATATTATAAACACATGATAAATGTATTCAATTTGTGTATTCCATAAAAATTGGATACTTAGTTAAACAAAAAACACACACATGAGAATTAAGAAAATATGTTGTATGGTGAAATAGTATAAGTTCAAAAGAAATAGTTAGTTTTTATATTAATAAAAACGAAACTCTTAACATTATCATACATAAATCACTATATGAATACTTAAAATGTTTATTAATTAGTGTTAATAAATTATTGATTCAAATAAAAAGAAGCTCTTGACATTATCATACATAAAAAGTATTTCAAGTATCATTTGAAAAAGGTTATTTTCTATACATTTTCATTTATATGATTTTATTAGGATAAATTCTTTATAAAGCACATTGTGATAGAATATTATCGAGCAAATAAATAAAGAAAATATCACTTAAATAAAAACCTATCCGAAAGAATTTTGTTTCAATAACTATTTTTTATTCTATGTATCGATTCAAACATTGAACAATATATATGAATACATGACTAAAAACATTAGGCAATATATATGATTAAGCTCTTTAACCAAAAAAACGTTTTTTTTATTGGATTCATATCGGAGATGTTTAAACAACATTAGGCAATATACATGAAGAAAATACCACATAAATAAAAACCGGATTAAGATCATCTCATGTTTATTTTGAACATGATAGGTAATATTTATAAATTTTGTGAGTGTAAAAATAAGTGGAGTATTAGTGATGTGGCCCTTTCATTATTTAATTAATTTTATCACAATCACAAAACCTAAATATAATCTATCATGTTCAAATAAAAATGAGAGGATCTTGATCCATAAAGACATAAAAAAAAAAACTTTGTTTTAATAACTACTTTTGGCAATCCATGGGTATAACATTAGTTACCAAGATCACTAATTTATTACGTATTAATACGTTATAAGAAATATACCCATGTTACAAGTATGAAACATTATAGTTGAATGAACTAATAAACTATGATGTAATATGAAATATACAGTAAAATAAATTGTTACCGTATTTGAGTTTTTCCAGATAAACTAAATGTAATCAAAAATCCAAAATGTTGATTCGGTTTTTGAATATGAACTAAAAAGTAATCCAAAATTCAAAATATGGATTCGGTTTTGGTCGAATCCAATCCAAGAAAACAAATAATAGAGTACAATCTAAATTGTCTAAATAAACAATTCGGTTTTATCCAAATAGTAAACACCCTAAATTATTACGTCCTCTTTTTTTATTATTATTACCTTTTGTGTATTTTTATTTTTGTGAAATTCTACTTATATAATCATGACCACAAATTAAATAAATTACATAAAATATGGTATAAACAAAAGATAATAACATAGATTTTTTGATGATAATAACATGGAAAAAGATAAATCAACCGATTAATGTTAAACTATTTCTAAACAATCATGCTTATGAAATTTTAAGCATTTCCATCTCTATGGAAAAGTGTTAGACTCATTGATGAGTTTGCGTTATAGTTGACAACTAAAGAAGAGCAAATGCTTTGGAGAACCTGATTGATATTTAAGCAGGAACTCTCTTATAAGTTCTTAAAGATCAACGATTTTGGTCAGATTATTAAGAGACCAATTAGGTTCTCGTAATACTTGTGCATTTGGTTTCTGAGATCCTTTCACCATATGAGATTGTTAATCCATCAACAGTCTAAACAACAAAGTCCCCCTCAAGTAACAGTTGTGGTTCTCAAACTAAGATATCCAGTAACGAAATCAAGTGGTAACACAGACCAAGAAACTCAACTTAATTAACAAAATTGTACTCGAACTAAGTATAGATATACAACTCGAATAATATTGTTAAACAATACATGGTAACGGAAAATATGATCACATAAAAATAATTAAATCGGATAAATAATATCTTTATGTCTTGAATTAATAGCAAGTAAGCTATAGATCTAAGTATAAGATTTGTTCCACGGTTACGTACGTGGCACCTTCTTTAGCAACAGACTTGTATGCTAGTACACGTTTGGATTCAATCAACCAATTGATAATTTTTTCCTTTGCTTGGAACCCGGAAACCAAAACACAACTTTGTTGTGTTGTGTTCGGCCGAGAATCACCAAAGGGGAGGGAGAGAATCGATTTCTAGGTCACCAAAACAATAAACCTAAGATTTATTATATAAGTGGTATCTACTTGGAGGACAAGTTGTATTATAATTATGAAACTTTCATAATTACACAATACATCATCCCATTTATTACTTGTTACAATTAACTCATTTAATTAATAATTAGCAAAAATAGACGTATAGTCATTCACCTGTGAGAATCAATTAAAAGAAAAATAAGAGGTTTAAGGTATATAAAGAAAAAGAGATCCTTTAGTGCGATAAGGATACTCAAATGCTAGTTAATAGTGTATATACAAGATTATAATAGCATAAGTGGAGATGTGTTCCGTTAAAGGAGAATGGGGCGTTTTGTTGGAATCCTCAAGATGATTGCTCGCCACCTTCGAAACTTCTTGGAGGTAATCTACACCTTGTTATCACAATACCACTAGAATAACTGGTCTCCTAGCTTTAAGATTATATTAGTTAACTCTAAAGAGATAAAAGATAATAATTTTTGGATCCGACAACCACGAGGTTGAAAGGAGATCAAGTTGTGGAATGGGACTAAAGCCCTAGAATGAATAAGTTTATGCATAGGAAACCTAACACATTTGACTGGAGATCCCAAGATCTTAGTTCAATAGGACAACCTAGTTGTATGAATGAAGGAAAGTCATTGTTGGGGGTAGTTTACCTACCTCATAAACCAATTTAATGGAGTTTAATATACTTCCTAGTCCTTTCCTAATAGTGACAATGATGTGAGGCTAAGCTCAAGGCCTTTAATGATTCAAAGAAATAATCACATTAGTTTAATGATTTCTAATGGATCACTTATGTGAGAGAGAAGTGAGGTCGTTTCGAATGGAATTGTTGGGGCACAATTCCTAGAGCCTTCGCAGAACCATGCTAATGTTCATCACCTTTAAAAAACATGAGTATGAGGGCTTGACCATGTCAGGGAGAATCTCGTGTAAAGTATATTGTCGTCTACACAAATGGCAGACGAGTTAAAAGACATAATGTTCTACTCAGAGCCAGTGGTCTAAGTATATTTCATAAGCGAAAGCTCAAAGGTTAACACCTACCTATCGTATGCAAGATTTAACTGTTGAAATTTTGTCGAACGTGTGTGTAATCTATGAGATCTATTTCCATTCATCTGGGGGATTGTTGAAAATTTTGATGGAAATAAAGTTTTCACCAACTTTGGACACGAATAACATAATATATGTGAACGATATATATTAAGACTTATATTTCCAAAATAGGTATGATATAAATGGTATATCGACTCAAAATGATGTAAAATAAATCTCGTTTTCTTTTGTCGTTTCGGTTACAAAATTTTTATTGAATATGGTCATAATGACTTAATGTTTAATCCGAATTAATGAAATAAAATGTAATGATTATGTTTAATGACTAAATAATGATTATTAAACGAAATTAATAATCGTCATTAACATTTTGATTATGGTTTTTATTATAAATAGTTTGAGATGGTTCATTGGAATTTTTTTGTTACAAGAAAGTTGACCACCAAATATACATTCCACCTACGATATACACATGAAATTCCGACAACGTTTCAGACATTCGTTGTTAAGTCTGGAAATACTACTGCTTTGGTCGTTGTCCCCTGGGAGACAGAAGACGTGTATAGACGGTGAATATGTTTTAAAGGACCTGTGTGAAACACGGGCCTCGGCTATACCATTCTTCGGTATTTTTCTTTTGCTTTGATTTCATATCAAACATATGGTATGTTTTAATTCTTTGCACTAAATATTTTACATGGAATTATATTATAATTCGCTTCGTTTATAATCAAAATTTGTTTTGGATACGATATATTTTTCGTATACTATATACGATTTAAAACGTAAGTATTTGTATAATGTTTAGTATTTATTGTAACATTCCAATCAATAGCAATATCCTTAATATCCTAAACCACATATGTCAACTCTTGGAACCAAAGAAATTGATTCATCAACCACATAACTTATAGGTTTCTCTAAAAACTGGTAATGGCATCATTTATAATAGATCAATTCACAGGATTAGCCAAGGCTTCATTGTAACCAAATGTTTGATAATTATTCTAAGAGAAGAAATATAACCAAAAGATTAAGGTTTTTTATCATTTTGTATGTAATTTGAATTACTTCTATGACGAGGATATGATCTGTCCACCAGCTGTGTACCGAGGTAGTTTGTGTTATCGAGTTTGTCGAACCTTTTTATGTTCGGCTATGTGATTCGGATTGGTCTTTTTGTGGGACGTGAACCATCGGTCCAATATATACCTAGGTGGTTACGTCATCAGTTTTCGAAAATAACATTAAGCATAATAAACGTAAATTAGTCTATCAATTTATGTAACATACATGGCTTGGGTCAATTTGTAAAATAGCTAACAGTTAGTTATGGGGATACATAGAAAGCATAGATTGTTGGATTAAATAAGATTGATTCATGTTATTTACATACCTCCTGAAGATCCTGGGATGTTGTTGAACAGGTTAGACATGATTCCCAGAATGAGATGATCGTATTAGGATGGTAATACGGTTATATTAGAACCGTTTAGAGAGAGTAACACTTGTAGGTGTTTGGGATAGCAAAAGGTGAAGAATGAACCAACCCTTCTAAGGGTTTATTATGTCCCTTTATATACACACTCAAATTAGGAGTGTGTAATATTTAGTCCCTGGTGTTTATTAAGTGTTTACATTAAGCTCTCATAGTTCCGATCACCTAATGAGAAATCTATAGTGTCGGTAAGGTAAATACGTCCATCGAATATTTACTAGACACAGATTTCAGTTAGCGTCAGTCATCATATCAGTAAGGATAAATGATCAATGAGGGTCACAAATAATATGGGTCCAACATTCTCCCACTTGACCGAGTAGATCATTTATCTATGAGTATTGATAAGTCCGTACGAGATAATACTCATTGTGTTTCAAACCGAAATCATAGTTGATAAGTACAGTCGTAGAGAAGAACATCTACTCAGGACCCCCACTAGTCAAACTATGACTCAAATTCAAAACTGAATAAGCAATGATAGACCAACTAAGACAAATTTTGTTATAATAATGTCCAACACAGTTATGCGCATAAGGTGTAAATAATAGACAAACAAAATCTGAATAAGGAGGAAAATTTTTCATTAATAAATAATAATGACCAATAAGTACAACAATGCTATTAAATTAAGTCTTTTGTAAGCCCCATATTCGACACGTGTCCTACGAATATATTAGGAGGAAGACCTTTGGTCATCGGATCCGCTAGCATGTCATGTGTACTTATGTACTCAACACAAACAACATTTTCCTCAACCCGTTCGCGTACAAACAGATACTTTGTGTCGAGATACAGCCCAGCGCCAGTCGAACTGTTACTGTTCGAGAAAGTTACAGCAGCTGAGTTATCACAGTAAAGCTTCAATGGTCTAGAGATTGAGTTGACGAGTTTGAGTCCACTGATCAGGTTCCTTAACAACATCCCATGACAGGTTGCATTATAAACGGCAACATATTCAGCCATCATAGTAGACGTTGTGGTCAGTTTCTGTTTATGACTCCGCCAAGAGATTGGTCCGCCAGCTAACATGAAAATATACCCAGAAGTAGATTTATGGTCTTCTTTGCATTTAGCAAAGTCAGAATCAGAATAACCTACTACTTCCAAGTTGTCACTTCTTCTATAAGTTAATTTGTAGTCTTTGGTCCCTTTCAGATATCGTAGAACCTTTTTAGCCGCTTTCCAGTGTGCTAATCCGGGGTTAGATAAGTAACGCCCCAACATACCAGCGATGTAAGCGATATCTGGTCGAGTACAGACCTGAGCGTACATAATGCTCCCAACTACAGATGAGTAAGGTATCATCCTCATTTCAGCCTTCTCAGTTTCAGTGCTCGGAGTTTGATGAGGTCCAAATACGTCCCCTTTAACTACCGGAGCCACAGTGGGTGTGCAGTGCTGCATGTTATAGCGTTCTAGAATACGGTCAATATAAGCCCTTTGGGAAAGACCTAGAACACCATTGCGTCTATCTCGATTTATTTCGATACCTAAAACATAAGAGGCATCACCGAGATCTTTCATGTCGAAATTATGTGAAAGCATTCGCTTCGACTCATGTAGCAGATCCAAGTTGTTACTTGCAAGCAGAATATCATCCACATACAAAACAAGGATAATAAAGTTACTCCCACTGATCTTGAGATAGGTGCATTGATCCACTTGATTCTTTAGGAAGCCATCAGATTTTACGACTTCATCAAATTTAAGGTACCATTGTCGTGATGCTTGTTTCAACCCATATATCGATTTATTTAACTTGCAGACCATGTGCTCTTTACCTTCTGGAATAAATCCTTCAGGTTGCCGCATGTATACGTCTTCTTGCAAGTCACCATTTAGGAAAGCGGTCTTGACATCCATCTGATGTAACTCTAAATCATAATGAGCTACGAGTGCCATGACGATCCTTAGGGAATCTTTACGAGAGACAGGAGAAAAGGTCTCTTGATAATCAATTCCTTCCTTTTGAGTAAAGCCTTTTGCAACCAGTCTGGCCTTATAGCGTTCGACGTTTCCATTCGGGTCTAATTTGGTTTTGAACACCCATTTACATCCAATTACTTTGGATCCTTTAGTGAGTGGAACCAATACCCAAACGCCATTACGCTCCATGGATTTTAGCTCTTCAATCATGGCTTCAATCCATTTAGCGGCCTGATCACTATTCATAGCTTCTCGGTAAGAGGTTGGATCAGTAAGTTTCCCAATGTTTTCGACTTCAGCCAGATAAGTTTCGAAATCATCAAAATTAGTGTTTCTGCGAGCCCTTGATGATCTCCTGAGCTGAATTACGGGTTCTTCAGGAACAAGCGGTTCTTCGGCGTTTAGATTAGGAGGCATAGGAGGTTCAACCGGTTCATTAGGAGATCCAGGTATATCGGGAGCAGCGTTGGGTACAAGAGGAGTTATCGGAGGAATCATAATAACCGACGAGTGGTTTCCCCCCGCTTCTTGTACTTCTTGCAAATCTAAATCAGGATTTGTCGTGCTCCCACTGATCTCTGAATTTTCGAGGAAAGTGGCATGTTGTGTATCTATGATGCGGGTAGAGTGAGAAGGACAGTAAAACCGATAACCTTTTGAGTTCTCGGGATAACCAATAAAGAAACATGTAAGGGTTTTAGAATCCAGTTTCTTTAAGTGAGGGGTTATAGACTTTTGCTTCGGCAGGACAGCCCCATACTTTCATATATTTTAGACTCGGTTTCCTACCTGTCCAGATCTCATAAGGAGTTTTAGGGACAGATTTTGATGGAACCCTATTGAGTATATGAACAGCTTGTTTTTAAGGCCTCAGTCCAAAGAAATTTGGGTAGGTTAGTGTTGGCGAGCATACTTCTCACCATGTCCATTAAAGTTCGGTTTCTCCTTTCAGCAACACCATTCTGTTGAGGAGAACCTGGCATGGTGTATTGGTTAATTATGCCCTGTTCCTTGCAAAAATTATAGAAAGGACCAGGAGCTTGACCAATATCAGTATGTTTACCGTAATACTCACCTCCCCTATCTGATCGGACAACTTTTATCTTATGATCAAGTTGGTTTTCAACCAAAGTTTTATAATCGACAAAAGTTTGTAAGGATTCATATTTTTCTTTAATCAGATAAAGGTGCATATAACGTGAATAATCGTCAGTGAATGTAATAAATGATGTATGTCCTGTTATTGATGCGGGATTGGGGCCACTAATATCAGTATGAATTATTTCCAACAAGTTGGAACATCTGGTGGCTCCTTTCTTATTCCCTTTAGCCATTTTGCCTTTGAGGCATTGAATACATGTTTCGAAATCACTAAAATCAAGAGAGGGTAAGATTCCTTCTTTTACGAGTCGTGTCATGCGATCTCGTGAGATGTGGCCGAGACGTTTATGCCACAATGTGGAGGAATTCTCTGCTTGTTTAGGTGATTTTGTCTTTGTTTTAGTTATGTCATCAATATTAAGAGACAACAAAGATTGTGAGAAATTATGATCTAGTTCTAATTTATACAGTAATCCATCCAAAAAACCACAACCAAACAATTCATTATTAAGAGTAAAAGTGATCTTGCCACAACCATGAGTAATTACATAACCTTCAAGATCAAGTCTAGATATAGATACAAGGTTCCGAGTAATTCTCGGTACATATATGGTATCTATTAATCTAATACACTTTCCGGTATTCATATGTAAATTTAAGGTCCCCATGGCTTCGACATCTAAGAGATCACCATTTCCAACTCTAAGCTTTCTTTGGTCCTTTTGTAGCTTCTGGATTGTAAGGAATCCCTGTAAGGAATTGGTCACATGGACCATAGAACCAGAGTCACCCCACCATGTATTAAATGGAACATCAGTAGTAAAGGAATCAAATATTACGTAAAGAATGTTACCTTTCTTAGCTAGCCATTCCTTGAATTTAGAGCAATCTTTCTGTCCTTGCCCTTTGGAGCGACAGAATTTGCAGTTATTATTGCTTGTCGAGGATTTAGGGCCAGAGGTAGAAGCACCATGATTTTGGACTTTGTTTTCAGTCTTGTTACTGTAGTTACCTTTCCTCTTCTTGGGGTTTGAAGTGGTAGTAAGGTGAACAGCAGCTTCAGGTTGAATGTGCTTAAGACGATCTTCCTCTTGAACGCATATAGCAATCAGTTCACTTATCGACCATTTATCTTTCATAGCGTTATAATTCACTTTGAAAGTGTCGAACCGAGCAGGCAAGGAAGTCATTATGAAATGCACAAGAAAGCCATCTGAGACTTCCATTTCCAAATGCTTAAGCTTATGAGACATATCAACCATCTTCATTATGTGTTCACGGACACCATTAGAACCTTCATACTTAATTAGAACAATTGTTTATATACTTTTGACGGCTTTATATGTTCTAATCTTCATTATATGTTCTAAACGATGTTCTAATCTCATCCGTACGGATGAATACAGACCCTAATTTGGTCGTTTTTTTAAAGTCTTACTGGTTGCCTTATTTATAAAATCGTTTAAATAAGGAGTATTTATTATTTAGTCCCTGGTGTTTAACAAGTGTTTATATTTAAGCTCTCATAGTTCCGATCACCTAATGGGAAATCTATAGTGTCGGTAAGGTAAATACGTCCATCGAATATTTACTAGACACAGATTTCAGTTAGCGTCAGTCATCATATCAGTAAGGATAAATGATCAATGAGGGTCACAAATAATATGGGTCCAATATAGATAACACAAACAGAATAATATACATTGATTATTACCCGTAGATTCGATTTGTAAGATAGCAAGAGTGGATAGTACCGATACTAACATCGTTGAAAAACTTTTAGAGGGTTAGACGTTTGATTAGATCAAATATTCGTTTCCAACGATGTATACCACAACCTCAATTAAAATCCAAATTCTACGTATAATAATTAAGGTACGATTTCTTTCATAAAAAATTTTTATATTTTTTTTTATGTATATAGATTAGATCTGACTTAAACATTTTATAATAATATTTCACATAACTAATATTAAATTATTTTATAATAGGATTGCACAAAACCCTTCATATAGAATTCAATGTAGTTACATAAATTATATAACCAATATATAACTTGACAAATAATCAATTAAAACCTATAAATTATTTTAATTTTAGTTATTTATTTTATTTTAATTTACCGGCTAAAACTCAAACAAAATCCTACTTTCATTTAATTTTTTAAAATTAAATTATCTCATAAACCATTAATCGTTAGACGAAACAAAATATACCGTTGCGATTGTGTCGGTTTTATCTTTAATTAGAACAATTGTTTATATACTTTTGACGGCTTTTTTTTCGGTATAGAAAATGTAACGATAAAATCACATACGATATTTACATCAATACATAAAATTTTATAAAAAAAACTACTATAAAATATATAAACTACCTAAATTTAGAAAAAAATCGAACTTTAACGAGGTTTATTTTTTCTCGTTTTTTGACATAAAATATGACATACTAAAATCATATGTGATAACACTTAATCATATGTGATATTACTGTAAATCATATATGATATGACTGTAAATTATATGTGATATTATGTATGCAAAGTTTCAAAAACTCGAAAGACAATAACACACATGATTTGAACTCTAAATATAAATTTTAAGGCACAACAATGTTATACGATGTATAACCTGTATGAACCCGAAAAAGAGTTCGAATTTTGACGATTTTTTATTTTTTCGTTTATGGCCAAATGTTGAAATTTGTAAGACAATATCGCATGTGATTTGAACACTAAATACGAATTTCAAAACTTAGATTTGTTTTATTACATACAAACTAAAAAAGAAAAAAAAAAAGAGAAAAAAGTAATATATTAAACTACTAAAATCACATGTAATAAAATATTGATTTATAAATTTATTAATATGAAAACAATTAAAAGTGAAAGAACATACAAGAAAAAGGCTTAAAATGAAAAAAAGAAGATTTGGTGTTGTTAAAACTTAGATTTGTTTTATTACATCTTTAATCTTTAATATATAATAAAATAGGGGCGTTAAATGCCACATGGCGAAGTAATGGTTCTTGGATGAGTTAACTTTTTTTATTTTAACCGTTAGATCAAATTGATGATGTCATCAAATATTAATTTCATTTTACACCCTTTTACAATAAATAATAACATTCTCTCTTTAATTCCAATCTCAACTAAAATAAACAAAATTCTTATTTACTTATAAAATTATCCAATTTAGATTATAATTTACCTTATTGTTATTTTAAAATCTCCTAATAAAATATCAAAACATGTATAAACGTAAAGGTGTATATGTTATTATACGTATAACATTGTCTTTTCATAATAACTTAAAATCTATATAAACATAATGTTTAGAATTTAATTTTATATATGTTCGCGATATCGCGGGACAATAATCTAGTACAAACTAAAAAAGAAAGAAGAAAAAGAGAGAAAAAAGTAATATATTAAACTACTAAAATCACATGTAATAAAATATTAATTTATAAATTTATTAATATGAAAACAATTAAAAGTGAAAGAACATACAAGAAAAAGGCTTAATATGAAAAATAGAAGATTTGGTGCTGTTAAAATGGGAAAAAAGTATACATCTTCTGTTAGTATATATTTTTGGTGCAGATGAAGTGAATAGAAACGCTTAACTTTAATCTTTAATGATCATCTTATTTCTTTATTCTTGTTTCTTTATATCATCGTATTCTTTCGTATAGATGTATGCACCAGTCTTTTCAAAATGATTTACTACGACTCTAGAAAATCAAAATCACGAAACCGCTTTGAAATGGAAAAAATTATCATAGCACAATCAATTGTTAATAATGCACCACAATCGATAACTCGGGATTTCCTTATGCTCGGTCACCAATATGTATTCCATTTTGGTCACATTGCAACATGGTCACTTGCAGATCCGGAAAATATGCAGTCGACATTTTGAAAGCTATAGAGGAAAATAAAAACAAAAACACATATAAAAATCTTCAACAAAGACAAATAAACACCCTATCCCCATTCCCCACAAGTCCACAACTCGTGAAAACCCTACCCTCTCATTTATGATGTCGTACCGATACCTGGTCTCCATCCCTATCTCCACCCCGTCCATGTCGTTTATTATCGTTCAATCTCAGTCCCTATCCCCATCAGGTATACGGAATCCGTAAGCGAATGGAGGCTTTTACTCCACTAAATAGTGATTGCATTGTATTTATATGTACACAATTATTTTTGTATAAATTCAGAAATGATTACAATGCTCCAAATAATATCTAATCAACCAAAAAAAAGTTATCGCTTGTTTTTCACACTTTCAGTGAAACAACATTGAACAATTAATAAATTGTCTTATGAAACCAACTTACCAAATACCAAGTATAAAAACAAACATTCATCTAATGAACCATATATAGTATATATATTCTAGTTGTTATGAAATACTTTCTAACGTGAAAACATTATCTTTTTCTGTAAAAGCGAAGATATTGTTAAAAGACAATGTCCGAGTGAGCATAAAAGTTTTACAATGGTAAAGGCATAATGTATTGGTAGGCCGGTTTGCAAAAGGTAATGTCCGAGTGAGTATAAAAGTTTTAAATTACATTCATTTCTAAAAAATAAATTTAAGAGGTCCATTCCTCTCTTGGAGGAGGATATAAGCCACATCGATTGTTTGTCATACTTTCGATGAGGCACCACTACCAAAGAAGCGAGTTCAGATATAGTTAGTCTTCTAATTCACACTTTCGTTATCTCAATCATTTGGATGACATGTGCGAAAATAAAAAGTGTTGCCCCTGAAAGACAGATTTTTTGGCCGGAATAGGCTTTTTTCGAAGCCAACTATCACCGATGGATTTCAAACGGGAAAATTAACAAAACTAGTACAACCGGACTTCCCAAGTCCGGTTCTTGCCAAATCTGCGCCCCACGTCAGCTTTCCACTAGCAACAATCCTTGTCAGCATCTGCGTGTCAAGTGCCGGCATTGGGAATGCCGGTTCTTGCAGAATTTTTGGGTGGTTTTCTAAGGTGGTATCCGGTTTTTTGAGGCGGTTTTGGGTTTTGTTTTATTTTTTTAGTTTTGAAAATGGTTAAGTGTTAGTGTTAAGGGTTAATTATTTATGTAATTTGATGATTTTTATGAAAATTTTCAAATTGTGTTTTGTTAATATGTTATTGTTTTAGAGTTTGTAAAAGTTAGATTTTTATTTCTTGTTTTTTTGGTGTGTTTTATTCTATGTACAAAATGCCAAAAAATCATTTTGGTTAGTTTTTTTGTTTTGAAAATGGTTATGTGTTAGTGTTTAGGGTTAATTATTTTTGTAATGTGATGATTTTTATGATAAATTCCAAATTGTGTTTTGTTAATATGTTATTGTTTTAGAGTTTGTAAAAGTTAGATTTTTATTTCTGGGTTTTTTTGTATGATTTATGCTATGTACAAAATGGACAGAAATGATTTTTTTTTCACAAAAAATAACAACTTAAAAGTAAGAAATGGCCCTCTTAATAACAACAAGTGATTACACAATAAGATAGAATGAAGAAATTACGATACAACACTAATTTCGGTTACGTGGGCAATTCTGGCTTCGGCTGTTGTGACCCGTTTGTCCACAACCAGTACAGTGTCGGACCCTACTTCCACTTGCACTTCCACTTGCACTTCCGCTTGGCTGGTCCATCTCGTTAGGGATTCTTTTTTGTTTCTTTCTTCCCCGTTTTGTAATTATCATTCTTGAATCCGCCACGATGGTCCACTCCGGATTTTTCCAGTAGTCGATGTGTCGTAGTGGCCGAAACTGTGCGTTATATTGCTTTCTCCATTTATCAGCTATACCATTTTGCAGCCATTATAGGAGCAGCTTCATGGTTTCTTCGAGTAGGAGCGTTCACGTATCCATCAACAGCCATGGCATGGGAACAAGCAATCCTTTGTTGTTGCCACTTTCCACAAGTACAAGACATTTTTGGAAAATCGACTGTGTAAGTGTTTTCCCCACCCATGGTTGTCGGGTCATTTGTGCGACACTCATAAATACCCTTTGAGATATCGAAAGGTTTTACCCCCTGATGAGTGGCATATGATTCCCGACCAGTGTAGAGATTCCACATGGCTGTTGCAAGAGGTGAATTGCACCCTCTAGATTTCTCGAAGTTTTGGACAAAGTGTGCTCTAGATAGGTCGAACGTACCTTCTATACATGCCTTGATAGGCATCATGCGCACTGTGCGTATCACATTGTTGTACGATTCTGCAATGTTTGAGGTGGTGTTTCCCCAACGTACGTAGCCCTTATCGCGCATCAATGTCCACTTACTCAAACCAATTTGTTTCAACCAATTCCAAGCTCCTTCATTTATCGCTCTCACTTGACCAACAGCGTATATATACTTTCTCCGCTGAGTCGCAGTGCCGACCTGCCAACACCATCTCTTCAACTTCACGTCTTTAAACCTCGTCATAAGGTTACTCTTTATGTGTTTTAGACAGTAACGATGATGCCAGCCATCCATTGCAGCCATTGCGTTGATCAAACCTGCATGACGGTCTGAAATCACACACAAGGCTGCTTCCTCTTTATGAATTACGGCAACATGTTCACGAAAGTTGCTTAGAAACCATAGCCAGCTGTCATTTGTCTCATTATCAACCATGGCGTAAGCAAGTGGAAGTATATTCCCGTTTGCGTTTTTCGTCACGGCTGTGAGAAGCTTCCCTCGATAGTTTCCTTTCAAATGGGTGCCATCGACAACCACATAGGGAATACAATGCTTGAATGCTTGGATGTTTGGGCCAAAAGCCCAAAAAACATACCTAAAAAGAAAACTGTAATCGTTAATAGGAGTATTACAATTCACTATAATCATTACTATGAATATTAGAATTAAAGTACGCAACAAAATTGGGAGAGCCCTAAAGCAAATAGCCTCTATGGTCATCATTGTCCACATATTGAATAACTCCCGTTTCAAAAGGAAACGGACCACATGCATCCGTTCAAATAGGTCAAATATGGATTGCGTAAGTTATTCAATATGTGTTCAATACAGTTTACCACAAATAACAATTTATATCCAATATCATTAGTGTCTAACATATCAAATAACAATTATTATATGTCAATATATGCAGTTTACTTTTGGCTATATCATAATATCCTGTTGGAAATTGACAAAATACATACCTAAATGTTTCTGGACTGTCTTGGTTTTCCTTTTGGCCATGTAACCATCTAACGATTGTACCGGGGTTTTTCTGGACCAATTCATCAATGTACGCCGGAAGCTCAGCAAAATTGCTCTCCCATGTTCCGTAGAGCCTTTCAATGGCTATTCTACGGGCATTCCAAGCTTTACAGTAAGACACATCCACATTCCAATGATCCTTGGCAGTGGCAATGATGTGTTTTACCTTGTAGTTTAGGTCCAGCTTGATTTGGTGGCCGATTTTTGTTGCAATCATGCTGGCCGACAAAGAACGGTTGTTATTTCTTACGACCGATCCAGCACAATTGTGCCTTGGGTTCCATTTTGCCAGCTTCCATAATCCCTTATTGTTTCTGTTTGAACCCCTAGCAGTCCACTGACATGGATAAGAGTGTTCGTCGCCAACGAATTTCGGACTCGCTGTCATGCATATTGCTCTCCAAGCCTCTGGCCTCGAGTCCAGCAAGTACATCTCCCTGTTATTTTTTAGCAACCAAGTTCTGATTGCATATACAAATTGTGCCTTGCTTTTGAAGTACACACCGGTTCTTGGCTCATCTCCTTCACTCCAGTAGTCCACTATTTCCTCCTGTTCGTTGAACGGAAGACGATTCCATTCTTCCTCCCCCACAAAACCAGCGTCTGATTCCAAGACTCTTTCATCGTGTTCACGATGAAGTACGAGCTGATCGTGCTCTTCTTCGTCCTCCTCCGAAGCGTCTCCAAGAATGGCATAGACTTCCGGTGCATATTCCTCTTGTGACTCGTTATCGGAATGTTCACGGCCGTTTCCACCAAAAGCCGCCTCTTCAACTTGCTGGTGTGGGGGGTCTTGTTGTTCGCCATGGTGTTGACTACTCTCTGGGGCCTGGGCTTCTTCGTTGTACTGTTCAGAATACCTTGACGGGAGCTCCGGTTGCTCAGTATATGAGGAATGTTGAAAGTGATCGGTGTAGGATGATGGAAACCCATCTTGAGACTGATGAGGATTGTTTATTTGAATGTTCCTCATCTGGTCTGAAAAGGAGTATTGTGTTTGTTGAGGCACCGGGAAAAATTGGGCTTGTATTTGAGCTTGATATTGAGGGTATTGGCCACTCAACCAATAGATTGTTTCAAAAGTTTGATTGTCTACTAGTTCGCTCTGGAGAACATGATCTCCGCCGAAGTTGTACCACAGGGTTAGTTTAAGGTTGTAGAAATCACTGCTCACACCAAGTTTGTTGTACGCCGTCTCTTTGAAAGTAGCAAAGTCGACTTTCTGGTATAGAGGAAAAACAATACGACCACGGGATGATGTCTCGTCAATCAAGCAACCATTTTGGAATGAAAGATCATTTCCAGGGATTAGATGAACAAGGAGGGGGGTAAATTGAGACATGGTTGAGGAAAATGAGAGTTGTTTGAGCGTTTCTGTATAAGATTAAGTTGAGAGTTGTATGAGAGTTGTGAGGAAAATGAGAGTTGTAGGTAGTATATATATAAAGCACATAACCTTATCTCATAAAATCTGACAGAAAATCCAGAGATTAAACCTTGTCCAGTGAAAATGCCACGTAGGATTGAGATAAGGATAAGAGCCGGTTTTGGGAAATCCGGCTTATCAAAAGCTTTATCTACCGTACTGTACCTTATGTCATAAAATCTGACAGAAAATCGATAAGAGCCGGTTATGGGAAATCCGGCTTATCAAATGCTTTTTCTACCGTACTGTACCTTATGTCATAAAATCTGACAGAAAATCGATAAGAGCCGGTTATGGGAAATCCGGCTTATCAAATGCTTTTTCTACCGTACTGTACCTTATGTCATAAAATCTGACAGAAAATCGATAAGGATAAAGCTTTTCACTGTATCGTACCTTATGTCATAAAAATCTGACAGAAAATCCGGAGATTAAACCTTGTCCAGTGAAAATGCCACGTAGGATTGAGATAAGGATAAGAGCCGGTTTTGGGAAATCCGGCTTATCAAAAGTCCCTTATTAAAAGCGTCTGGAAACACTAAAGTCCCTTATTAAAAGTTTGCAGAAAGCTGATAACGAACACACAACCATAATGAATTCAAACATACACCGAAGACAAAGGCTCGAAGAACTCATTGAAGAACTCGCCAATCTAGATGAGCGAAGACAAGTACTGCGAGACGAAATTGATCAAATCCTATACGATATTCAACAACATGAAACGGAATCTTCCCAAAATATGGATAGCGATGAAAACCAATTGTCTTAGCTGCAACTGCTGAAGAATTTTTTCTTGAAGGGGATAGAGGGAAAGGTGACGAAGAACAATATTGTCATATTGCTTATTTAGGAAAAAGTTTCAAGTGTTGCAGAAAGTTTTGGGGCGTTTTGCTTGGCTTCACGCAAGACAATACTTTGTGGGAGATGGTAAGTTTTACATTTTTAAAATTTTAAATTATCAAAGTTAGTGTTGAATCTTGATTATAAATTTTGTTTGTTTGTTTTATAAATATAACAGCATATTGATGCTTGGATAAGACGGTCACAAGTAATTCATAAAAAAACCATAGAAAGGGATAATATGTTGAACAACAGGTTTGCAGTGATGCCAACTTTTTTCAACAATGACTTTGTTGAACAAAAATGGGAAAGAATAGTTAAGACAGCAACAGGAGGTTTGAAAGTTTTCCCTGCTTGGTGGGAAGTTGACATGGTCCTGATTCCAATAAGTTGTCGAAATGAGCACTGGTTCCTTCTACAACTTAAAATATCCACTCTTGAATTGACCATTTTTGACAGGGAATTTACTATCGTAGTTTATGTAATAAAACTCGAGATTAAGGTTATATATGTGTATTAGTGTAAAAATAATGTGACCCTAAGAATTTAAGGACATTGCATGTCATAAGGCCCAATCATACTATTATTTTATATACCTTAAGTTTGGCATCAAGCTGCAATGCTAACAAAACAAAAGTAGAAAAAGCTATCAACCCTGCTTGCTGGCCCATTTGTAAGACAGAGTATAATGTTGGGCCAACCCGACCGACCTAATTGTTCTCCTCATAAGTTTTAGCTTATGAGTCGCCTTCTAATTATCCAACAAAGATCACCGGTTGTCAAGGTAACTAACTAATCGTACTATCTTTATCTCCATAGACGAAACATGAAATTTTTAAGTGGCAGATCGAAACTCTGAAACTACCAAAAGTTCAAAAGTAGACAACTATATTAAAAGACAACTAATACTTCTCGGAAGAGCCAAACACGAAAATTTCGAAAAATACCTTTAAGTTATAATACATTTTACACTATAAACATTTAAGTTATAATACATTACACTATAAACCTCGAACTTTGAGAGGACCATAGCCCCTGGGCCTCCATGAAGTTCCGTCCTTGTTTATCTGCTTGTGTTATTTATGTATGTAAAATGTTTGTGGGTACGTTTCTTTTACAATTAAGAAACCATGATCCTTTCAAACCTACTTTTCTCAATGTTGCATCACCAGTTCTCCACTGTCTTTTATTTTTTGTATTATTTTGTTAAAAATTAAACAACCATTAAAAAATTCATCACTAATTCGATTCCGCAGATCCGATTTCACCAGCTTCATTGCCGAAAAACATCTATCAACCATTGCGGTTGCTACGGGCAAAACCAATGCTAGCTTTAACAACCGATAGACCATTGGATAAGAATGATGTTTGTTTGTTTCCGCCATCACTCTAGCAAGGTCGGTGATACCGTCGAAGTTAGCTAAACTTTCATGTTTTCGTACGTTGTGATGATAGAAGTCAAGTTCATCTTCAAGGTTTCTTCTTTCAATACTATCAATATCATTTGGATACAACGTCAGTCAACCTCTTAAACTTTGAGATGTCAAACTTAGAAAATGACTTGCATGGACTCAAAGTCGCCATATTTTCAAGTAGTTCAGTGTTAACCTCACTAAAACGATCACCAAACCCTATCATTAACTTATCCATACTAGTGTTGAAACAATAAACGTCATAATGATATTTCGATTCGTGATACCGTCCCTTTGTCTTTTTGAATTAACGCAAAAAAGAAGCATTTTTCTCTAAAATTAAAGCAAAATCCCGTAATCTAAGTTCTTGAAGTTTTTCTTTGGTTGATATAACTAATGAAACCGCTTCCACAATGTCTTGATTTTTTGAAGAGCTTGTGATAATATGTTAGTAAGACCTAGAATATGTAACATCAAATGGAAAAGAAACACACAATCAAATGATTTTAAATACTTTAAAAGACCACTTGCTTAATTTTGGTTGGAACCATTGACGTCTTCCTCTTTAACATACTCTTTAACATAATTATTGGAATAAATGGGTGTAATGAGATATATGTCAATGTAAACACATCTTTGTGAACTTAACATTACTTAACAACTAACTTGTTTTGTTTGAATGTAGTTATACAAGATGACTAAACTTGAGGGACTAAAGGTGTGAAGACTTGGAACTTTGAGGTCTAATCTGTAAATGGAGAAGGAAGTGTCGGTGGTCAAAGTGGTCAGCCTATATAAAGCTTTGGATGACTGAAGCTGATCATAATCGTGATCTATATTCTCTCTCTAAAACCATTCTTGGTGATTAGCTTTCTAGATTCAGTTAATGGTGTTCATGTGAGAAGTTATTGTTAGAGTGAGAGTTGTATGAGTCATTCATCTTGTATGATTCAGTAGTTGAGATCAATTGTGTTTGTGTTCTGTAAGAAACCCTAATTCGTTCTTCAATCAATTTGTTCTGTGTTGTTTTACAAAATTGTTCAATATTCTGCATTCTTTCTTGTGTGTTTCTTGTTATTATTGCTTGTGTGCTGTGAGTGTTCTTTCTTGGTTGTCTTTGATAGGTGTATCTGCTTTCTTGCTTGAGTGGTTGTTGCTCTGCCTGTCTTTCTTGTTCTTTATTACCTGCTGTTGTTCTTGTGTTCTATCTGTGTTTTTTTTTACCTGTTTGTGTGCTTGATTGTTCTATATTGCTACAATGACTGAAGCACCAAAAAATGGTGACAAAGTTGTTCATAGTGATACTGAGTCTGAGATCTCTGTCACCAAAGTTAGCAAACTTGACTTTGGTGATCCCCTATATCTACATGCTAGTGATATTTCCAGTGCCCCACTCACTACTATAAAACTTATTGGCACTGAAAATTACACTATATGGAGTTGTGATGTCACCCTTGCCTTGGAAACTAAGAATAAAATTGAGTTCATAGATGGTAGTTCTGTTAGACCTGTTGGTGATGATGTGTTAGGCAGACAGTGGGACAGATGTAATGTTGTTGTATTGTCTTGGTTACTTGGATCCATTTCTGAAGAGTTGTATTTGGGTCAAATTTTTTCAAAGAATCCTGCAGTTGTTTGGTATGAACTAAAGGAAACTTATGACAAGATTGATGGGTCTGTAATTTTTAACTTGCACCACAAATTAAATTCTTTAAAACAGAATGGATCAACTGTCTCTGAATACTACCATAAATTGAACTCTTTGTGGAAACAATTTGATGCTATTGTTAAACTGCCTGTGTGTACTTGTCAAGGTACTAGTGAATTTCATGAGTTTAGTCAGTTGATGAAGTTAATGCAATTCCTTATGGGTCTGGATGATGTGTATCAACCTGTAAGAAGTAACTTGTTAACTAGAGAACCCCTACCCTCTATTAAGTCAGCTTTTGCCACTATCTCTAGAGAGGAATCACACAGAGGTAGTGATGGGTCAAAAAAGAGTCAAAATTATGCCTTTATGGGTAACACAGGGTCCAACTCTAATTCTTTCAAAAGAAATACTAATCCTGCAAACTCTAATAATTTTCTGGTTAAAAATCCAAACTTAAAGTGTACAGAATGTGGACTGATTGGTCACACAGTTGAGAGGTGTTTTAAAATCATTGGATTTTCACCTAATTTTCCAAGAAAGAATAATAATAATAATGGTAGTAATAGAGGTGGTAATCAAAGTTTTACAAGTAACCATTCCCATGTTGATACACATCCCAATCCTAGTACCTCTTCTACTAATGTCTTTACAGATGACCAGTTAGCTGTCCTCAGGTCCCTTATCAATCAGCCCAGATCTTCAGATATTCCCAAGTGTAATATGGCAGGTAGGTTCCTTCCTGTGTCTAAGCCTGGTTGGGTCATTGATTCAGGGGCAAATCAACACTATATTACTCATGAGTCTAGTCTGAATAATGTTGTTGATATTTTTGGGTTGAATTTAACTGTTGAACACCCTAATAATACTGCAGCTAAGATTACCAAAATTGGTAATTATAGATTGAATAACAATGTGGTCCTATTTGATGTTCTTGTGGTTCCTGAATACACTGTCAATTTGCTGTCTGTTCATAAAATTGCTAGAGATAGTAAGATGTTTATAGGTTTTGATGAGGATAAGTGCTATGTACATGATTTACCTCAAAACAACCTGATGGGCAAAACCTGGGTGACTGGTAATCAACATGGTGGCCTTTACTTCTTTGATGAGTGTAGTTTAGATAGAGGTAATATGTGCAATAATGTGTTTACCTGTTATGTGTCTAAATATATTTGGCATACCAGACTGGGGCACCCATGTGATCAAGCATTGCTTGTTCTCAACAAACAGCTTGACTTAGGGAATGAAAAAATTTTTCCCTGTGAAATATGCCATAAGGCTAAACAAACCAGGGAACCATTCCCACTTAGTGATCATAAGTCAACTGGTGTAGGAGAACTAGTACATCTTGATGTGTGGGGGCCTTATAAGGTGACCTCTAAAGAAGGGTTTAAGTTTTTTCTTACCATTGTGGATGACTACTCTAGATGTGTTTGGGTGTATTTGCTTAAAAATAAAAGTGAAGTGTTTGATAATATTGTGTCCTTTTCTAATCTAATTAACACACAGTTTCAAAAAAAGGTTAAAGTGTTTAGGTCAGATAATGGCACTGAGTTCATAAACAGTTCTATGCAGTCTTTTTGTCATAACCATGGTATAATTCATCAGACCTCTGTGGCTTATACACCACAACAAAATGGAGTAGTTGAAAGGAAACATAGACACCTCCTTAATGTTGCAAGGTCTCTTATGTTTCAGGGGGGAATCCCTCTAAATTTATGGTCTGAGTGTATTCTAACTGCATGCTATCTTATTAATAGGTTACCTTCATCTGTGCTACTTGGAAAGAGTCCCTTTTCTGTCCTCTTTGGTTATGATCCTAATGTTTCTCATCTGAGAAGTTTTGGCTGTCTCTGTTTTTCTAAGAAGTTAAATGTACATGATAAGTTCTCTGCAAGGTCTGAAAAATGTGTTATGGTTGGGTATTCTAGTACTCAAAAGGCTTATAAGTTGTATTCTTTGGATAGTAAACTTTTTGTTTACTCAAGAGATGTAAAGTTTTATGAAAATATTTTTCCTTTTGTTTTAAACACAGATCTTATTGACCCTGCAGTTAACAAAACTATCACTCATTTAAATTTCTTTGATAGCCCTTACTTTTCTAATGAGGAACCGCCCCATGATGAGTCTAAGATTGATACCCTTTCCAGAAGCAGTCCTTCAATATTAGGCAGCCTTCCTGAACCTAATGGTAGTTCTGTAGGTAATAACCTTGAACCTAATCATAGTTCAGTTGAAGAAACCAATGTTGTAAGTGATGCTAATGACATGGAAGCTAGCACACAGACTGATGTGTGTCAGCAGAACAATGGTCTAGTACCTGAGTTCAGGGGTCAGACTCCTGAGGGTGATGGTGAACCCAGTACTGTTAGAAAATCCACTAGACCCTCTGTGTTGCCTGCTAAATTAGGGGATTTTATACTTAGTGACAAAGTTAAATATATTGTTGATTATTCTGTGCTTAGTGATGGTAATTTTTGTTTTGTTACTTGTCTTAATCAACATGTGGAACCCAAAAAATTTTATGAAGCTGTTAAACATAAACATTGGGTTGAGGCTATGAATTGTGAAATTGAAGCACTACTTAGAAACAATACATGGGATATTGTTACTAAGCCTAGTGACTGAAACACCTATAGGATGTATGTGGCTCTATAAGATTAAATATAAATCAACTGGTGAGGTGGAGAGATTTAAGGCTAGACTGGTTGCTAAGGGATATAGTCAAAGAGAAGGGGTAGACTATGAGGAAACTTTCTCACCAGTTGTGAAAATTGTGACTGTGAGGTGCTTGATTAGTCTTGCTGTAAAAATGAATTGGAACTTGTATCAACTTGATGTTAACAATGCATTTCTATATGGTGACTTAACTGAAGATGTATACATGTCTCTTCCTTTGGGATTTTATAATGAAAATAGTGATAAAGTGTGTAAGCTAAATAAGTCATTATATGGGTTAAAGCAGGCACCTAGACAGTGGAATGCCAAACTAACTGCTTGTTTAATTGAAAATGGCTTTGTTCAAAGTAAAAATGATTACTCATTGTTTACTAAATTGTTTGATAATGTGTTTGTTGCTCTGTTGGTATATGTGGATGATATAGTGTTGACTGGCAATGATGAACATGAGCTAAATAATTGCAAAGAATTTTTAAAAAGCAAATTTAAAATCAAAGACTTGGGTGTACTAAAATACTTTCTTGGCATTGAAGTACTTAATGGGAAAGATGGTTGTGTTTGACTCAGAGGAAGTATTGCCTAGACCTATTGTCTGAATATGGTGTGTTGGGTAGTAAACCTTTAAAAAACACCTATAGAAGTGAATTTAGTCATTACAGATGAAGCTAATAAACTAGCAAATGACTTTGTGCTGTCTGATTTCACTTATTATCAAAAACTGGTAGGCAAACTTATCTATTTAACTCTCACAAGGCCTGATATCTCTTATGTTGTACAGTGTTTAAGTACATATATACATAAACCTTTAAACTCTCATTTGAAATTAGCTTTCAGATTACTAAAGTATCTGAAAAGTTCACCTGGTAAAGGTTTGTGGTTCAATAAGAATTCTAGTCAATTACTTACTGCATGGGTTGATTCTGACTAAGGTAAGTGTGTTTCTACAAGAAGGTCTGTTACTGGATATTGCATTTTCTTTGGCAACAGTCTTATATCTTGGAGAAGTAAGAAACAAGCAACTGTTTCTAGATCCTCAACTGAGGCTGAGTACAGAGCTCTAGCTTCAGTTGTGTGTGAAATTGTTTGGATTATAAAAGTGTATAATGATTTAAATGTTTTAAATTTGATACCTGTACAAACTTTTTGTGACAATAAGTTTGCACTAGACATATCTGCTAATCCAGTTTTTCATGAAAGAACCAAACACTTTGAGATAGACTTACATTTTGTTAGAGAAAAGGTGTTAGATGGAACTGTAAGTGCTATAAAAGTGGATTCTTGTGAGAATACTGCAGACATTTTTACAAAGGGGTTGCCTAGTGTCCAACATGATTTTTTGTGTCAAAAGTTGGAGTTAAAAGATATGTTCCAAAGATGTGTTTAAGGGGGGATATTGGAATAAATGGGTGTAATGAGATATATGTCAATGTAAACACATCTTTGTGAACTTAACATTACTTAACAACTAATTTTTTTGTTTGAATGTAGTTATACAAGATGACTAAACTTGAGGGACTAAAGGTGTGAAGACTTGGAACTTTGAGGTCTAATCTGTAAATGGAGAAGGAAGTGTCGGTGGTCAAAGTGGTCAGCCTATATAAAGCTTTGGATGACTGAAGCTGATCATAATCGTGATCTATATTCTCTCTCTAAAACCATTCTTGGTGATTAGCTTTCTAGATTCAGTTAATGGTGTTCATGTGAGAAGTTATTGTTAGAGTGAGAGTTGTATGAGTCATTCATCTTGTATGATTCAGTAGTTGAGATCAATTGTGTTTGTGTTCTGTAAGAAACCCTAATTCGTTCTTCAATCAATTTGTTCTGTGTTGTTTTACAAAATTGTTCAATAATTAAGAGCAGTAATAATACTTGGGAACATATCAACCAAACACAAAAGTGTTTTGTAATGTGAATTCCACCGAGCATCTGCGGGTCGTATAGAAAGGAAGCTCTTAGATTTATTCACTTCCGTCTCAATTAAACCACTACGAATGTTGTTTCTCGCACTCACTTTCTCATTTTTTTTAGAAGAGTATCCTTTCGTTTACAAGAACCACAAACCACATTCATCAAAATGCACAACTTGTCAAAAATCTTTGTAACACTCCAATGTTTTCGTGCAACCGCAACAATCACCAATTGAAGTTGGTGTGCAATGCAATGCACATAATATGACGATTTATTTACTTTCAAGATTCTTTCTTTAAACCCTTTGAACTCACCACGCATATTACTTGCTTCATGATAACCTTGTCCTCTTAATCGTCCCAAAAAGAAAGTGTTTATGGCATCTTTAAGAGATTAAGAACCTGTCTCCTTAACATGAACAAGTCTGACATATCTCTCCTTAACAAGTCCATGAGTATCATCATATCGCAAAACTATAGTGATTTGTTCCTTTTTAGATACATCGCTAGACTCGTCAACTAGTAAAGAAAACACGTCATCACCAATTTCTTGAAAAATGGATTCTAGTACTTCAAGTTCAAAGGAAGTAGCAATTTTTTTTTTTGGATAGACGAAGTGTTAAAATAACTTTAACGATTTCAGTCCTAACTTAATATAATCGGTTCTAACTTAAGTCAGTTTATGCAGGATTTATGTTGAGGGACTTATTATGTTAACTTCTGGAAGTGTGGTGCAGTTTATATACTTAATATGGAGTTCTAAGAGTTAAGGGACTAGTTTGTATTTTACAAGTAAAGTATAGGGTTACATTTGTATTATGGCAGTATATAAGCCATAGCATCTGTTGGTTAGGTTATTATCTATCGCCGCTGTCTCTCTCTATTTTTGTTTATTCTCTCTAAAAGTAAAATTAGGGTTTTGCCTTATAACCATAGTTTAATAGTCTGTTTTCTGAATTAACAATCAATTGATTGATTGCGAAGTTGTATTAGTCTTAGTATTGTATTCCGGTGATTGATTAATAAGAAGTCAAAGCGTATTTGTGTTCATCTCTTTCGGTTTATCAGTTTGTTCATGGTATCAGAGCACCGTGGTGCTCTGAATATCTCCGATTGACTCACGAGGTTTGAGGCGGCTGTGTTTAGCGCTAGGGTTTGAGGCGGCTATTTCTCTAATCTAGGGTTGAGGCGGCTGATTGTTTACATCCACGTTCTTTACGCGGCTGTGTAAGTTCCTTTTCCGATTAATTTGTTGGTTATGTCCGGTTTATTGATTGTTGCTTTAGATCTGAAAAGATCTGAATCGTGGTTGTTTTCGTGATACCGGTGACTTAGATCCGTTGGATCTGGTGTAGATCTAGGGTTCTTGGTTACTTGTGGCTTAGATCTGTAATTTTCTGATTGATTGGTGGTTTAGATCGGTGGATTGATTAATGTTGTTAGATCTGAAAGGATCTGGATCACAGTTGATTGGATCTGTTGGTTTAGATCTAGGTTTTTTGAGGTACTTGTGGCTTAGATCCGTTGGATCTGGTGTGTTGTTGGTTAGATCGGTTGTGGTTTATCTCTGTCCATGGTTTGATCGGTTCTGTTCGGGCTAGATCTGGGCTTATTTGGTGGTTGCTGGCTCGTGGACTCCTTGGCTGTTCCAAGATCTCTGACTAGCTGCTGGTTACATCTTGTTCTTCCGCTGCTCTTATTTTTTTTTACTTTGATTTGTTTTTATTCATTCATTATTGGTTTGTATTATTCTTTTATTTCCTTTTCTGTTAATTTGTAATATTGCTGGTGGTGCTCCTTGCTCCCACTGTAAGTCTTCTCTCCCTTTCTTCTTGTTTACTTACTGGTTTTTGATTGGTTGATTGTGGTTGCTTGTGGTGCCAGAGGTTCTTGCCTGGTGTTTGTTGATTGTGTTCTGTTGGTTTTTTGTTGGTTGGTGCTTGTTGATTTCTTTTTCAATGTACTAACGTTTTCTTGGTAGAAGAGAAACATACTCTTGAGCCCCTGCTTAGTAGACCTCTGAATCGAACAGTATAGGGTGCAATACACAGTGTGTCTTTTAGGATTTTTTTTTGTTTTTGTTTTCTTATTCTTGTGGTGATTGCTGTTTAGATTACTTCTTGTGTTTGTTACTCTGTTTGCTTGTCTGTTATAACGAGTGCTAATAAATCTGGTGCTAGTAATGATATTAAAATGACCCGAGTTAATAATCTTGACTTTAGTGACCCTTTATTTCTGCATGCTAGTGACACTAACACTACGTCCTTAATCACATTTAAACTTAAAGGAACTGAAAATTATAATGTGTGGAGTTGTGCTATGTTACTTGCCCTACAAACCAAAAATAAAACTGGATTTATTGATGGTAGGTTTAAAAAGGATGAGTCTGATGCTGTATTAAGTAGACAATATGATAGATGTAATTCTGTGGTACTTTCTTGGCTACTTAGCTCTATTTCTGATGAACTATATTTGGGTCAAGTTTTTTCTACTTCTGCCTATGTTGTTTGGAATGAATTAAAAGAAACATATGATAAGGTAGATGGGTCTATTACATTTAATCTGCATCATAAGATAAATAGTTTAACTCAAAGTGGTAGTTCTGTTTCTGACTATTATCATAAGCTTAATTCCCTGTGGAAACAATTTGATGCTTTAGTTAAACTGCCTGTATGTTCATGTGATGGTGCTAAAATGTGTTGTGACCATAATAATCTGATAAAACTGATGCAATTTTTGATGGGCCTGGATGACAACTACTCTCTCATACGTAGCAATATTTTGACTACTGAACCCCTTCCATCTGTTAAAACTGCCTTTGCAATTGTGTCAAGAGAAGAATCTCATAGAGGTTCTTCTCAACCCTCTTCTTCAAACAAAGGTCAAAATAATGCCTTTTTTGCAAAAACTTTTGAAAATAATAAAAGTTTTAACAATAATAACAACTCTAATAAAAAGTTTGAAAAAAGAGGTCCCAACCCAAACTTAACTTGTACAAAATATGGAATGATCGGGCACACTATTGAGCGATGTTATGAGATAGTTGGTTATCCTCCAGGCTGGAAAAAAGGTTTTAAGAGTAAGTTTAACAATAATAATGCCTTAGTTGATAATGTGCCTTCTAGTGGTTCTATGTCTTTTACTAGTGACCAAATGGATAGAATTTTGAAACTTATTGGAGACAAGTCAGTCCCGGGGGGTGTTCATGCCAATATGGCAGGTATTTGTTTTCAAAATAACAATGTGTTCTTTAATTCCAATATACAAAAATTCTTTTGTTCTAACTCACACCTAAAATCTGCTAAGTTCCATAATGGGTGGATCCTAGATTCAGGAGCAAACCAGCATATGACGCTATCAGATGAACATCTGGATAGTGTTATAGATATTGCTGGTTTGAATCTGAAAGTAGGACATCCAAATGGAACTGATGCAAAGATAGTTAAAATAGGAAATTTAAAACTAAATGATAACATTGTTCTTTATGATGTCTTAGTCGTGCCTGAATATAATGTAAACTTACTATCTGTGTTCAAATTGGCTGAAGATAGTGACCTTTCTGCTGTTTTTAATAAACACCTTTGCTTAATTCAGGACTCAACTCTAAAGAATACCCTGGGGACTAGTAGTGTTTCTGATGGTTTATATTATTTTGACATGGTTAGTAATAATAATTGTGCCTTTGTTAATAATGTGCTTAATTGTTTGTCTTTTGATTTGTGGCACAATCGACTTGGTCACCCTTCTGATCAAGTCCTAAATGTCCTCAAATCTTCCTTAAATGTAGTAGGAAGTTCTAAAACCGTTCCTTGTGATGTTTGCCATAAGACCAAGCAAACCCGAGAACCTTTTCCACTAAGTGACCATAAATCCAGTCACTTGGGAGACTTGGTTCATCTAGATTTGTGGGGCCCCTATAAAGTAACTAGCAAGAAAGGGTTCAGATATTTTTTAACAATTGTCGATGATTACTCTAGGGTTGTATGGGTGTATATGCTTAAGACCAAAGATGAGGTATTTAACAATATACTTGATTTTTATAATTTGATTAAAACCCAATTTTCAAGATCTATTAAAGTTTTTAGAAGTGATAACGGTACTGAATTTGTCAATAATAAAATGTCTAATTTTTTTAATCAAAATGGGATTGTTCATCAAACCAGTTGTGCTTATACACCACAACAAAATGGTATAGCTGAGAGAAAACATAGACATTTGTTAAACGTTTCTAGATCTCTTTTGTTTCAAGGGGGCATTCCCCTCTATATGTGGCCTGAGTGTGTTCTAACTGCTACCTATCTTATTAACAGGACTCCATCATCTGTGTTAAGTGGTAAATCCCCCTATGAATATGTCTATGACCATAAACCAAATCTGTCCGACCTTAGGAGTTTTGGCTGTCTTGCTTAAGCTATTGTGCTTGATAATCATGATAAATTTAGTAGTAGGTCTCTTAAATGTGCATTTATTGGCCATTCTAACTCTAAGAAAGGCTATAAATTGTATAGTTTTGATCAAAAGTGTGTAATATTTTCTAGAGATGTTAAATTCTATGAAAATGTATTCCCTTTCAAATCCACTAATGATGATCATCTAAACTTGTACACTGAGACCACTACAAACACCTTAAAGTTTTTTGATAGCATGTATAACCAACTCCCAAAAAGTCCCGATGATGATGGTGAAGGTAGTGGGTCAGATTCTACCTCACATGACAGTTTTCAGGAGTCATCTCTTGTGAATGAAACTGTTGTGGAGGAGAACACCACTGCAACACCGATTGATGAAAACACACCTGTGAATGAAACTGTTGTGGAGGAGAACACCACTGCAACACCGATTGATGAAAACACAGTAATCCCTGAGGGCAATGTTTTTCAAAATCTGGATGAATCTGTTATTAATGAACCTGCAAATTCTAGAAAATCTTCCAGAAAAACTAACGTTCCTAGAAAATGGGATGACTATGTTTTAGGGGGGAAACACAGATATGGTGTTGATAAGGTTGTTAGTTATGCTTGGCTGAAAAATGATTTTGCTTGTTTTGTTGTTAACTTGAATAAAAGTAGTGAACCTAAGTCTTTTGCTGAAGCATGTTTAGATCCCAACTGGATAAATGCCATGAATACAGAAATGGAGGCGTTACTTAGAAATCAAACTTGGGATGTAACTGAAAAGCCTGAAAATAAAAATATTGTTGATTGTAAGTGGCTTTTTAAGATTAAATATAAGGCTTCAGGAGAAATAGAGAGATATAAGGCTTGTTTAGTTGCTAGGGGCTTTAGTCAAAAGTATGGCATTGATTATGAGGAAACATTTTTACCAGTTGTGAAAATGGTCACTGTTAGGTGTATGATTACTTTAGCCGTGTGCAATAGTTGGCCTCTTTATCAGCTTAATGTTAATAATGCATTTCTATATGGTGATCTGGATGAGGATGTTTATATGTCATTACCCGAAGGGTATTTTGACAAGTCTGATAATCGTGTTTGTAAGTTGAAAAAGTCTCTATATGGTTTGAAACAGGCCCCTAGAAAATGGAATGAGAAGTTAACTGCCAGTTTATTTGAATACGGTTTTGTCCAAAGTAAAGCTGATTATTCACTGTATGTTTTGACCAAAAGTAGTATACATGTTATGCTATTGGTTTATGTGGATGATATTATTATAACTCGGAATTCTGATAGTGAAATCATAGCTGTAAAGAAATTTCTTAATTCTAAGTTTATGATTAAGGATTTGGGTAATTTGAAATATTTTCTGGGCATAGAATTAATTGAAACTGAATTGGGAGTATGTCTTTCTCAGCGTAAATATTGTTTGGAATTACTTGATGAATTTGGATTGTTAGGATGCAAACCTGCAACCACTCCTCTTGATGCAAATATATCTGTTTTATTTGATAAAGTTGAACATAAGTCAAGTAAATTGTTGAGCAATATTTCTGTATATCAAAAACTGGTTGGAAAGTTGATATATTTGACCCTTACAAGACCCGATATTAGTTTTGATGTTCAAAATCTTTCACAGTTTATGCATGCTCCAACAGAACTGCACTTTAGTCTTGCACTTAGGGTTCTTAGATACCTTAAAACTGCTCCTGGTCAAGGAATACAGTTTTGCAAATCTAGTAGTGTCAAGTTATCTGCATATGTTGATTCTGATTGGGGTCGATGTAAAATTTCTAGACGCTCTATTACTGGTTTTTGTGTGTATGTTGGAAGTTCCCTTGTGTCATGGAAAAGTAAGAAGTAGCCTACGGTCTCCAGGTCTTCTGCTGAAGCAGAGTACCGAGCCATGGCTGCAGCTACTTGTGAAACTTTGTGGTTAATAAATTTATTGCATGATATGAAAATAAATGATTTAACCCCTGTTGATTTCTACTGTGATAACAAAGCCGCAATGATGATTGAAAACAATCCAGTTTTGCATGAGCGGACTAAGCATTTTGAGATAGATTTGCATATTGTACGGGAAAAGGTGTGTTCTGGGGTGTTGAAGCTAATTAAAATCGAGTCAAATGAGCAACTAGCCGACATATTTACAAAGGGACTTTCTCCTTCTCCACATAACTATTTGTGTAAAAAGTTGGGACTACATAATCCTTTTAGAGTTAGGACTGAGGGAGGATGTTAAAATAACTTTAACGATTTCAGTCCTAACTTAATATAATCGGTTCTAACTTAAGTCGGTTTATGAGGGACTTATTATGTTAACTTCTGGAAGTGTGGTGTAGTTTATATGATTGATATGGAGTTCTAAGAGTTAAGGGACTAGTTTGTATTTTACAAGTAAAGTATAGGGTTACATTTGTATTATGGCAGAATATAAGCCATAGCATTTGTTGGTTAGGTTATTATCTATCGCCGCTGTCTCTCTCTATTTTTGTTTATTCTCTCTAAAAGTAAAATTAGGGTTTTGCCTTATAACCATAGTTTAATAGTCTGTTTTCTGAATTAACAATCAATTGA
This sequence comes from Senecio squalidus, assembly GCA_910822075.1. NCBI lineage: Eukaryota > Viridiplantae > Streptophyta > Magnoliopsida > Asterales > Asteraceae > Senecio > Senecio squalidus. The sequence continues at coordinate 32,225,478 of CAJVGC010000590.1, forward strand.
TTGATTGTGAAGTTGTATTAGTCTTAGTATTGTATTCTGGTGATTGATTAATAAGAAGTCAAAGCGTGTTTGTGTTCATCTCTTTCGGTTTATCAGTTTGTTCACGAAGCCTTATATTGATTATTCCCGACGGGTTTTGAATTTTTTTCAAAGTTCCTCATTTTGACTTAAAATTAAGTCCATGGTTTTCAAGAAGTTTCCTTTATAAAAATATGTTTCTGTCTCATCATGACCACGAAAAGGTAATGCACACTTAAGACAAAATCTACAAAGCACAAATTAGATCATTTAGACCACTCCCATTCATAACACTATTTTTGGTGTTATTCGTTGCCACGTCAGCATAACATCAACTTAACATAACACCACTAAACCCCCCAACCATAACACAAAAATCTGGGACCCACCACCTTTTTTATTTTTCATTTTCTTTCATTTTCTCATATTATTTTTAATACATTATTAATATTAATACAAAACAAAAATACAATAATTAAAATAAAAATACAAAAGAATAAAATAAAAATACAAATACATAAAATAAAAAAACCCAACGTTGTCGAGTTTGTGGGCAAATAAGGTGGCATGGTCCACATCCAAGTAGCGTAATAATAATAATTGTCAAAGTAAACAATCACTCCGGGTGCTAGAGCAAGTCCAACTTAATCCAATGATAGTAGAAAAAAGTCAACTTGTGATACTTATCGTTTCCGAAAAAGTCAACTGAACCAACCTCCTCTAACCGAATCCCAAGCCATTCAAAGTGATTTCCGCCGTTTCGAAAGTTGGGATCGAATGCCAACTGCGAAAGGGCGGAAATCACTTTAAATCGGCTTGGGATTCGATTAAAGGCGGTTGGTTCAGTTGATTTTTTCGGAAACGATAACTAACACAAGTTGACTTTTTTCTACTATCATTGGATTAAGTTGAACTTGCTCTTGCACCCGGAGTGATTGTTTACTTTGACGACTACTATTAGCCAACTCGGACGTGAACCATGCCAATTGTTTGTACACAAACTCGTGCGTCGAAGACATTTTGGTGTAAATATTTTGTGTTTATGGGTTTTGTGGATAGAATGAATATTGTAGAGACAAAGAAATGGTTTGGTGTAAATATTTTGGGTTTGTGATTGGGTTTTTTTATAGGAAAAAAAAAAAAAAAAAAAAAAAAACACAAAACGCGGCGTTGCTCAGGCAACACCGCCACCACAACGCCGCCATAACGTCGTCCCCCAGCCATAACGACGTTAGGGGGGGGTGGGGGGGGGGGGGGGGGGGGGGGGGGGGGGGGGAACGCGGGCTAAAACGCCCGACTGCGGGTAGTCTTAGTCGAATTCAATTAGCTTTTTCCTTAAAATATGGTATTGAAGGCAACTTTAATAGATTGTTTTTTTTTCACTAAATCCTCACAATTTGAAGTGCTCTATTGCGGTAACTATTGACATAACCAACATGCTTAATAAGGCTCTCCGTTTTATTCCATCAATTAAATCCCTTCATCGTAAATGAATCACTCCCACATTGGTTCCCTATCTTTTATATTACATAAAAGAGATGCGTTATTTGTCACATGATAAAATTAAGGCCTTTGGATGCATTTTCGTTTTGATTTTAAGCCCTACGATCAATAATGTGACGTCACTTTTGCTTTTTTCTCCGGTTTAACATTTTGAAGCTTCCGTTGTAGCTTTTCCTTTTCTAGGCATCTTCAATTTCAATTAAATTTATTGGCGTTTATTCTCTAAAAAATAAGTCCTTAACACATCTTCAATTGTAAATCGCCATTCCCTTTCAATCATGCATCGTCTATTCTCACCATCAATCTTTCTTAAATCAGTTTTCAATCGCAGTATGAGTATGAGATGCGGTATGAAGTATCCTAGTATCCTATTGTCAATTTCATCTCCAAGGTATATCTTTCAATTAACACAAAAACATTTAAATTGTATTTGTACCTCCATTCAAAATCTTATAAAAGCCGATTAGAAAGTATTCATAATTATTTAACTGTTTCTTATATTATTTTTTCTTTAAATTTATTTTACATTACATTTTTGACTCGTTAGAATATTCGATATTATATATTTTTGTAATTTTATGTCGAGCATCTTTTGGAATAATTTTCCCATTGGATTTAAAACTAATAGAAGAATAAGTAAGAAGTTAAATGAGTTTGTTGGTTGCATAAGTTACTTGCTATCACAACCACTTTTAAAATTGACCATTAATTAAGAAGCTTTATATTGTGGCTGAGATTTTTTTTTTCTTTCCGTTTGTATCTCATTCGGTAGGATTAGCGCTGTCATAGTTATAATCGAGTTATAACTAAACGACACGAAGGTTGTGGCAGACGATGATAAGTTTTGCTACGAGTCATGAAATGATTACTTAATCCTACTGGTATTGTAATAGTATACTATTATATACAAAGTATAAAGAATAAAAGTTGTACATTCTTGTTCAATGACAACCATCGAGTATAATTCTTTGACTTCTATAAAAGTGTGTACTTGTGATATATGTTTTGCATGTTGTTGGGATTTGCGTTATGGTCGCGTTCCATGTAACCTTGCTTAGACGATCTCATTCCTTGCCCGCCAAAACATATTGGTGGTTGTGATGATAGGGTTCTTGATCTAAAATGTTTAATGCCTATTGATTATGTTGTACATATGTTGGAGAAATCAAAACGGTTGTATTTAAACTCAAACAACATGTGCGTTATAACATAAGTGATTATATAAATTAAAATGTTTCTATATTACAATATCGATATATTCCATCTTATCGCGGGTTATTAGCTAGTTCAATCGCTACAAAAGTAACAACATAATCAAAATTGTCCACTTTTACATACATACATATTTGAAGGTGGTTCTTTTTATTAGCCTTATATATATTTGAAGATTTAACATACATACCCTCACTTGATGATTGTTCCTTCCTTTTGAGGTACTTTTCCATGACTCCTAACAAAACAACTAAAAGAGTGTAGCTAATACAACAACTCAACACGAATTCACAATCAAACTTTCATCACCAAAATTCAAATAAATTATGCCCTAACTATAAAAACAGTAAAAACACAAAAAAAAAAAAAAAAAACATTAAAATGAATAAATAAATAAATCAAAATACATTTTTTTTTAGATTTTCTTTGGGAGAATCCTAATTAAATAACTTTTAATTACTTTTCGTAAAAAAAAAAAATGTTTTCTCTTCCGAACTTAGATGCATTTTTTCAATTAGGTGCAATTTTCATAAAAATGATGTATTTTACCCAATTTAGATATAATTTTATTATAAAAAGATATATAATACATTTAAGATAATATGTTATTCAAAAAGTTAAAAAAAGTTAGATGCATATTTTTAGAATTAGATGCATTTTTTATAATTTTTCGAACTTAGAGGCATTTTTTCAAGTTGATACATTTTTCATAAAAAAGATGTATTTTACCCAATTTAGATGTATTCTAATCATAAAAGAGATATATAATACATTTAAGCTAATATTGTTGTCAAAAAGTTCAAAAAACGTTAGATGCATTTTTAATCTATATTAGATGTATTTTTTAACTTCAAAAAAAATCGTCAAAAGTATAATAAGTGGGTGTTCCATAAAATAAAATAAAAAATTCACGACCCTCAAGATGATGCGTATGCACCCATTTGACCCATAAAGACTCATTAATAAGGATCTTCCAAATATGCACCATCAACAAAGCAGAATTCCAAGAAACAAGACTACGAATACCTAAAACACCCTCCGCTTTAGGACGACAAACATGAGCCCATGCCACTTTAGCTCTACCTTGCTTTAACAACCCTTGACACCACAAGAAGCCACGAAGCAACTTCTCAATATAAAGGCTGATAGAACTAGGAAGAAAGAAATATCGAAGTTTTGTAGCACATTTGATGAGAAAAAATATTCCAGTCTATGATTTTGGAAGTTAATGAATTGCATCAAGTCCCATAGACGACGAACTTATGAATTAGAAGAAACATCTTAGCCAAGTGAATTACATACGTTTGCTAGCAAATCCAAACAAATTCCATAAATTTAAAAGCTAAAAACCACAAAGTTTCCATCCATCCTGTTTTAAACAAATAACATAATCCAGTTACTATCGGTCTGGTGGAAACTTGAAAGTCTAGCGGATAAATAGAGGATGCAAAATAGTTCAACTCGCGTCTTTCGTTATTAAAACACTCTTCTTCATCCGGAAAATATAGAGTTTATTTGTTGAAGAGGTTTGTTGGATTTGACCACTCAACATTTAACAGGTGTGGTCTAGTATGCAACATTGCAATTTCTATAATCAACGTGCAATATCCCCGTCTTAAGTTTTTGTTGTATTTACTATTTACAATTGTTTTCCTTTTGTATGTAATCCGCGGTGATATAAAAATTCAAACATATGTGTCGGGCCATTAGCCCATTTGTTAGATGGACTAGGCTACTATAAGTATTATGTCAAATAAAGGGCCGACCCGACCAGACCCGACCAAATTCATTGTTTTAAAACCTTTACCTTGTTGAGCAAGAACACAGTTTCAGTCTTTACAAACCGACATCTGATTATGGAATTTAATCTTGAACAAGGAAAACAATTGTACGATGAATGTTCAACCTTAGTTCTGGTTAGTTTCAATTAATTATGTTTTTTTTTTTTTTTTTTTTTTGTGGTTAGGGTTTTACGGTTTTAATTTTTAAATTTTTAGCCAGCTTTGTCTATTGGGAATGTTGGCCAATTAGCGGTTGATTTGTTAATAGCTTCAACTAAAGCGGACCGAATCGGTTTCTTCGATGATCCGAATGTTCTTCCTTGTGTTGGAAATGACGCTTATACCCCTACTCCTCAAGGACACCTTGCCCTCCCTCTTGAAGGTCTATAAATTATCTTTACAATGTTACAGAATGATACTCATTTTGGGCTCATTACTCGTTTTGCCACAAAAGTGTGGTGTGTATAAACATAGACGATATTATATGAAACAATTTGATTTGTTACGATGCTTTTTATAAGTTTTACTACCTCTGTTATGCAGCTTATCAGTCGCCTGCAATGACTCTTATCCAACAAAGATCGCCTGTTGTCAAGGTAACTACTAACTAAACGTACTATCTTTATGTGCTTGTATTATTTTTATAAACGTTGTTTCTGGTTATCTGTCCTTGTGTACAATAAAAAAAACATGCTCCTATGGTAACGTATGCTTAAGCGTTTTCTTATATATTTTGCCCTTTAGTCCTTTTACCACACTTGCAAATACTTAGATGCCCCCAAGTATTATAGATGGTTAACCCCCAAAGGTTTCGATTATCAACTTTTTGCCAAGTAGTACAAATGCTTGACAAGAAAAAGTTTAGACTTTTTGTAGTAGTAAAATCTTCAAACTTGACAGTCGTTCATAGAACTAAAGCTCTATAGATGGTGAGTTCCGTCTTTTTATGTAAGAATAATAATTACGTAGTGTTTAGAAGTTCAAACTGTCCCGATTTTCAATTTTTAAACCAATAATTAAACACACATAATGTTGAAAAAGTCCCTAGTCGCTAGTGGGGTGGTGGAATAGGGAGTAGTATTTAATTGGGGATTAATCAAAATGGAACTAATCAGATTGAGATTTTCCGTATATAATGGCCTATGTCAGTTATTTGTGAATTATTATTTGAATGTTTCATGAAATAGGCTAATTAACTGGTCTGGATTTTGGGCTTATAATCATGAAATTGTTGCTTCTCAATCAACCTAATTTGTTTCCCTCTCTTCCCCCACTTTTAACTCGCTCTTTCTCTCACACATGTTTCCCATCTTCTCTTATGGTATATCACGACACTCTCTCCGGCTTTCATCTTCTTCCCATTTCTTCCTATTACAAATTACTTTAGACCGATTATAACCGAGTTGCTCCAGTTTTGACCGATTATTGAACGGAGGACTAATTGATTACTAAAGTAGGGATTAATCGCCGGTTAAATGGTGAATAAATAGGATTTTTACCTCCTTGCATAGAATGTTACGTAAAATAAATTACTTTAGTGGATTAATAGCTAATTAATGTTTAAAACCATTAAGGCGCCTCATCATCCTGGTTATCTGCACAAGTTTTATTTGATAAAAAAAAACCCTACTCGACGAATTAACTGAGTTATAAATGACTATAAACAGGGAATGATGGTTGAATATGCTAAAAATCTTGCTGATTTTGCTGTTTCTTCTGGAAAGAAAAACATCGTAATCCTTTCTAGTTTAGACTTTGGCCGGTGGCAGACGGTTGATATGTCAAGGTATGTAATTGCATAGATGTTACTATTCTAGAAGTTCCTTTGCGATCTTAAAATTTTCACAATATTTAATGACATGGAGGTGAACGTCTCAGCGGTATGCAGATTTATTACCTCTCTAATACAAATGTGGACGGAGCAGATGATAACTGTGAAAATTTAGGGTGGAAAAGAATGAAAGAATATGATCCTAATCAGAAGCTATGGAAATATCTCGATAATTTAGCTGAAGGTAATGTCAGCGAAGATGATATCTCGCTTCTTGAAGATGATCTAGGAGAAGAAGACTACTATCCAAGTTTGCCTTTTGCTGCAATGTTTTCTTGTTTTAAGGTGATCTTGCTACTCATTCAGTTACCGTTATGCAGTTTAGATCCTTTTACTTGAAATCTACTTTTACGTGTATGATCAACATCGTACTTTGCCCACTACTATGGGAGCAAATCCGCCATTGATACTAGTTTAAAAAAACCTAAGCAAAGCTGCATAGTCATTTTGTCGAACGCTTTTAAATTGGTATGTCTGATCTTGTTTTAGGCCAAAGGTTTGAAGGTGACGTGTTTGTTATGTTATTGCTCGGAAGGAGACAACATTCCCGATGCATTTCATTTAGCAGAGGCAGCATGCAATCTCATGGGACTCAAGCCGGACGATGCATTTAAAGGTGAAGTTGTCACATTTGTTCACTTGTGGTTTAGTTTTGTATAGTATAACATAATATTAGCTAGAAAAAAAAGTATAACAGAATATTAATTTTCGTTAATATCTTGTTCAGGAAACGAAGATGGTAGATGGGTGATCCCGTTTTCATGGCAGAGTGTTTATGGACCACCTCCAGACATGTCTCTCTTCTAAGCTTCACTTCATTTTCTCATCCTAGTCAGAACTTCTTTTCGTTTGAATCATTAAACATTATAACATTTTCATATGTCGTGAGAAGAAATACAAGTGGGATCCTGGGTGGGTTTATATTACTCGCCCTAAGACCCCACGATTTAATTTTGATTGTATGACGGGATTCTGTAAGAGAATAGCAGCCAGGTAGGAAAAGAACATGTCAAAGACACAAATTTAAGATTCCAGGTGTGTATGAATGAGTATGATATTATTATGATAGCAATGCCAGCTTGTTATGATATATTGAACTTTCTTTTATTCTTTAATTCGCAACACCTTTTCGACACCTTCTTTGAAAAGTTATAAGTTTTTCTTATTCATATTTTGTCATCAAAATACTTAATTAGTTGTACAAGGTATCTTTATTTTGACTTTGATGAAAAGGTGATGTGCTTTTAAATCATCTCCAAGATATCTGGTGGTGACTCAGTTCAAACATTTTTCGTAAATAAACATCTTTGGATTGTCCGAGAATAGTTTGGCTGATACCGGTTAGGTTGTGTGCAATTCTTCTCCGTTTACTCGTGATGTGCTTTAAAATGAATAAACAGTTTTGTAGTATTTGGTTATTTATCTTAATCAGATTCGTGGTGGTTTATATAATTTCATGTTCATTTTGTAACTTGATTATATGTTAATAAAAAATGATTAAAATATTATATACTTTTCTAAACAGGGATGCTTGTACCGGTATTTCCGTAATTACTTTTCTTAAAATATACTATTCAAAGTCAATAATAATACAACCCTAGACGCTACCTTAAATAAAGAATTTGTGATTCTTTAAAGGATTTTGTTAATCACATTGGTTCATAAGAAGTTATTATATATTTAATTTTCTTATACATTAAATAAAAAAATTATATTATTATTGATATAACTCTATTTAGCTACATTTTTAATATATAATAAAAGATAGTTCTTAAATATTACATGACGAAGTAAGTTCTCATTTGATTTCAACTGGTAGATAAGATTGATGATTTCATCAAATATTTTTTTTTATCTTACACCCGTTTACAATATAGAATTACATTCTCTTTTCAATTTCACCATTATTATAATAAAAAGCATATCTTTGATTGTACTATGATTTACTTTTATATTATTATTCTAAAATCCTTTAATACAAATTATTAATATATGTGTATAAACATAAATGTATGTATGTTATTATAACTATAAACAACATGTATATAAACATAAATGTATATTTGTTATTATATGTATAATATTTTTTCTCATAATAATTTAAAAGAACGTGTTTATAAACATAAAATTTACGATTTAATTTTTATTTATATTTACAAGTGGTATCACGGTATAACAAAACTATATATATAATAATTTTCTAAACACTAGTGTAATTGTCTATATCAAAATCTTTTTTTAGTTCAAGTTAGATGGTTTTTTTTTTTTGAACGGCAAAAATACAAACAAGAAGCTTCGGTATTGCCATCACCCCGTGTCTGTATTCAAATATATTATATTAGCAAGAAGCTAAAAAGAACCAGTTACGTAAGCCTATACATTGGATTTCTAATCCAAAAAGACCAATCAAGTTTGCGTCTACCCCTATTGTTACACCATAAAATAAAACTTGCGACACCATCATGTTAAAAACATCACTACAATAGACCTTCTTGGCAGAGAAAATCAACTTGTTCCCGAAGTTCCATAAAGACCACCATAAATCAAAAAACGTGGCTTCCACATAATCCTTCTTCTCTCTTTTTATTTTTAACTCGTCAAACCAACTTTTCCAACTATTCCATGAATCAAAATAAGTTGCAGGTAAATCCCACCAAATCAACATCCGCTTTAAAAGTTCACCTATAAAAGTACACAAGAAAAAAATATGATTAGTAGTTTTCGCCCTTTCTTTGCACATCGGACACTCCAAGCTTTGAATATCAAGACTACGTAAGGACATGTTAAATCTTGTCGGAAGCTTATCACCTCCTATTCTCCAAACAAGAAGATTGACTTTAATGGGTACTAGCTTACACCATCTTGTGAGATCACCTTCTACCATATTAAGATTAGAAGCAATAACTTTCCGAATAGAACCGACGGAAAACAACCCATTCTCCTCCAACTTCCAGCTCCATGAATCTATGCCATTGGTTAAATGAACATCACTAAGGTAGTTTCTAAGTTGTAAAAGTTGCTCATTTTCTACTCCCCCTCTATGAGCCCTACGAAAACCGCCTTCGTGACCATTAGAAAGCTTATCAAAAACCGAGACGACTTGGTTATTTTCTAACGCATACAACCGCTGAAATAAGGATTTAAGCGTCCCTCCAACCGTCCAATTCTCCAGCCAGAAACAAGTATTCTTCCCATTCTTTACAGATTTGCTAATAAAGCTCAACAAGTCGATATTTAACTCTTTTAGTTCCATCATCCCGTTCACTACTCCTGACCAAATTGAAGTCGCACCAAGACTCATAGGATTATTAAGTTTCCCGTCATCACCATGAATAGCTTTTATGACCGAAATCCAAAGAGCGTTTTGTTGAGTTTTAAAGCGCCAAACCTATTTACTCAATAACGCCCTATTCATAGAAAAAAAAACTTGAGACATCAATACCTCCTACATCCTTACTTGCAAGCACCTTATCCCAACCGAACCATGCCATTTTCGAGAATCCCCTTCAACTCCTCTTAGAAATTTACTACGAATAGCTCCTAGGATTTTAAGAACATCCTTCGGAACTTTAAAAATTTGAAAGTAATATGAAGGGAGTGCACTTATGACAGATTTAATGAGCGTCAAACGACCTCCCATAGAAAAGGATTTCGCTTTCCAAGAAGATAATGTCCTGCTAATCTTATCTATTATTAAATCCCAAGGTTTTTTCCGAAGCATTTTCTCGCCCACCATCACTCCAAGATATTTGAAAGGGTTTTTTGAAGGTTCACATCCAATAACTTGTGAAGCAACTTTTACGTCGTCATAAGTAACTCCATCCACACCCATTATACTACATTTATTAATATTGATTTTAAGACCCGAAATTAAATAGAAACAATGTAGTATTAGTACAATATTCCTATCATTCTCCTCCGACCAGTCAAGTTAGATGGTTTTGCCTTCTATCTTCGTATATATTTTATTAATTAAAACTTTCTTTTTCATTTATCATGTTGAGTGGAGAAATACTGGTTTCAAGTTATAGGCAAATCGATTAATGTATTAGTCTTTTTTTTTTATAAGATTTATATAAGATCTAATGCATTTGGGACCCAAAGAACTATATCATAGTGAAAAATGTATAGAGATGTTAACGAGTCGAGTGTTTAACTAGCTATTCGAATTGGAGCTCACTTAACTGAAGTTCTCGAGCATAATAGTTCAAGGCTTTACCATTGGGTTGTGGTCAGGGGCGAGTTCTAGTTGAGCACAGGCAGGTCCTCAGACCTACCTTAATTTTCTAATCGTTTAGAAACGATATAGACTTTTTTCGTAGGACATACCTAAAAAAATTAGAAGGACGTGGCTAAGATAATTGTTTTACAAAACTATAGCAAAAGATGGTGCTAGTGCAGTGGTTACTCCCTTCTATGATGTTGAATCTTAAATCTTTTATGGCAAAGGGTTCAAATCTCACCCAACACATGGCCAAGGGTTCAAATCTCACCCAAACATTTTTTTTATATTGGGTTGTATAATTTACAAACAATCCTTTATGTTTTCTAAAATTATCTTTTAATATTCTTTAATCATAACAATTATTCTTGTTAAGTAATTCAAATCTCACCCAACACATTTTTTTTATATTCAGGGTTCAAATCTCACCCAACACAATTTTTTTTAAATTAGGTTGTATAGTTTACAAACAATCCTTTATGTTATGTATATTGTATTGGTTGTTAATCGATACTACTTTTATTTTATGTATATTCGTAGTAATCTTCGACCCGACCCGTTTAACATTTCCGAACCGCTCGATCCATTACTTTTTGTCGTCTAAATTGTTTTAGGACCTACCTTCATTACCATCCTAGACTCGCCACTGGTTGTGGTCATGTGTGTATTGGATGGGCATCATACACGGTTATGACCGAAAAAGTTTCCAACACGATTTAGCAAAATATTTAAAATTTTATCATACAGAATTAGAAATAAAAAAGGAAAGGTCTGGATAGTAAGTTTACTTTAATGAGTTGGTAAAACCTCTTTATAGATATGGACATATTTCTAGCATATTGTTATAAATAATTATAGTATGGATATTCATATCTTTAAAATATATTTGTATAATATTAGAATATTTGTTTTTTGGAGAATACTCCATATTATAACTATAAATATACTTCTATATGAGATCAATAAATACAATTATTCATTCTCTTTTCTTTATTATTCTTGTTCTTTTATTGTTATTTGTATTATTTCACAACACGTTATGAGCACGCTCTAAGTTAAAAATTTCCATCCGTAAGTTTTCACTCTCAACTATTGAGGTACGATTTCCAATAAAATTTTAATTTGTGATATACTAATTTTTTTTGTTTTGACGAGTTTGTGTGATCTATCATAATCAATGTTATTTATTATTATTTTTTTGTCTATATGATATATCAATTTTATTAGAGTTTCTTTTTTTGACATAGATTCATAACCGTGAATGAGTTAAAAATTTGTTTGAGTCAAACGCGTTACGAAGTATATGATTTTAATGTTACATAGTTTATAAATTTTAATTATTTGTGAAGTTCAAATGTGTAACAAATATTAATTGTCGGAAACAAAGATTATGACAAAACGATGATGATGTTTTGCTTGTTTATATTGAAATAAAGTTACATTAAAATATTTTGTTTATTAATGAGTTAATTAAAAAAAAAAAATTAAGTATGTTTTATGTGATATGATGGTTTTTATGGAGATTTCCAAGTTAATATATTGGGTATTATGCCTAGATCATGATTCTTAATATAAGTTAGAGATTCTGAACCAAGTATATGATATATATTTGCCGACTGCCAAACTCAACATCATCAATTATGATTTTCATAATAATTGATTTAATTGTTTATCCATGAAACATGAATTATAGGTAAAAAATTAATATTGTTTGTTTTATGTGTTTAATCATTGATGCCTTGTTTATTATGTTCAATAAATGGTATAAATAAGTAATAATTTAGATCTCATGAGTCATGACTGCTTTTATTATTTGATATTGGGATTGTATGAATATACTTAAAACACTGTGTTTTATATATCTATTTATGTTGTATTAGTTACTATTATTAAAACATAATTCTTATTAAATATTTCATTGAATTTAGTAACCAGTTTTTTTAAAGTTTCATTCTATATTTAATTTACATATAGCGGCAAGTTGTTTATAATGACACATTTGTTTTAGACAGCAATACAGCATATATTCGTGAAGTTAATGAAACATATTAAACTTTTATGTATTGCTATATTATAGTCAAGTCATGTCGAATCTTTCAAAGCTTAAACTTTTGACTTTAGATTTTACTGAAAAAATTATTTGTCATGGATGTTGGATGTTGAAATACACCTAAATGCTTATGGTATTGGTAACACAATCAAAGGGGGAAACGAGACTACTATTCAAGAAAAGGCTAAGGCAATGATATTCTTACGTCATCACATTCATGAGGCTTTAAAAACTGAATACCTCAATGTGAAGTATCCACTTGTCCTTCGGAATAATCTAAAGGACCGATATGACCACCAAAGAACCGTGATATTACCAAGAGCTCGTTATGAATGGGTGCACTTGAGGTTGCAAAATTTCAAGTCAGTAAGTGAGTACAATTCGGCTATGTTTAGAATCACTTCTTAGTTAACCCTATGTGGTGAGAAGATTACTGATTCGGAGATGTTAGAAATAACATTTTCCACCTTTCATGCTTCCAATATGATATTGCAACAACACGTTATCAACACGAGACTCGTGAAAAGGGTTTTAAGAAATATTGCAACATGTTTGCTTGTTGCCGAACAAAACAATGAGTTACTTATGCAAAATCACGAGACTCGTCCAACTGGTACATCTCAATTCCCTGAAGCGGATGTTGCAATATATAATGATCAAAGTGGAGGTCGCGGTCGAGGATAAAACCGTGTACAGGGACGTGGTCGTGGTCGAGGGCGTAGATATGGTCAAGGAAACTATTATCGTGTTCAGTTCAAAAACACAAGTGGCCACCAAAAGTGGCAAGACAATGGAAGGAAGTACCATAATGAAAGAAATGAAAAAGCTAAAGTGTCATATCTAATGCATGTCATCGTTGTGGAAGTGAAAATCATTGGGCACGTACTTGTCGTACGGCTAAGCATTTGGTGGAACTATATCAAGAATCACCCAAAAACAAATAAAAAGGGATGGAATCAAATTCCGCTTATGAGGATAACAAAGTCGATATCCCCGATGGTCCCGAAGACCATTCTAATGCAACTCATCCTGATTGTGAGGACTTTCTTACTATTGAGTAGGGGTGTTCACTATTCGGACAAAACCAAATTGTCCAATTGGACATTTTAGATTGGACTATATGGTTTGGATTTTTGGATTTTTGGATTGGTTTGGTCCTTAACCGAATTATTATTTTGGATTTTGGTTTGGTCTTGGTTAATATGTTAAGAACCGAACAGTCCAAAAAAACCGAATAAAAATTTAGTAGTTTTTATTTAGTAAATATATATGTAAGCATTCTTAATAAGTTATTATATTTACATCCTTTTATGTATGTATGGCTAGAAAGAAACTCTATTGGAAACTTCACAAATCTGTTTTATGTATGTATGGCCAGAAAGAAACTCTATGGATAAACTCGTGTACTCGTACAGATAGTAGTTTGTCGTTTTGTAATTACATGACCGAAGTCTAATATTATCGATGTACTTTGGCCATTCCGAAATTTTTTTATTGTTGTTTTTATACTTTTGCATGATTAAATATACCTATGTCAAAAACCGAATTGTCAAACCGAACCAACCGAATTACAATTTGGTTTGGTTTGGTTTGGTTTTTAAGGTAGTTTGGACGGTTTGGTTTTATACTTTGCAAACCGAAAACCGATTGGTTTCATCTAATTGGTTCGGTTTAAACCGATCCAACCGAACGTACACCCCTACTATTGAGTGATAAGTAGACCAAAACCAATAATTTATCTCTCTGACGTATGACGATATTATTTTCACATATATGTTATATGAATCTTATTTGTTTTGAGTTTGAGGCTTAAAACTACTAGAAATATATGTGTCTTATCTTTGAGATGCTAAAATATGCTCCTCGAGTAGCATTATAGAGAAATATTAATGAATATAGTTTTGAAGCGATGTTTACATGTTGCTAAGAAAATGATGAGTTTGTAGAGACGAGGTTTATGTTGCCATATGAATGTGACAGTATATGGATCATTAGAGATGAAAATATAAGAAATGAATAATCAAGAAAGAAAGAGTTGCCATATGGAATATAGAATACGAAATCTCCCTCGAATTATTAGTTGTTTGCCTGTCTTACATTTATACGTCCTCAATAATCTAATATTCATTCCTCATGAAAAATGAAAAAGGGTAAAAGTGAATTAAGAATAAGATGCATTATCTAAATTACATGTGTTATTGTAAAGTTTGTTATATATCCATGATATGTTATTTTATTTGCTTGTTAATATATATATATATATATATATATATATATATATATATATATATATATATATATATATATATATATATATATATATATATATATATATATATATATATATATGTTTGGAGTACATGAAAAATCTTGTTTAGTAAATAAGTGATATGTTTTAGAATATATCACATGAGTTTTATATCTAATATTATGTAATTAGTTGAAAACTCATTAAGAGTAAATATAAAGAGTTAATTACATAATTGGTCCCTGATCTTGTTCCAATTTAATGGGTTCAGTCCCTGGATCGCAAATCCTTCGGGTCCAGTCCCTCTTACGCATGTTTGGCTACATAATTGGTTCCTTCCACTAACTTTCGTTAACTTTTACCGTTAAGTCAAATCACATGCTCCTCACGTGAGAGGCATTATAGTCTTTTTAAACAATAAAGAGAAAATACACACACTTACATACATCCCCTACACAGTCCCAAATTTAATCAAAATTCTCACAATCAGTACTCCCACTATTCTCACCAATTTTATCCTTAACATGTTGAATTTCAAAGTTCTCATTCTCAATCTCAATTTCATTCCGATCGATTACAACATGACTCAAAACAAATTTTCATATATATTCTCTATAACCAACCCTAATTTCCTCCACCAACCCCCAATAATGATCACGATAGCAATTCGCAAGCTGTTTCATGTTGTGTGATCGTCGGTAGATCACTTGTTGACGAGAAAAGTGAGAATTACGGAGAATTCGTCTTCCGGAGATTATTTCACAACGGCGGAATTGTGAAGGGTAAGTGATGGGGCGTCCATTGTGGAGGAGTGTGGCGGTGGCTTGTGGTGGCGAATTGTGGTCGGGTGCAGAGTTAGGGTTTTGGCCAGCTACGGAGTTAGGTATAATGCCATTGAAGTGTGGCGGTGGCTTGTGTAGGTGATGTATGTATATATGTGTGTGTGTTTTTTCTATTTATTGTTAAATTACATAAGTAGTCCTTTTAGTTTAAAATATCTATAATGTCCGTCACGTGAGGATAATGTGATTTGACTTAACGGTAAAAGTTCACGAAAGTTAGGGGAAGGGACCAATTATCCAGCCAAACATGCGTAAGAGGGACTGCACCCGAAAGATTTACGACCCAGGGACTGAACCCGTTAAATTGGAATAAGCTCGGGGACCAATTATGTAATTAACTCAAATATAAATTTGTCGTGGGAGAAAAGGATTAAAATAATATTTCACTAATTTCTCTTGTATTATATGGCATATAAATTCAAGTGTAATTGAAGCACATATGATCATAAACCAGAAGTTTATGGACAGTGATTATTTGGTCATAAATCTAAAATTTATCCACCATGATTATTTGGTTATAAACTTAAAGTTTATAAACCGTGGTTATTTAGTCATAAACTAGAAGTTTATAGACCTTGAATATTTAATTGATTGGCTTGACCGGTTACCATCTCGGGTTGGATGAAAATAAAATGCATAATAAACTTTGTCTAAGTTAATAGATAGCTATTGGTTCTTAGATTAATAAGCAAAACGGTTTCTAATAAGCAATTTCTTAAGAGGCACAACAATAGTGACAAAATAAATTTTATAATGTTGCAAAAGTTATAATAAACATTAAATAGAAAAATATATAATGTTGCAATGATATTATATACACAACATACTAAAAATGATAACCCCAAAAATAATAATTTGTTACATATTTTGGCCAAAAATTATAATTTGTATACATTAGTTTTGTAAATATTTATTTGACTACTAACATTTATAAAAAAAGATCCAACCATTTAATATATAAAATAACCTTTAATGTGAAGTTGTGTTTTGTAAAAAAAAAAGGTATGTTTTTGAAGAGTAAAAATTAAGACGAAACATATGTAAGGTTTTTATTTTAAGAAAACACCGGTGTTTTACTTATCAATTCATTAATGAGTTGTATAAAATGTTGTTAAGCTTATTAGTAAACGGAGTAAAACAAAGAAAAAAAATTATTCGGGTTATTCGGGTTGACCCGAACCCGAATAAGGATGCTTAAAAAGACCCGCAACCCGACCCTAATTAAGTTTCGGGTTAATCGGGTTGACCCGAATAACCCGATCGTAGATTCTAGACCCGATTAACCCGACCCTAATAAGCTTATTCGGGTTCGGGTCGGGTCGGGTCAATCGGGTTCGGGTTTTTTTAACACCCCTACAAAGATGCGAAATATATAGAAGAACTAAAAAATTATTCATGATTTTTATGTGTTGTTTGCTCTCAAGAGAAGTTAACTTATTGCCAACTAAAGTAGGGAATTAATCACATAATTCCGGAAATTATAAAAGGGGTATGAATATGCTTATACACCTATATCATTGAGCATTTAGAGTTTGAAAAGCGATGCATCTTCTAAATATTCATCAAGTCGCAACCTGAAGTTTGCATGATTAGTGACTCAATTAATGAGACATTGAGCACATTATTCCAGATTATCAAATTCTTTTTGGAAATAGTGGTGAATAAACTTCACAATTTTTTTTATAAATGATTATTGGAATAAGTGTTGACATTGGTATGTCTTACGCAAATTGCTTTTGTTTAAACGCTTATCAAGCGTCTTCAGTTGATTGCAAAGTCAATAATCAAGAGAGTAAAATACAACGATTTTGTTTGGGGCCATGTATTTACATGAAAGAACACTAATTCGCATCAAGCAAATATTTGTAATGATTACCCCCCATTATGATTGGTATTTGGTCATAAGTAATTCTCATAAAATATTTTGATGCGTATATGTTTAAATTTGTTCCACCACAACACATAAATATGGGACGTATCTATGTTTGATATGCATATACATATAGTTACAATTTAATATGTCATCAAGGAGAGATTTTTTTATTGCATGATTAATGATTCAGCTAATGAGACATAGTTATCCCAACATTAGGGGAGAGAATGAACAGATAAAACTGAGAAAGATTGCAATGAATTACCGATCCTTACACTAAAAAAATATGAACCAGAAGTTCATGAGATAATTCATTTGCCATATTTAGTAATTGTCAGACAATGTTAGTGACCAAAGAGTGAGACCATGTCACATTTATTAGTTGCTAATGCTCCGATCAAGATATGTCCTAAAAAGACAACATGATATTAGTAATAAATCTACAGCACACCTAAGTGTGGTAGAATAATCGATTCCAAATAAAATCTTTGAAATAAAGAATGTAGCAAGGACTTGAGATGGTTAAATCGAGGTAATAAAGACCCCAAATATACTCCTGAAGAGTATAGATATGATGGTTCTAGAAGGACATAAGGTACCTATTCTATAAAGAGATCTCAATATATTATATCATGTCTAGGAAAATATGGAATCAAAATAAAAATGAAATTGTGTCACACCCCGCTAAAGCGGAAGCACGGAATGTGAAGAGCAAAGAATCATTTCACGGGTCACAATAAAGTTTACGGTTCAAGTCATTAAGATTTAAATTGAAAGGTACAAGTCAAAGGTACAACCAAGATTCAACGTAAAACCATAGTACATAACAAAATGTTTTTAAAATAAAAATTTCCAAAATAAGGTCTTCTTCCCAAGGTACACTTCACATAAAAGACTTGACCCGCCCGAGCAATGCACTTCATAACTTATGCTTAGTTCCTGAAACATGAGATAAAGTGTCAACTACGAAAACCTAGTGAGTGAGTTACAGTTTATAAATTGAAGAAAAGTTCAATTTAAAAATTCATAAGAGTCCGAGACGAATTCAAGGTTTATAAAAGTTCAAGAGTCGTTCAAGGTCAAGGAATTTCAAGATAAGATCAAATACTTAAAATTCAAGAATAACTTAATTAAATTTAAGTGCTTAAAATTTCATGAATAATCTAGTTTCAAGACAATTTCAAGTACGTTTAAATAAATTCAAGTATGTTTAAAAATCAATTTCAAGTGCGACTAAAGTAAGTTTAAGTCATATCCAAAGTCAAATAGTGTAGCGAGCAAAAAGGGTCATAGCCATTACCTTAGCGGTGGATTAATCCACATGGGCAAGACAGTAAGTAAGTATATGCGTAATATAGACCTATGATCCTCGAGTTGTACCAACCACTAAGCTTAATATACATAAGATTTAGTCTACACACTAATCCGATTCTGATCAAGTACCTGCCCACTAATCAAGTCTAAAGTCGAGTCCGCGAGGACTTAGCAATATGTACCTTGGTCGCTACCCATTGGTAAGGAGTGACCGCTCCTAAGTATCGATACCCATAATATATGCTAACGGCTTGTGTTAATAGTGTGTATAGTCGTCCAAGAAAGCCTGTGGGACCTTAAGTCGTACCATTTTTAAAAGTCTTTTAGTCTGCACTTACGGCGTTATATTCTCACCTAGGGTTTAGCACCTAAATACAACCAAGCTATCAATGTCTATTCAAGTATCCAAAGAGGCAAACCTAGGGAGTCTAAAGTAAGCCAATCCGAACAATTGATGTTGTTTACGCATATTAGTCCAAATAGTCGTACAAAAATAGTCCCAAAGTAGTCCAAATAGTTCGTACCAAAAATAGTTCCTTTAGTTCAAAAGTTTCCATAAATAGAAAGTCGTTCAAATAGTTAAAAAGGTTTCCAAAGGTTCGCAAAAGTTTAACAAGTTCGTAAAAGTTTTTAAATAATAAGTAGCCAATAAGGCAATAAAGCATTTTTACACATAAGAGTCCCTAAGAATTGTCCAAAATAGTTCAAAGATCCACAAGTCAAAATAGTTTAAATAGACCAAAGTCAAAATAGTTCAATAAGTACCAAAAGTCAAATTATTCCGATAAGTACCAAAAGTCAAATTGGTCGTACAAGTTCAATAAGTCAAAATAGTTTGATAAGCAATTTCACATAAAAGCTATAGTTCAAAAACAATTTGATCTCATGTTTCCCCCAAAAAGTATATTTAAATGTAAAAGTAAGGAGGGGTGTAACTCACGGTTTGCGAAGAGAGTGAACTCGGAATCGGTCGGAGAAAGGAGCCGGGAATCACGGAATGCCTAAGAATACCAAGATTTGTCCAAAAGTTAATGTCTTATTAGGTTCTTTATATAAGATTATGCAACTTTTGTTTATGATTATGTGTTGAAGTCAAATTGTCTCAAAATTGGTCCGAAGTGGTTAACGTTTATTTTTAGTTTGAAAGTTAAATGTTAAAGTTATTAATATGTTAAACATGTTTAGGTTACTGAAACGGTTTAGATTTTCTAATAAAATTTGGGCAGCGCTTACGCGCCCAAATTTCATGTCCAAAACCTACAACCATTTCCGCTCACAAAACATGCATATACACATAAAAACTTCATAACAAGTCAAATAAGTCTAAGGAGTCCAATATAAGTCATTATTATTATTAGTTTTATTCATCTCAGTCTTATAATAATATTTTCAAAAGTCCAGGATGTGTGTACAACTTTAAAACGGACAAACGACGATTTTTCGGGAGAACAGCAGCTCGGTGCTGCGCACCTGGGCACAGGTGCTGCGCACCTAGCTGCTGTCTTTTCCCGTTTTGTGTTTTTCTTGCTAAAAACGTTTTGTGACTCAAAGATTTCGACATGCAACCAGTAGATAACTTATAAAACATCATTTTTAATAGTTTCTAAACAACTTTTATCCACAAAAACATAGATCTAAGTATCATCTAGATAAAAAATCGTTTTTGTAGAGAACGTGATATAAATCTTTATAAAAACTCATTTTTATTGTTTAGATCTAACATGCAACTAGTAAAAAGCAGTAAATAAAGATAGGAGAAAGGTTTCTACCGAAGGAAATTGAATGGATGATGTTTTTGGTCGGATTTTTGCTTCAAAAATCTTTACAAACTTGGTCCTTTTCGAAATAAACGACACCCCTTGCTTGCCTTGATGATTGAAACGTTTTCTATGGATTGAAATGGTGTTTTTAGTGGTGTAATGTTTCTGGAATGAAGAACACTTGAGAGGTTTTAGAGAGAAATTTGAGGGAGAAGTGTAATGTGTATGTTTTTGTTTATGAAGAAGATTTAACAAAATGATTAAAGAAAATGGTAGTGTAAGGTGTTGGTACTGACTAAACTCAGTAATTATGGCCTGCCAATCGAGATTGATTGGTTAAATTTTGTGTAAAAACGAGGCAAGGACTGAAAGTGTAAAAAATTTGAATTCTGGCGTGAGGTGCTGCGCACCTATACCATAGGTGCTGCGCACCGGGGCTTTTTCAGCAATTTCTGATTTTTCGTTTTTACGTTATTGCTTTGTTGGACCTTTTTGTTAATTGAAAGTTCTTCATTATGATTAGTTATGAACTTAGGAAAGCTCAATATGTGTTTTCTTGGTATTAGGACTTATAAAATTGATTCCGGAAGTTATTCCGACACTAGTTCCGACAAGGTACAGACTCAACGATTGCGAACTAGAACAAGGCGATCGCGACAAAAGAGTAGCTAATGTTTCGAACCGATATAGTAGCTGAACAAGTATCTAGATTTTTGACGGTTGTCACATTCTCCCCGGGTTGGAAGGAATTTCGTCCCGAAATTTAGTTCGTCTCATGGGGAAAAATTTTGCCGTCGGATCGTAGTGGATTCTCCTGACGAATTTTGGTCCATGCGTCTTCACGCGGTAATGGGACTACGTCGGAGGTTCCACTGAACTCAGAGATGGGTACAAGGTTCGGTCAATGCTATTTGTCCTTGGAGTCAACAACCTAAGTGTTTCAACAAAGAACTTGGTGTAGCAGCAGTTTTGACCTTGACTAAAGGGAGATGACGAGGGTCTCATCCGATGAACACTCTTCAAGTGTGAAAAGGGGCACATAAGAATGTTAGGAGACGGTTGAGAAAGTTGAAGGCAGTGCAAAGCTCGGATCGATATGCTTTTAGACTCAGGTTGAACCGGGGCACTACGGCTTGGTTCGCCGCGTTTCCTGAAGCAGACTATCCTCCTTCCGTGGCGATATCCTAGGGGATACCCTATTTCCATCTAAGGGATTGAGGCTTTTCTTCCAGATGGTCACGCAGCTCCTTGACCGGTTACGGGGGCGTTTCCAGTCCTTCGCGAGTAGAGGTAGACGTAGGACCTTGCAAGTCGTCAACCGTCAGCTTCTAGCCGATAGGGCGGTGTTTGACACTTGCGTCCAGGTATAGACTGATGGGTGTGCACTTAGTGCTGGCATGGGGTCCGTGACATAAGTGTACCCGATTAAAGGAAGGTGAATGGTGAGAGGTGACGAGGTCTAGTCGCGTTCCTAGCGGTTCTTGGGAGGGCATTCCGAAGAGAGAGGGACGTAGATTGACTAGTAGAGGGATGAGTTTCGGTGTCCTGCCTTGACCTCGAGGTAGGTGAGGCACTTGGCGGGAATGGGTTCGTGAATACCTTCGGATTTCTGAGCTCGAGCTTGGAGCTTGGCGCAACGAGTTGCGTTTGGCATGAGTTCGGCTCGTGCAAGGTTGGCTATGAAATCAGGGAAATGTTCTGCTCAGGGTCGGAATTTTCACTTTGAGCATTGGGCGTACAACCTCTGATCTCGGGAGCTTCTAGGGTGAGTCTGGGATGCTCACCGGATCTTCCTTGAGTAGGTGTGAGTGTTGGCGAGGGGTATGACCATCAATCATCCCAGTACGGCCTACACACTTGTTCATTAAGTCCATGAATACCGGCGATGTGTTGTTTAGGCGTACTATCAGAGGGAAAGGCTTGCGTGGTTTGCATCGAGTTTGGGGAATGCGGTCCCCGAAAGTGTTGGTCAAAATGTCGCGAACCTGGTGATAACTGGGGCGGGGTCGACCTTTGAGAGATATGCTGCATCCTGAAACTATTCGGACCGGTTTTCGATCCTCGGGGATGGTTACCAGTTCTCGACGGTCTGCTTGATGAGTTCATGACGCTTAGCGTACAACGGATGGGTCTGTGTGTCTCTCGTTAGGGAAGTTGGGAAGTTCCTACAGCAGCTTTGGCCGGCTTAGCATCTCAAGTGGTGCTAGATGGCAGGGAGCCTTGGCTATTGGTGTCGTGCTAGGAATGAGGTTTATTCGAAATTGTTGCTCGTCGCTTTCGGCGGCAGTCCGGGCAATTTCTCAGGAAGGCTTTGGATGGTCCTCGACTACGGAAGTGTCTTGCACTCGGCTGTCCTTAGATTCATGTTTGACATCGTGAGCGGAGGGTGCGTCGTAGTCCTCTCGAGATGCTAGTGAGTTTATCGGAACGAACGACCTTGACTCAATAGTGCGGTGATTGGTTTATCCGACGATGGCGTCAAGGCTTGATGGTTCGGTAAGAACTGGGTCGATGGAGGAATTTTAGGCAAACGAAGTACTGGGAATCCCAAATTGCATTTGTAGCTGCGACTATTGGGTCGTTGGCACATTCGAAGGAAAACTATCCGTAAAGCCTGAGGTCCTAAACTGATGAGATGTCCAATCTCTAAGGGGCAAGGTTTTCTTCAGATCCTGAATCAAATAGTGCGGAAGGAAAAAGGGTCATTTGACAGGGAACGTACCAGTAGTTGCTTTAAGGTTCTGAGAGGTTTCCTCGGCTGTGATTGCGAGAGCACTGAGGGTCTCTGTGGTATGCTCTAAGAGACAATCCTCACGGAGGTGCTGGTTGCTCCCACATTCGAGACATAGCGGCCTTCTGTTCGCATTTTCTGGACAGCACCAGGGGTTGTGCCCCACTGTGTTGCAAAGTTTGCATACCGGGCACTTCCGGACATGGGGGAAGGGGCACCTGCTGCATTGGGTGTGCGGTCCAGTGTGGGTTCGAGGTATGGTGGGGTATCCCTGGGTGATACTAGTCCGTGAGATTTGGTGGTGAAGTTTCCTTCTCTTGTTCTCCCTTCGTTGGAAGAGAGCAGGAGAGGGAGGTAAGGGGTTAGTTCCAAGGTCCTCGTCCTCGTTCTGCTTAGCAGCATGTTCACGACAATGTCGGGAGAGGGGATTTTGTTGCACGAGTAGCACGCTAGGCAGTCCCCAATGTGATGCCGGTAGCACTTACCGCACTTAGGGTGCGATCCAGCATACTCTCGGCGTCTGATGGCGGGCTTCTTGTTGAGGTCGCCCCTTATGGGTTGGTGACTAGCCCTACGCTTCTCACTTTTCCTTCGAGTGACGGGGGCTGGAGGAGAAGGGAGGTTGTTGTCATGATTGATCTCCGAACAAAAGGTGTCGGGGTTATCGCCTCTGAAGATCCTGTTGCTCACTCCGGCGATTACCTGGGCGATCAAGTCCGGTATTGATGCGTTCATCTGGGCAATGACTTGCTCGGCGAGGTCACTAGCACTCAAGTGCGGGGGTGCCATGATTCTGCAACATGAAGAATTTAGGTTGAGTTTAGAACGCGCGGATGAGATATGATAAGAATTACGATTTAGGTGACCATAGATAGTCATAGCACGAGATTAACACGGTTGATCAAGTAGTACACGCAAGATTATGATTTAAGAGATAGATTCATAGTGTTCGCAACAAGTACAAAGTTCACAAGATACGATAAACCTAATGATAAAAGATAGAAATTTCATTAATAATAAGAAGTTTCGGTACACATAACAAATTCACTGAGAGAAATACAAGTACAATACATAGAAAGATAATAAGTAATGGCTTAAGTCGTGTACAATGGGAAAATTACGACTAAGCCGGTACAGTACGAGATGAAGGAAAATATGCCTAATAACGCTCTTCCAAGAACATCATGGCGGCGAGAGCTACGACAAGTTCTCCCATGACTATGCAAGCTCTGACGAGGCACTGGACGGTCCGGGCGGTGGCCTGAGCCGTCAGGATGATCCGCCGGGACTGCTGTGCTAACTCGTTCGCAGCATCGGAGACTTCAAATAGAAGGAGGCCCTGCTCCTGGGCTTCCTCGGCGAGTCCGCGAACTTGACGGTGTAAGTTGAGGAAGGCGTCTGGTGGAAGAGGCTGATGAGTAGGCGGCATCATGGGTCGGGAGGGTCCGGACTCCTGCGCACGCCGTCTTTCCTCGATGAACTGACGATCCCATGCGTAACGCTCCGATACCGGAGTGCGAAAGGCGGGATCGTAGGGGTCCAAGAAAGACTGGGGAGGCGCGGGTCGGAACGGGCCCGACTGCGGATGCACAGGTACTCCAGCATTGGGTCCTCGGGGCTGTGGTGCTGCAACGGGCACCAACCTAGGAGGTGGGAGTACCGTCCTTGGGCTGGACCCATTACTGCTACTGATGGTCTGGGACGTGTCTTCCGTTGGGTCAGTCGTCTGGTGACGCTGACTCTCGGATGCGGTGTGGCCCTCAGAGGGTTCGTGAGAGGGGGAGGCGGCTCGGGGAAGTGATCGAGTCTGGGATCGAGAGTTCGAGGACTGAGACATGGCGTATCTGCGAATAGAGAGTTACATAAGTACGGGGAAACTAAGAATAGGAAAACGTAAGTAAAATGCATGCACGGGTCAATCATGTGAGTGTCGGGAATTGACAAGACCGGGAATTTATGGACTCAAAACAGTTTAACGATAGCCTTTCATTTTCCGTTCTTGCATAATTCATTTTGAACTACGGGTGGTTGATCAAGTCACGCATAGTTGAAAAAGTTAATCATGCAGTTGCAGAAAATAACATACTAAAGTTTGAACCCGAAAATGACGTTTTCTGAAAAGCCTTGGTTATAGTTTTGGTTTCGAAAACTTTTTGAAAGATTTTAAAACCGTTTTCACTATAACCCGTGCTCTGATACCAAGTCTGTCACACCCCGCTAAAGCGGAAACACGGAATGTGAAGAGCAAATAATCATTTCACGGGTCACAATAAAGTTTACGGTTCAAGTCTTTAAGATTTAAATTGAAAGGTACAAGTCAAAGGTACAACCAAGATTCAACGTAAGACCATAGTACATAACAAAATGTTTTTAAAATAAAAATTTCCAAAATAAGGTCTTCTTCCCAAGGTACACTTCACATAAAAGACTTGACCCGCCCGAGCAATGCACTTCATAACTTACGCTTAGTTCCTGAAACATGAGATAAAGTGTCAACTACGAAAACATAGTGAGTGAGTTACAGTTTATAAATTGAAGAAAAGTTCAATTTAAAAATTCATAAGAGTCCGAGACGAATTCAAGGTTTATAAAAGTTCAAGAGTCGTTCAAGGTCAAGGAATTTCAAGATAAGATCAAATACTTAAAATTCAAGAATAACTTAATTAAATTTAAGTGCTTAAAATTTCATGAATAATCTAGTTTTAAGACAATTTCAAGTACGTTTAAATAAATTCAAGTATGTTTAAAAATCAATTTCAAGTGCGACCAAAGTAAGTTTAAGTCATATCCAAAGTCAAATAGTGTAGCGAGCAAAAAGGGTCATAGCCATTACCTCAGCGGTGGATTAATCCACATAGGCAAGACAGTAAGTAAGTATATGCGTAATATAGACCTTTGATCCTCGAGTTGTACCAACCACTAAGCTTAATATACGTAAGATTTAGTCTACACACTAATCCGATTCTGATCAAGTACATGCCCACTAATCAAGTCTAAAGTCGAGTCCGAGAGGACTTAGCAATATGTACCTTGGTTGCTACCCATTGGTAAGGAGTGACCGCTCCTAAGTATCGATACCCATAATATATGCTAACGGCTTGTGTTAATAGTGTGTATAGTCGTCCAAGAAAGCCTGTGGGACCTTCAGTCGTACCATTTTTAAAAGTCTTTTAGTCTGCACTTACGGCGTTATATTCTCACCTAGGGTTTAGCACCTAAATACAACCAAGCTATCAATGTCTATTCAAGTATCCAAAGAGGCAAACCTAGGGAGTCTAAAGTAAGCCAATCCGAACAATTGATGTTGTTTACGCATATTAGTCCAAATAGTCGTACAAAAATAGTCCCAAAGTAGTCCAAATAGTTCGTACCAAAAATAGTTCCTTTAGTTCAAAAGTTTCCATAAATAGAAAGTCGTTCAAATAGTTAAAAAGGTTTCCAAAGGTTCGCAAAAGTTTAACAAGTTCGTAAAAGTTTTTAAATAATAAGTAGCCAATAAGGCAATAAAGCATTTTTACACATAAGAGTCCCTAAGAATTGTCCAAAATAGTTCAAAGATCCACAAGTCAAAATAGTTTAAATAGACCAAAGTCAAAATAGTTCAATAAGTACCAAAAGTCAAATTATTCCGATAAGTACCAAAAGTCAAATTGGTCGTACAAGTTCAATAAGTCAAAATAGTTTGATAAGCAATTTCACATAAAAGCTATAGTTCAAAAACAATTTGATCTCATGTTTCCCCCAAAAAGTATATTTAAATGTAAAAGTAAGGAGGGGTGTAACTCACGGTTTGCGAAGAGAGTGAACTCGGAATCGGTCGGAGAAAGGAGCCGGGAATCACGGAATGCCTAAGAATACCAAGATTTGTCCAAAAGTTAATGTCTTATTAGGTTCTTTATATAAGATTATGCAACTTTTGTTTATGATTATGTGTTGAAGTCAAATTGTCTCAAAATTGGTCCGAAGTGGTTAACGTTTATTTTTAGTTTGAAAGTTAAATGTTAAAGTTATTAATATGTTAAACATGTTTAGGTTACTGAAATGGTTTAGATTTTCTAATAAAATTTGGGCAGCGCTTACGCGCCCAAATTTCATGTCCAAAACCTACAACCATTTCCGCTCACAAAACATGCATATACACATAAAAACTTCATAACAAGTCAAATAAGTCTAAGGAGTCCAATATAAGTCATTATTATTATTAGTTTTATTCATCTCAGTCTTATAATAATATTTTCAAAAGTCCAGGATGTGTGTACAACTTTAAAACGGACAAACGACGATTTTTCGGGAGAACAGCAGCTCGGTGCTGCGCACCTGGGCACAGGTGCTGCGCACCTAGCTGCTGTCTTTTCCCGTTTTGTGTTTTTCTTGCTAAAAACGTTTTGTGACTCAAAGATTTCGACATGCAACCAGTAGATAACTTATAAAACATCATTTTTAATAGTTTCTAAACAACTTTTATCCACAAAAACATAGATCTAAGTATCATCTAGATAAAAAATCGTTTTTGTAGAGAACGTGATATAAATCTTTATAAAAACTCATTTTTATTGTTTAGATCTAACATGCAACTAGTAAAAAGCAGTAAATAAAGATAGGAGAAAGGTTTCTACCGAAGGAAATTGAATGGATGATGTTTTTGGTCGGATTTTTGCTTCAAAAATCTTTACAAACTTGGTCCTTTTCGAAATAAACGACACCCCTTGCTTGCCTTGATGATTGAAACGTTTTCTATGGATTGAAATGGTGTTTTTAGTGGTGTAATGTTTCTGGAATGAAGAACACTTAAGAGGTTTTAGAGAGAAATTTGAGGGAGAAGTGTAATGTGTGTGTTTTTCTTTATGAAGAAGATTTAACAAAATGATTAAAGAAAATGGTAGTGTAAGGTGTTGGTACTGACTAAACTCAGTAATTATGGCCTGCCAATCGAGATTGATTGGTTAAATTTTGTGTAAAAACGAGGCAAGGATTGAAAGTGTAAAAATTTTGAATTCTGGCGTGAGGTGCTGCGCACCGGGGCTTTTTCAGCAATTTCTGATTTTTCGTTTTTACGTTATTGCTTCGTTGGACCTTTTTGTTAATTGAAAGTTCTTCATTATGATTAGTTATGAACTTAGGAAAGCTCAATATGTGTTTTCTTGGTATTAGGACTTATAAAATTGATTCCGGAAGTTATTCCGACACTAGTTCCGACAAGGTACAGACTCAACGATTACGAACTAGAACAAGGCGATCGCGACAAAAGAGTAGCTAATGTTTCGAACCGATATAGTAGCTGAACAAGTATCTAGATTTTTGACGGTTGTCACAAATTGACGTCGTGAATAATTTGTAACGGAACAAAATACACTCTATATATATTTTTTTTTAAAACATGTAATTAATCATTTTTAACATTAATTCTTTCATTCTAAATCATTCTCACAATAATAAACATTTCTTCATAACAATTCATCTTTTCACACATTTAAGCTAAAACATGAAATCTTACAAAATTTCATATAAATAATTCTTTCAATCTTCTAAACCTTTATATATATTATTAATCATCAAATAACATATAAACAAATCTTAATTCTAACAATTCTTCAACTTTCATGATTATCCCCAAAATAATCAAACATCTAAATTAACCAAATTAACCATTTCCATCTTCAAATTAAACATCTAAATGATGTTATAACACATAATATAAACTCAATTTCATCAAATAACTTAAAGTATATGATCATACCTTCTTTTTCTTCCATTAGAACCAAGATTAGGGTTCCTACACTCTTAATCTTCACTTTAATTGATAGAATTCCTTATTATTTAGCTTCAATTTGATCTTTCTTCTTCCTTTCTTTCTCTTTACACCGTCACACATACACATAGTGAATTCTAGAAATGCCACCTTTCACCACCTCATATCTATTTCTCTAAAATTACACCCTTAGTCCCTCATCTTTCAAGCTTTATTAAGTTACTTACTTAACCATAATAGTTAACAATGTAAATCCTTTCTAACCAAGGCTAACTATTTCTCTTACAAATTTAGTCCTTCTCCATTTCTAATTTCTATTAAACACTAAAACATAACATATATCTATAAAATATTCTTTATCCGAAACTAGGATGTTACAATTTTTATATAACATAGCGCTAGATATTTTGAATATTAAAGAGGATCGTGAAAGCATACATGCCCAAAAGTGAAGAGATAAAACTGATTGTGCAATATAGAAAAGACGCAAGTATTAAATGAGAATTGAAGTCTTTCAAAATAAGAGATTTGTTGGACTTGAAGTCCATACAAATGAAGGTGTATTATAAAGCAGTATTTGGTTGAAGTGAGATTATTTGCTATAAGGCAAGATGTATATATAATGATTATTTGCAAAGACTCGCGTTTGATTATTATTAGGTGGTGGATGTAACTATTTGTATTGATAAGTCGGGCAATTTAAAAGATACTTAATTCGCGTCTAATTAATATTGTAAGAGCTCACTTGGTATTGAGATTTCTTGAAGGATATAAAATGTGTGGAGCATGTCCCACGATATAAATGCATGAAGCATATAAGAAAAGTTCTCGAGAACGCTATTTAAGTAAATGAAAACTCCTTATATCGGTTGAAGTAATAATGACATATGTGATACAATCGCCATGATAGTTTATATTGATATTGCTATGAATAATTATATTGTGCACACAGTTTACAAAGAGATTCGGATCTATACATGTTATAATTATGATGTATGACTACATCTGGAATTCGTGATGAGATTCTACATGCGATTGAATAGTCATATAAGTAATGTGAAAGGAAATACCTTTAAAAGACATAAGTTTCATCTTGAGTTATATATCTACCATGTGAAGGATAAAATCTTCGCTCACTAACAACAGTTATGCATTGAGCACTGAAATGGTTAAGAGGTAACTTTATATTGATATTACCCCCTTTGACAACCAAAAATGATTACAATATTAGTGGTAATGAAGTACCTATTTTGATTGATATTGAAGCATTGAGTTGCTTATATGAGATGTTATTACTTTCGAGATGTTAGATATGATTGATATCTCATCATTATAGGGATATTTAGTTGATCATCATATTAGTCGATCACAAACCATATATGTATTGTGAAGAGATGACATTTGCCAACTCAAGGACCTTAAGTGATGTGATCATCAAGAGGAGAAATACGCGTTACACTCTTTTTCCTTTGACCGCGGTTTTGTCCCATTGGGTTTTTCTGACACGGTTTTTAATAAGGCAACATCCCCATGCGTATTGAACATTTATGTACTCTTTTTTTTCACTAGATTTTTGTCTCACTGAGTTTTATCTAGTAATGTTTTAACGAGACATAATCTTTTAAAGAACATCTAAGGGGAGTGTTAGGAATAATTATAGTGTGGATGTCCATATCTTTAGAATATATTTGTATAATATTATAAGATTTGTTTTTTGGAAAATACCCCATATTTTAACTATAAATATACCTCTATATGAGATGAATAAAATACAATTTTTTATTCTCTTTTCTTTATCATTTTTGTTCTCTTATTGTTATTTGTATTATTTCACAACACATATAATATTTTTATTTTATTTTTGGGTGACTTATTAGTTATTACTAATACTAACTATGCCAATCATCCCCTGACAATAGTTAAGATTTGGTGTTTGTTTTAGCTTATATATTAGAATTACATATTTATTTGAATTTTGATAAACTTATAACTCCTCATAAATCTTTGTTTTGGATTATGCCTTATTTTACCTTATGGCTTACTTATAGAAAATAACTTACAGGCCATCAAAATTAAATTTATTGAAATTTAAAATTTTTATGTAAATTCATATGACCAAAAGCTTATTAGTCATACTTTTTTAAGTTTTAAGTTTTAGAAGATTTAATCTCAATCATCCTTTTTCTTAAATTAATATACACCATCAAATATAACTTATAAACATTTTAATACTAACTACACCGTATCAAAATCAACTTTTATTAAAATGTAAAATTCAAAACAGGTTGAGTTATCTTTAAACATAACACAATATTTAATGACTTGAAACTTTTATTAGTTTAAAAAAATAAAAAATAAAATGTGTTTCTATAGAATTATAAATAAAAGTTAACATATAAAACGTTCAACGTAATTCGAAACTTTCACATGATCTTAACTTTATAATATGCTTATCATTGCTATTTCGTTATGTCACTTTAAATTATAAACTACTAAAAGTATTACTACTTTAAGTCTATTTTTTTAATTACTTGAAATTCAGTTGGATCATCATAATATTGTTTTATTTGTTGTCGTATAGTGCGAAGACGTCGCTAGTATAAGCTAAAACAAAACAAATATCTCTAAATCGGTTTGAAGTCATGTTTCACGTTGTAGATATATTATTCCAAATCAATTATGTTTGGTTGTCAAAGATAACGTGATTGTACAACAACAACAAAATAAGATTTTATTTTATCAAATTTTTATTTCTTCTAAAATAAATAATACACCAACTTGGCCCATCTGTATCAATTCACATGCCTATTAAACAAAAAATAGTTTGTATAAGATAAATCTAATATATAAAATAGTCTATAACATCTAGAATCGATGTACCGACATAAAAAATTTACAGAGTTTTAAAATTCTTTGAGATTAAAATCTAGATAAGAATTTTATTTAAAAGAAAAAATAAACTTATGTTGTCTAACATACATCTTATTTTCAAACTCGTGAGATGTTGTGAGGAAAATTTTTTATAAAAAATAAAATTATATTAAATTATATATGTTGGTTTGGTCATGAGATTAATTAATAGATAATTTCTCTAAATTATAGTTTAAATTTAAATTATAGGGAATAAATATAAATTAATATATATTTGGAAAGTTTAATATTTGTTAAGTAAAGATGAGTTGATAAATTAGTAGATGTTACAATTTCTCAAGATTTCTACTAGCGAATTTCTTTTATGGAATAATTTTCTTATTTTTTTCTTTTATCATTTAATGAAAAACTTTGTAAAATAATATAAAAATAAATAACGTAACGTAAATAACAAAATTTATTTATGTTTTCACATTAGTAACTAAAATTAGTTTAAATTATTTATTCTTACATCGGTTTTAGTAACTATAGAGGACATTTATTGATTTAGAAAGATTATATTTAATTTAAAAAAACATATATATTTAATTTGAAAACAGACTGATAAAAACTTGATATATGGGATTATTTAATTTATTTATATTTGTTTTCTATATTATCTAATATGATACGATATGATATGATATAATATGATATGATGGGCCAAATGTCTTATGTCAAAGATTTTAATTTATTTCTCATCACACATATCTTAATTATATTATACAACATTTTCTTTAAATTTTACAAAAATTTCAAATTTAAGTAATTGAAATTACTAATCTATCCCTTTTATACATTTTACAAAATTTATCATTTAAAACAATTTACAACTAGTGTAATACTCGGGCCTTACCTGGTCGAACTATTGTTTTTTTCTTTCTATATTGTATCGGCCCGAATGCATAATTATATCAGCCTAAATGCATAATACCCCACAACAAAATACATACACATTAGTCACTAAGGTTGTTGATTCATGAGTTTTTTATTGTTCACACAATGTCAACGATTATTGATTGTTAAGGAGGCAAACAATTGATAGGTTATAGAAAATAACAGAGTTACAATCAAACGCCAACGTAACTATCAGTTACGTAGCGTAACTATCAGTTACGCAGCGTAACTGTTTGCCAATAGTTACAGTAGCGTAACTATTAGTTACGTAGCCATGAAAAGAAGTTATATACATGGATGGTCATGTAACTATCTATCTACATAAGTACATAACACATGATTGACATAATATACTGTTGGAGCATAAACGATTATGTTTGTAGTTTGTATTTAGCTTAGAACGTGGCATGTAGTATGGAGGTATTTAGATCGAGTTGTAAAGTCACGCTGCAATTTTGTAACTGATAGTTACATTACGTAACAACAGTTATGCCAGCGTAACTATCAGTTATGCAACGTAACTGTTTTCCAATAGTTACGTAAACAGTTACGCTCCGTAAATGATATTACGTAGCGTAACTATCAGTCATGTAGCATAACTGTTTCCCAATAGTTACGTAGCGTAACTATTAGTTACGTAGCCATGAAGAGAAGTTACAAAACGTATTTTCTAATCAATGGCTTAACTGATAGTTACGTTGGCGTAACTTGCGACAACCGCCTAATTTTTAGGTGAAACTTTGTGCTTACATCCTTGTGAATCTGTTCTTGTTCTTAACCGTTGGTTACTGTGAACGTGTCTGTGTCGGAATCAATACCGGAATCTATAAATGGACCATTATACCAAGAAAACGCTTAATGAACTTGCCTAAGTTCATCCCTAAACAAAACGCAAACTGGCAACTAACGAAAATACTTAAACAGCAACAAAAACGATTTTCGACTCAGTTTCGCTAGCGAAACTGTGGTGCTGATTCCCACGTATTCATGAATTTTGATTGGCCAACATTTTCTGACTTTTGCCCACGTGTCAAGCTCTTATTGGACCCCAAAAATGACTGGAAATTTGAGTTTTGGCTATAAATACCCTTCTTCTCCTTCTTTCTCCTATTTTGCTTCAAAAACACACATACACACACACACTCAATTAAGCTATTACAGACACATTTCAGCAAGAAAAACAGAAGAAAACCACCATTAAAATCGTCCATAAATCAAGGATAGCAAAAGGTTACACTTAAAACGGGTTTTACAAAAAGTCTCAAACGATTTTGAAGCTAAAATCACCATCAACGAAGCTTTAAACCTCCATCCGTCTTTTCTTTCGGTAAAACTTACTTAAACCTTATGTCTCTATTGATTAGACTTATTGCATGTACGATCAAACCATTAAAAATGTGTTTTTCAAAGATTTGAGATTTTTAACCCATTTACATACAAACGTGTCATTGATAAAACCTAACTTTCGTGGCTTAAAAGTGACTATAAACTGCCTATTTTATTGTGTTTTTGAAAGACCTACAAGTACATATCAAATTTTACCATCAAATATGAGTTTACGACGCCGAAAACGAGTTTTTAACCGAAACAGCCCGTCAGTTTCGCAGCGAAACTAACAGCTTCCAGCGAAACTGACAGTTTCGTTGAGGTAACTGTCATCAGACCCCGAACCCTTACCGAATTCGCTGTAAAACGTAACACATAACCCGGGTATGTCACGTATTGGTCCAGAACAAACTGTAATGACTTTAACTAATACAAAATGACATTTGAACACATGAACAACGACACTTATTCGATATCTTGGTATTCCTTTAGGGTTTCCGTGATTCCCGACACGTTCCGACCGCTCTTTTCGTATTTGTACTACTCTTCGCAATCCGTGAGTTACATCCCCTCTTGTTTACTGTATTTAAATAACTGTTTTGGGGGAAACATGAGATCTAATTGTTTTGTGAACTTGGAACATTTTATGAACTTTGGAACTTATATGCGTAAACTATTTGATTGCCACTGTTCGGCACTATTTTACTTAATGGCTTGCCCCCTTTATTGGCATTGGTTCAGAACTATGATCAATTGTATATGCTTCCAACCCTTGATAAGAATATAACGCGATTCATAAGTGCCTACTATCATTTTGAAACAAAATTGCATTAGTTCCCGGTTTTAGTTCTTCACACACTATTAGTTTTGTTAAGCCATTTAGTAACTATAGTTATCGATACTTAGGAAATAACCGTTCCTTGCTTAGGCGGCAGATTAAGTACATATTACTATGATCAGAAATACTCCTCGTAGATAGTGCGGGGTAAGGGGCCTCACGTTTGGTTAATCGGTTTAGTGTGTACACTTATGTTATATTATGCCAAGTGGTTGATACAATGTTAATCATCTGATACTTTATTTACGCATATACTATTTTAGCGATTAAATCCGCAACTATTATTTTACAAGTATTGTTCTACTTGCTTTTGTACAAACTATTAAGGTGTTGTTACACCTCGTTGCCATAGGAACTTTTAAAGTATATAAATATTTCAAGCGCCGCTCCGCTTCTTTTCTTTTAAGAAATCTTACCACTTATATATTGATCGGAAACTTTGTCGAGAACTTGAAAACTGTAACTCACTCACTACTTTATGTAGTTGACACTTTATCTCATGTTTCAGGAAACCAAGTGTAAGCATGAAGTGCATGGCATGGACGGGTCAGGATGGTCACGTGAGACACGAATTGGGAAAAGACTTGTCTTATTATTTTGGGAATGTTTGTTAAACACTTAAATCTTGTATTGTTATTTTGATACGTTAAATGCTTGGTTGTATTTTCGAATTTGTAAACTTTTAATCTCTATTTTAATGACTTGAAATCGTTATTTTTTGTTATAACCCGGGGTGTGACAGACTTGGTATCAGAGCACAGGTTATAGTGAAAACGGTTTTAAAAATTTTTAAAATTTTCGAAACCAAACTATAACCAAGGTTTTTCGGAAAATCATTCTACGGGTTCAAACTTTAGTGGATTAATTCCGCAATTGCATGATGTTTTTTTTTTTAACTATGCATGATTTCATCAACCATGCCTAGTTCAAAATAAATTATGCAAGAACGGAACGTAATTGCTATCGTTAACGATTTTAGAGTCAAAAAATTCCCGGTTTTATAGAAAACATGGGTTTATACGGGAATACTATTCTGTAAATATATTTAATTCTTTTTTGACCGAACGGGAAATTATTAGACGTCACTATTAAAAAAAACAAAATGTCCTGAAAAATTTGACTTTTGTTATGTTCGCAAATGAGCTTAAATTTCAAATGAGTCAAATTACCCCAATGGGTTGAATGATCCGAACGGAAAAGATTTTGCGATGGTGTTTGTTTCACGAAATCTAGAAAAAATTGAGTGAATTTGAATTGAATTCCTTTTCCATAACATGTTTGTTTGAAGTTTATGACGGAATTTAAATCCGTTGGAATCTAAATTTTTCTTTACTTACAAATTTGAGATTCCTTAGGGTAGTGGAGAAAAATTGAGAAAATCGATCATATGACATAATAAGTATTATCGCTGAATGGTCGAACCATAAATTGTTACCACAACATTCTTTTTATATTGTCTGAAGAGCCGAATTTTAAACTATTACACTCCACATATATGTAACGAGACAAATGATAAATTATCATAAATCATTACCCCACTGTAAGTTGTTGAATATGATTTTTCTTTCATCCGTTGTATTGCACGGATAGCAAACTAGTCTAAAATAAATACTCTCGTGTCATAGACAGTTTTAATAATAATTGATCAACAACAAAATTGTATATATATCTTTTATTTTATGTATATTTTCTTTTTACCACATAATTCTTTATGTATATTTTCTGTTTACTCGGACTCAAATTCACAAGGTTATTACAACAAAAAAAATATCATTTTTATACATTATTTTTTTCATATTTTTAATAAATATGTGTAGTTTTTTATTAATTTATTTACACTTTTAAGTGTATACTAAATTATTATATTTAAGTGAACAAATATATATTAAATTTACAATTTTGGGTTTTTATAAAAATATACTCATTTAAAAGCGTGTAAAAATGTATCAATTCTTCACATTTAAAAGTGCAAAAAGGTTTTATAACACCTAATTTCTACATACTTTTAAAAAGTGTAGTTTTCTTTTACGCGGATAAAATTAAGTATTACAAATTTCTTTTCCCATTTTTAAATGTGAAGAAATGTACATTTCTACACACTTCTAGGTGTATACAATTTTTTAAGCAATCAAAAGTATATAAATTTAATATTTCTTCACACTTATAAATATAATAATTTTTTCACACTTAAAAGTATGAATAAATCAACAAAAATACTTAAAAGTATGAAAAAAAAAGTTTATAAAAAAGATATTTTTTTTGTAGTATTGTTTAGAAAATAAATATCATCTACATCCAATATAATTTAACGTAATTAAGGGGATTATAAAATTGATGAATATTTGGAATTAACTTAAGTTTAACAATATAAATATAAAAAACAAGGGTGAAGAAAGTAAAATAATTTAAAATTGTCATGGACACACTCTGCACAAATTAATAGCTAGTAAATGGGTATATCTTACTTTCTAGGAAAACCCTCAATCGTTTATAGTGTAAGAAATCATGTTTTTTAATATGTTACGTGTGTCGATGAATAAATAATTAAATATAATCCAGCTATGGTTAGCAACTTATAATTATCTTTGTAATTGTTTAATGAAAATAAAATAACAATAAAATTAATTAAGCAAATGGAAAATTGGAAACAACTCTCAACTACTCCACAGACCACGGGTTCAAAAGGGTGATGGCTTTTGGCTCAACTTGGTTTTGTTAAATATCTTTCTTTCATATAATTACTATTTCTTTTTTCTCATTGGACCAACTTTGGCTTTACATATATAAAATACAAGATTTTCTGCTTAAAATTTTAATATATATATTATATCTAAATTTATAGTTTGATAATTACAACTATAATTTTTTAATACGAAAAGGGTTCATATAT
The DNA here is from genome assembly GCA_910822075.1 of Senecio squalidus. NCBI lineage: Eukaryota > Viridiplantae > Streptophyta > Magnoliopsida > Asterales > Asteraceae > Senecio > Senecio squalidus. Next base: position 32,263,473 of record CAJVGC010000590.1, read on the forward strand.
ATTAAAGTTTTTATTGTATTTGTATTCTTCTAGCACAAGTTTTAGATCGGGGAGAAACTCGGTTCGTGATTTTTTGGATCGAACTAATTAAAAATAGTTTATTAGCTTTAATTGAATTATTAATTAATAAACTTTTGAAAGGAAAATCTCACTAAAGAGATTTTAAAAACATCATGAGTTTTTTTTTTTCTGGTCGAACTTAACTTCAATAATGTAAAAGAACATAAAAAAAAAAAATAGTATAACCATATTACACAAGATCACAAAGTACGGTAATCTATGTACGTATATGTTAATCCCTATTGAAAGCAAGCATTACTAATCTTTTATCTATCTAAAAAATAAGGAAAAATAATTTGTGTAGGTCTTTAATTTGTTATAAAATATTTTTATGTATCATGTATTCTTAAACGTTCTATTTAGTATCATATATTGACTAATTTTGTTTATTAAGTATATATTTAACATTTTACCTACAAAATACTGACATGTAGCCAGGTTAATTACATTTTTGTCCACCTCACTTGTCACGTAGGAGTATAGTAGTTGACCTATTTTTTCATTTCCCTGTTTAACCCAAATGACAACCCGTTTTTTATACCCAATTTATCAAACCCGTAATTTTCTTTCAATCTTCATCACAGCGACAATGGAATTGGTTCCCCGTTTTTGTGATTGTGGATTCGAAATCCACCCTCATACATCTTGGACAAGCATTAATCCACGAAGGAGATTCATCAATTGCCCCGCAATTGTTAGTTGTCTAATTTTTAATTATGTCCCAAATTGAACACAAAATTGAATTGTTTCCAATTAACATGATAAAGAAAGGAAATGCAAGTTGTATATGTTTATCGACGAAGAAATCCATAATCATTACTACAAGAAACTGGTATTTGATCTTCATATTGAATTGCAAAGACGTAGGGCAAGTAGTGGAAATGCAACTTATGAAGAGCTTAACGATTCAAGATTGGAAATGAACAAAATGATGCAAAAGTTGACAAATGCAAAGTCAAAGATTGTAGTTTATGAGAAATTGGTTGTGAATATGTCGTTTGTTGTTGTTTTTTTTAGCAATTGGAGTAGGTTTCCTTATTAGGTTTTAAAAGGTTGTCTGTAAAGAAGTTTTAGCAAGTTGTAATGTTTTCTTTATAATGCAAGTTCTAATTTATGATAAAACCACAACAACAAACAACACTAACTTGAAAATGGAAAAACAGTTACATACAATACCAAAACTGCTAATTGACTTATAAAGTCAACTCCATACCATCATTCAAGTACATATAATACAAGCTTTGTTACCATCATTCATCTACATCAAAATTGCTAATTGGCTTATAAAGCCAACTGCACACAATCCTAAAGGTTATCATCCTAAATACCACACAAGTACATACTACATGCCACCCTAAATACAAAAAGACATTGTTTACAAACATCCTAAATACCAAACAAGTACATATTACTTTCCAAGGTCAATTGCATTGTCTTGTGCATCTCCTGGTCCCTTAACTTGCTTTCCCAACTTCATTTTCAAAATTCTTTCACTTGGTGGTCTTTTCTTGACATTTACTTTCTTTGATGAGCTTGAATTCTTCTTCTTTGGTGTTACATCTTGTAAAGACCGACTGCAGAAGGGTTCCCGCCTTCCCAAATCTATCTCTTCACTTTCATTCCCAACCTGAACTTGAACATCCACCTTGGTTTGAGTTTCCTCCATATCAACCTGTTTTTGTACTGCAACATGTACCTCTTCTTGAGTGACTGGAAATGGAACATTCGGAGGCCACACAAGGAATGATACCCAATTCTTACCTCTCCCTTCAAAGCTTTCACCAGTAACTGGATCAATACACAAGCCACTTCCCCACCATGAAGGTAAAGGTCTATTAATAGGACCTAAGTAGTATATTCACATATTAAAAGACTGTACAATAGTAATCATAACTATAAGTAGTATATTTACCTTTCTGATATTTTGCATTTGGCCTTGGGACACCTGGAGCACTTGTTAGACCCAACCCTACACCTTTATTTTCCCCATGTGATAAACCTAAGAAGAAATGTTATGGATTTGACCCTACCAACAAAAATACCTTGAACTGGTCCAACACCCATCAAAGCATCAACAGTTTCCCTATATGATGAAGTTGAACCAAAACTTGAACCAACTCCCTGCATGCTTGTAGTAGAACCAATACTTGCATCTGAGCCTATGACCTGACCAGTACTTGCACCCTCTTCACTAACACCACTGCTTGCAAAAGAACCAACATTCTTGTTCTTCTTAGGTGGTGTTTTAGGGTCATTTGTACATCCTTTCTTGTTATGACCAGTTTCTCAACAATTATGGCAAGTAATAACTGTCCCAACCCTAGAAATTCTTGTGGTACTGCCCCCTCACTTTGAGCTCTAATACTCTTCTTCTTGGGTCTCTCTGACATTTTCCTTGGGAGTGGTGGAAGAGGCTTGTTCATGTTGTTTGGTCTCCAAGTGTTGTAAACATTCAAGTACATTGACTTTTTGAACCAATCTGCCACATAATCCTCTGGGTTTTTATGTAAAGCAAGAATAACTAAACAAGCATGTAGACAAGGCACACCTGATAACTGCCACATCTTGCAGCTGCATGTTTTATGTTGTTCATCAACTTTAAAGCCCCTATTGCATTGTATAACCTCCCATTCAAATCCTCCACATAACATAGGAAGCCAAAACCTATGATTAAGAATATATTAAAATACTATAAACATTTTACAAAAAGTTAAACCAAGAATGAAGAGTGAACCTGTGTTGATCCTTCACAATTCCAGTTTCTTTTGTATTGATAGACAAATTGCACCATCCCACTTCAAGCATAACTTTCTCATTATGTTCATCCTTTCCATCACAATCACTCTTATAGCCTCTAACATGGTGATGATTGGTTTGTTCCTCAAAGCCATAATAAGTGAATTGAAGCACTCACTGAAGTCATTCTCAACTGCTTCACAACCTTTATGCAATGTGAAGAAATCCCTAGACCATGTTTTTGGATCTCTCTCAATAAATAGGTTGTGCCCTTGGATTAGCTTGGTGAATCTTGTCCATGATCTTCTGAAATAGCATGATATGATGACTTAGAAGCTGACCAGAAAAGACTTCTAAATTCCACTCCCTGAAT
>CAJVGC010000590.1:32266741-32283879 GCA_910822075.1 Senecio squalidus
CAAAGTGACCCTTCTGTCCACAGTTGTGACAAGTAATTGCTGACATGTCGAAGCCATACTTAGTTTCCTTGTTTGCTCCGATTGGGTTACCAGTCTTTTTCACATATTCTTTAGCCCTCCTGACGAGATTAGCGAAGCCCCACATAATGTCGATTCGTTCCATCTCATCACGATCAATCTGCTCGTAATCCTCCCCAGTTAAGTGTACATTTCCAATTTTACCCTGCAACAGTTGGTCATAAGATCCAACTAAAGCACTCAGCATAGCCATATCTTCATTTACGCTCTCCACATTTCCTTTATGAAAATGCTCGACTTTCAAACTTGTAAACGCTGATTCTGAACTTGCTTGAGCTTGAGACTTCTGAACTGGAGTACTTTGACTTGAACTTGAATGTGAACATCCCAAATGTCCTGTTTGATTTGAAGCATTTGCAGAGAACGCTGTCTTCAGTGGAGCATGAGTAGGAGTGACTGAAGGTGGATCAGCATAGTATAATGAAGGATCTTGAGTGTGTCCCTTTCTTTGAGCACGAAACTTGTCATCCTGCTCCTTCTCTCTTAGCTTAGTAAAAAGATCATTCAAAGTTGTGCGAGCAAGATAGCCACTTTCCTTTAGCATTTCAATATACCCATTCCAGCTGTCTGGCAAAGCATCCGCAAAACATTCTACTCTTTCTGCACCAGTTGTCTCTACCGAATATCCGTTCATCTCGCTAATCAGATGCTGAAAACGTATGATAAGGTTGAATAGGGACTCTCCATGTAAGCAAGTAAAATTGTCGAATTCCTTTTTCAGTGCTCTTCCCTTCATAGATTTCAACTTGTTGTTTCCTTCACAGTCTAACTCAAAAGCATCCCATAACTGCTTCGATAGCTTGTATGTCCTGTATTGATGAAACACAGATCTAGGAATAGCTTGACACAAATAAGAATAAGCCTTTTTCTCTATATCATAACTCTTCCTTTGTTCCTCTGTATATCTATGAACGGCAATAGGGTCTCCATTTTCACTAACTGGTGCGTTATATCCATTTTGAATCATGTCCCACATTTTTGAATCCACTCCTTGGATGTGAATTTCAAATCGAGGTTTCCAGTGTGGATAATCTTCCATAGTGATGAGTTTTGGGACCTTGTTAATGCTTCCAGTTTCAGCGTCATTGATTAGTATTTCAGACATCTTAGTGTTAGAACTTGCCATTGCGTATTCCATCTAAAATTTTAAAATTTGATTCTGTTTCAGGTTCGTGCGAATGAACTACTGCTACGTACGAATGAAAGACTTGATACGTACGAATGAAGATGATTCGTACGAATGAAACAAGAAACCTAAGCTCTACACGAATGAGTGATTCGTACGGATGAACTGACCGATTCGTACGAATGAAATTCCTATTCGTACGAATGACTTGAATTTTAAATTTGAGACTAAACTTAGATTCGCACGGATGAATTTCCTATTCGTGCGAATGTGACCTCTATTCGTACGAATGAAAGCTGTCAAGAACTTGGTTCGTATGCGCCGTGAAATTTTAGGGTTTTGCTAAAAACTCGATCTACAGGTCGATTTTCTAAACCAAAACAATTTCTATTTGCCCAGATCTTAATCTAGATGACTCAGAAACGTTCTAAGACAATAAAAACAAGGTTTTTAACGTAAAATTCCAAATTCTAAGAAACAATCAAAAACGAAAAATCTTAAGAATCGCTAGAAGAACGTTGATTTCTACAACCAACGCTCTGATACCACTTTGTTGGGGTTGTATGGATCTTATAGTCAACGTTATATCGGAAAACCTAGCGGAAATAAGCTTACGATTATCTAGCGAATATGAAACCTTCGGAAACGGAATCTAACCAACGGTTGTTGATATGATCGGACCTAGGGAAGACTATTCGGATGATTGTTTAGACTTTACTAAACGTTTGGAACACTAAGAAACGGAGCAGCAGCAATTCGGTACGCACCACAAAAATAACCAAAAACCTTACCGATGCAGAAACCCTAGCTGGGTATATATAGGCCCAGCTATTCATTCGTACGAATGAGAATTCATTCGTACGGATGAGTTTCTATTCGTGCGAATCACATCTGATTCGTACGAATGGACTATATTAATAAATAAACTGTTTAACTTTCCATTCGTGCGAACGTAACCTTCATTCGCACGGATTCATCCTTATCCGTGCGAATGAGTTTGAATATCATTTAAACATCACAAAACACATATTCGATCAACTCCGATATTCAATCACACAATACAAAGACTGATATAAAACGTTAGTTTACATATGAATCTAGTAACTACATAAATGCACCTACAATTAAAACAAGCGTCAAGATCATTATCATCGTCAATACAGTAGCCCTACACAGCCAACGCTTGATACATTTTGCATGATATTGATGGATTAAAGGGATATATAATTTAAAAATATTTACTTAATAATACAAAACCATGACAAAGGTTTCGGTTTGTAGGTTATGAGCATGTTAATCCGAAAGTCCCACGACATACGAATGGCAATTTGCAATCGACCTGGAACAAAGGACAGCTTCAAGTTCATGTGAAAGTTTGAATCAGACTAAAATCAAACACCATATGTTTGTAGATACTCAGTTTTATGGGTTATGATATGTCCCGTTATCAGTCAATACTTATTCATTAAAGTGTACTGTATGTTACATTATCTTTTGCTCGAACAATCAACAAGTATGTTACCCTATGGTATCAGTTACCAATTACGGTAACATTTTATCAGTTACCAATTACTGTAATCAAAATGATCGAACTGAAAGAAAAAAACATAATAAGAGTTACGCTCTTATAATTGAACTGAAGAATTATAGAGTACAAATCAGTTTACGTAAACCAATATAATCTTGCAAAAGGAATTGAGACTTAATCCTACACTTGTAAGTGTGATTAAATGTTAAAAACTCAAAAAGTATGCACATTTAGGCATCAAGCTGATATGTACCACCAGGAAACCGCAACCATATCAAAATCTTCTTATTCAAAATCCGTAAAGGAATTCATATCTAGCAAAATTATCTTCATACTCTGCAACAGCTTCTTTGATTTGTCCATCAATCCATTTCTTCATATTCTTGTTCTTTTCGCCTGCCTCGGATTTCTTTATACGCCTGTTGTCCTTTGTGCAACTCTTTCTAGATCTTAATACCAACAGGTTAGGAATCTGTTTTTTTTCATCCCACCCCAATATTGTTTCTTCCTCTTCTTCATGTGTGTCATCTTTTCTATCAACACGATTCTGAATGCCAGCTTGATCAGCTACTTCCCTTTTCTGCGCGTATTTAGGTTCATCTATCATAGAAAAAACATTGAAATTGGTTCTGTTGACTTTATTGACTGCTTCTTCTGCACAGTTCTGTGTGTATATAGGTATATCCATCGTTGAAAGAAAATCCCAACGGCTACAATCAGGTTCTGTGACTTCTTCTTGTGTAACTTTTGCACGTTGGTGAGTGTGTTTACGATTGTGTTTACGATCATTCATCTTTGCACCCATATCCCCGGTCCTGCTAACTTTTTCTCTATGTTCCACTTCTCTCAAAGATTTTTCGGTATTCAAAATTTCTTTCTCGTCTTTACAATTTATACTCTCCGCTTTTAGCTGGTTCACATACCGACATCTACAAGTTATATTTGCTCTGCACAAATCAAAGAATGTTTAGTAAAAGCATTTTTAAAAATTTCAAGTATACAACTATTGCAAACACGAGAACTTACTGTATCATATCCACTACATGGCCACGAGATATGATGAACTCCTGCATCTTTAAATTCCCCATTGCTTCTTGTTCTAATCTCTTTGATTCTTCTTCAATCTTTCGCATCTGTCTTTTTCGTTTTCAAGAGCCACTATTTTCTCGAACTCTTCTTTATCGGTCGCTTTCTTTAATTCGAGAGCTGAAGTTAATCTTTTGTCCAGTAATATACTCATCTAATTAAAAAAATTATTTAGTTCAGCCGCTTGTAATTGCCACACAAGTTCAAAATAATCCACAACTAAAATTAAAAGTAGTACCTTATCAAGATCTCCAAGTGATGCCACTTCTTCATTTACACAACGGATACACGGTTTGAAGCTCCTTCATTGCAGTAGCCAAAATATCTTTTGTGCATACACTTCTTGAGCACGCTAAAGAGAACAACATATAAGTAAGCTCGTTAGCAAACCCATAACCTTAAAACAATTGGTACACCTTTGCTAAATTGTTCGCAGGTATATACATGTACTAAAAAGTTCAAATTAAGTGCAAAATTTTGGCGTTATAAAGTTATCGACGTAGAAATAAGTTTTATATTTTTATTACAAGTTTGAACAACTTGACAAGAATTTGCATCGTTTCCACCCCTTAACAACATGGTTGTGCCCATTAATATTGCATATCTGTTATACGATTGTGAGGCAGAAAACATAAGAAATACCTTTTCATTTGCTTCCTTTGTACGTTGTTTCGCTTGTTTATTTCCTCCATCATTGCAAGATATACGGACTAGTCCTTCTAGCTTTATCAACAGCGTCATCCGCTATTTTCTCTCTATGTTCCACTTCTTTCAAAAGGAAACGAATTTTATCCATTATTGAATTCAAGGTGTCCTGCAAAATAATCATTTTTTAAAAACTATAACTTACATAGTTTCCGAAAACTACCTTAAATTAAAAGATTACAGTTTATATTTACTATTATTGTACCTTCTTATTTTTAGCATCTACAATAGTATTGTCAAGGGTGATCACGTTCTCCAAGATTATCGAATTGTCCTCGGGAGTAGCCTTTTGAACTCGAATGCATCCTTATAAGTCATGGTGTTAGACTGATTATAGAATTCCATCTCAACTGCAGTTTCCTTCTACATAGATCAAGAACAAAGCAGATTTTATAAGGTTTTTACAAACTAACAGTCTTTCATACAAAAATTCATTCGTATAGTATAACTTAGTTGAAAGTTAATAAAAGTGGTTTCGAACCATTTAAAACCATTAAACCAAATAAAATCGACAAAGCTGTATGCGTACCTAAGAAATCGATTCAGTTAATCCTTAACGTTTTCTTTATACAAAGTTAGGGTTATTTATGGCAACTTAATTACATATATATAGACATAAAAAAACACAAATAGATCCTTCAATTTTATGACATTTTCCTCTTGTATCCTTTTACTTTTACTATTATTTTCAATTTTTACCTAATAATGTAGCTGTACATTTGTACACAAACATAACCTTACAATAATTTTAAACAAATACTTTTATTTAAGATTTATAATACCATTTTGTTATGTATGGGAATTACAATAATTTTTTTTCTTTTTTTAAACGGCTAAGATTATATATTAAAAAAAAAAAATCGTTAACAAAGAGATAGCAGCTCATTACAAAAATTGCAATAAAAGTATGACACAAATACCAAAAGGACTAAAAACAGCCACCAGCCAGTCAAACCAAGAAAATGCTAAACATTTGTGTCTCTTTGGATTCATAGAAACGAATTGACGTAGATGTCATCAAGAACTTTGTTTGGTTTGGAAATTACAATATTTACTTGTATCATTTTTTTTTAACGACATTTGTATTTCAAACAATCCCCTAGCAAGTAATTAGAGGAAAAAAAGTTATACAAATGAAAGAGATCGAGAGAAGTCGGGTATGCAAACCAAACAATGAAATCTAATGAGATAAACTTTATCGTATTGCTAACCCACAAATAAGGCAAAATTCTATATCATCACTTAGGGTACTAAGGGTATCCTTCCCCAGTTCCCCGGCCTTTTCCATTTAAAGATGACTTTGTTTCGAAATTTCCAAATGTCGACAAGGTAGCATGCATGGACTACCACATTAAAGCATATCCAAAGATTAGAAGTGAGAGCAAAACGGTCGACAAATAGAATGATATTACTAAGGTCATTTAATATAACGTTATTAAGGGACCGTCATTGACAAACCCCTTTCCATAAGTGTCTGGCAATGACACACTCAGCAAATAAGTGAAACTTTGTATCTTGGGCTTCATCAGATATATGACATCGAGTAGAATGCAAGTCGAGGTTTCTTTCAACTAGGTTGACTCGAGTTGGCATTCTAAAGTTTGCTAACCTCCTACAAAAATATTAATTTTGATAGGAAAAGAATTTGACATCATATGGGCTAAAAGTTTTAATTGAAAACTAGAAGCTAAAACTTGTATTTCGATTCTTTATTTTTTAAAAACAAACTACTTGAAAAATATTTTTACGTTAAGTTTTTTCTATCAAAATAAAAACTCAAATTAGTTACATCCAAACAAAAGCTTTAGATATAAAAAGCTTATATTATTAAAATTTAAATAAAGCGTCTAAAAGACCCTTAAACTAATACTAAACCTACATGTAGTTTTGCTTATTTTAAAACTAAGTGGAATAAAGTAAAACCTTAACTTATGTGAGAATACTAAACTTAATATGAAGCTAATTCGAAGCACACGCATAGTTTTGCTTATTTTATTAAAGGAGGTTAAACAAACGAATAATGATAAATGTATCTGATTAATATACATTATTTGATCATAACAAGAATTTTTTTTAACCCGTATGTTGCGATGGAGTTAAAATTATATAGTAGTGTTGTCTATTTGAAGTTTAATAAGATCATATTTTTCTTTTTCTTTTTTATATTTTGTTTTTGAAAACAAAATATTATACACATATTTTTTAGGTCTAAGATTCAAACATTAATAATTATAATAATATAATAAAAATACTTTAACTAAAAATTTGTTATGAAACAAAAAAATAAAAAGTCCTTAAAATTTTGATGGTTTTTTTTGTGTGTGTATAGATAATTTAAACATTATAAAGCAATTTTTATTTTGAATTTATCCATTGATGTTAATTACGTGTGATTTAATCTTTAAAATTCTATATTCACTAGAAAAAGGGGAAAATAAATCATCAAAAACATATACCATAACTTCTCTAATAAAAGAAGAAAATAAACGATATAATCAGAGGCGAGTTTAGTATAGAGCAAGGCAGGTCCTCGGACCTATCTTAATTTTCGAATCGTTTAGAAACGATATAGACTTTTTTCGTAGGACATACCTAAAAAAATTAGAAGGACCTAGTTAAGATAATTGTTTTTCAAAACCATAACAAAAGATGTGTCAGTGTAGTGGTTACTCCCTTATGAGATATTGAATATTAAATCTTTTTTGGCCAAGGGTTCAAATCTCCCAACACATTTTTTTTATATATTTTTATTAAATGTTGCCTGTTACCCAACACATTTTTTTTGTATATTTTTTTATTAAATGTTGCCTGTTACCCAACACATTTTTTTTATACATTTTTATTAAATGTTGCCTCCTGGGTTGTATAATTTACAAACAATCCTTTATGTTTCTAAAATTATCGTTTAATATTCTTTAATCATAACAATTATTCTTGTTCAGTAATAGCATTCTTATTTCATTTTACCACAATATGTGCCTAAAACTCATAAAACAGAATAAAATTATAAACTTAAAAATTTATCAAGTTTATTAATTATGTTATATGAACCATACATTTTATTTTAAAGTTAGCAAACAACATTGACAATATCATGTTAAATAAACACGATTTACTTATTTCCATATTTATTGTTAAAATTCGTGGAACGTATACGCCTTACATAAACTTATATGAAATATTGTGAGTTAACTACTTAAGCATTGTATTGTTTGTTAATCGGTACTACTTTTATTTTATGTATATTCGTAGTAATCTTCGACCCGACCCGTTTAACATTTCCGAACCGCTCGATCCATAAGTTTTTGTCGTCTAAATTGTTTTAGGACCTACCTTCATTACCATCCTAAACTCGCCACTGTCATATAATAGTTCAATTTATTTCTACTAATGATCAATTGTATATAAATAATTTAATTTAAAAATATCATATAAGTAGATTTTGATATTAGTTTAAATTATTGGATTAGAAAGAATATACAGGTCAAAATGGTAATTTACTTGTCACAGTTTTGTTAACACGCATCTTTATTGAACCATTTCTCTATATAAATAAGAGATAAAACAAATGCAACAAATGATACAAGAAATAAGATGTGGAGTGTTTGATCCAAATTTGTTATGATTAATAAGTTATTACATGTTTAATTATATTTTAATATTCAAATTTTAATCGGATACTGATATTGTTCCAAGTATGCATGTTTAACATCTTAACCACAAAACATTAAACTTGGACTAACATGAAAATATGAATTTGGTGCGGTTAATAGGTTCAACTTCTTAGTTTGGATCTCGGAACCCGACTCATGACATAACATATGTAAATGCATAGGCTATAACAACCGTTCACATAAAGTGTTGACGCCTTAATTGCTTAATACATCTTCCTTTAAGAAGTTATTGATGTTACCTACAAACTACCGACAAGATCACGCTCAATAAGCTACCAAGAAAACATGGATCTAAGCAACATTCCTTTTTAAACCTAAGGCCTTTAATTTCTTGGCAAATAGCTTGTGTATACTTCCAACTTGACACCGAATTCTATTGTTTACACCGGATTCACAAAAGTTCTATTGAGTACCATATATTGACTAATTTATTCTTTCGAGTACACGTGGTGACCTTTTACCTACAAAATGCTGACGTGTAACCGGTTAATGATATTTTTGTCCACGTAAGCTGCCACGTAACGTGTTATTTGATGACGTGTATCCAAGTACCTTTCAACATCTTAAAAGTCAAAGAAATTTCCTAATACATACATACATATACAACTTTCTCTCTCTCCTCTCTTTAAGATTCCTTTCTTGTCTCTCTTAGTTTATCCTATCCCTTCCTCAATCTCTCTCTCTGTTGGAGAGGATATATATCACCTTCAAACCCAAATTAACATTATTATACACAATTATTATTCGTACATTATTACTAAGAACATAGATTATACAGAAAATGTGACGAATAATATACAACAAAATGGAAAGTTACAACAGATTTACAACAGTTCAAGCTTGATTTTTAGGATTGGTTATTGAAGTTTTGTTTAGGTCTTCTTTGTTAAAATAAATATAACTTGGATTACCGTTGCCACCGTAAATCAATTCCGGCGGATTCGACGGCGGCGGAATCGGGTAGAACATGTCCCTTAATTGTGAAGAAAGTGGATGATTCCAGGGTTTGATTGATTGAATTAATTTGGGAAAGGAATAATTTTTTGAGATTTTGGATTGTGAAATTGGGGGTTAGGGTTAGATTTTGAGTGTGATTTTGAGTTTGGGTTTGAATTTTATGTTTGATTTTGAGTTTGTGTTTTGATTATGTTTGGATTTATGTTTGATTAGGGTTTAATAGAATTAAATTTAATTTTAGAAAACAAATAAATTATAAAAAGGAATATTTTAGTAATTTAAAGTAAAAGAAAAAAATATATGTCATCCTACGTGGCAAAGCAACGGGTAACCGGTTCTAAAGGTTAAACGTGTACTCGAAAGAATAAATTAGTCAATATATGGTACTCAATAGAACTTTTGTGAATCCGGTGTACACAATAGAATTCGGTGTCAAGTTGGAAACATACACAAGTCATTTGCCCTAATTTCTTATACTCCCACTAAGACACAAATCATCAACGATCTTTAAGATAACAAGCAAAATGCAGAAAAACACATACAATTTGAAAACTTACAAGAGGATGATTCGCAAAACAAACGTTATTGGTGAAGTAAATCTTAAAATATGCTTGTTTATTTGAAAGCATGATTTTTCAACTTACAATTTAGGAGAACACATGTTAAATTACATAATACATACGAGTATAACACAAAACGAATGGAAAGTAATTCAAATTCAGTACAAGATCCCAAGACACAGGACTAGATACACTTCGTAGTTTGGTTTTTGAGTACCACTTTTAGCACTAAAATATAACGAACTTAGACCTAGTTGACGGCAAGAATTTTTACATTTCAGTCAACAAGACTCTTTTAATTAAGTTGTCCAATTTTAGTTTTTCTGAACACGTTGACCACTGTGTCAACCTGCATAAATTCTGTGCATATAAAGGTATAACCGTCATAGCATAATCTACTATCTACTAAAACATAATATCCGGCTACAAAATCTAAATTCAGAGTACAAAATATATATATAGTACTTGAAAAAAAGGTATATACTTCTACTCCCTAACTTTACTTGGTTGTTCTAGTAGTGACATATATTCATACTAAATTAAAATAGTGGCGGGTCGGGCCACTTTTTGTGTTTGAGAACATGTATTTTCACATGGCGTATTATAAGTCTTGAAAAGCAGGGAAAATAAATCTATCTTCAAAGGTATAAAAAGTTAATGTATCGTCTTGAAGACATATTACTCAACACGTATTATACGACCTCCTAGAATAAAAGAAATGACGGATTCTCACCTAACCCAACTTAGAAGTCCAGAATCGTATTAGTAGTTACAAGTTACAACTTGTTCTGTTGTTTGTTACTTTCACTTGCACAACAACATAGAGCAAATACTTATGCAGTCATGTACACCATATCACGTAATGTTAAAACCCCTGTTCGGCATCTCAGGATATTAAGTGGGACACTAAGAACAGTTTAATAGTTTGATAACTAGATGCTAACTAGTCCTTACGCAAAACCTAACGATTTATGTATGGAACATATGAAACCTCAAGAGAAACTAGTTCTTAAATAGACGTACACATATAAACAACATACATGAAGAAACACATTATTTAAAATTGATAAACTTAAAAAGCAGATGGAAGATGATTAACGTCTTAAACTTGAAAGAATACTGCTAGGGAATGATCTCCATCTGTCCCCTGTGGTTTTTCAGAATCTCGACCATAGCTTCACTATATGCAGCCTGAAGTTTATGATCATCATCATCGTCATCTAAACCCCTTGAGAGAAAACTATAATCTCCATCATCAGGAATACCCTTGCTCTCAAACAAATACCGAGTTACATTCTTCCTCTCAAACAAATACAGAGTTACATTCTTTCATTACATATCTTTTGCTCGAACAATCAGCAAGTATGTTACCGTATGGTTAATAGTTACCAATTACTGTAATCAAATTCATCTTGTATTCTTCTTCATAATCTCACTACAGATAAAATGTATGTATTTTGGATAAAAATGCAATGTTTTGTCATGTTGCAAAGCAAACATAAAAAAGTATGATCGCTTTGAAAAAAAAAAAACATAATAAAAGTTACGCTTTTATAATTGAATTGTGGAATTATAGAGTAAAAATCAGTTACATCAACCAAATTAATCTTGCAATGGAACGGTAGACTTAAGAATCCTAAACTTGTAAAAGTGTGATTACATGTTAAAAACTCAAAAGGTATGCACATTTAGGCATCAAACTGATTTGTACCACCAGGAAACCGCAACCACATCAAAATCTTCTCATTCAAAATCCGTAAAGGCGTTCATATCTAGCAAAATCATCTTCATACTCTGCAACAGCTTCTTTGATTTGTCCATCAATCCATTTCTTCATATTCTTGTTCTTTTCCCCTGCCTCGGATTTCTTTATACGCCTGTTGTCCTTTGTGCAACTCTTTCTAGATCTTAATACCAACAGGTTAGGAATCTGTTTTTTTTCATCCCACCCCAATATTGTTTCTTCCTCTTCTTCATGTGTGTCATCTTTTCTATCAACACGATTCTGAATGCCAGCTTGATCAGCTACTTCCCTTGTCTGCGCGTATTTAGGTTCATCTATCATTGAAAAAACATCAAAATTGGTTCTGTTGACTTTCTTGACTGCTTCTTCTGCACAGTTATGTGTGTATATAGGTATATCCATCGTTGAAAGAAAATCCCAACGGCCACTGTCAGGTTCTGTGACTACTTCTCTTGTAACTTTTGCACGTTGGTGAGTGTGTTTAGGATCATTCATCTTTGCACCCATATCCCTAGTCCTGCCAACTTTTTCTCTATGTTTCAATTCTCTCAAAGATTTTTCGGTATTCAAAATTTCTTTCTCGTCTTTACAATTTATACTCTCCGCTTTTAGCTGGTTCACATACCGACATCTACAAGTTATATTTGCTCTGCACAAATCAAAGAATGTTTAGTAAAAGCATTTTAAAAAATTTCAAGTATACAAGTATTGCAAACACGAGAACTTACTGTATCATATCCACTACATGGCCACGAGATATGATGAACTCTTGCATCTTTAAATTCCCCATTGCTTCTTGTTCTAATCTCTTTGATTCTTCTTCAATCTTTCGCATCTGTCTCTTTTCGTTTTCAAGAGCCACTATTTTCTCGAACTCTTCTTTATCGGTCGCTTTCTTTAATTCGAGAGCTGAAGTTAATCTTTTGTCTAGTAATATACTCATCTAATTAAAAAGAATTATTTAGTTAAGCCGCTGGTAATTGCCATACAAGTTCAAAATAATCCACAACTAAAATTAAAGGTAGTACCTTATCAAGTTGATCTCCAAGTGATGCCACTTCTTCATTTAACACAACGGATACACGGTATTGAAGCTCCTTCATTGCAGTAGCCAAAAATATCTTTTGTGCATACACTTCTTGAGCACGCTAAAGAGAACAACATATAAGTAAGCTCGTTAGCAAACCCATAACCTTAAAACAATTGGTACACCTTTGCTAAATTGTTCGCAGGTATATACATGTACTAAAAGTTCAAATTAAGTGAATAATTTTGGCGTTATAAATTATCGACATAGAAATAAGTTTTATAAGTTGCATCGTTTCCAAACCCTTATAACAACATGGTTGTGCCCATTAATATTGCATATTTGTTATACGTGTTGGAGCATTATTGTCTGTATTTGTATTCATTTGAACGTGTCGTAGAGTTAGAATGTAATTAGATCGAGTTGTAAAGTCCAAACGCATTAACGAAAACAGTTACGGCAAGTAACTGAGTTACGTTCACGTAACTAGCCAGTTACGTGCGTAACTAGCCAGTTACGCGCGTAACTAGCGAGTTACGTGCGTAACTCTTTTAGGGTTTCGGGTCTAGTATAAATAGCTGGCTCAGAATCTTTAATGCGAGTTGTTGAACATTGTCAGAGCATTCAATACAGAGAATAGTTACGTGAGCTAGGTTTAGATCACGTAATTGTGAGTTCTTGAGTGTTAAAGTCTTGTAATCGAGTGTTTAGGTTCTATTCGTGATTGTAAACAAACACGTAAGCTTAATAGAATCAATCATTTGATTATATCTTCTGTTCTTCACCGTTTTACTTAGAGTTATTGTTTATTCCGCATTCAATAGCTTTTAGGGTTCAAAGGAGGTCCGAAAAGAGGCGACCAACAAGTGGTATCATAGCCTCTATACTTGCTATAGAGGTCTTTGAATCCGTTTGGTGAAGATTTGGGCTGTTTTAGACTAGATCTAGGATTTGGGTAAAGTGTACTTTATTTCGGATTTTTTAGATCTAGGCTTTTCTAGTCGGAGTTTGGAGCTGGGGTTCAGATATTACGTCTACAATTGGTAGTATTAGATATCTGCAGAAGATGGGCACTTAGTTTTGTGTATTTCTACGTTTACGGCGATTTTTGGAAAATTCTTGTTGCTGTCACGTAATTGTCACGTAAGTAAGTTTATTGATCACGAAATTGTCAATTACGCTCACGTAATAGGTCACTTACGCTCACGAAATTCTGGAATTCATCACGTAATTGATCACGTAAGTTGAAAGTTACGTTCACGTAATTCGTTATTACGTTCACGTAACTCATTATTTCGTGCACGTAACCGAGTTTCTGAAATCGTTCGTTTACTCATTTTCAAGCCGTTACTCTGCCCGGTTTTCGTTGGAAACGTTAGGTGGGTGTTAGGTTAGATTTTCGGGTATTCGTCAGTTGCAGATTTTGGGAATTTGTGTGAATTTGTGATGGCTCTAGCTACGAATTCTAATTCGTTCAACATGGAGACAAGCCGTAACCCTCAACTTCCTCCTTTATACAACCCAAATCGCAGTGTAGAGGATTGGATGATGGGTTTTAGGACGTATGTTGCGTGTACTGATCCGGGTATATGGAATCCTATTATCACGAAGTATGAAGCTCCTTCAGACGTGAACGCCACCACCGGTGTTAGAACCTATCGGGCTCCATCTACTTACACCGACGATGAGAAAGCTCTATTTCTCAAAAATCAGAAAGCATTGGGTACAATCCAGTTCTGTCTAACCGATGAGATGAGAGCTATTTTCCGGATGATCGATAATCCACACGATCTATGGAACGCTATAGCGAAGAGATATGGAGGTACAGAGGAAATGAAAGAAGTCAAAGCAGACTTGTTGAGGCGACAATTTGATAACTTCAAATGTGGAGAGAATGAGACTCTAGATATGCTTATCTCGAGATTTAGTAGGTTGATAAATGATCTTTTCGAGTTAAAAGTTGAGTGCAAGCTCAGACCAACTACGATTCTTAGATAGTCTGCCGCCACACTGGGAGTTTCGTGTGCTTCTTTTGAAAGATAAACCGGAGTTGAGAGATACACCTTTGAGGATCTCATTGACAAACTTCGTATAGCCAATCTGCAAATGCAAGAAAAGGCTTATGGTAGCAATACGTTGCTCAGAAGGTGCTAAGGGATAATGCGGGAGTTTGCTTTCCTCTCGGATATCTCAACCAGAGTACCTTCATCCTCCAGTTACTTTACCTCCGACTCTCAATTTCCCCGAATGTTCAAGATAGTCCTCCAGTATCGAGCTCAGCCGATTCACTGTGTCCTTCATGTTCCGCTTGTAGAACTTGCTCATCGAGACGGGAAATGAATACGGCATTTGCGGCTCCCCTCCTAAAGTCTCAAGGGAGAGGAAAGGAAACGGGATTTAGCACTCTAGTTCCCAGAATGTGAGCCTGATCGCCTACAGTCGTGCTTCGTAGCTGCCTATAACGACATCGACGGCAGTATTGCATGCTCTTCTCTCAACGAGGAAGACTACGAGCAGGTTCATCCCGATGATCTCGAAGAAATGGATATTAGATGAACATGGCTATGATGACGAGAGAGGATCAAGGGGTTCCTCAATCGCACAGGAAAGAAGTTTGTTGGGGGCGATAGAAAAAGTGGATGGGTTTCGACAAAGTCGAGGGTAAAGTGTTTTAATGCAACAATTACGGCCACTTTGCTCGTGAATGTGGTCAACACTCTCGTGAAGACCCTCGACATGACCACAGAGAAAGATATGGTCAACAACAACAAGGTCAAGCCTCCCATCAAGGAAGAAGCTATCAACAAGGAGGATATCAAGGTCCAGCATCGAGGAATCTCCGAATTCAAGATGCTGAGAAGGATGCAAGTGCGCTCATAGCTGTGGATAATCGGGTTGATTGGAATGCATATGAGATATCGCACCAAGGATGGATCACCTTGCACTAATGGCTTCTACTTCAGATGATATCGAGACCCTTTTACACCCGTTTGTACACACTGCAGCCGAGCTAGAGGCCCAGCTTCACTGTATGGAGTACCACGCTAGAGAGTTAAGTGTCGAGGTTAATGATTTTAGACTAAAAAATGATGCCCTGTCCAAGAAAAACAGATTTTAACTACTTTTAAGAAAGAAAAACCAGGTTGAAATTTCGGATTTAAAAATTGTTACAACACCCGGACACATTTCAAAGATCCAAGAAGTATTGCTGATGCTCAATGGCCGCTGAAAAATTAATTGTCGCAAAGAACAGAGTGAAATTGACACTCTTCAGGCAAAGTTAGCCTCAAATTGAGCAACTCCAAAAGAAATTTTGGGTCAGTTTAAAATCGAGTGGCACACGGACGAACACTAAGGACAAAGGGTGAGACTGTGGTATTCTATATGCCCCCTCCAATGATTTCACCCCATGCCCATTAGATGGCTCGTCCGTAGAGGTAGTTCAAGACTGCTTCTTGACCTCTGAGGCTCCTAAAGCCGAAGAAACTTGGTCCAGAAGTTAGCATCAGTGACCACTGAGTCTAAAAATCGTCCTAGAACGTCCACCTGTCCAAAGACCTTAAGGACTTAAAAAGAAGTCCATCTCACTGACCTTCAGGAGAAAATTTTTGAGAAGGTCATTCAGCGCCTTGAAAGCCGTCTTATTACTAAGATTGACAAGAAGTTTGAGAACAACTTCATGTGCGAGAAGGAAAACGGTTTTTAAGCAATCCGATTCCAAGCAGGCCGAGTCAAAGTCCACAAATCGAAGTCAAAGGGGTAAAGAAAAGGTTGAGGAACCAATTCTAAACTGTTCAAAACCCTATGTCCACGATTTTCACCAAGGGATGGCTTCTTCTTCTAAGCCTACAAATTTCCCTCCCAAGTGTGCCAGACCAACTACCTTCTCGACCAGCTCCACAGACCAGTGGCACCACCTCGTATTCCATACGTGGCACCACCTCGTGTTTCCACACGTTGTCTCAAGTAGCAATTCAAAATGAGAAGATTCAAACTTCTCCATCTCATATGGACATGTCAAATGATCCGAGAACTTGCTACTATTGTAGAAACGAGGGGCCACATTGCCAAAGTTGTGTCCACGTTTGCAGGATTAATCTTGAAACGGAAAGCATCCCCTAAGAAGGATCGACTAATCCTCCTAAGTTGATACTTCTTCAGACCAAGTCATGACCGAATTGCGACGCCAAAACAAGTAGTGACCGAAGTTGTTAAAAAGAAAAAAACAAAAGTCACCCACCAACGTCAGAATGTCACATCAAACTTCAACCAACTACAAGAAAAACACCAAATTGGTTGGATGTGATCATTCTTGATGTAAATGGAGGACGACCCAAGTACTGTAAGGCTTGGGTCCCCATTCAAAACTAATTCTCTTTTTAAATGTGCAGGGGCGAATCTAAGCGACCGAAGTCGGCAGAATATTTGGTGCGTGTCGATAGTGGTTGCTCCAGGCAACATGACGGGAAGATTGTCCATCTATTGGACCGATCACAGTTACGTTGATGGGTGGCAATGTTTTGTTTGCGGGGAAAAGGGTGGCAAGATAACAGGACAGGAAATCTCCAATGGCGTAGTGTCCTTTCAAAATGTCAACTACGTCAAGGAGTTAAAGCATAATCTGCTAAGTGTTTCGCAAGTCTGCGATCAGAA
>CAJVGC010000590.1:32283979-32400386 GCA_910822075.1 Senecio squalidus
TGGTTTTTGAGTCACTTGCACTTGATTTTGTGGATTATGATAGCAGATCTTTGCATAGTGATTTATTTTACCACAAATAAAACATCCTTCCTAGTGTTATTAACAGCCTTGACCCTTTTGAGTTTTGACTTGGTTCATGTTCTTTGATTTCCTCGTTTGCCTATGTGTTTCCAAGTCTTTGGGTTTTTCCTTAGGGGACTATCGTGTTTTTGCTTTTGGTGGATGTGTTGGCAGTCTTCATGGGGTTAGTGGATGGCAGAGACACTAGACTTTGTGTAGAAGGTAGAGTTATTCCTTCTATTGTAAGTAAATGATTTTCCAGTGGAATATCCTTATTCTTCACAATGTGGACTTTACTTTCTTCAACTAAGTCCTCAATTAGAACTTCATCATAGTTGATTGGATCAACATTGAATGATTCCTTTGGAGGTGTCTGAGAGATGGGAATCCTGGGCTCATCTAAAGATGGTGGGATGTAGTTTTGATTAAATGGAGGGGCTACTTCTTTGTAACCTAGGCCAGCTTTAACTTTTCCATGAATTTGTTTTTGACATAGGTCGTTTACAGATTTAGAAGCAAATTCTAACTTCCCTATATCTAATTCAACTTTATTATGTTCTTGTTCTAGAAGTTTGTTCTTATCCCTAGCCACCTTGAGTTTAAGCAGTAAGTCCTCTTTTTGCCATTCAAGTAGATTGATCTTTTCTTGATAGCTTTGTTCATTGACTTTATGGGACTTAATCTGGTTTTCTAAATTATCAATTACTCTATGAGCTGACCGTCTTTGTTCTTCTAAGTTTTTAATGGAGTCACTCATTAATTGATTATGATCTTTGTACTTAACAATTATATCTTTACATTCAGGAGTACATAATTTAGATTTTACCTCGGCCATAAGAGATGAAGAATCTGGAGTTGGAGAGTCAATGGCCATGAGAGCATCCTCGTGTGGTGCTCCTTGATCGTCATCATTCCAGTCATATCCCAGTATGTTGTTGCTGATTTCAGGAATTCCAATGTCAGTATAGGACAGCTCAGTAGAAAATAAGTCATCCGTAGCAACTAAATCTCCCAGAATGTCCGTATCATCCATTACTACGGCTATGCATACATGGTGAACAGTAGTTTCTACGTGATTTTGTTCCTCAGAGATTAGCGCTCTATTTTGACTTGTTTCTTCAGCCAAGTCACTCCAATCAAATCCAAAGATGTCATGTGACATGAGTGCACTCTGAGTTGTGTCTTGAGTGGTTCGTGGATTGTTGGTTCTTGACTTGTTTGGACAGTCTCTAGCGAAGTGACCTAATTCACTGCATTCATAGCACTTCACTTTGCTTTTGTCGAAGGTAATTCGTTCGTTGTTTCGTGGATTGAATCGCCTTCCTGTCCTATTCAAGAATCTTCTAGCTCGTAGTGCCAGCATAGCAGATTGCCACTTGAGATCGATTTCATCACAATCATCTGGATGCATCTGTTTGACCTCTTCACCTGTGAGATTTGAACACTTACAAATAAAGGCTTCGAATGAAATTTCTTCGCTGATTTCATGTGTTGGTCCTCCAGATGTTGTGCAAGTGCAGTATTACCATTGGTAATACTAGGATTGTTATTGGCAACCTTTTCTACTTCGACTTCCGCTTCGAATACTCTTAGATCGTTATAAAGATCATCTAGTTCAAGTGCTTCTAGGGTGTCTCCTTGTCTGTAGGAAACTGTGTAGATAATCCATTCCTTCCCTAGAGCCCGGATGAACTTTCTGTTTAGATCATCTTTATCATACCTGATTCCTGCGCTTAGCATCTCTCCAGTGAGCTTTTTGTAACGATCAAAAGTCTGGGTCATTCGTTATCCAGGCACCCGGTTGAAGTTTTCATACTCCTGTTTGAGAAGAGCTTTCTTGTTCTTTTTGGTATTCTTTGTTCCGCTGAATCTTTTCTCCAAAGCTTCCCATAGCGATTTGGCATCTTCATATTCTTCGAATTGCGATTGATATTCGTTAGGGATTGCAATTAAAAGAATACTGAGAGCCTTGATCTCAGTTTGTTTTTCTCTTCGTTCAAGGTCAGTCACCAGTGCTCGTGCAGCCATTCCTGGTTCTCCATCATCTCCATTGGCGGTAAGACGTTTGTTACCATTGATGATTACATCCCATACTGTGTAGTCAGACAGTAGAATGTGTTGCTTGATTCGTAGCTTCCATAAGTCGAATTCGTTACTATTTAGAATAGGAACTTTTCCAATTGCAACTTCTGTCATGGTGGTTGTAATGATTCTTGCGTGTGAGGATTATGAACTCGTTGATCAATGGATCTAAAGCACCTCCTGTGCTCTGATACCACTTGTCAGGATCGTATTAGTCTAGGTAAACTAATATGTTTGCTAACGTTAAGATCGAGATCTATTGAAGAAGTTCAGCAGCGGATGAACACTTCAATATTACGAGTTATCGAACAACTAATAATGAATAACAAATAAACAAAGTAATTGTCGAATTGTAAGCCTCAATTGCATTAATCAATAATATATCAATACAACGTGTTTTCTCTATTCTCCAAGGATCTATATTTATAGACCTTGAGGCTCGTTCTAGATAAACTAGAATTCTACATCTATCCTTATCTAAATAAATCATTATCTAGATTTAAGGAAACTCTATCTAATTAACAAAGGAAATCTAATCTAATTATAACTCTATCTAATTAGATTTGATACTTGCAAGATAAGTTTGTCTTCCGTGTCTTGTCTTGACTTCCTCCGTATCTTGACTTTGACTTTGTCCGTAGTAACTTCATGTCACCGTAGTAACTTGAGTATCCGTAGTAACATGTTGAACTTCCGTAGTAACTTGCCTTCCGTAGTAACTCATAATATCTTCCGTATTAATCACTTGAATTACTAACCTTGTTTGTTAAGCGAGTTGTTCTTGGTTAAACTATTTTAGCTAAGTTATAACCCAACATCGCTCATTTATACGAGTATTTTATCGCGATATTCATTGTGTTTTGAGTCCCAAACGTAATGGAAAGACCTGTTTATGCTTATGTTTTTGTAAAGTTATGTTTTAGGTTGAGTTAGGTGTTTTTGGAGTAAAAAGAATGAAGTTTTAGACTTTAAATGCAAAAGGATAAAGCAATGAGGAGACAGGCGACGCAATCAAGCAAGCAAGGAAAAGCATTCACCTCGGAAGTGAGATTGCGGCGCATTGAGGCCACTGGCGGCGCATTCTTTGTGCTGGCAGTTACTTGTTAGTTTTTAATGTTAATCATGGGAACACCAAAAGTCTATCCAACACTCATAAAATAGAGACGTGGGCAGCAGCTTATTATCATCTTTTTCATCACAATTTGAGTATTATCATCACAATTGAAGTAGTGTTTTCGATTTGCAACAATCAATTTCCGGAATTTCATCAAACAATTGTTCATTTCACTTTCGTTTAGTTACTTGGAGATTTTTGGAAACTTGTTACTTACAATTGGTATTGAACTTTTATCTATTTTTCATTGCAATTGACTAATGTCTTTCAATTATATAATTAGTTTCGTTATAGTTATGAGTAGCTAATTTCCTTAAACGTTTGCTTGGATTTGTGATCGTTTGTGTGTTAGATTTTGGGTGTGAAATTAGATTGATGTGTAGAGGTTAATCGGGGATCCGTTTGGGTTAATATCTTAATTATATTGTTAAAATTGTTTATACTCTTATTTGGTAATCTAAAAACGGGTATTCGAAAGGAATCCGTAATTTTTACTAAAATAGGAACGAATTAATCGGCCGGTCTTTAGTTGATTATAAGTTAGTGGTATTCGAAAGGAATCATTAACAACAATTTAAACAAGTAGATATTAACACGAACGCTAGCTACTAAATTAAGAGAAATCGGTTTAGGAGTTAGTAAGCTATTCGAAAGGAAGCTTATAGGTTAACTCTCACACATCGGCTTGAAACTTTATGCACAATTACTTGAGGTGTTAACTATATTCGAAAGGAATAGTTGCATGGTTAGGTAATTGGAGAAATCCGGTATTCGAAAGGAGCTTAGGATTTTACATTAGAAGTTTATCGACATTTTCACACCTGGAAAATAACACACATTCGTAAACGGTCCGAGCAAGCGTCTTTTTATTAATATTTGAATTCAAGAGTATTTTTACCGTAGTATAATCAAGTCTTCTTAAGACTAAAACCAATTTGTTACGTGTTACTTGTTACTTAAAACTAAAAATCTCAATTATAAATAGTCCCTGTGTTCGAACCCGATATTTACCGATATTATTTTACAACTGACAAGGGTACACTGCCCGTGTAGTAATCTAGTAAAAGTTTATTTTCGGTAAACTAGATTTTTCACATCAATTTATTTAATTCTTTATTTAATTTTTCCCTTTTTTCTCTCTTTTGTTTCGTGATAAGTTTTATGATAGTTTCCGTTGATCATATATGAACAATTTTGTGTTTTTAGTTGTGCAGAGATGAACAACTTGATTTTTCGTATTACAGATGTTGCATTTTCGTTTTCTTTTAAGTTTTAAGTAGGACATTAATCTAAATAGATATTTAAACATAGGTATAAAATAAAAAGCAGAAAAAAAAGAATTTATATTCTTGTTCATTAATGATCTAGCCATATAAACATATGAACATAAATTTTCTTGATGTTTAAATAACCAACATGTTCATATGTTTTCAAATCGGTGTTTTCATATGAACAAATCATATGTCCCAAGTGTATGTTTGTTAACCTATGTTATCTCTCATCTTTTCTTGGCATGGATACATATAAACATGGTAATATGCTATAATAACATACTTTACAACTCTATGAAACATATTGAAAACAAAAATTCATAATCAAATTTATAGATGAATTAAGAAACAAAAACTTAAATTTTACTATTTAAACAATTATCAAATCATCATCATCTTAAACTTTGTATCGTACCCCGCTCCTCTCCCCATTTGCCTTGAGTAATATTGTTTATCAAATCATCATCATCTTAAAATTTGTATTGTACCCCACTCCTCTCCCCTTTTGCCTTGAGTAATATTGTTTCTTCACCTCCGGGTCTTCTTCGAAAAAAAACTTCGGAGTCCTTGAATACAAAATTATAATATAAAATCAGTGAAACAATCGTAAAAATATTAAGGGTAAATAATCTATGTCTGCAAATCAAATCGTATAATCATCAACAACAACTTCTTCGCTTTATAAATATGATTTTAAAAACCTGAAACACATAATCTATACAAAGTCGAAACAACAAAAATTAACATAATATAAATACTAAAAACTATTTTGATTCAATAAACAACAAACCTACATTAAAGATTGAGAAATTGTGAGAAACGATGGCTGAGGTTTTTAAAATGGGTTATGAAAAAAGTAGATTAATTAATTAAAATAGAGAGAAAAGTTAGAGACAAATATGGAGCAGTTTAGAAAAAATAGGGTTTGGGCTAATTTCAAGGAAACACGATTCATTTTAAATTTTTAAAGCAAATACCTATTATACCCTTTTTATAATTACAATAAATAGCATAAGCTTTATCCTTTTGACAGTTTTAGCACAATCAATACAATCCATAGATACAATCGCATGAACCATTCAATATATATATATATATATATATATATATATATATATATATATATATATATATATATATATATATATATATATATATATATATATTGATGAGGTTAGTAAGGATTACCGGGCTTTTGTGGTTTAAAGCCCGCTACTAAAACCAAGCCCAGTCAGGCTGTCAAGTTGTCAAAAGCTGTCAGCGGCTGTAAAGCTGTCAGCGCCTGTCAAGCGGTCAGTCAAGGCGCCTGTCAAGTTGTCAACGCCTGTCAAGCTGTCAGCGCCTGTCAAGCTGTCAGCGCCTGTCAAGCTGTCAGTCAAGGCGCCTGTCAAGCTGTCAACGCCTGTCCAAGTTGTCAAGGCCTGTCAAGTTGTCAACGCCTGTCAAGTTGTCTGTCAGCGTCTGTCAAGTTGTCAGCGCCTGTCTTATTGGCTAACGTCCCGTCATAATGGCGCTTCATGACTGTTTTATTGTCGTCATAATAGTAAGGCGTTACATATACTAGGGATTGATAACTAAGGCAGCTCAAGTATTCATGATCATCATTAATGGACCAACGTTCCATATACTTGAGACTAGCCATATAAATACATGGTCTAAATCATTGTCGATCTCAACTCACACTTACTTAAGCTTAAACACAGAGTTCATACACTCTTTCCTTCATCCTCAACCTTGATCACCCTAGGTTCGTCAAGAACTTGTTGGGTTTGCACTGTGATCATCACAGGATATCTAAGGTTCACATCACCTAAACCCTAATCCTTGTGTTTGACAACCGTTGCTCGAACATTGGCGCCATCCGTGGGACGGTGTCGGATCTAAGGTCGACACGAGGGTATCCCTCTTTAACAAGTCCCCTTTTTTCCACAAGGTTGGCGGGAACAAGTATGTTTACTTCACCACCGCCAGTGACATCCATCCCTCCATTTCAGCCTCTTTTGTCCCACGGGACAAGCTCTCAGGAGGATGGCACGGATCTTGTAAGACAACCTGTTTCGATTGCTTCCCAGCCTGCTACTCAAGGGGTTCAGGAGGATCCCATTGTGGAACTGCTTAGAAGGTTGGCTCAGAGCACTCAGCCACCACCACCTGCTTCGTCAGATCTGTTGTCACAGTTAGTGGAGGCATTGCGCCCAACGCCTCAGCCAGCGCCCGTACAGCTAGTGGATCCGTTGTCCCAACTCCTGGAGCGGCTAAGGCAACCAAGCACACACACCCCACCAACACCTCCACCACAGGACACATCTAACGACATGCTCAGAGTGTTGCAAACCCTAGTGACAGCAGCAGTACCACCCCGTGCAGCCACTATGCCTTTGTCAGTGGTTAGTTCAAAGTTCTGTGACTGAGTTGCCAGATTCCCAATCCCAGATAAGTAAAAAGTCCCGTCCGTTATTGGTACTTACGACGGTACTCGAGATCCAGACGACCACCTTGCTCTGTTTGAACAGGCTATTATGACGGAGAAATGGTTAGACCCAGTCGCTTGCCACATGTTGCCTGGAACATTACAAGGTTTCGCTCGTGATTGGTTTGCTGACTTGCCTGAGAGGAGTATTCAAGATTTCGCAGATCTAAAAGCCAAGTTTGTGACTCAATTTGTACAACAAAAGAAGCAACATAGAACTCATATAGAGGCTCATTTGATACGACAAAAAGAAGGAGAGGGGTTGCGTGACTTTATCCAGCGATACACACAAGAATGCCAGAAGATCGCCATGTTACCAGAGAGTCAACAAATTTCTGGATTTACTCTTTCCCTGCTTCCAGGACAACTGCAAGAAAAGTTAATCAAGAGAACTCCAGTTACTTTCAAAGAAGCCACGGACAGGGCATATGACTATCTAAGGTCAAAGGAAACTGTATCCCTGACAAGAGATGTAGGCGGCAAGTCATGGACCGACACGTCAGATCGCAGGCATGATGCTCTAACTAAAGACCATCGACGAGATGAAAGGAGCAACATGAGGTTTGGCCCATACGATAAACATGCGTCTGAGTTTGCTCTTAGCAAAACACCAAAAGAAATCTTGATAACAGAGCAGGTGTGCGCTACCTTCACACCTCCACCCCAGATGGAGCATAGGTCAGGTACGAAAAACATGAATAAATACTGTGATTTCCATGAAGACCATGGACACGACACAAATGTCTGTAGAGAGCTCAAAAGGGAAACCAGACGGGCTTTGGAAGAAGGCAAGGTAGAACACCTTGTCCCTGGCGCTAAACAACAAGCAAATAAAACTCCACCTAAGAAGAGTTACGCCTGGCAAAAGAAGGGGGAAGACATAGAACAGCCCGGACCACCTGATGGCCATGTCTTCATGATACATGAGGGAGCCAATATGAACTGACCTATCAAGGTGCGATAGTCTTTACTATCATTTTTTCCTTTATGTTTTCAATAAAATGTTTCCAAGCACATGGAATGTCATGGTCATGTATGAAACTGGCAATAATAGCATTTGGTCTGATCTTGTATCCCAATATTATGTCACAATATCATTTTTCTATGGTATTTGCATAAACAAATAAATATTGAAGTAAGGATTCAATACAAAAAGCATAAGGCCACAATAGACATCTCAGTCTAAAGCGAAACATGCACTTTCATTACGTACAATGTTACAACTTGAACACGCATGCGCACGTACACAACTAAGAACATAGTTCAATACAACATGTATGAAGCCAAGAAAGACAACCTTGTCTGGCCAAATAACATACAATCATATTCGTCTTTTAATCTACTTGATAAAAGATAAGCACTTCTCACTGGGAAGCGACAATCCTCGCAAGTAAACAAAGTAAAGGTTAACCAACAAAAGTGCCATAGGCACAGTGTCATAGGCACAATATGAAGCATACATCAGAGATACCCAAATCTACCTATGTCATTGGCATGCAAAGGAACCATGGGCCCTCAAGAAAGTGTCATACGCACAACCACATATACACACTGTCATACACACCCAAGACGGTGTCATGGACACAACATCCGTAATAAAAAGATAAAAAACAAAAATGTGTTATTGGCTTGATCATCCAATAAAACATTATTTTTAAAAGCTAGACAATGTCACACAAAGCAAGGCTAAGCCTAGACAACTCCATGCCAAATCACAACAACGACAACTAAAATATAAATGACAAGCAGGGCCGGCCCTAGGCCTGGGCCACCCGGGCGACCGCCCAGGGCCCACGAAATCTAGGGGCCCATTGTCAAAAAATTAGCCTATGTATATATATTTATGTATAAACCCACTTGAATCAATATAAGCCCAATGAAATAAGAAAAGGAGGAGGCTAAAAGGCCCAAATAAAAAAAAATCGTTTATTTCATTCTTTGCCCTGAAGGATCAAGCGGAAGAGCGTGAGGGCGTGAGGCGTGGAATTGGAAACGGCGAGAGAAAGGGGGCTGGGGAAGATGGAGCGTCGAACCGTAATCAATAAATGTCTCGATTACGGTTACACTTATTTCTGTCGATTACGGTTCCTTGATTTTCTAGTTTATCGAACTTTTTGTTGTTCGCCTGGTCAATAACATTGATCAACATATCGAATAAGCTGTAAGTTTTTTTCATTTCGCTTAATCTCTTTTTCATCATATTGATCGAGAAATTTCTGTTATCGGCATCATAAAATTCTTGTTTGTATTTTGTTTCAGGGTTTCTGCCAATCTGCCCTCTCAATTACGGTTACAAAGAAAATTCTGATGTTCATCTCTTCAGTGCTAAGCCCTCTAACTTTAGGGGTATTACTTTTTTATTTCATTTAATCCTTTATCTCTTAATTTTATTTTTCTAATTGCACATTTATCTGTTATGAGACAGTGATTTTTTGATTTGTCATTTGTGAATTTGACTTCAATTTCTGATATTTGAATTTGACTAATAACTATCAGAATATGATACATAATTTATGATTGTGAATCTATCATTTGATTTGAACATTGTTATTCAGTTATTCTAATGCTTTTTATAGTTTCATCTAATTTACTCATTTGATTTGAACATTGTTATTCAGTTATTCTAATGCTTTTTATAGTTTCATCTAATTTACTATACTTCTTTGCCACTATAAATTATTGTTGTTTGTGTCTGTAGGTTTTCATGATGCATTTATGAAGGATCGAATGATACTCTTTTACTTGGCTTGGGATTGTTATTAGCAGAAAAGGAAGGGAGACATGCTTTACAAAAAAACATAAGAAGGTAAAATGTGTTTATGACAATAGTTTTTAATATCTAATAAATTTTAATGAACATATTTTTGTACTTATAAGGAGTTTCAAGAAACTTTTAAAGACTTGAGAGTCAAGATTAACAACCTTGCCGGTGTCATATACTTGTAAGTTTTTTACTTTTCATAATCTTCATTTAGGGTACAATTGTACAAATACATGTTCTACGTGAATTTTACATATTTGATTATTTTTTTTACTTTAGGGCCCATTTTTTATATTCCGCCCAGGGCCCAAAAAATTATTCGACCGGCCCTGATGACAAGGTATATAAGCTATTACTAACTACGGTATAAACAAAGCAAAAGCAATGGACAAGCAAAAACGTACTTTCAGCAAGACATACAATTACAGTTAGCAAAGAGTTAATTATTTAAAGTGTACAAAATAGTTTGCCGTCAAGGGCTAGCCGCCGGTCAAAGGCTAGCCGTCGGTTCAATGGCAGCCGCCGGCTCAATGGAAGCCGTCGGTTCACTTGCAGACAGCCGGTCACATCACTTGCAGACAGCCGGTCACATATACATAGGCTTGCAAAGTAGACGCAATTGGACTAATTATTGAACAGCCGGTCACATACACATAGGTTTGTAAACGGGACGCAATTGGACTAATTTTTTGTACCGCCGGTCACATTGTGGCTTGCCACCGGTCACGTGCGCCGCCTGACTACCGTCGGTCCACTCGCCGCCGGTTCCCTTAACACCGGCCCTTACCGTCGGTTACTTAGTTCAAATAAAAATAAAAAAATAAAAGACTTACGAGTAATGATAGTTACGACTTGCAAACCGTTGTTTTGGCAAATCCTAACTCGGGGGCATGATGAGGTTAGTAAGGATTACCGGGCTTTTGTGGTTTAAAGCCCGCTACTAAAACCAAGCCCAGTCAGGCTGTCAAGTTGTCAACGGCTGTCAAGCTGTCAGCGCCTGTCAAGCTGTGTGCGCCTGTCAAGCTGTCAGCGCCTGTCAAGCTGTCAGTCAAGGCGCCTGTCAAGTTGTCAACGCCTGTCAAGCTGTCAGCGGCTGTCAAGCTGTCAGCGGTTGTCAAGCTGTCAGCGCCTGTCAAGCTGTCAGGCAAGGCGTCTGTCATGCTGTCAACGCCTGTCCAAGTTGTCAACGCCTGTCAAGTTGTCAACGCCTGTCAAGTTGTCAGCGCCTGTCAAGATTGTCAACGCCTGTCAAGTTGTCTGTCAGCGTCTGTCAAGTTTTCAGCGCCTGTCTTATTGGCTAACGTCCCGTCATAATGGCGCTTCATGACTGTTTTATTGTCGTCATAAGAGTAAGGCGTTACATATACTAGGGAGTGATAATTAAGGCAGCTCAAGTATTCATGATCATCATTAATGGACCAACGTTCCATATACTTGAGACTGGCCATATAAATACATGGTCTAAATCATTGTCGATCTCAAGTCACACTTACTTAAGCTTAAACACAAAGTTCATACACTCTTGGCTTCATCCTCAACCTTGATCACCCTAGGTTCGTCAAGAACTTGTTGGGTTTGCACTGTGATCATCACAAGAGATCTAAGGTTGACATCACCTAAACCCTAATCCTTGTGTTTGACAATCGTTGCTCGAATGAACGTACTAATGAAATTTATGTACAAACTAAGAAAACTTTCTACATATAATTAATTGGCACTTTAATAAAATATACAAACTACCTATTTTGTTTTTACAAATAAGTTGTCTTAGTAAAAGTAATTTCTCCTATTCATTCAGATACAAGAACATTAATATTGTTTGAATTTATTTTTTCTTAAACTCTTATAATGTCTTGATTTCCTCTTATTCGATGAGTGAAAATAGGCCTCATTTGTTTTTCTAATTAAGATCTTAAAATGACATATTTGTATTATTCGGTCAGTGCAATTCTAATTAAGATGTTTTAAAAATTATTTTGGATAAGATCTATATATCTCTGATTATCCTCCTATTTGATAAGCCAAATTTTAAATCTTAATCCCTCTTATTAAAACTAACTTCCACACTTATTGTGTTGTCTATTTTTTAACTAGTATTTCAATAAAATAAGAATTATTATTACTTTGGTTTTATATTTATCTAGCATTTTTTTTAAACAAGCGGCATAACTGAATTTTGATCATTTTTGTATTTCCTAATGAGCAATAACATTTTTAATGATAGTTTATGTTTTTTTTTTTTAATCATAATTTAATTTAATGTTATTGTTTTTATGCAATTTAGCTAGTTTAATATCATTAAAAATGATAAGAAAAACCAAAAGAGAAAAGAAAAAAAAAATTAAAATAAACATATTCAGACTATTTTTCAAACAGTCTTACTGATTATGTTTTCAGGTTTCAGACACTGCCTCTTATCATTCAGAACTGGTTTTCAGATTTGAGACTTAAGTATTTAGAAAAAACAAAAGACCCCAAATGTCTGACTTCCTCTTATTAAATAACCTACCAATATCATGAACTCAAACTCAACAAACAAGTCTGTACATATTTTAAAATTTATTTTTCATAATTTATTTTAAAATTTATTTGTCGTTATTTTAAGCTTGAACTAACTTATGATTTTTTAATAAGTGTTACATACGTTAATTATATAATTTACATTGATTTAAAAAGGTAAAAAAAAAAAGGTCTATGATTTGAATAGTTATGATTAATTTACTTGAAAACTAACTGGATAAATTATGAAAACGGAAAATAATTGATAGAAAATTTTTTATCATGTTAGTTTACGAAGAAAAAAGTATATATTTTCCCCTTTTATCTTACTTTGCTTGTTATATTATTTTCACTAAAATTTTATTAATATTCGGTATTATTGTTGAAAGCACTTGTTTTCTAATACAGAGATATTTTTTTGTTAAATTTTACATTCAATTATTTGTTATTGTTTTTATGCAATTTAGCTAGTTTGATATTTTTTTGTTAAATTTTACATTCAATTATTTGCATTTATACTAATCATTTATGCTATATTACCCGTATTTTGTTATTGAAATGCAAAATCTAATTAATTAGGTTTTATAAATTACAAAAATTTATTATCGTAAATAAAACTAATTTTAATTTGATTTATATTAGATTGAAATTTTTAATCCCACCACAACGCGCGGGTTAGAAAAATCCTCGTTATAAATAAGATTCAATCTATGCAATAACAAGAGCTTAGATATGAGTATTTCACTAGCATCTTTTAAAGATAAATTCTATGATTAATATAAACCTGATTTTAAGAGACATAACCACAATCTTATAAAAGCATTATAATTTATAGTTAAATTATTATTTTTTCTAAATCATAAATCTTATGTTGAAGGGGTTTATACATCGATAAGAAATATATGAATAAGTTAGTGTTGTGGTATTATGTGGTTAGGGTATAGAAATCATAAGGTAACCAGATATATCAATAAATCAAGTATCATTTTCTAAGCTAATAAACCTATTTCTTCCTTATATAAAAGACAATAATCATATTCGTAATTATATTAAATTAACAACAATTACTAAATTTTAGGAACACCGTCGACTAGAAAAATGAAAAGGTCCCTCAACCAAAAACTTCCATGTTGTTTTGATTTCGGCCTCCCATGAATCAGAATAAGCACTTTGTTTTGTAGCTCATTTACGAAGGCACACAAACAACATACATTATACTTCCTCAATCCCAAAATACATGTTCGGTATTGACTTGGCATACGGTTCTTTAATTTTTAAATTTTTTTTTTAAGTAAATAAAATGTGCATAAACAAAAAATAACCAACGTTTTAGATGACTAAGATTTGGAGGTATGAGGTGTTTGTTTATATTGGAGTTACGAAGGTTTTATTTTACTACAACAATAAACCCAATTTTCGATAACTGTTTTCCACTATAAATGTTAAGCCCAATAGCTTACTCTCTTTGTTACATTTTTATTGTCAATGAAATCGATATGGAAGATACGTAAATAACTAATTCCATGAATTTAGAAATATAGAAATAAAGTTATAAGTATAACAGTAATTACTTTAAAAATACATATTTAACAATTGTATAAACTATCTTCGAGTTTTTTTTTTCCATCTTTTATGTTTGCGTTTTAATAACGGCAGTTCTTGCTGTTTTGTTAATGTACAAGGAAATTAAGCATGAAATAGCTTTTTAAAAAGAACCCGTGTTATTATCGAAATCTTTTTTGTTAATGCAAATTCTCTCCTTTGGATAAGAAATAATAAGGTTGAAATTTTGATGGTCTTTAACTTTTTATAAGTTCATTCTTATACTACATTCAATTAAAATTAAATTTCATACTATTTTTTTTTTTTTTTTTTTTGAAGATGTCAGTAAATCAGTAATATTCTCAATATGATTCGAACTTGTATCTCTCACTTTTGATGCGAGTTTTATCCAAATTTAAATTGCCACCAGAAAAACAATTCCTGAAGGAAAAAATTTAATACTATTAGCATGAACATAACGCAAAACTAGAAACACGAGTGCAATCAAGAGTCAAGACGCTAGACCTAATACATAACATTCGAGTAATCTTTCCAAAGATCCAAAGTCCAATTGGACCACACTACAACCACTATTGATCCAACTGAAACATATACAACTTGAACGTGATATGATTTACATTTACCATTTTTATCCATAATCATTGACTTGGTGTCGACCAACTTAACAGCTTTTTCAACAATTATTTGTTGGTGAATGTTAAAATTACTGGTTTGTTAGGGTTTTATAGCTATCTATGACATGTGTTAATTTATAAATCAAATTGTTATTATTTTAGAATTATCAAACTTTGTGTACGTTATTATGTTGTTAAAAAAAATCTATCGATCTTGATCAGTATTCCTCGTATCATGATTGGTTAATTTCCGTCTTTTACAGTTGAAGTATCGTGACTTGTTAATCTTACAAAGTCATGACGAGAAAGTAAAAACAAATCTTGCAAAGCTTGGTTACGCTTCTAATTATAACAACATAATTATTTGTATTGAACTAAAAGAAAACAAGATCACAACAGGTTACACACTACCATGTCAGCATGTCACACCCATTCAACAATAATCAAGACACAAAACACCAACATATTATACGGATATATAATAAAGACTATAAAGGACAAGACACTCGATCTAGCAATGGAAGGTGGATAGTGGTAAGTTGCATTTTGTTGGTAGATCCATGGCCTCTTTAGGGTCGATTTTGTAATAGCTCAACAAGGCCGAGTCCTTCAACTTGCAAAAACATGGCATGTCAGCTTTAGTTAGGCCGGAGCAACACTCTGTTGTCGGTTGTGGAAGTGGAACCACACCTTTTGCCACTGCAGGCTGACATGATTGTAGACAATCAGATGTCACCCCGCATATGAGGAAACCATTTGTAGTCATTGGTCCAGTCACAAGGGTTGCGACTAGAACGATGGTTACAATGGCTAACTTTGTGTAGGACTCCATTTTTTTCTCTTATAAAGATTATCTTACTAACTATAGGTTAGTAGCTATACTCTTTGTCTATTGGTGGGTTATTTTGGTATAAGCATGGTTTGTTTATATAGAGAAAGAAAATGTAATAGTTGCATGCCTTTTGGATTTTTGGTGTGAGGATAAAATGGTCCTACCACATTTTTTTTATATTTTTTATTATATTATATTATATATATACTCTAGCCGGTTTCATCCGAGCCAACCCAAGCCACGGCTCAAAATAAACAAATAATCTTTTTTATTATCGAATTAATGTTAGTGTTTAGTTTATAAAAATGATTTGTATTTTTCTATTTATAATTTTATCCGTTACTGTAAATTTAGTTAAATATTTACATATAGATGTGTGGCTGTGTATTCACATGATAATTGTAGCTATACAGTTAATTATATTCCAAAACTAGCTTATGACCTGTGTTCTACACAGGATTTTTTGCTTAGCTCATAGAAACACAAAAACAAATTTAGATTATTTTGAGCTTACGATTTTAAAGAAAACATGGATGAAGATGACGAATAAAATTGAGAAGAAGAAGAAGGTAAGCAAATTATATAGGTTAATTTGAATAGCAAAAATTAAGTTAATTTAAATTTCAAATGCCTTTAGTCTAGAAAAAAGAGAATGTAAGTGAGAAGTTTGAGGATTTCAAGATTTATGAGAAGTATTTAATAGTCTTCTTTTTCCAATGCAGCATGTATTCTCAAAAAAGAAAAATATAAGATTAAATATAAATCGAAATTATATACCTATGAAATTGATTTATGACATCAGCGATATGAAGTGGAATCCTATGTGGACAACCTTAGAAGTTGCCACGTCAGTCTTATGACATAAGCGAAGACTCCCCTTTATTAGATAGGATAGATATGTAATATCTAACTTTATAATTTATCATATTATTGATAACTACTTACATGTTTCTCATAGTAGGGGTTTGATGGGTTGTAAATAAATTTGAAAGACAAATCCAAATCTAAATCTATTTATTAAACGTTTTAATTGTGTTGATCTGTTTATGATCCAAATTTATTTAACTCTAATCCTAATTTAAACTCATTTATTTTCGTGTCACGTTCGTGTCGTGTCACTATATTTCTTAAAATTTTACAAATTTACACTAGAGAAAGAAAAAAAGATAATCGAAGGAAAAACAACAAATACTCATGTGGGGCCGGTTGAAAGGGAGACTTTTATAGAAATGGGCATGTGTTCGAATCTGTTTTCATTTTTGTTGGTCTTGAGGGACAAATAATCATTATTCCAGGATCAGTTTTTGAAAAAGGGTCGGTTAGATCAAAATGGATCAAGGAATCGGAGTTGTTATATCAAAATTTCTATACAATTATAAATTTATCAAACAATCATTGTGGACTAATCTACATTCAAATGATTCTCGTATACCCTATATATAACGTCAATGGATGTATGTATACAAAATGTTATAATCATTTATGTGTTTTTCTTTCCTTAAAGACAAACATCTAAGATATTGAACCCGTAAAAATCAAAGTTATGACCTTCTTCATAGAATTTTATGTGTTAACCATACTCGATTATTAATATCCTTTTGTAAAAGCAAAATGATCCATTGCGTAAACTGTTAAGACATAATCCTCTGACAATATGTTAAACAAAAGAGATAATAAGTTTAAAGTATTTACTAAGGCATATATAGGGGTTAATAAGCATATTTTATCAATGTGCTAGTGTGGTCTCGTGAGTCTACTTGACCTTATTCATCACGGGTGCACTTAGAATCATGATCTACACATCATATCTTATATATTTTAATAGCAATTTTTATTATCAACTTGATGATTTATTAACTACTTTTATAAGTTTAAGATTCTATTCCGGGTATCAAATTAAGTTAATACCATGTACTGTAACCCTTCATCGTCGTTTGGCAGGATTCGTTCCGATGAACTAGAGTTAATCTTACTGAAGGCGGGATTTGGAGTATTTTGTAATGCGTTCTTGTGGCATGATACAAGAATGAGGACATGGTTTTTGGTAGTAGTTTTCGACGTTTTTTTTTCCTTGTCTCATTTACAAGTTGCAAAACGAAATGTGTGGTGTAAAATGAGATCTACCATTCATATACTTTGGAATGATTGAATATGGTTAAGTTTATTAATTAAATGTATAACGTTTTTAAAATATCATAACGCTTAAACAACGTTAAAACTAGAAAGACATGTTAGCATTTTTAGCAAAAGAGCTAATGGGGGATTTTGTATTTGGATGTTTATCTCGGAATTAAGTTTGTCAATCCTAATCGTTATTACGACGAGATCCATGTTTTACACATTTATGGTTAGGCCCGGTTGGTTGGTCGTATTATACTGACTAAAGGATATACATAGATACCGATAATATTATCCAAACATATATTGGTTGGAACAAAATGTCTATTGAATACCAAAACAAGGTCTTACAAGGTGAAAATAGGCGATGGACGGATATTAAAACGGGTAGCTGCTCCTAGATATATACACACCAATGATATGTATACTTTGAACCATATTGACAAGGAAAAGGTTAAGAAAATACATACGCATGTCAAGATAATTACCCAAAAAGCATTAACTAGGCACGGGATAGTCGGCAGATCTTTTTCTGTTCCTTGGTTAGGGAAGCAGCCCGACGAGTTAAAATCTGAAAGCAATTGGTCCTTTTTGGAGAATGTGTCTATTAACCACGAGCCGACCTTTTCTTCAGATGCTGGGATGTCATTCAGAATAACACGCCGAACATGAATATGAACTTCAGATGGGGCCACCCCGAAGGCATTATCTAAGAAAGTTGGGCAGCGGTTTTTGTAGCCAATGGTGATATCATAAACTGCAATACATCATAAACTAACAAATGAAGAAGCATTTTTTATATATAAAAACAGATGACTATGATTTAATTTGTAACACGGAATTTGAAACCTAGGAAAATTTAAAGTAACTAAGGAAATTATGAGAGTGTATACCTGCATCTAAGCTACTCCTCAGTTCCTCCAAGCAGGCAGCAAAACCCTTTGTTTTAGGGAGCAGGACATTATGTAAAATAGGTAGCCCGTTTTCAGAAGCATATTTTTGGCTACGAACGCACTTCTGATCGCTGCACCACAATAAATATATAAATAAATATACGATACAAATTTCTGGCTACGAATTCACTTTTCGCAACATGAACTTTGACATCTTTTATGAAACATCTCTATAGGTGGCCGTTCCAACCCATTCATGTATGAATGGGTCAATTTACGTTGTGTTTGAAAAACAAAAACGTTAGCTAAAAACGAAAACGGGTCAAATGGGTTGAACCGTTGAAAGTTGCTCAAGGTATCTAATTTATGCATAAATCCTCCTACAGTCCTACAACATTTTATTTATTTAATTTGGGATTTATGGTGAAATCATTGTTCATAACAATTTTAAATTTCTGGACAAAAAAGTATTTTAGTTCAACTGGGTCCGTTTTGAGCAGCTCTAAAAATTACAAGTTACCCTAGATATCTGTCATCACATCACCTAGACCTGAAAGATAGAATATAATAAAGGCATTACGTGAAGTCAGTTCCCTCAGGAAAAACAGCAAGCCAAAGAGGATCTTGATGATTCTTAAATGTTGAAAGCATATTACGCATAAGTGACTCGTCTACTTCCCAGTTTCTCGCCACTGAAATGAACTCCAAAATTTGAAAAGCCCAGCCAAATACAGGCAGTTTCATCAAACTGCTTTTAAGAACATATTTAATGTACCCTAACCGTCCTTTACGCAAACCAAGATCCCACAAATACATCCAGTCAACTTCAGTTCTATGGTTTGCGATAATCAACACTCTCTCCTTTGCAGGGACGGTTTCTCCAGAAAAAAATACTTTTGTTTTATTTATTTTCTCAAATAAAAATGGCCACAAAGCTAACCAGCTGCCGAAGAAAAATGCTGTTGCTTTTCTGCTGTAATGGATACTAAAAAATCTCACAATAACAGCTGTGATAAAACCACAGAAGACCAAACTCACGAATGCTGTAGAGAGTAACACCAGTAAACAAAACACACCCCTTAAGAATCTCAATGGAGTTAAAACACGTGTTTCTGGCCCGTTACTGTTAACTTCCATCTTCTTTCCACAATGTCCAAAAACCCCCTCTCGTAATTATAGACCTCTTATAACATTTACTGGAACAATCTTTTACATCCACATCAGCACAACTCCAACAAATAGAAACATTTCAAAAAACGCGACGCCTACACATAAGCAATAATCAGTTAACCTGCCAAGTGCCAACAATTTGTTCAGTATTTTAGATTGTATAGATAACTAATGAACTAGATACGATTATCAAAAATCTAATACTAAAACAATAATCTGATTAATTTAAAAAAGAAATATAGGACTTTGTAAACAACAATAGACTATGGGCGGCTTTCGACCCATTACACTCATTTAACAGGATAATATTTTTAGCTATGTTTGGAAATTTTACCCATGACAGGTTCAAGATAAAATATAACCCAAAACGTCCCATTTAACTAAAGTTGGGTCGAACTTCCCTAAACCAGATTTTATTATTCTCCCATGAATTTCGTTATATCAAAGAAGGAAGACTAAACCCTGTTATAAGGAGAGTACAGACTATTTTTCTTATAGATTTGAGGTCCATATCCAACAAATACTAATCGTCTATATGATTTAGAGCCATACATAACAAAAAGAAATTGCAACTTTAAAATAGTATTTGATAAGTAGATTTCGACGAAGGTATGTTAAGCTAAGTACATTGTCAGCAACCTCATGTACATAAGCTTCAATAAAAAATTTACACCGCATATATTTTATTTCCAACTAATCCTACAATAAGTATACAACGGACGCAAAATAGTCATCAGTGTTTGAGATTTCACGTCTTGAATACGAAGCAAAAAGCAACGCATGAAGGGGAAATAACAGTAGACCATTGGTTAACAGATAAACTAGGTGTCATTATAATCATGAATGACTAGATTACGAGTCATGCATAGGATGGTCCCCCCAAAAACTTATTTTAAGTTCTCTAAGCCCCATATGTATATGATCAAGTTGGCTTATATATTTGAAATCAACGAATATAAGCTTCCAAGTCAATGTGACACATAACATCATCGCATTTCATCGATTAAAACATACATCAACGACCCGTTTTTCACTACACAGCTCTGATTCCATCTTATAACTACAATTTGCTAAAAAAAACTCATTGGGGGATTTTATCAAACAATTGGTGTGCATCAAAAAAATAAAACAAAATAAAATAAAAAAGATTCCATTTTTAACAACCAAATTAAACAAATACAATTACAACTAATTAAAATAAACCAATTTAATCCATACATACACATGCAAAATAATAAAAAAAATGCAGAATCTGGAAATGGGTTAATTGAAAAGTACAATGTGGATCGATTGTTGCATTATATGAAAATGATTTACCTGTTTTGATTGAAGATATTTTTAGGGTTTACTGTAACGAAAATGGCGAAATGGGGTACAGTGATTCTTACCCAAAATCTTTTTATTTGATTTGATATGATGTGATGATGATTCTACACCGTCCTATGTTTGCTTTATTATTGTTTGAGGGAAACGATAAAAGTTTGAAAGTTTTTTTGAAAATGTATTGACCTTATTTTACCCAACAATTAGGGTAAATAAAAATAGTTGAAACCGGTTAAACCGAACAAGGACTACAATTGGTTCGGAGAGGACCATAATTGGTTGTAATTGGTTCGGTTTGTTCTTTTCTAAAAGAAACATTTTTGGTTAGAATTGGTGTGAAATCGGTCGAGGCTAAAACTAGATTAGAAAATAGTTTATTTTACGTGTTTTATATAAGACGACAAAATATATAGAATTTGGGTTTCTTTACTATGGATTTTTCTTTCTTTTGTAAGAACATTAATATAATAATAGATTGTCATAATACGGATTATGCTATGACCAAGTAGGATTCTTAAGAGATCTATAGGATTTACAAAGGTTGGTTGAGAGTTGAGTTTTATACATAAATGAAGAAATGGTTAACTAAGACACGAAGTAAAATGTATGAAGAGCAAAGTGCATGACATGTAAGGATAATGTCTTCCGCTCGAGATTATATATATTGTAATCTAAACTCGAGGAGATAA
The DNA here is from genome assembly GCA_910822075.1 of Senecio squalidus. Lineage (NCBI taxonomy): Eukaryota > Viridiplantae > Streptophyta > Magnoliopsida > Asterales > Asteraceae > Senecio > Senecio squalidus. The sequence continues at coordinate 32,305,439 of CAJVGC010000590.1, forward strand.
AGAACTAAGGTACCTTAGCCGGGAAGAACTTAAACATGTTGTAAGATGTAATTGCATGTTTTATGGGTTTAAAAGGAGAGATTAAAAGTGATGTATTTTGTGTAAACTCGGAGTGTGTACTTGTCAAGTGTGGTTCACGATAAACTACATAATTAAAGTTGAGTTTCGGATATTCACACTTTGAAGAGTGGAGTCACACGATGATTCTTCGAACGAAGAAAAGGTTTCCTTTCGATCAAAGATTATTGGCATGAAATCATTAAACAAACAATTCACATCAAGATCGAGATAAGGGTTGACTATCTATTTTAGTCGTTAATTGTATGAAAGATATGTGATAAGGATTAACGGTTACAAGAGACGACATCCAAATAAAGGAAGATCGATGAACTACACCAATTTTTTGTTCTTAAAAGTTGTCTCGATAAATACACACATAACGACGCGTATGTCTAGTTAAAATCTTTTATGTATGTGTGATTCTAAAAATATCATATTTTATTAATTACATAAATTGTCTCTTTTGTTGGATTGGATGGCTTGATTTTCTAAACTTTTCTTTTCAAATAATGTCTTTACGGTTTTAATTCTTTACAAATATGGTCCCTCTATCGTTATGTATGATAGTTGGTCATTAAATACATGAACTTGAATCATATGTTTCATCACAATTCATACATATAATTTTTGAAATTATTTTCCTTTAAAGGAAATCACGTGTGATATAAAGAGTAAAAAAAAAAAATCGTTTAATAACATCAAACACACAATAATGGATCAAATGTAATTTCAACAACAAAATTTTTAAAAGGCGAAGCCAAATACGAACTTTGCTTCAAATTATCTAGCGATGATTCTAATTTTCGGATTACACGGAAAGGATCGACTTTGTTAATTAAACCCTAACCTTTGACTGTGAGATAATAACACAACTTTAAAAGTCGAACCCGAATATTAATGTTGTCGAAAATATAAGTAATAATTGTAAGGTGGAGGAGACGACCATTGTATAGACTTCACTGGATTTTCTTTAAAATCAGTTAATTACATAAATGATCCCTACATTTTGCCAAACAAAAAATTAGATTTGATCCACGTATTTAACTACAAACTAATATACTTAGGGTGTGCTTGGTTGAGGTTAATAGAGGTTAATCAATGGTAATGATAATCATTGATAGTGGTTGGTTTGTCATTAGGTAATCAATCATTATCCACTATATCCATTAATAGACAATAAACTATTACTCAACAAAACGAGTGTAATGAAAGTGGGTAATGATTAACCCCTCTTTCATTGCTTTTCCCATTCCCTTTCCCATTTCTCACTTTGAAACAACCGCCCCCTTAATCTCTACTTTTATATAAAGGATATAAGTCATTTCAATTTTAAGAACATTAAATCATAAACATTGAATTTAAATGAATGATCGTAATATATTCAATCTTGACCATCTATTTATTTTTTTGTAAAATATTTATAAATTCAATTATGTTCTTAATAATGGTTTAAATATTATTAATAGTGTTTAATATGTTTCTTCATTTTAAAATATAACCCTCTTTTCATTTGAGAAATAATTAAAATTGAGTAACTTATGATTAAAAAATTAATAAATATATAGACTAATAGGTTGAATGAAATAAAAATTTGCACTGATAAAAATATGTTATTGAAAAAAGTAAAAAATATATACTCTATTGAAACTACTTTTCTAAACTAACTAGAAATTTTAAAATAAAATAAAACTCAATATTAACTATATCATATTTTATAAATGAGAAATGATATTTATAGGTGCATTATATACCTATAATTCATTCCACCCAATCAAATATTTATACATGTCATTATTCATAAATAATCTCTAATTTTAAATTCATATACCCATTATTATACCCTTTATTAGTAATAACTAATTTTTAAAGCACGTAATTCTTTTCTCAAATAAATATTTAAAATCTAAAAACCTTAATTATCTCAATATCTTCTCTATCTCATTCTCACAATATCTCAATTATACTGTTAATTATTATTTTATGTACATTCAAGTTTCCCGTTCACACGTGACATAGATGATTTGGAAACGGAGATTCTATAACAACGTAATATACTGCCTATTCTTAACATCCCGTTTTGTCACAGCTCATGTAAATCTGTACTGCATAGCATACAGACAACGACTGCTTCTAGCTAGGTTTCCATAAACCCTTTGAAATCAAATCAATGAAGAAAAAGAAAAAGACGAACAAATGTCTCTCACCACCAGCACCTAATAAAATAACCGATTTAAAAACACTATGTAAACTCAAACTCATTTCAAAACACCTCCATTCCCTAATCCTACAATCCACCACTATCTCACTAACTCTTACTCTCAAATTTGCTAGTCCTTATCCAGATGGCTTGTATTACCACACTCGTTCTACAAAAAAACATGAACGGTTGCTTCTAGCTAGGATTTCATCAACCCCCCATAAACCCTTTGATATCAAATCAATGAAGAAAAGGAAAAATACGAACAAATGTCTCTCACCATTAGTGCCGTTTCAAGTTAATTTGGGGTCCGAAGCTAAATAAAAAAGTGGGGTCCTAATAACGTGTTTTTTAAATAAAAGAGGGTTGCACCTCCGAAATCTTTTATTAATTGAAAAAGTCATTACAATTAAATGTTGGGGACTCCCCACCTATGTAAAGGAAAAAGGTTATGAGACATGTCTCATTAGCCAAACAACCTAACAACTACATATTACAATAGAATAAAACAAAATAAAAAACTAGAACTAAAGTTTACATTTTCGAGCTTTCTTAGATGCAAAATCATCAATAATAGTATCAATATTAATGTTGTCCAATATATTTTTCTCAATGCATAACATAGCCAACCCATTCAATCTTTCTTCTGACATTGATGATCTCAAATAGTTTTTTAATAATTTTAATTTTGAAAAGCTTGTTTCGGCCGATGAGACGGTAACGAGATGATTATGAGTAATTATTGCTAATTGTTGTGATTTTGGGACTTGGTGAAATCGTTTGGGCGTTTGGCATGCCCGATGAGGCGATGATGCAGTTGACAACCTCCGAATTTAATGCCTAGAACTAGAACAATCCGATAAGTTTTATGCTTCAATTTCTTTTGGCTTTTTTTTTTACCAATTTTTATAGGCATTTTTTATACCAAATTTTCCTTAGACCTTTTCTTTTACCAAATATGTTTTGGGTCTTTTCTTATATCAAAAAATTTGTGGGCCTCAAAAGTAACTAAATATAGAAGCCATATAAAGAAGACATACAAATTTTGGGGCCCGGAGCGGTCGACCAACTCGCACATGTCCACGCTACAACCCTGTTTTTAAATTATGATTTTGGTGATGGTTTCGTCTGGTAGAATTGTTGTTATTAGGTGCTGGTGGTGAGCAAAAACGCTTCGTGATAAATGCATTTATCATGAAGAGTCTATGCACTATGTAAACTCAAACTCATTTCAAAACACATCCATTCCCTAATCTTACAATTCACCACAATCTCACTAACTATTTGCTAGTCCTTATCCAGACGGCCCATCTTACCACACTCTTTCTACAAAAACCATGAACAAATTCACCCACCTCAAATCCCTCTCAATCCACCTCTCCATTTCCCCGAGCTATCTCGATTCGAACACGCTTTTTTTCAAGTGGAAGCTCAAGTTTGACCACATTGTTAAATCATTCGTTTTCATTTCGCCCACTTCCGTTTACAATAAAACTAATAAAGTTTATGTGAAAGGGAATGGTAATGAAGTTGTAAGACCGGACTAGTATTTTATGAAGTTTTGGATGGCGTGTAATTGTTTGGAAGATGTGAATATGAGGTTGATGATGTTGTTTAATAATTTGAGTGATCGAGCATAAACTCTATCCTTCACTATATCCAGCATTGCATTAAGGACAGTAATTGTGCATAAATCACTTCCAAACATAATTTGGCAAGTCAGGAAGATATTATCTAGTTATCAAACTATGAAATTGTTCTTAGTGCCGATTAGTTTCATTTTGTCACAACCCGCTCAGACGAAACCCGATGTGCGAACAATATCATTAAGATCAGAGGTACAAGGTTACACATTAATATACCAAACGGATAATCGAATTAAATAAGTAAATTCGAAGTACAAGGTCTTACATAATCCGAATAAATAAAGTACAATGACAACAAAATGGATCACAAAGGAACAAACAAGTTCCACGTAAACGATCTAAGTAGTCACAAAAGCAAAGCATCAAACACAACAACCTTAAACCCCTGAAAAACGTTAAAAATACGATGTCAACATAACGTTTGTGGGTTATTTGCAATTTTATAAAAACATTAAGTTTCAAAAGGTTTTGACCCAATTTGAAATATATAAGTCCAAACATAGCAATAAGAATATCTTGTTTATAAAGAAAGGGAGATACATGCATAGCTTTAGATAATAAATACACATGAGCCTTAGGTTTAATAGAAACATTTACCCTTTTTTAGTGTGTCAAACTAAGACTTAGTCATCAATTAATAAACGGTCATAACATCTAATTAACATAAACCAATTTAATAACAACAATTATGGTGATTTACCATATGAAACCATCACCAAAATCATAACCAAAATAACTTATTTAAAAACACTATGTAAACTCAAACTCATTCCTACAATCCACCACTATCTCACTAACTCTTACTCTCAAATTTGCTAGTTCTTATCCAGACAACCCATCTTACCACACTCTTTTTACAAAAACCATGAACGACTGCTTCTAGCTAGGTTTCCATAAACCCTTTGAAATCAAATCAATGAAGAAAAAGAAAAAGACGAACAAATGTCTCTCACCACCAGCACCTAATAACAAAACTCGTGTCAATTATGAATTCGGAAAGTAATAAGATTGAACTTAAAGGTCAATATCCATTCTTCTTTCAATCTTTAACTGAGAACAAGAACATCAGGTTTTAAGCAATTCCCCTGTCAAAATCATTGGAGGAAGAATAGCAAACCGACAACGGTTGAGCCAAATAGCATCTCTATCTGTACAAGAAACCAAGATAAAGAAAAATGATCATTATTTTCTCCAAGAGGTGATTCGTCAAAAATTGAGATTAAACTATTTTCAACATGTTTCATGTACAGAGATTACTTCCATCATATTGTTTTGACGAAAAAGCATTACTCTGATACATCCGAGCAGTTATCAATTATTTGAAAGCTCGATAAAGTCATGTTTGCATACAAAGATCAACCAACAACCCCAAAAGTAATTTTTAAAAAGGATTAAAAGTAATATAGATCTCCAGCACTAAGATAATTGGGTCCATAAGAGACAAGTGCAGACGGTTTGTTGTGGCCATCCTGTGTTTCGATTATAGGTTCACCGTTCTTCCTAAATCCCAGTGTCTTTATGTATGCATACGGTGCGTTGACGGTTGAGCCAAATAGCATATCTATAAACTTGTTGAATTTCACTTGCTGTCAAGCTTTTTTATCAACATTTCCACTGAAAAGGTTGATCATCCATCAAAATATGAGGTGATCACCCCACCAAGATAAGTCTTCTTTCCTCAAGCCAAGTGTCGATGGGAAAGATTGTTGACGGCATTCAAGCTCACGTGGATAACGAATCCTGAAGTGTCAATGGCATAGATTGTTGATGACAATTTGTCATCACTGCTTTAATTTTAATGTCCCTTTTTTACTTTGCTAGTTCCTTCCTATAGTTCTTCTTTGCAGTTGGCCATAAAATGCCTCATACGAGTAGAAATCTTCGAATTATGCTAGTGTCCGTGCATTATAAATTCTAGGGAATCTTCTATAAAATGCATATTACAGTCGTTATTTGGACAATATATAAAATGCTTATCAAGTTTGCTATAAAAATCCCATTATTTGCAATGATATTTCAAACCGAGCGGTGTGATCATTTACAAGTACAAAATAAAAATTTCTTACACCAAACAAACATATACGGAAAGCATCTGAAAATATAACAGGTAACAGAATTTTGAAATGTAAGTTATTTTTTATTCGTATTGATAACATGCTTCGACTTGTGAAAGTTTAAATATGCATCGGAAAAATAGAATCCTCTTGTTCCCGCTGCCATGTAAAAAAGATGGTTAGTATTTGGTTCTAACTATCAGTAGAAAATTTCCTGGTTGATTAAAACAAGCGTCAAGATCATTATCATCGTCAATGCAGTAGCCCTACACAGCCAACGCTTGATACATTTTGCATGATATTGATGGATTAAAGGGATATATAATTTAAAAATATTTACTTAATAATACAAAACCATGACAAAGGTTTCGGTTTGTAGGTTATGAGCATGTTAATCCGAAAGTCCCACGACATACGAATGGCAATTTGCAATCGACCTGGAACAAAGGACAGCTTCAAGTTCATGTGAAAGTTTGAATCAGACTAAAATCAAACACCATATGTTTGTAGATATTCAGTTTTATGGGTTATGATATGTCCCGTTATCAGTCAATACTTATTCATTAAAGTGTACTGTATGTTACATTATCTTTTGCTCGAACAATCAACAAGTATGTTACCCTATGGTATCAGTTACCAATTACGGTAACATTTTATCAGTTACCAATTACTGTAATCAAAATGATCGAACTGAAAGAAAAAAACATAATAAGAGTTACGCTCTTATAATTGAACTGAAGAATTATAGAGTAAAAATCAGTTTACGTAAACCAATATAATCTTGCAAAAGGAATTGAGACTTAATCCTACACTTGTAAGTGTGATTAAATGTTAAAAACTCAAAAAGTATGCACATTTAGGCATCAAGCTGATATGTACCACCAGGAAACCGCAACCATATCAAAATCTTCTTATTCAAAATCCGTAAAGGAATTCATATCTAGCAAAATTATCTTCATACTCTGCAACAGCTTCTTTGATTTGTCCATCAATCCATTTCTTCATATTCTTGTTCTTTTCGCCTGCCTCGGATTTCTTTATACGCCTGTTGTCCTTTGTGCAACTCTTTCTAGATCTTAATACCAACAGGTTAGGAATCTGTTTTTTTTCATCCCACCCCAATATTGTTTCTTCCTCTTCTTCATGTGTGTCATCTTTTCTATCAACACGATTCTGAATGCCAGCTTGATCAGCTACTTCCCTTTTCTGCGCGTATTTAGGTTCATCTATCATAGAAAAAACATTGAAATTGGTTCTGTTGACTTTATTGACTGCTTCTTCTGCACAGTTCTGTGTGTATATAGGTATATCCATCGTTGAAAGAAAATCCCAACGGCTACAATCAGGTTCTGTGACTTCTTCTTGTGTAACTTTTGCACGTTGGTGAGTGTGTTTACGATCATTCATCTTTGCACCCATATCCCCGGTCCTGCTAACTTTTTCTCTATGTTCCACTTCTCTCAAAGATTTTTCGGTATTCAAAATTTCTTTCTCGTCTTTACAATTTATACTCTCCGCTTTTAGCTGGTTCACATACCGACATCTACAAGTTATATTTGCTCTGCACAAATCAAAGAATGTTTAGTAAAAGCATTTTTAAAAATTTCAAGTATACAACTATTGCAAACACGAGAACTTACTGTATCATATCCACTACATGGCCACGAGATATGATGAACTCCTGCATCTTTAAATTCCCCATTGCTTCTTGTTCTAATCTCTTTGATTCTTCTTCAATCTTTCGCATCTGTCTTTTTTCGTTTTCAAGAGCCACTATTTTCTCGAACTCTTCTTTATCGGTCGCTTTCTTTAATTCGAGAGCTGAAGTTAATCTTTTGTCCAGTAATATACTCATCTAATTAAAAAAAATTATTTAGTTCAGCCGCTTGTAATTGCCACACAAGTTCAAAATAATCCACAACTAAAATTAAAAGTAGTACCTTATCAAGATCTCCAAGTGATGCCACTTCTTCATTTAACACAACGGATACACGGTATTGAAGCTCCTTCATTGCAGTAGCCAAAAATATCTTTTGTGCATACACTTCTTGAGCACGCTAAAGAGAACAACATATAAGTAAGCTCGTTAGCAAACCCATAACCTTAAAACAATTGGTACACCTTTGCTAAATTGTTCGCAGGTATATACATGTACTAAAAAGTTCAAATTAAGTGCAAAATTTTGGCGTTATAAAGTTATCGACGTAGAAATAAGTTTTATATTTTTATTACAAGTTTGAACAACTTCACAAGAATTTGCATCGTTTCCACCCCTTAACAACATGGTTGTGCCCATTAATATTGCATATCTGTTATACGATTGTGAGGCAGAAAACATAAGAAATACCTTTTCATTTGCTTCCTTTGTACGTTGTTTCGCTTGTTTTATTTCCTCCATCATTGCAAGAATATACGGACTAGTCCTTCTAGCTTTATCAACAGCGTCATCCGCTATTTTCTCTCTATGTTCCACTTCTTTCAAAAGGAAACGAATTTTATCCATTATTGAATTCAAGGTGTCCTGCAAAATAATCATTTTTTAAAAACTATAACTTATATAGTTTCCGAATAACTACCTTAAATTAAAAGATTACAGTTTATATTTACTATTATTGTACCTTCTTATTTTTAGCATCTACAATAGTATTGTCAAGGGTGATCACGTTCTCCAAGATTATCGAATTGTCCTCGGGAGTAGCCTTTTTGAACTCGAATGCATCCTTATAAGTCATGGTGTTAGACTGATTATAGAATTCCATCTCAACTGCAGTTTCCTTCTACATAGATCAAGAACAAAGCAGATTTTATAAGGTTTTTACAAACTAACAGTCTTTCCTACAAAAATTCATTCGTATAGTATAACTTAGTTGAAAGTTAATAAAAGTGGTTTCGAAACCATTGAAACCATTAAACCAAATAAAATCGACAAAGCTGTATGCGTACCTAAGAAATCGATTCAGTTAATCCTTAACGTTTTCTTTATACAAAAGTTAGGGTTATTTTATGGCAACTTAATTACATATATATATAGACATAAAAAAACACAAATAGATCCTTCAATTTTATGACATTTTCCTCTTGTATCCTTTTACTTTTACTATTATTTTCAATTTTTACCTAATAATGTAGCTGTACATTTGTACCCAAACATAACCTTACAATAATTTTAAACAAATACTTTTATTTAAGATTTATAATACCATTTTGTTATGTATGGGAATTACAATAATTTTTTTTCTTTTTTTAAACGGCTAAGATTATATATTAAAAAAAAAAATCGTTAACAAAGAGATAGCAGCTCATTACAAAAATTGCAATAAAAGTATGACACAAATACCAAAAGACTAAAAACAGCACATCAGTCAAACCAAGAAATGCTAAACATTTGTGTCTCTTTTGGATCCATAGAAACGAATTGACGTAGATGTCATCAAGAACTTTGTTTGGTTTGGAAATTACAATATTTACTTGTATCATTTTTTTTGAACGACATTTGTATTTCAAACAATCCCCTAGCAAGTAATTAGAGGAAAAAAGTTATACAAATGAAAGAGATCGAGAGAAGTCGGGTATGCAAACCAAACAATGAAATCTAATGAGATAAACTTTATCGTATTGCTAACCCACAAATAAGGCAAAATTCTATATCATCACTTAGGGTACTAAGGGTATCCTTCCCCGGCCTTTTCCATTTAAAGATGACTTTGTTTCGAAATTTCCAAATGTCGACAAGGTAGCATGCATGGACTACCACATTAAAGCATATCCAAAGATTAGAAGTGAGAGCAAAACGGTCGACAAATAGAATGATATTACTAAGGTCATTTAATATAACGTTATTAAGGGACCGTCATTGACAAACCCCTTTCCATAAGTGTCTGGCAATGACACACTCAGCAAATAAGTGAAACTTTGTATCTTGGGCTTCATCAGATAAATGACATCGAGTAGAATGCAAGTCGAGGTTTCTTTCAACTAGGTTGACTCGAGTTGGCATTCTAAAGTTTGCTAACCTCCTACAAAAATATTAATTTTGATAGGAAAAGAATTTGACATCATATGGGCTAAAAGTTTTAATTGAAAACTAGAAGCTAAAACTTGTATTTCGATGCTTTATTTTTTAAAAACAAACTACTTGAAAAATATTTTTACGTTAAGTTTTTTCTATCAAAATAAAAACTTAAATTAGTTACATCCAAACAAAAGCTTTAGATATAAAAAGCTTATATTATTAAAATTTAAATAAAGCTTCTAAAAGACCCTTAAACTAATACTAAACATACATGTAGTTTTGCTTATTTTAAAACTAAGTGGAATAAAGTAAAACCTTAACTTATGTGAGAATACTAAACTTAATATGAAGCTAATTCGAAGCACACTCATAGTTTTGCTTATTTTATTAAAGGAGGTTAAACAAACGAATAATGATAAATGTATCTGATTAATATACATTATTTGATCATAACAAGAATTTTTTTTAACCCGTATGTTGCGATGGAGTTAAAATTATATAGTAGTGTTGTCTATTTGAAGTTTTAATAAGATCATATTTTTCTTTTTCTTTTTTATATTTTGTTTTTGAAAACAAAATATTATACACATATTTTTTAGGTCTAAGATTCAAACATTAATAATTATAATAATATAATAAAAATACTTTAACTAAAAATTTGTCATGAAACAAAAAAATAAAAAGTCCTTAAAATTTTGATGGTTTTTTTTGTGTGTGTATAGATAATTTAAACATTATAAAGCAATTTTTATTTTGAATTTATCCATTGATGTTAAATTACGTGTGATTTAATCTTTAAAATTCTATATTCACTAGAAAAAGGGGAAAATAAATCATCAAAAACATATACCATAACTTCTCTAATAAAAGAAGAAAACAAACGATATAATCAGAGGCGAGTTTAGTATAGAGCAAGGCAGGTTCTCGGACCTATTTTAATTTTCGAATCGTTTAGAAACGATATAGACTTTTTTCGTAGGACATACCTAAAAAAATTAGAAGGACCTAGTTAAGATAATTGTTTTACAAAACCATAACAAAAGATGTGTCAGTGTAGTGGTTACTCCCTTATGAGATATTGAATATTAAATATTTTTTGGCCAAGGGTTCAAATCTTCCAACACATTTTTTTTATATATTTTTATTAAATGTTGCCTGTTACCCAACACATTTTTTTTTATATTTTTTTATTAAATGTTGCCTGTTACCCAACACATTTTTTTTATACATTTTTATTAAATGTTGCCTCCTGGGTTGTATAATTTACAAACAATCCTTTATGTTTTCTAAAATTATCGTTTAATATTCTTTAATCATAACAATTATTCTTGTTCAGTAATAGCATTCTTATTTCATTTTACCACAATATGTGCCTAAAACTCATAAAAACAGAATAAAATTATAAACTTAAAAATTTATCAAGTTTATTAATTATGTTATATGAACCATACATTTTATTTTAAAGTTAGCAAACAACATTGACAATATCATGTTAAATAAACACGATTTTACTTATTTCCATATTTATTGTTAAAATTCGTGGAACGTATACGCCTTACATAAACTTATATGAAATATTGTGAGTTAACTACTTAAGCATTGTATTGTTTGTTAATCGGTACTACTTTTATTTTATGTATATTCGTAGTAATCTTCGACCCGACCCGTTTAACATTTCCGAACCGCTCGATCCATAACTTTTTGTCGTCTAAATTGTTTTAGGACCTACCTTCATTACCATCCTAAACTCGCCACTGTCATATAATAGTTCAATTTATTTCTACTAATGATCAATTGTATATAAATAATTTAATTTAAAAAAATATCATATAAGTAGATTTTGATATTAGTTTAAATTATTGGATTAGAAAGAATATACCAGGTCAAAATGGTAATTTACTTGTCACAGTTTTGTTAACACGCATCTTTATTGAACATTTCTCTATATAAATAAGAGATAAACAAATGCAACAAATGATACAAAGAAATAAGATGTGGAGTGTTTGATCCAAATTTGTTATGATTAATAAGTTATTACATGTTTAATTATATTTTAATATTCAAATTTTAATCGGATACTGATATTGTTCCAAGTATGCATGTTTAACATCTTAACCACAAAACATTAAACTTGGACTAACATGAAAATATGAATTTGGTGCGGTTAATAGGTTCAAATTCTTAGTTTGGATCTCGGAACCCGACTCCTGAACATAACATATGTAAATGCATAGGCTATAACAACCGTTCACATAAAGTGTTGACGCCTTAATTGCTTAATAACATCTTCCTTTAAGAAGTTATTGATGTTACCTACAAACTACCGACAAGATCACGCTCAATAAGCTACCAAGTAAACATGGATCTAAGCAACATTCCTTTTTAAACCTAAGGCCTTTAATTTCTTGGCAAATAGCTTGTGTATACTTCCAACTTGACACCGAATTCTATTGTTTACACCGGATTCTCAAAAGTTCTATTGAGTACCATATATTGACTAATTTATTCTTTCGAGTACACGTGGTGACCTTTTACCTACAAAATGCTGACGTGTAACCGGTTAATGATATTTTTGTCCACGTAAGCTGCCACGTAACGTGTTATTTGATGACGTGTATCCAAGTACCTTTCAACATCTTAAAAGTCAAAGAAATTTCCTAATACATACATACATATACAACTTTCTCTCTCTCCTCTCTTTAAGATTCCTTTCTTGTCTCTCTTAGTTTATCCTATCCCTTCCTCAATCTCTCTCTCTGTTGGAGAGGATATATATCACCTTCAAACCCAAATTAACATTATTATACACAATTATTATTCGTACATTATTACTAAGAACATAGATTACACAGAAAATGTGACGAATAATATACAACAAAATGGAAAGTTACAACAGATTTACAACAGTTCAAGCTTGATTTTTAGGATTGATTATTGAAGTTTTGTTTAGGTCTTCTTTGTTAAAATAAATATAACTTGGATTACCGTTGCCACCGTAAATCAATTCCGGCGGATTCGACGGCGGCGGAATCGGGTAGAACATGTCCCTTAATTGTGAAGAAAGTGGATGATTCCAGGGTTTGATTGATTGAATTAATTTGGGAAAGGAATAATTTTTTGAGATTTTGGATTGTGAAATTGGGGGTTAGGGTTAGATTTTGAGTGTGATTTTGAGTTTGGGTTTGAATTTTATGTTTGATTTTGAGTTTGTGTTTTGTTTATGTTTGGATTTATGTTTGATTAGGGTTTAATAGAATTAAATTTAATTTTAGAAAACAAATAAATTATAAAAAGGAATATTTTAGTAATTTAAAGTAAAAGAAAAAAATATATGTCATCCTACGTGGCAAAGCAACGGGTAACCGGTTCTAAAGGTTAAACGTGTACTCGAAAGAATAAATTAGTCAATATATGGTACTCAATAGAACTTTTGTGAATCCGGTGTATACAATAGAATTCGGTATCAAGTTGGAAACATACACAAGTCATTTGCCCTAATTTCTTATACTCCCACTAAGACACGAATCATCAACGATCTTTAAGATAACAAGCAAAATGCAGAAAAACACATACAATTTGAAAACTTACAAGAGGATGATTCGCAAAACAAACGTTATTGGTGAAGTAAATCTTAAAATATGCTTGTTTATTTGAAAGCATGATTTTTCAACTTACAATTTAGGAGAACACATGTTAAATTACATAATACATACGAGTATAACACAAAACGAATGGAAAGTAATTCAAATTCAGTACAAGATCCCAAGACACAGGACTAGATACACTTCGTAGTTTGGTTTTTGAGTACCACTTTTAGCACTAAAATATAACGACCTTAAACCTAGTTGACGGCAAGAATTTTTACATTTCAGTCAACAAGACTCTTTTAATTAAGTTGTCCAATTTTAGTTTTTCTGAACACGTTGACCACTGTGTCAACCTGCATAAATTCTGTGCATATAAAGGTATAACCGTCATAGCATAATCTACTATCTACTAAAACATAATATCCGGCTACAAAATCTAAATTCAGAGTACAAAATATATATATATATAGTACTTGAAAAAAGGTATATACTTCTACTCCCTAACTTTACTTGGTTGTTCTAGTAGTGACATATATTCATACTAAATTAAAATAGTGGCGGGTCGGGCCACTTTTTGTGTTTGAGAACATGTATTTTCACATGGCGTATTATAAGTCTTGAAAAGCAGGGAAATAAATCTATCTTCAAAGGTATTAAAAAGTTAATGTATCGTCTTGAAGACATATTACTCAACACGTATTATACGACCTCCTAGAATAAAAGAAATGACGGATTCTCACCTAACCCAACTTAGAAGTCCAGAATCGTATTAGTAGTTACAAGTTACAACTTGTTCTGTTGTTTGTTACTTTCACTTGCACAACAACAGAGAGCAAATACTTATGCAGTCATGTACACCATATCACGTAATGTTAAAACCCCTGTTCGGCATCTCAGGATATTAAGTGGGACACTAAGAACAGTTTAATAGTTTGATAACTAGATGCTAACTAGTCCTTAGGCAAAACCTAACGATTTATGTATGGAACATATGAAACCTCAAGAGAAACTAGTTCTTAAATAGACGTACACATATAAACAACATACATGAAGAAACACATTATTTAAAATTGATAAACTTAAAAAGCAGATGGAAGATGATTACAGTCTTAAACTTGAAAGAATACTGCTAGGGAATGATCTCCATCTGTCCCCTGTGGTTTTTCAGAATCTCGACCATAGCTTTACTATATGCAGCCTGAAGTTTATGATCATCATCATCGTCATCTAAACCCCTTGAGAGAAAACTATAATCTCCATCATCAGGAATACCCTTGCTCTCAAACAAATACCGAGTTACATTCTTCCTCTCAAACAAATACAGAGTTACATTCTTTCATTACATATCTTTTGCTCGAACAATCAGCAAGTATGTTACCGTATGGTTAATAGTTACCAATTACTGTAATCAAATTCATCTTGTATTCTTCTTCATAATCTCACTACAGATAAAATGTATGTATTTTGGATAAAAATGCAATGTTTTGTCATGTTGCAAAGCAAACATAAAAAAGTATGATCGCTTTGAAAAAAAAAAACATAATAAAAGTTACGCTTTTATAATTGAATTGAGGAATTATAGAGTAAAAATCAGTTACATCAACCAAATTAATCTTGCAATGGAACGGTAGACTTAAGAATCCTAAACTTGTAAAAGTGTGATTACATGTTAAAAACTCAAAAGGTATGCACATTTAGGCATCAAACTGATTTGTACCAACAGGAAACCGCAACCACATCAAAATCTTCTCATTCAAAATCCGTAAAGGCGTTCATATCTAGCAAAATCATCTTCATACTCTGCAACAGCTTCTTTGATTTGTCCATCAATCCATTTCTTCATATTCTTGTTCTTTTCCCCTGCCTCGGATTTCTTTATACGCCTGTTGTCCTTTGTGCAACTCTTTCTAGATCTTAATACCAACAGGTTAGGAATCTGTTTTTTTTTCATCCCACCCCAATATTGTTTCTTCCTCTTCTTCATGTGTGTCATCTTTTCTATCAACACGATTCTGAATGCCAGCTTGATCAGCTACTTCCCTTGTCTGCGCGTATTTAGGTTCATCTATCATTGAAAAAACATCAAAATTGGTTCTGTTGACTTTCTTGACTGCTTCTTCTGCACAGTTATGTGTGTATATAGGTATATCCATCGTTGAAAGAAAATCCCAACGGCCACTGTCAGGTTCTGTGACTACTTCTGTAACTTTTGCACGTTGGTGAGTGTGTTTAGGATCATTCATCTTTGCACCCATATCCCTAGTCCTGCCAACTTTTTCTCTATGTTTCAATTCTCTCAAAGATTTTTCGGTATTCAAAATTTCTTTCTCGTCTTTACAATTTATACTCTCCGCTTTTAGCTGGTTCACATACCGACATCTACAAGTTATATTTGCTCTGCACAAATCAAAGAATGTTTAGTAAAAGCATTTTAAAAAATTTCAAGTATACAAGTATTGCAAACACGAGAACTTACTGTATCATATCCACTACATGGCCACGAGATATGATGAACTCTTGCATCTTTAAATTCCCCATTGCTTCTTGTTCTAATCTCTTTGATTCTTCTTCAATCTTTCGCATCTGTCTCTTTTCGTTTTCAAGAGCCACTATTTTCTCGAACTCTTCTTTATCGGTCGCTTTCTTTAATTCGAGAGCTGAAGTTAATCTTTTGTCTAGTAATATACTCATCTAATTAAAAAAGAATTATTTAGTTAAGCCGCTGGTAATTGCCATACAAGTTCAAAATAATCCACAACTAAAATTAAAGGTAGTACCTTATCAAGTTGATCTCCAAGTGATGCCACTTCTTCATTTAACACAACGGATACACGGTATTGAAGCTCCTTCATTGCAGTAGCCAAAAATATCTTTTGTGCATACACTTCTTGAGCACGCTAAAGAGAACAACATATAAGTAAGCTCGTTAGCAAACCCATAACCTTAAAACAATTGGTACACCTTTGCTAAATTGTTCGCAGGTATATACATGTACTAAAAAGTTCAAATTAAGTGAATAATTTTGGCGTTATAAATTATCGACATAGAAATAAGTTTTATAATTTGCATCGTTTCCAAACCCTTATAACAACATGGTTGTGCCCATTAATATTGCATATTTGTTATACGATTGTGAGGCATAAAACATAAGAAATACCTTTTCATTTGCTTCCTCTATACGTTGTTTCGCTTGTTTTATTTCCTCCATCATTGCACGAATACACGGACTAGTCCTGCTAGCTTTATCAACAGCGTCATCCGCTATTTTCTCTCTATGTTCCACTTCTTTCAAAAGGAAACGAAGTTTATCCATTGTTGAATTCAAGGTGTCCTGCTAAATAATCATTTTTAAAAAACTACAACTTATATATAGTTTTCGAATAACTACCTTAAATTAAAAGATTACAGTTTATATTTACTATTATTGTACCTTCTTATTTTTAGCATCTACAATAGTATTGTCAAGGGTGATCATGTTCTCCAACATTATCGAATTGTCCTCGGGAGTAGCCTTTTTGAACTCGAATGCATCCTTATAAGTCATGGTGTTAGACTGATTATAGAATTCCATCTCAACTGCAGTTTCCTTCTACATAGATCAAGAATAAAGCAGATTTTATAAGGTTTTTACAAACTAACAGTCTTTCCTACAAAAATTCATTCGTATAGTATAACTTAGTTGAATGTTAATAAAAGTGGTTTCGAAACCATTGAAACCATTAAACCAAATAAAATCGACAAAGCTGTATGCGTACCTAAGAAATCGATTCAGTTAATCGTTAACGTTTTCTTTATACAAAAGTTAGGGTTATTTTATGGCAACTTAATTACATATATATTTATACATAAAAAAAACACAAATAGATCCTTCAATTTTATGACATTTTCCTCTTATATCCTTTTACTTTTACTATTATTTTCAATTTTTAGCTAATAATGTAATTGTATATTTGTACACAAACATAACCTTACACTAATTTTAAGCATATACTTTTATTTAAGATTTATAATACCATTTTGTTAGTATGGAAATTACAATAATTTTTTTTTCTCAAACAACTAAGATTTATATTAAAAAAAAAACAATTGCTAACAAAGATATAGAAGCACATTACAAAAATTGCAATGAGAGTAACACAAATACCAATAACACAATCTACTACACATTCACAAAACTCTACAAAACTCGTAGTTGTTGTAGACGGAATATTGACACAAGAAATGCTAAACATTTTGTGTCTCTTTTGGATCCATAAAAACGAATTAACGTAGATGTCATCAAGAACTTGGTTTGGTTTGAAAATTACAATATTTACTTGTATCATTTTTTTTAACGACATTTGTATTAGAAACAATCCCCTAGCAAGTAGTTAGAGGAAAAAAAGTTATACAAATGAAAGAGATCGAGAGAAGTCAGGTATGCAAACCAAACAATGAAATCTAATGAGATAAATTTTATCGTATTGCTAACCCACACATAAGGCAAAATTCTTATATCATCACTTAGGGTACTAAGGGTATCCTTCCCCGACCTTTTCCATTTAAAGATGACTTTGTTTCGAAATTTCCAAATGTCGACAAGGTAGCATGCATGGACTACCACATTAAAGCATATCCAAAGATTAGAAGTGAGAGCAAAACGGTCGACAAATAGAATGATATCACTAAGGTCATTTAATATAACGTTATTAAGGGACCGTCATTGACAAACCCCTTTCCATAAGTCTGTGGCAATGACACATTCAACGAATAAGTGAAACTTTGTATCTTGGGCTTCATCACAGAAATGACACCGAATAGAATGCAAGTCGAGGTTTCTTTCAACTAGGTTGACTCGAGTTGGCATTCTAAAGTTTGCTAACCTCCTACAAAAATATTAATTTTGATAGGTAAAGAATTTGACATTGTATGGGCTAAAGGTTGTAGCTCAAAACTAGAAGCTATAATTTGCATTTCGATGCTTTATTTTCTAAAAACAAACTACTTTGAAAAATATTTTTACTTTAAGCTTTTTCTGTCATAATAAAAACTCAAATTAGTTACATCCAAACAAAAGCTTTAGATATAAGAAGCTTATATTATTAAAATTTAAATAGAGCTTCTAAAAGACCCTTAAACTAATACTAAACATACATGTAGTTTTGCTTATTTTAAAACTAAGTGGAATAAAGTAAAACCTTAATTTATGTGAGAATACTAAACTTAATACAAGGCTAATTCGAAGCACACTCAGAATTTTGCTTATTTTATTAAAGGAGGTTAAACAAACGAATAATGATAAATGTACCTAATTAATATACATTATTTGATTAGAGTTAATTGTTTGAAAATACATTGAACTTGTCATCGAAAACTATTGTATGTATCTAAATTACAAATCATCTAATGTATATAACAAACTAGTATATATCTCTATTGTATGTATCGGTTTACCTACTAATCAAGTAACATGTAACATTTATTTTTAATATATATTTTAAATGACATGTCAATTACACCTAAGCATCCACATCATTTGCCATGTCAATTATTTAATTTGAAACACAGATCCCCATATTAATTATAATTTTCTTGTTCTTCGATTTATATTTTTCTTGTTTTTCAATTCAACCTAGAAAAGTAGAAAGTAATTTGAAACACATATCTCCCATTTGTTTAAACTACTTATAATTTTGAAGCCTATAAAATCTAATATTGTAAAGTTAATTTAAATAAAATCGTTTAACTAGTTTCATCTCTTTCTTTATTTTATCCGCCACCATGAAAAGCAAATCAAGAACAAATTGTCTAGATCCGAAATTAAAATTCCACCTAGCATAATATTTTAAAGCTGTTCAATCAGTTTACACGAACTCGAATCAAATACAACTATTTTTAACAATTTTTATTAGTGGTGTCAAAACCGGGTTTGACCGGAAACCGAACCGGTTTTTGGTCAAACCATCCAAACTCGATCTAAATACATCCATACTACCCGACACGTTCTAAGCTATATACAAACTACAAACATAAGCATTTATGCTCCAACAAACTCCCCCAAACTGATAGTTACTCTGGCGTAACTGATAGTTACGTAGAGTAACTGTTACAAAAGTGCAGCGGGACTTTACGTAGAGTAACCAATCGCGCAAATCAAATGCAATACAAGTGGTTGTAGTTTCCACGGTGAGAGGTTTTGAACTCCGGCAACGGTGGTAGTGGTGGTGGTGGTGGTAGGTTTGAGGTTTTGATTATTCTTCATCTTCGAGTGAATGATATTGATCGGAGATTATTGTTGAAAACACGGACATAAATTTACAGTAACTTATTCTTCATCTTCGAGTGAATGATATTGTTCGTTCTCTAAATCACCAGAGAAAATGGTGTTATATGAGTAGACTGGTGATGAACCGGTGATGAACTGATGATGATGTTTGTTGTTTTTATAAAAATTAGTTTGCGTATAATTTTCCCATCACATAAAGTGTTGACGCCTTAATTGCTTAATAACATCTTCCTTTAAGAAGTTATTGATGTTACCTACAAACTACCGACAAGATCACGCTCAATAAGCTACCAAGTAAACATGGATCTAAGCAACATTCCTTTTTAAACCTAAGGCCTTTAATTTCTTATACTCCCACTAACACACGAATCATCAACGATCTTTAAGATAACAAGCAAAATGCAGAAAAACACATACAATTTGAAAACTTACAAGAGGATATTGGTGAAGTAAAATCTTAAAGAATGCTTGTTTATTTGAAAGCGTGATTTTTCAACTTACAATTTAGGAGAACACATGTTAAATTTACATAATACTTACGAGTATAACACAAAACGAATGGAAAGTAATTCAAATTCAGTACAAGATCCCAAGACACAGAACTAGATACACTTCGTAGTTTGGTTTTTGAGTACACCTTTTAGCACTAAAATATAACAAACTTAAACCTAGTTGACGGCAAGAATTTTTAAATTTCAGTCAACAAGACTCTTTTAATTAAGTTGTCCAATTTTAGTTTTTCTGAACACGTTGACCACTGTGTCAACGTGCATAAATTCTGTGCATATAAAGATATAACCGTCATAGCATAATCTACTATCTACTAAAACATAATATCCGGCTACAAAATCTAAATTCAGAGTACAAAATATATATATATATATAGTACTTGAAAAAAGGTATATACTTCTACTCCCTAGCTTTACTTGGTTGTTCTAGTAGTGACATATATTCATACTAAATTAAAATAGTGGCGGGTCGGGCCACTTTTTGTGTTTGAGAACATGTTTTTTCACATGGCGTATTATAAGTCTTGAAAAGCAGGGGAAATAAATCTATCTTCAAAGGTATTAAAAAGTTAATGTATCGTCTTGAAGACATATTACTCAACACGTATTATACGACCTCCTAGAATAAAAGAAATAACGGATTCTCACCTAACCCAACTTAGAAGTCCAGAATCGTATTAGTAGTTACAAGTTACAACTTGTTCTGTTGTTTGTTACTTTCACTTGCACAACAACAGAGAGCAAATACTTATGCAGTCATGTACACCATATCACGTAATGTTAAAACCCCTGTTCGGCATCTCAGGATATTAAGTGGGACACTAAGAACAGTTTAATAGTTTGATAACTAGATGCTAACTAGTCCTTACGCAAAACCTAACGATTTATGTATGGAACATATGAAACCTCAAGAGAAACTAGTTCTTAAATAGACGTACACATATAAACAACATACATGAAGAAACACATTATTTAAAATTGAAAAACTTAAAAAGCAGATGGAAGATGATTAACGTCTTAAACTTGAAAGAATACTGCTAGGGAATGATCTCCATCTGTCCACTGTAGTTTTTCAGAATCTCAACCATAGCTTCACTATATGCAGCCTCAAGTTTATGATCATCATCATCGTCATCTAAGCCCCTTGAGAGAAAACTATAATCTCCATCATCAGGAATACACTTTCTCTCAAACAAATACCGAGTTACATTCTTCCTCTCAAACAAATACCGAGTTACATTCTTCATTACATATCTTTTGCTCGAACAATCAGCAAGTATGTTATGTTAATAGTTACCAATTACTGTAATCAAATTCATCTTGTATTCTTCTTCATAATCGCACTACAGATAAAATGTATGTATTCTGGATAAAAATGCAAATTTTTGTCATGTTGCATAGCAAACATAAAAAAGTATGATCGCATTGAAAAAAAAACATATTAAAAGTTACGCTTTTATAATTGAATTGAAGAATTATAGAGTAAAAATCAGTTTACATCAACCAAATTAATCTTGCCAAGGAACGGTAGACTTAAAAATCCTAAACTTGTAAAACTGTGATTACATGTTAAAAACTCAAAAGGTATACACATTTAGGCATCAAGCTGATTTGTACCACCAGGAAACCGCAAACCACATCAAAATCTTCTTATTCAAAATCCGTAAAGGCGTTCATATCTAGCAAAATCATCTTCATACTCTGCAACAGCTTCTTTGATTTGTCCATCAATCCATTTCTTCATATTCTTGTTCTTTTCCCCTGCCTCGGATTTCTTTATACGCCTGTTGTCCTTTGTGCAACTCTTTCTAGATCTTAATACCAACAGGTTAGGAATCTGTTTTTTTTCATCCCACCCCAATATTGTTTCTTCCTCTTCTTCATGTGTGTCATCTTTTCTATCAACACGTTTCTGAATGCCAGCTTGATCAACTACTTCCCTTTTCTGCGCGTATTTAGGTTCATCTATCATAGAAAAAACATCGAAATTGGTTCTGTTGACTTTCTTGACTGCTTCTTCTGCACAGTTCTGTGTGTATATAGGTATATCCATCGTTGAAAGAAAATCCCAACGGCCACTGTCAGGTTCTATGACTACTTCTTCTGTAACTTTTGCACGTTGGTGAGTGTGTTTAGGATCATTCATCTTTGCACCCATATCCCTAGTCCTGCCAACTTTTTCTCTATGTTTCAATTCTCTCAAAGATTTTTCAGTATTCAATTTTTTTTCTCGTCTTTACAATATATACTCTCCGCTTTTAGATGGTTCACATACCGACATCTACAAGTTATATTTGCTCTGCACAAATCAAAGAATGTTTAGTAAAAGCATTTTTAAAAATTTCAAGTATACAACTATTGCAAACACGAAAACTTACTGTATCATATCCACTACATGGCCACGAGATATGATGAACTCCCGCATCTTTAAATTCCCCATTGCTTCTTGTTCTAATCTCTTTGATTCTTCTTCAATCTTTCGCATCTGTCTTTTTTCGTTTTCAAGAGCCATTATTTTCTCGAACTCTTCTTTATCGGTAGCTTTCTTTAATTCGAGAGCTGAAGTTAATCTTTTGTCCAGTAATATACTCATCTAATTAAAAAGAATTATTTAGTTAAGCCGCTGGTAATTGCCACACAAGTTCAAAATAATCCACAACTAAAATTAAAAGTAGTACCTTATCAAGATCTCCAAGTGATGCCACTTCTTCATTTAACACAATGGATACACGGTATTGAAGCTCCTTCATTGCAGTAGCCAAAAATATCTTTTGTGCATACACTTCTTGAGCACGCTAAAAAGAACAACATATAAGTAAGCTCGTTAGCAAACCCATAACCTTAAAACAATTGGTACACCTTCCCTAAATTGTTCGCAGGTATATACATGTACTAAAAAGTTCAAATTAAGTGCAAAATTTTGGCGTTATAAATTTATCGACGTAGAAATAAGTTTTATATTTTTATTACAAATTTGAACAACTTGACAAGAATTTGCATCGTTTCAAACCCCTTATAACAACATGGTTGTGCCCATCAATATTGCATATTTGTTATACGATTGTGAGGCAGAAAACATAAGAAATACCTTTTCATTTGCTTCCTTGGTACGTTGTTTCGCTTGTTTTATTTCCTCCATCATTGCAAGAATATACGGACTAGTCCTTCTAGCTTTATCAACAGCGTCATCCGCTATTTTCTCTCTATGTTCCACTTCTTTGAAAAGGAAACGAATTTTATCCTTTGTTGAATTCAAGGTGTCCTGCAAAATAATCCATATTTTAAAAACTACAACTTATATATAGTTTCCGAATAATTACCTTAAATTAAAAGATTACAATTTATATTTACTATTATTGTACCTTCTTATTTTTAGCATCTACAATAGTATTGTCAAGGTTGATCATGTTCTCCAACATTATCGAATTGTCCTCGGGAGTAGCCTTTTTGAACTCGAATGCATCCTTATAAGTCATGGTGTTAGACTGATTATAGAATTCCATCTCAACTGCAGTTTCCTTCTACATAGATCAAGAAATAATGAAAACGAATCCGTAAAATATAAGAAAATTTTAATATTTGATTATCGATAGGAAGAAATCTTGTATCCATAGCTATGCATTTGTGTTATCGTTAATAAGCAGTTTAAATTAATTCTAATAAAATAGTTTATTGAATAGTTATTTGTTAAGACTTAACCTTAAATAATTAGGCAAAACCTTAAAACTTATATAAAGTAGCTCAATATGCCAAGAAGGCAAGAATAGTTATGCCATGAAACTATTTACGTAGGTTTGTTTAAAGAACAACTCAGATTTCATAAGTTTTTTACAATCTAACAAATCTTTCCTAGAAAAATTCCGTTGAAAATTTAATAAAAGTGGTTTCGAAACCATAGAAAACAAATAAAATTGACAAAGCAGACTCGAATGTAAATTTTCGATTTACCTTAGCAAACGAACTTCAGTACGTTAAAAATCGTTATCGATTTCTTTATGAAAAAGTTAGGGTATTATGGCAACTTAAATTATATATATAGAGATCGAGAGAGAGAAAAGAAGCAATTAAGATAAACACAAATAGATCCTTCAATTTTATGATATTTCCCTTTTATATCCTTTTATTTTTAATATTATTTTTTAATTTTTACTTAATATTGTAATTGTGCATTTATACATAAACTTAGCCTTACGCTATTTTTAAGCAAATACTTTTAGTTAAGCTTTATAAAAGTATTTTGAGAGAATTCAGGTATACAAGCCAAACATTTAGTCTAATGAGAAAAACTTTATTCTATTGCTAACCCACAAATACGGCAAAATTCTTATATCATGATCACTAAGGGTACTAAAGGTATCATTCCCGAGCCTTTTCTAGTTAAAGATAACTTTGTTTCGAAACATCCAAATTGTCCACAAGGTAGCATGCATGGACTACCACATTAAAGGAGATCCAAAGATTTGGAGTGAGAGCAAAACTGTTGACATATATGAATGATCTCACTAATGTCATCGACAAACCCCTTTCCATAAGTCTCTGTCTTTCGCAATGACACCTAGACGAATAAGTGAAAACTTTTTTCTCTTGGACTTCATCACAGAAAGGAGATCGAGTAGAATGCAAGTTGATGTTTCTTTTAACTAGGTTGACTAGAGTTGACATTTTAAGGTTTGCTAACCTCCTAGAAAAAAATATTTATTTTGATAGGAAAGAAATTTTGCATAATTTAAGGTCAAAGTTGTAGCTAGAAAACCGGAAACCGAAGCTTTTATTTCTATGCTTTATTATTTAGAAACAATCTTTGTAAATTCTTTTCGCTTTAAGTTTTTTCACTCAAAATAAAAGCTCATAATAATAAATTTGGTTGTCGATATAAAAAGCTTCTATTTTAAAATTTAAAACTTAAAGCTTCTAAAAGACTCTTGGAAGCTAATATTAAACACACCCATAATTTTGCTTATTTTAAATCTAAGTGGAGTAAAGTAAAACCTTAACTTATGAGAAGATACTAAACTTATAGCTAATACGAAGTATACCCATGGTTTTACATTATTTATTAAACGAGGTTAAACAAACGAATAATGATTAATGTATCTAATTAATATAAATTATTCTAATTAATATAAATTATTCGATCATAACAAAGACTTTCTTACCCCACATTGTGGCGTGTTTAAAAATTATATAATAGTGAGGGTCTGCTTAAAGTTTTAAGAGTTAATTACATAATTGGTCCCTGTGTTTGTTCCAAAACAACGGGTCCAGTCCCTGGGTCACAATTCGTTCGGGTCCAGTCCCTGGAGCCTATCTTTGGTTGCACGTTTGGTCCCTGCATCTAACGACTGTTACTTTTTAACGTTAAATGGTGTCACGTGCCAAACATATGATGGGTAAAAAAGTAATTTTACCTTTCTTTTCTCCTTTATATACCTCCATCTTCTTCCTCACCTACCTTTTTCCCCATTTATACAAACTCCTTCTTTCCTCAATCAATTTTTATCCTACAAAAAGTATTCGGGCATAGTTTTCTTCACCAGCTACCTATATTTGATTTCATTATCGTTTACCTCAACTAACCCTAAACCCCCGCCGCCGACAAAAATGGCAACCGCAGCATCGTTCTCCTTCACAAGACTCCTCTCATCAACCACCAAACCCCACCTAACCTCCTCCACCGTCCACCGTTCTCTAACCTTCAAAACCACCTTTAAACCACCCAAATTCTCCACCAAAATCTCCGCCACCATCTCCGTCGGCGACAAGCTCCCGTAAGACACCGACGGCGAACTCCAAACCACCACTTTTTACTGAGATGTTGAAAGTTATTCTGGTAATCTTAATGATTGCTAATTTTGAATTGTTTTTTGTGAATTGGATGAAAAATTTCTCACCGAAAAATTTCATAGGTAGAGGTGGATTTGGGGTTGTTTATAAAGGAGTGTTACCTGATGGATCGGTTGTTGCTGTTAAAAAGATTGTAGAGTCCGAGTTTGAAGGAAATGATGATTTTTGTAATGAAGTTGAAATTATTAGCAATTTAAGGCATAGATAAAGGGGAAGAAGATATGTGAAATTACTAATTTATCCATCACGTGCCTGGCACGTGACATCATTTAACGTTAAAAAGTAACAGTCGTTAGACGCAGGGACCAAACGTGCAACCAAAGATAGGCTCCAGGGACTGGACCCGAACGAATTGTGACCCAGGGACTGGACCCGTTGTTTTGGAACAAACACAAGGACCAATTATGTAATTAACTCAAGTTTTAATATGATTGTATTTTTTATTTTTATTTTTCATATTTTTTTTTCTTCTAAAAATTAAAATATTATACTCATATTTGTTATATCTAAGTTTCTAACAATAATAATTATAATAATATAATGAGTAAATTACATAGATCGTCCCTAAGGTTTATATGAAATTACGGTTATTGTCCCTAAGTTTAAAAAGTTGCATGGTATGTCCCAAAGTTTAGACTAATTACGGATTTCGTCCCTAATTTGGACGTCCGTTAATTTCACCGTTAGGGTTCCCTCACGTGTTAAACACGTGAGGGGTATTTTGGTCTTTTCGCCATCTTCTTCTCCAAAATCAAATAAACCCTAAAAATAAGCTTACACAAACACCCCTTCACACACACACACACACACACTCTCCCACTAATACATACCGACAAGTGTGAAATATGAGTAGAAAAAACCTAATTAAACCCTAAAAAGTTAGAGAAATTGAAAAACAAAAAATTACCCATGATCAATTAAGCTGAAAACTAGAAGAAAGTAAAAAACTTTACTTACAAAAGTCAAATCTTGAATCCAAGTAAAGATTTTAATGAAAAAAAAAAGAATAGTTGGTGAAAGAGCAAAGAAAGATGAATGAAAAAGAATAGTACAGGAGTGATGTTGGTTTGCTAAAGTGACTGGTGGTGATAGTTTTTTGTTTGTGAAAGTGGGTTTATAACCGCCGCCGTCACACACCACCGTCACATCTCCGTCGTCCGCCGCCGCCTTCCTCCGCCTTCTCGTCGCCGCACCTCGCCGGAACGTTTACACTTCTCAGATTCAACTAATCTTGATGTTCTTTCTGCTATAACAGAGCTTATTTGTCCCCTCTTCTGATTTGAATTTGATTAGGGTTTATTTGATTTGATTTTGATTATGAATCTATTTTGATTATGAATCTGATTTGGGTTGATTTGGGGGAATTGAAATGATTTGGGGGAATTGATTTGGGTTGATTATGAATCTATTTTGAAATGAAAATGAAAAAGGAATTGATTTGGGGGAATTGAATTGAAAATGGAATTGAAATGAAAATCAGATCGGGAAATGACTAAAATACCCTCACGTGTTTAACACGTGAGGGAACCCTAACGGTGAAATTAAACGGACGTCCAAATTAGGGACGAAATCCGTAATTAGTCTAAACTTTGGGACATACCATGCAACTTTTTAAACTTAGGGACAATAACCGTAATTTCATATAAACCTTAGGGACGATCTATGTAATTTACTCTAATATAATAAAAGTACGAAAAAATATAAAGTCGTTAAAATTTGATTTTTTTTTTGGAGGTCTAGATAATTTAAACATTATAAAGCCATTTGTTTTTGAAATTTAGCCATTAATGTTAAATCACATGTGATTTTATCTTTATAATTTCGATACCCACCAGAAAAGAAAAATCATCAAACATATATAACACTAACTTCTCTAATAAAAGAGGAGAACATAACCATCATATTAATGTAATTCGTTTCTTCCAACGATCAACTGTTCGTAAATAATTTGATTTTAAAAAGTATTAAATAAGTGATTTTTGATATTAATCTGAATTATTAGATTTAAAAAATATACAGTAGATCAAAATGGTAACTTTTTTGTCCCAACTTTGTAAACATCTTTATTGAACATTTCTCTATATTAATAAAAAAAAAATGGTATCTTGGCAAGCACCCTCTGAGCATGTGTACCATATTGGTACCCGTCTGTCCCACTCACAAGAGACATCAACGCCGGGCAAATCACCTGACCACAAATTCTCACTGGTGCTTGGGGGCGAACCCCCGACCTCAATTGAAACACCTGTAAGTCCAGGATATTTACGGTAGTGGTACCGTAAAGGCACAGCCCCAATGGTTTCTCTATATTAATAAGGGATACATAGATGTAAAAAATGATTCAAAGTAATAATATATCGGTCATGTTTATGAAACTAAGTTACCATGGGTCCTAACCAAACTTTTTTGACCAATGAAGGGCTTGGTCATCGACAAGATTGTTTGATTGTCGTGGTTAATGAGTTGTTACACGTCTGATTGTATTTTAAAATTCAATTTCTAATCAGAAACATATAATGTGCAAAGTATGCATGTCGTAACATCTTAACCACATGGTTATGGGAGCTCAAAACATTAATTTTGGACTAACATGAAAACATAGAGTAAATTACATGTTTGGTCCCTGTGGTTCACTACAGATTTCACCTTTCGTTCCTAAAGTGCATATATTACATCGACAATCCAATTTTGGGTAACTTATTGCACGTTTGGTCCAAATTTTTAACGGACGTTAAAAACTACCGTTAGTACTTGTCACGTGTTTATCACGTGAGGCATTTTCATTTTAGGTTATTTCTGGTCCCATTTTTATAAAATTAGGGTTTCAATTCGATTTTGGGGTTTTTCAAAGCACAAAAAACCTACACCACCACAATTCCACCACCAAAATTCATCAAATTCAAGTCGAGCTCCGCTATCCCCTCGATCTCCGGCAGCAGTCCCCTCGATCTCCGAAAACACCATCCCCTCGATCTCCGACGAATCGTACGACTGGAAGAGGTGGCGGTGGTAGTTCGATTAGAATGTTTTATTTGTGGGTTTATTTCGCAGCAACCGACCACCACCACCATCCCCTGGATCTCCAACAACGCAACATCAGACCACCACGAACACCATCCCCTCGAAACCCCCATCATAATCTATAATTATTATTTCTTTCGATTTGCTTATTTTGGTTCGATTTGAAGGTTTTATTCGGTTTTGTTTTTGATTTGAAGGTTTTATTTGTGGGTTTATTTGGTTCGATTTGAAGGTTTTATTCGGTTTTGTTTTCGATTTGAAGGTTTTATTTGTTGGTTTATTTGGTGAGAGATGGAACCGGAGTCGGTGACTGGAATAAAGATAATGTTTGATGTTGATGATAATGGATTATGATTTATGATGATAGTTATGATGAATGTATGTATATGTTATGTGTTTGAAACTGAGACCAGAAATAACCAAATGACAAAAAAGCCCTCACGTGATAAACACGTGACAAGTACTAACTGTGGTTTTAACGTCCGTTAAAAATTTGGACCAAAGGTGCAATAACTTACCCAAAATTGGATTGTCTATGTAATATATGCATTTTAAGGACGAAAGATGTAATTTGTGGTAAACTATAGGGACCAAACGTGTAATTTACTCAAACATAAATTTATGCGGTTAATATGTTCAAATTCTTAGTTTGGATCTCGGAACACCCTGACTCCTGAACACAACATATGTAAATGCATAGGCTATAACAACCATTCACATCAGAAGCTACTTAAAAGAAATCTGATTACATATAAACCTAAAACATAAGATATACTACTACTACTACTACTACTTCTACCTCTGATATAAACCTTTGTGATCCTTACTATGTTAGCATATTCATCGTGGCAGTCGGGACACTTCACACTTTCTCTGAAAAACCTCTTATTAACATGGCAATATTAGAGATCTAAAAAAACATGAATGGAAATAAATCCGTATTCAAAGATGTTCCAAAATAAATACATGTTCCATGAAGATCACCATTCAGCATGGTGTTATACAGTCGACTAGAATAACGAATGTTCCTGATCACAGTCTCGTATATTTGTCTGATTTGACGTTGTGTGTATAATTTTCCCATCACATAAAGTATTGACGCCTTAATTGCTTAATAACCAGATTACATCTTCCTTTAAGAACTTATTGATGTTACCTTCAAACTACTGCTCATGTAGGACAAGATCACGCTCTGTAAGCTACCAAGTAAACATGGATCTAAGTAACATTCTTTAAGAAACCTAAGGCCCTTGATTCTTATACTCGCACTGACACACGAATCATCAACGATCTTTAAGATAACAAGCAAAGTGCAGAAAAACACATACAGTTTGAAAACTTACAAGACGATGATTCGCAAAACAAACATCAGTAAAACAAAAGTAAAGAAATATAAATTCTATACAAGAGCCTAACTCACAGAACTAGGACATAAACTATTTTGGATTTCCTGTTCACTGTTTCGCAAAAAATCACGAACTTAAGCCTAGTTGAAAATTGGAAAACAAAGACCTTTTGCGGTTCAGTTAACCAAACTCCTCTAATTAAGTTTTCATTTTTGATTTTCTTGAACACCTGGACACCTTCTCAACATGCATAAACTCTGTGCATACAAAGATATAACCGTTCATAGCATATTCTACTAAAACATAATATGAGATTACAATATCTAAAATCAGAGTACAAATGTTATACAATACTACTCTCTGCGTTTACTTGCACACCGTCTAGTCATGACATATATGCATAATAAATTAAAATAGTGGCGATTGGGTAACTTTATGTGTTCAAGAACATGTTAATCACATGGCATATTAGAGGTCTTAAGAAACAGTGAAAGAAATCTTTCTTAAAAGGTACTAAAAGGTTAATGCATCTTCTTGAAGAACAAATCACTCAACATGCATTATACGACCTCCTAGAATAAGGAAAAGAAGGATCCGCACCTAATCCAACTTAGAAATAGCTCTACTTAGAACTCCAGAATCTTCTTAGCAGTTGCAACTTGCTCTCGTTGTTTGCTTCTTTAAATTGCACAACAACACAGAGCCTATATTCATACAGTCATGTACACCTGATCACTTAATGTTAATACCCTTGTGCAAATTATGGCGGCTGGTGTGTATGTTATGCAACCTAACTTCTTCGAGACAATACATGTTGAACACCCTAATGCAGCTAGTAATGCTGCTTCAATTACAAACTAACATGTGATAAAGCATTCCAAACCATTAAATGAGACTAATCGGCACTAAGAACACTCTGATAATTTGGCAATTTATGTTTGGAATTGGAACAAACACATATAAAGAACAAATGTTTAAGTAAACTGAAAACATAAAAGAGGATGATTACCGTCTTAAACTTGAAATTATAGAACTGGGCATGTCCTCCATCCGTCCACTATGGTTTTTCAGAATCTCCAGCATAGCTTCACTATATGCAGCCTCGAGTTTATGATGATCTTCATCATCCAAACGACTTGTGAGAAACCTATAATCTTCATCATCAGGAATGACTTTCCTCTCAAACAGATAGAGAGTAACATTCTTCATTACATAACCGGAAACCGGCAACTCCAAGAACGGAACGATAGGCGTACTAATCTTACGATGAGGCCCATACACTCTCATATTAAATAGCTCATGATAACAAGGAATCGAATTACGAAACTTCCCAATCTATACACCCCTAAACGAAACAACCCCACCATTAACCGAATCCGTAATCACAACCTTCTCCAACAACGGAAAACTCACAAGATAATTACAAAACAATTACACGGCATCCGAAATATCATAAAAACCGAATCAGATATTTCAACCTCATTAACATCTTCTTCTTCATTGATAACAAGGGCCTTCTGGATAAGGACGAACAGATTTGCAATGATTTCATCGGGTAGCTGCTGCTGCTGCAATCATCTTCTTCATTGATTCAGAAGATGCTGCCATGGGTTTAGGGGTTTATAAAACCCAGCTAGCAGCAGCTGTGTATTACACACACACACACACCCCCCCCCCCACCAAAAAAAAAGGTTGTATGTGGGATGTTCATTTTAATTGAATCAATTATTAATCATAGATTATTGTTAAAATTTATTAATTTTGTAAACATCAAAACATTCGATTAATATAAAAACTCACTTTCCAATTATTATTATTTTAAATTAATCTATCCCATGATAATTTTAGGACAAAATAAACTAGAAACGTTGCGATTGTCGTTAATCGTTTTCACTTTATTAACTAGAGCAATAGACATATACACGTTTGACGATATTTAGTTTTGGTTTCAAAGAAATACTACTTTCAATCGTTTTTCCTTTTACTTCTATCCATATAGGAAAATATTTTTTTAATAACTTTTTACATTTAATATTTTCAATGAAAAACATACAATCTTTAGTAACTTGAGCCTTATATGCTAAAAATCTAACTTTCACTTCAAATTGTTTAATTTTTAGATATTGTTATTGTAGCTTGTTAAGTTCCTATCCTACACGTTAACATGTTTGTTAAATTAAATTTTATCAAAATATTTTTTTAGTAAAATTAACATTTATATAAAGTTAATTAGTGTTTTAATGACAAAAAATTACCATTAAAATCCCATTAGTCATTTTTCTTGGAAGAAGTATAGACTATAGAGATAAAAATAAAGTCTTTTAGTTTAAATTTATATTTATTAAATAAGGGATATATTAGTAATTATACTTTTACTTAATTTTTCAACTTTTAAGTAAAAATGAGAAATGCTTTATATATTAGTAAAGATAATTTAATTAATTTTAGGATTAAGTGTATTGAAATGTAATAAACTTTATTCGATTTACTATTGTGTGTATCCAACTTTTAAAACTTCTATTGTGTGTATTTAACTCTTATTTTTTCACAAATAATGTAACGAACCAGATTTTTGCTGACGTGTAACCGGTTTAATTATTGAATTTTTTTTTTAAAATCGGGTTCTTACATCATTTGTAAAAAAATAAAACTTGAATACATACAATATAATTTTAAGAGTTTGATACACACAATAGCAAATCGAAAAAAATTGTTACATTCTCGTACACTTAGCCCTTAATTTTATGTAATAAAACATCTACCCAACTAAAGGTTTCTTAAACCAAGCTTCACGGTTAAATCTATTTCGATTTCCCTTGATTAACTTTGAACCGTTTTACACTTTTTTAGCCGATCCTACTCTTGGGTACCCCTGATTCAGACTCCGATTCGTTCAGTTTTCAAATCCTATTTTAAAAGGGATGGCAAGATCTTTTTATATGGACTAGCAGGACATC
Organism: Senecio squalidus; assembly: GCA_910822075.1. NCBI lineage: Eukaryota > Viridiplantae > Streptophyta > Magnoliopsida > Asterales > Asteraceae > Senecio > Senecio squalidus. The sequence continues at coordinate 32,338,937 of CAJVGC010000590.1, forward strand.
CGCCCGATGCAGCGGTTTCAAAATATCTACGTCTAATAAAAATATAGTGCAAGTATTGAACTTAAGTTGGGTATACATTAAATTATTAATTTTAGTGAGATTAAGATGTTATTTTTGAAGGTTTAAAATAAATATATAACATTTAGATTTTATTTAAATATTAGTATAAAATTAAATGTCAATTAATTGTTTTTAGATCATCAATGTAAATGATAGATGAGTTGTCAAATTAGTTACTGTTAATGAAGATCATTAAGGATAATTTAGACATTTTCCTACTTAATTTTTCAACATTTTAACTCAAATGATTTATAATGTACTATGATAAAACTCGCGCGATGATAACAAAGGTAAAGTATAATAGCTTTTGATTCGGATTTGTAGACTCTAAAACGATTTATGTAGTAAAAGATTATCATTCGTCCCTTTGAGTTATATAAAAATTTTACGAAAGCTTTTCGGGTTCATCATTTTGCATATATTAAAAGAGTTATTTAGCATTAACGGTATGTAATACATTTTTATTCGTCTTTTGATATATATGTTAAATGTAATAAAACTCTATTTCGACCCATAAAGTCATTAAACTCATTTGAGTCATAAAAGACATTAATTTATGGTGATGCATTAAACTCATCTAACTATGTTCGCGTAATGGTAAACAATGTTTTTGTTAGCGTGGACCATGCACTTTAGATCTTTTTGAACCGAATTATTATACAATTTAACTTGTGTTTTCGGTAAAATAATAATAATAATTATTGAGTTTCTCTTTAAAACCCAAGTAATATAGGTTGCGTGTAACAATTTATGTGATGTTAAAATTTATTTATTCGTGTTTCGATGGCAATGTCGACCCATTGAGGGACTCAACGAACATTGTACCTCAAATATGTTTGATAACGTGACATACTATGAAACATGTCACGTATGAAACCAAAACTTAAGTTTATATTAATCTTTTTTGAATTGATTTAAGTTAATTAATTCGTGAGTCTAATATTTGAAGTTTATTTTAATGTCTAGTATATAAAAGTAGTTATTAATGTCATAGCGTATAATATTTTATTAGTTTGAAACGTATTATATTGCGAAAAAAACTTGTTTCATGTTTAAAACTCCATCTTCCCATTAAAAAAATATCATATATTAGGTATAATAGTTTCTGATCAACTTGTCTTCTAACTAATCATTCGGGCAATAAAAATCTATACGAGTGTCTATAGTTTCTATTCGCTTGTTTAGAACATAACACACAATATTGAATTGTTTATGGTTTATATAGTGTTATTATTGCAAAACAATGTTTGTATCCGGTTACAAAAATGGGTTTGTTTTTAATTCTTATATGATTGTTTTCCTTTCCGACAATTTTTCTTTAAAAAAAAAAATATACTATTGGTCAAAGAATCATAATCATAATTTTTACACAGATTTATCATTATTTATTATGTTATTATTAATTAATATAATGTACAAATGTCTTTTAAAGGTTAATCATATCCTAAATATCAAATAATGTAAACTTTTTATATTTTATAATATATGTTATGTTAATCAATTAATTGTATGTAATTAATAACCTAGTATCTTTAATCTTTAATATATAATAAAAATGGGACCTTAAATGACACATGACGAAATAAGGTCCATTCGATAACTTAGCTTATTTAATTTTAACCGTTAGATCAGATTGATCATGTCATCAAAACTATTTTCATTTTACACCTTTTTACAATACATAATTACACATTCTCTTTAATTCCCATCTCTACTAAAATAAAAAAACAAAATTCTAATTTAGTTATAGATGAGAATTAAAACGTGCGTATAAACGTAAATATGTATATGTTATTATAAACTATAAACACATTTGTATAAACGTAAAAATTATATATGTTATTATACGTATAATTAACATTATTTTCTCATAATGACTTAAAATATACATAAATATAAATTTTAACGATTTAATTTTTATCTTTTCCGCGCTATCACGGGACAGTAATCTAATTCACTAATTAAATTAACTTTTAGATTATTAAATAACTATTATTTATTTAAACTAAATAAAAATTAGCTTAAATTTTGAATTTATCGATTAAACTGCAAATTAATAATTATATTTACTTAAAAATTCAACATTTAAGTAAAAAATACTTTATATATTAATAAAGATAGAAATTGCACCGTCTTTACAAGACAGATACCCTGAATGTTTATGGTGGTTGATGTTTTCACTTCCGTTTAGGTTTCAAAAGACGCAAATATTTTCATCAGTTTCACAATCATTCAAGTAAAGGCAGGTAAATGAGTTATAAGATTATGCAGGGAGTATACAAGTACAAAGTACATATTTCTTATACCAAACAAATATATGGAAATATGACAGATAACTGACTTTCAAAATGTAAGTTGATTTTTATTCGTATTGATAACATGCTTGGACCTTCGAAGTTTATATATGAGTCGTCAAGGTAGAATCCTCTTCTTCCCGCTGCAACTTGAAAAAGAAGTTAGTATTTGAGATAAGTTATATCCATATCACTACTCTAGCTTTTAAGATAGGACGCCAAACGAAATAGAAATCTATAAAGAACTCACAGGTAATGGAGGAAATTTCCAATGGTTGATGGTCATTGATGTGTGATCTGATTTTAAGCGCTCGACCTCAGTTGTGAATGTATTTGGCATGCCTGTTAAAACCACCTTTTCTAATTGCTGTTTTTGCAACAATGTGGTTGGAATGTTGCGTAATTTATCACAACACCTGATATCTAGATGTTTGAGGCTTTTCATTGATCCTTCTTCGACCAACCACCTCTCCAAATCCTTTAGCATCCACATTTTCAACACTCTAAGCTTAGTAAACCGTCCTTTACTGCAAACCATTTCTTTCCCTACGTAGGACTGTCCCAAGAGCCGGAGCACTGTTAGGCATGGAAGTTGACCCAGAGTTGGCATTGGATCCTGGTTTAGCAATGAGATGGATAATGTCAAAACCTTAAGTGTTGGCGGGAAATGATTGTGATCAGGTAGCTTTTCTAAATTCCCCAATAAGTTTAAGTGGGAAAGCTGCCCCAAATTCGACATTGATCTGAATAGAAGATTTGAAGGACAACCCAACTTATATTTGCATCTCAACCTTAACGACCGTAAATCCGTTAAGTTAGAAATCCAATCCATTAATTCTTCCTGTTTAGAGCTTAGCAGGAATGAAATACCCAATTCTCTAAGATCATGCAACTTATCTAAACCGTCCTTTATCACAGCTTTCTCATCCAGAAACAATCCAAAAAGTGTCAAGAGCCTCAAGGACGAGTTCGCTTGCATATTAAGACACATTTCATTTAGATTGAGATGGTGGAGTTTCTTCAATCTACAAATGGAACTTGGTAGCTCATCTATGCATGTATGTTTCAGATCTAAGGTTTCAAGGTGGCTCAGTTCACCGACTGATGGAGGAAGACTATCCAAATATGTCAACCTTAGACCTAAGTACCTTAAATTGCATAGATTACCAATATTTTCAGGTAAAATCGGTTTATAAACGCCCTCTAGGTCAAGCACCCGTAATAACCCAAAACCATCATTGATAATATTTCCCAAAAAACTTCCGATTTGCTTAGCTTGCCTATAATCTGTTTTTTGATGGTTAAAGGACATGTAAGACCTCAGGTGAGATGGATTAAATACAGAACTCTTAGGGGAAGATGGGTTGTTCGTCTCATTTCCAAAATGGTTTCTTATCTTATTCTCACCTGATGTAAAAGAAGATAAGTACCGTGTGTCATTTTCTTGTTCCCTCTTTGGACTTTCATACTCGACCATCCTACGAACATTTAAAGCACTTACATCTTCACAATTGATCAAGTTACGAAAGGTATAAAAAAGATTGGTCTTTTGGGCTTTGGGCAACAAATAATCATGCAGAACTCCAAGTACACGACATCTTCTTGGACTGTTGTCAGACCGTAGTTTTGATATATGAATCAAATTCCGGTTAACTAATTCTTCAAAATATGTTTGTGCGATATCTTCTTGTAAAACTTTGGTCGAATTCTGCTTTACGAAGCCTTCAGCGAGCCATAACCTCAATAACCTCCTTACTGGAATGTCAAAATCTTTAGGAAAAAGCACTAAATAAAGCAGGCATACCTTCAAATGGTCACTCAAGTCGTTATAGCAAAGACTCAATATGTTCGTAGAGTTTTGCTCGGAAATGAAAACTTGAGACCATAGGCTTGGATCCTTTATTGAGAAAAGACCTGCAAGTAGGACAATATTAAGGGGCAGACCCTTACAGCTCTCCAAAACTGCCTGCTTTGATTTCTCGGAAACCAGAGCCGAAATTTGTTCATTACCAATCTTCTCTTTGAACAATTTCAAGCTGTCTTCTTTACTAAGTGGCATCATAGAATGTGAAAATAGGCTCACATGTGTAGTTTCCATTGTTTGCGAAGAAGTCAAGACCAGCTTACTTCCGTTATTTACATCTAGGAAAGTTTCTTGTATGTCTGCCAAGATATCGAAATTACTTATACCATCTAAGATCACCAAGTACCGCTTATTCTTGAGGTATTCTGAGAGCCTCAGTTTCAATGTTTTCTCGTCATCCATATTAGTGGCATTAGCTGTCATACAATCAGTAGTTTTCAGCAAGGTTTGTAGGATGTCTTTTGAAGTATAGTAGTCTAAAATTGAAACCCAAGCACGAAACTGAAAACGGCGCCTGATGTCTCTATTTCTGTAGATTGTACGCGCAAGTGTAGTTTTGCCGACGCCCCTTTCACCAACAATTGACACGACATGCTCACTGTTGTTTGTGAGTTTGGTCACCAGATAGTCAACATCTTCTTTCAACCCAAAGATACCCGATACCTCTTCCTCGTAGGAAAAGCTTGGCATTCGGATTGTATTATTAAAATGTTCTTTGATACCGACAATCTGCATCACTTCTTCGTTGCATGAGTAGCTGAAACTCATTTCCTTTTTATGATTTGCATCTGCCACAGTCTCTTTATCTTTGTTATCTTCATTTTGAACCTTTTCAATAAGAGTCTTTTCATTATATTCCTGATCTTTGATCTCACTCAACTGAGTAGTAATTCTCTTTATCTCCCGGTGGATCTTCTGGCAAGAGTTCAAGTTATTGAAAAAGAAAATATGGTTTGTTAAGAAACCGAATACCTTTCTCCTACGGGTAACACTAAGAGTAAACTTCTCAATACCGTCCTCGACCATGTATACACCATCAAGAAACTCATCTCCTTGTTGGTTGATCTCTTTAATGGAGATCATCGAGTCTCTCAACGAGTTGAGCGACTTCATGATCTCTTGCACTTCATAGACTATGAGTATGTTTTGGTTCAGTGATTGCCCTTTTAACATATCGGTTAGTTTTTGTAACACGACAGACACTACGGCCTCGATTGCCATTGTATATGAACTTTATGTTTCTTTCTTTCTTTCTTTCTTTCTTTGCAAGGTAGGTATTGGGTTGGATGCTAGGAACGCCCTCCTTGATCATCTTATATAAGCTTTTACATTAACTGTTATATGCATAATCGGTTTTATTTTATTTTATTTTTCTTTTTTTGTTGTTAGTCGACCTTAGTTCTGACCCACAGGATGAAGTTGTTTAGTGGTTTCATATTTGTAGAAGTTACATGTAAGTTTCATTTTAGGTACCAAGAAATTGATTGTACTTGAAAATACGCGGAAGGTTCACATGGAAGTGACCAAGACTTTTTGGTATATTATATTAGATGTGTAATATTCCTTAAGAAAGTTCTCTTATAGTTTGAGTTTCATTAAAAGATTTAAAATATAAATTCATCTTTATACTTAGTTTCATTAATAAATAACAAGAATGAATAGAGTTGTCACTATCATAATCGTAAAGATACGATATTGCTAGTAATAGTCTTAAGGGTTGTTTATAACAAATTATTACATACTTTATTTTATTGTATATTTCTAATTCTAATACTCACCATTGCATTTACGATATCACAAACACATAATTATGCATACAATTCCCTTTTCTAAAACAATCTTAGGGTTGTCATTATCATAACCATACGAGAGATTAAATTAATTTTATTTGTGAATTAACTTTTTTGTATTGAATATAATTAGATTTTATAAAATTATATTTAACGTTTAAATTTTCGATTCAAAAGTTGCAATTCAACGTAATCATTGTCATTTTTGGAAAAGGCGTAAGATATAAGAAATAATTGTTGGTGGCTATACGTGAATACACGTTTTCAAGGATAGTGACGTCGGGAATAACTAAAAAGGTGTTTTTTTTAGATAAGTGTTTTGGCGGATTACAGCAAAGAGGCGCCAAAATCGGTTGGACGAAGAGGTCTAAATATCAACTTACAAAAAATTTACGAAGATGGATACCTTTTATTAGATGCTACGTGGAAGCAGAACGCACTCTACCCAAGATGGGCAGAAAGTAGGGCTGAGCATCGGGCCAATACCGACCCGACCCGAACCGATACCGATTAATACCGAAACCGAAAATAGGCAAAACATCAAACCGAAACCGAACCGAATTTGCTTCGGTCGGTTCGGTAAAAATACCGAAAAAACCGAAAATACCGAAAAACACACATAAAATTCAAATTCAAGTTCAAGTTCAAACAACCATTACATGGCTAAAAAAGGTTGCCACAGACTACAAGGAAGATAATGAGTCAGAAAAAATTGTGTACAATACCATCAATAAAGCAGTTACAAAGGAAGAGAAACAATAAGAGAGACATGTTCGTTGGCGCTTGGAGAAAGTCCACCAACATAAACCCGCCTTGCATGTCTAGTGGCCTGAGTTACAGCATTTGAATAAATACGAGTTTTGTAACAGTTGAAGGAACAAAAATCAAAGACAAAACATAGAAAAACTAAAAGTGAAAGGGTCAAGAGGTCCATGTTATCCAACCTGCTGAGTCATTGCTTGCACTGGCATAACAGGAAGTGCTCCAAACTGCAAATGGCCATGCGGAGATAAAATGTTAAGTGTTCTTGATTCTCTTGATCCATGGAATTGGTTCGCTCTTTTTTTTCCTATTTTGCCAGTACGCTCGAGGCAGTAGTCACAAACAGAGAACAAAAAAACATAACCCTATTTATATTTCGGGCTGGATCGGGCTGGATCGGGCTTTTTCGGTATTTCTACCGACCCGACCCGAATACCGAAAACGGTGATTATTTGCGTCGACTACCGTCCCGGATGCACTATTTCGGTTTCGGTTTCGGTCGGTATTGTCGGTTTCGGTCGGGCCAGTCGGTTTCGGTCGGTATTTCTCAGCCCTAGCAGAAAGCAACGGGTCAAAAACAACTCCCTTAATTCCTCCCATGTCTCAATAGAATCTGGCTTCAATTCGCTAAACCATTGCTTAGCTTCTCCCGTTAGAGATGATGGGAACAAACTAAGCATAACACCTTCCCCCATTTCAACTCCATATTGAAACATTTTTCAAGTTTCCATAAAGGTGGCAATATGCCTATGCGGGTCGGACCTCGAACTCCCATCAAATGAATTTTCTTGCACCATTTTCAAGTGATGACCTTTAACGGAAAAATCATCACCCAAATTTGGTGGAATAATCGTCGACCCTCGTGTAAGCGACACTATCCGATTCCGATTGATCATCGGAATGTCAAATGGGTTGGGTGGCGGGTCGTTAATAACGGCATTACCATCTCCCTTTTCCGACATCTCGCTTGGTTCAAAATAATTCTCTCCCAATATCAGTTTCTCTTCCTCCTCGGAAGATCCTTTCTCACTAAATAAAGCGGCTCTAAAACCTCGTTTTCGCAAAATTCTCTCCGGATCAGAAAATGGGCTAACAACGTGCTTCCCTTGGGATCTCGTGTACATCCACTATCTAATCACCTGAAAATCACAAAAAAAAAAACAAAAACAATACCGTGAATTCTATTCAACACAAAATAACACACAAAAATAAATCTCAATTAAATCAAGTCCCCGACAGCGGCGGCAAAAACTTGATGAGCAAAATCTAGTTTTCCAAAATAAGCTTTTCCTAGATTACCACACCGGACAGTGTACCCTTATCGATCGTAGTAAAGTATAGGAAAATCTCGCGTTCGAACACGGGGACTATTATAAATTGAGAAATTAGCTAAAAAGTAATAAGTAACAAGTGACAAGTGGGGTTTTGTCTTAGGAAGACTAAATGTAAAAACGACTAAAAATGATTTGTATTTCGGATATTGATAAAAGGACGCTTGCTTGGACCGTCTACGAATGTGTGATATTTCCTAAGTATGAAATGCCGATAAAACTTCTAATATAAAACCTAGTTCCTTTCGAATACTAAATTTCTCCAATTACCTAACCATGCAACTATTCCTTTCGAATATAGTTAACACCTAAAATAATCGTGCATAACGTTCAAAGCCGATGTGTGAGAATTAATCTTTAAGCTTCCTTTCGAATAGCTTACTAATCAATAAACCGATTTCTCTTAATTTATTAACTAGCGTTTGTGTTAACACTTACTTGTTCAAATTGTTGTTAGCGGTTCCTTTTGAATACCGCAAACTTTTAACCAACTATAGACCGGTTGATTGTTTCGTTCCTATTTTTAGTAAAAATTACGAATTCCTTTCGAATACCCGTTTTTAGTTTACCAAACAAAAGTATAAACAATTTTAACAAGATAATTAAAGTTTCAACCCAAACGGATCCCCAATTAACCACAACACATCAATCTAATTTCATACCCAAAATTTATCACACAAACGATCACAAATCCAAGCAAATGTTTAATTAAATTAGCTACTCATGAAAATGAATAAACACACATTATAAATAAAAGACATAATTCGATTGTAATGAAAATAGAGAATAAGTTTAATATCAATCCGAAAATAGAACTTGAAATTGTATCCAAAATGATAAACAAATGAAAAACTGTGAAAACTTGCTAACGATTTCTTCAAAAATTGAGATTATGATGTTACTTCCTTTCTCCCTTCTCCAATGATATAGAGTTGAGAAACCCTTGATGAGAATACGATGAAAAGATGATATTACTGTCCCAAAAATCGTTTCTTAAGTGCAGTGCTTAAGTCCCTTTAGTTTCCTCCTTGAATAGCATTAAATAAAACATTTGTAACAGAAACTGCCCAGTTGAGGCGCACTTGTATGTAGGTGCGCCGCAGTTGGTGATCCGCGGGCTCCAACAATTACAGCCAAGAGCAGCTGCCTAGCAGTTGTAGTAGATGCCTAGCAGTTGTAGTTGATGCCTAGCAGTTGCTACTTGCAACTTCCCAACTTGTTTTACTTCGCATCTTTTAGTCCCAAAACGACTCCTTTTGTTCAAAATATGACCAAAAACCTAAAATACATACTTTACACAAAATGTAAGTAATACGGGGTCTATCCATTACGTTTGACACAAATAATAACAAATGTCGCGAATATTTAATATGCATATAATTGAGCAACATCAATAACCCACCAACTTTATGTTGACGTCGTGTTTTTAACGCTTTTCAGGGATTTGAGGTTACTTGATGATGCTTGCTATATGACTACGTGGATCTTTATTTGGAACTTGTTTTGTTTGTATTAGTTCCGTTAGGATCCATAGGTTGTCTTTTGTATCGTATTTATCTCGGATTTATGTAAACTCATGTATTTTGAAACTTATATTTATTCGATGATGCCTTTTTTATTTATTTTGTTGTAACCTTAAACTCTAATACTACCACATCTCGGGTTTCCGTTTGAACGGAATGTGACAAACAGGGTTAGAAGACCTCTTAACATCATTTAACTTAATACATGATTCACAAAAAGAAACAAGATAACCTATAAAAAGTGTTATTACATCACAATATGTAAATACAAAAGAAACTAAGTTTGCTAATAAATAGCGCTTTATGAAGTTTATTTATAAATGTTATTGGCAGGATTAAAACATAATTTCCTCTCCCAACATATCTTCTTTCTAAACCCAAAGATCCTATTTACATATTTTGTAAATAGGAGCTATAATGAGCATTGTTAATGGCTTGTTGAGCTCAATAAATGATAGTAAAAATAATTATATCTACGTCCACTTATTCTATATTATTAACACAATATATGATAAGTAGGGAGTGAACCTAAAAGATGCGTTGACTAATAGTTTTAATATCTTTGAAAACATGTTATCGTAAAATAAATAAATGATTCGGTTCCAACTTCGACTTTGATAACTATGTCAATCAACAAAGAAATGATGTTTTGAACAAGTGTTTAGTTTATTCATATTCAAGTTTGTACTAAAAGACGTTAACAAACTCTAAAATATTATATTTACAAAATTATTTATATCAAAACAAGCTCTTTGATCTAAACCTATCTTTTTAATTCAATTTAAACAAGCTTTTAGAAATGAAGCTAAAATACATTCACGTATTATCCATACATTCCAAACAATGATTACTGTTTCATACAAGTTTGGAAATTTTATAATCATGTCATTTGAGTTAACATTGAGTGAACAACATTTTATAACTAGTTATCAAATTACAAAATAATTATGGACTTCATAACTTGATTATAACAATTCTAAATAGAATCCTAACACACGTATCTACCATGAATCAAGGTTTAATTCAAACATTAACCATTAAACAAACCAAAACCAGTAAAGAGGAATAAACAAACATCAAATTCTTCAATAAAAAAGCATAATAAAGTTTAGGTTAGAACACCATGTAAGACCTTCAGGTTTAAAGGCGCAAAGAAATAAACTTTTTAACAAAGCCTTAACTACTAACCTAAACATGGTCCGTTCCTTTCCCAACTATAGTGGAACTGAATTAGCCACTCATGGTCTCATCAAACATACAAACAAACATAAATTATAATATAAATGCTTACTAATGATGAATTCAATGTTAATTTGATGAATTGGCCTTGCAAATGGTGTTTCTCCCTTGCTTTCTAGTGTCTCCTGATGATAGATTAGTAAAAACCGGTAAATTTGTTGGTTAAAATCGTACAAAATGTGGCCTCAACCGAAAACCCGAAATAAAAGGAGCTCGGGCGGGTCAGGTCGCTCCACAAACTGGGTCCAGACGGGTTCAACTACTTTTCATTATTTCCGACCATGTTTCATTTCGAAAAAGAAGTCCTCCCAACCTTCCCGACCTCGGCCTGGGCGGGTCAAAACCAATTACCCGAGCAGGTCAAAACCAATTACCCGAGCACCAAGCCGGTCCTGAGCTTTTGGATGCCTTGGGCGAAACAGTGAAAAAATGCCCCTCTTTTTTTAAGTTGTACTAGATTTAAAGGTCAACTATGGTAATGATAAAGAATTTAAAAAATTTCAAGTATTTTCCTAATACTTAAATGAATTATGAGTCGAGTCCGAGTTTATACATATATATCCAGTTTACCGAAGGTAGCCCAATGCAATTTGTGGTTCGTTTGACTTGGATACAAAATAGCGTTAGCGATTAAGTCAATAAGAATTTCTCTATTTGATAAGTAGACACGCAATATATTTATGATTTCTAATATTTAAAAAAATTTCAACATTTTTTTGTTTAAATAAATAATAATAATTTAAATATCGATATTTGATCATGTTCTTTGATATGAGGACAATGTTATATTTTTTTCTTAAATTACTTTTGTATATCATGTTTTCTTAAATGACTTTTGATACCATGTATATGAACAAATAACTAGTTTGGATAAACATGATTTAGTGCAAACAAATAATTGTGATTAGCAAAATATTAAACTTTAAAGATATGGTAAACTAGATGTATGAAACTATTTAGGTTGAACTACTTATCTTTCTATTTAAATAATTGTGTTTGTCACATAATTAGTTTAATCTAAAATTAGAAATACTATCAAACTTTAAGGGGTAAATTGCAACTTTGAAACTTAAACATCAATTTCCTTTCCCAATTGGTTAGCCGCAGCCTCCACCTCATTAAACCTGTTGTTTTTCAATGCTTACTAACCCAACATCATCCTCAAACATTATACTATTAGTTAGTCGTGTTGGAAAAAACCGAAACCGAAACCGAAAAAAAACCGAAAACCAAAACCGGTCCAAACCGGGTTTGACCAAAACCGGTTCGGTTTTGACCCAAACTGTCGGTTTGGATATTTAGCAAAGGGACCGGGTTAAGAGCGGTTTATCCCAAACCGGTTAAAAAAACCGGTTAACCATCTAGCCGTTGGAAAAGTGTTTATAGCCGTTATTTGACCCTTTTTTAAAATTTTTGACCGTTTTTTTTTTTTTTTTTTACCATTTTGCCATCCAAATTTACTATAAATATGTGGTTGAGTTTGAGATTAAACACACATTTCTAACTCTCTCAAAACACTCTCAAAGCTCTAAAAACGCAAAAAATAAGTTCGAAAAACGTTAGAAAAATTCTCAAAAAATCATCAACAATCAAATGGCAACTCAAAGCTGTACCGCTTCCACCGGTTGTGGTTCCACAAGCGAAAGAACGATCGTAGAGGTTCTCGGAATAGCACTTTTTCGCACATTTTCTTTAATATTTATCGAAATATTAAGCTTTGAAAATATGTTTCAAGCTTTTTTTAGTAGAATACAACGTTTATGTATGATGTGTGTGAATTTTTTTTTAATAAAGTCGAATTTTAACGTGTTTTTGCAAGTTACGTTTTTTTTTTATTAAATATTCCAAACCGGTTTGGACCTGGTATGAAACCGGTTTAGGCGGTTCTGGTCTTCACCATTGAAAAACCGGTCCAACCCGAACTGGTTTGGATGGTGATGTCGCTCAATTATATACATATTTATTCCTGACATTTGTTATGTTTTTATGTGAAAACGTAATGGAAAGACCCGTTTTATACTTATGTTTGTGTAAAGTATGTATTTTAGGTTTTCGGTCATATTTTGAACAAAAGGAGTCGTTTTGGACCAAAAGATGCGAAGTAAAACAAGTTTGAAAGTTGCAAGAAATGGATGCTAGGCACGTGCTACCAACTGCGGCGCACCTTGAGCCCACAGAGCACCAGTTGCGGCGCAACTACATCAACATGCGGCTCAACTGGGCCATTTTTCTGTTACAAGTTTTGTTTAATTGCTATTCATGGGGATATTGAAGGGTCTTTTGGGACCGCAATTAAAAGACGAAAAATAACCATCTTTTCATTATCTTTTCACATATCTTTTCTTTACTAATCATTGGGGAGGAGGAGAAGAAAATCATTGGTAATTTCATTAATCGTAACATCAAAGTTGAATTTCATTTCATTTCAATTACTCTATTAGACTCCATTTTCATTTTCAATTTGGGGTATTTTATACATTGGCATTTCATCGAACACTTGGTATGATTATGACTTTTTCTTATATTTCATGTTTAATTTCAATTATGCGTAGCTAATTTCGTTATACGCTTGTTTGGATATGTGATCGTTTGTATAATTTATTTTAAGTATGAAATTGCTTGAATGATGTGTGTTTGGTTAATTGGGGATCCGTTTGGGTTTAAGCTTTAAGAAATTATTAAATTTTTTATATTTTTGTTTGGTAAACTAAAACGGGTATTCGAAAGGAACTCGGAATTTTACTAAAATAGGAACGAAACAATCAACCGGTCTATAGTTGGTTAAAGTTAGCGGTATTCGAAAGGAATCGCTAACAACAATTTGAATAAGTAAGATTAAACACAAACGCTAGTTGATAAATTAAGAGAAATCGGTTTATTGATTAGTAAGTTATTCGAAAGGAAGCTTGAAATTAATTCTCACACATCGGCTTGATACTTTATGCACAGTTATTTGGGGTGTTAAACGTATTCGAAGAGAACGGTTGCACGGTTGGGTAATTGAAGAAATCCGGTATTCGAAAGGAACTTGGGTTTTAAATTAGAAGTTTATCAGCATTTCATACTTAGGAAAGATTATATATTCGTGAACGGTCCAAGCAAGTGTCCTTATCTAATCTTGAATCAAAACCAAATTTTTAATCATTGTTATCGTTAGTTAATTACAAAACCCCTACTTGTTACTAGTTACTTATACAGCTAAAATAACTCAATTTAACAAAGTCTCTGTGTTCGAACCCGAGATTTGCTTATACTATACTACGATCGATAAGGGTACACTGCCCGGTGTCGTAATCTAGGAAAAGCTTATTTGGAAAACTAGATTTTGCACATCAGATGGTTTGACCAAAAATCGGTTCGGTTTTCAAACCCGGTTCGGTTTCCGGTCAAACTCGGTTTTGACTCCCCTACTATTGGTAACACAACTAAGAACCCAACTTTCAAATATATTCACCCGAAAAAAAAACACCTTAGCCAGAAACAATCGAATGATGCCCCCTAACCCCTTAATGCCTGGGCGATCGCCCACCTTGCCACCCCCTAGGGCCGTCGTGCCGAGCACCAGAGTGTGCGTTAACCGGTCCAGGTCTCCGCTTCGGTTTTCACTTCCAGCTTCCATGATGTCCCCTTTATCGACATAGCTTCCAATGCATGAAACAACCATATGAAAATGATAAAGTATAAGGCATTCGATCTATAAAACAAGAAATTTCGAAAATGCAATAAATATGCGAAATAATATTTGAAAATACATCTAACAAACATAAACATAAACTTGAATCCTTTTTGATGTTCTAAACTATTCATTCTTTTGACGGATTCTTCCAAACAGATTTCGGTTGCATCAACTCCAATTTCTCACCGATTGAAGCATGCTCGATTAACACCGATTTAAGCCGCAATGATATCGACAACCTAGGGTTTCGAACTCGAATCTCCAATTTCTTTCGAGAAGAATCTCCGATTGAAGCATGCGATGATTAGAGAGCCTAGGGTTGCGATTTGAAATGATTGAGCTGGATTTTTTGTAGAGTGATTTTGAAGGATGAATAATTTTATCGAAAAATTATTTGTAAGATAACATATACTTACACTGACAATTTGTATTGTCTCGAACAATTGTCAAAGAAGTGTATATTTTCAATATGATTTCATTTTTGTATTATTGCGGTTTCATTTTGTAAAGGCTTGAGATGAACGTGGAGGACGATGAATCTGGTGCAACAACTACTACTATGTTCTTAGGAATTCGGGGGTTTAATGGAGAAGAAGATGTGTTTGTGTATATGAAGAAAAAATGGCAGGTTATTAAAAGAAAAGTTAAAGATACCTTTTAACTTAATTAAAGAAACGAAACAAGTAAATCCGTGTAGATAAAAATCTTATCAGCTTTTACAAGGTAACAAGTAACACGTGACACTCAATAAACAAAAGTCATTTCATGATATTCAATATAAATTTTGAGAATACAATGTACATGAAAGAATTTCATGTCAAGTTAAAGACATACACAACCTATTATCCCAAAAAAAAAAAAGAAGAAAGAAACTCAACTTGGAACTCATAATATTCATGATGATTAACACAATTTCTCTTGGTCCGTTATAACTAGTCTAGTCTTTCAATATTTTCAACATCTTTTTATATTTATTAAATATAACTATGTTAAATACCTTTAGGCTCCTTCTTAGCAAAACACATAATTATTTGGAAAAATTATCTATTCATTAATTTCTAAATGTACAATGTTATTTTGGTCCATTAGAACAATTACATTCGTGTTTAACAACTTAGATACAACCATTACCATTTATTAAAAGACAAGGAGGTTTAGCATATGTCTTAATCTTTTTGAAACACTTAAATTTTTGTTTAATTTAACGTTTAATGTTATTAATATTGTATTTTGTTTATAAACATATTAAAAATAAAATTTCTCATACATGTATTAAACCTAGATGTATAATATACCTATTTCGTGACAATTTTATACCAGAAAGGGTTGTAGACAAAACATCACTAGTCGACCACCGGTCCACCCACAAGACTACTATGGAGTATGGTCACATGTTGCCATTACTAGGAATCCTCTTTGCATCTTCCAAGTGTTGGATTAAATTAGATTGATTCATGATATTCATTTACCTCCTGCAGATGATCCGGAGATGTTGTTGAATAGATTAGCCATCGATGATTCCCAAATTGAGATGATCGTGTTAGGATGGAGTAATTGAGAGAATACACTATGTGTGTTAGGGATGATGGTGATAAGAATAAGTGACCAACCCTAATAAGGGTTTATGATGGTCCTTATATAGACACTCAAATTAGGAGTGTGTACCATTTAGTCCTTGGTGTTTAATAAGTGTTTATATTATAAGCTCTCATAGTTCCGATCACCTAATGGGAAATCTATAGTGTCGGTAAGGTAAATACGTCCATCGAATATTTGCTAGACACAGATTTCAGTTAGTGTCAGTCATCATATCAGTAAGGATAAATGATCAATGAGGGTCACAAATAATATGGGTCCAACATTCTCCCACTTGACCGAGTAGATCATTTATCTATGAGTATTGATAAGTCCGTACGAGATAATACTCATTTTGTTTAAAACCGAAATCATAGTTGATAAGTACAGTCGTAGAGAAGAACATCTACTCAGGACCCCCACTAGTCAAACTATGACTCAAATTCAAAACTGAATAAGCAATGATAGACCAACTAAGACAAATTTTGTTATAATAATGTCCAACACAGTTATGCGCATAAGGTGTAAATAATAGACAAACAAAATCTGAATAAGGAGGAAAATTTTTCATTAATAAATAATAATGACCAATAAGTACAACAATGCTATTAAATTAAGTCTTTTGTAAGCCCCATATTCGACACGTGTCCTACGAATATATTAGGAGGAAGACCTTTGGTCATCGGATCTGCTAGCATGTCATGTGTACTTATGTACTCAACACAAAGAGCATTTTCCTCAACCCGTTCGCGTACAAACAGATACTTTGTGTCGAGATACAGCCCAGCGCCAGTCGAACTGTTACTGTTCGAGAAAGTTACAGCAGCTGAGTTATCACAGTAAAGCTTCAATGGTCTAGAGATTGAGTTGACGAGTTTGAGTCCACTGATCAGGTTCCTTAACAACATCCCATGACAGGTTGCATTATAAACGGCAACATATTCAGCCATCATAGTAGACGTCGTGGTCAGTTTCTGTTTATGACTCCGCCAAGAGATTGGTCCGCCAGCTAACATGAAAATATACCCAGAAGTAGATTTATGGTCTTCTTTGCTTTTAGCAAAGTCAGAGTCAGAATAACCTACTACTTCCAAGTTGTCACTTCTTCTATAAGTTAATTTGTAGTCTTTGGTCCCTTTCAGATATCGTAGAACCTTTTTAGCCGCTTTCCAGTGTGCTAATCCGGGGTTAGATAAGTAACGCCCCAGCATACCAGCGATGTAAGCGATATCTGGTCGAGTACAGACCTGAGCGTACATAATGCTCCCAACTACAGATGAGTAAGGTATCATCCTCATTTCAGCCTTCTCAGTTTCAGTGCTCGGAGTTTGATGAGGTCCAAATACGTCCCCTTTAACTACCGGAGCCACAGTGGGTGTGCAGTGCTGCATGTTATAGCGTTCTAGAATACGGTCAATATAAGCCCTTTGGGAAAGACCTAGAACACCATTACGTATGTCTCGATTTATTTCGATACCTAAAACATAAGAGGCATCACCGAGATCTTTCATGTCGAAATTATGCGAAAGCATTCGCTTCGACTCATGTAGCAAATCCAAGTTGTTACTTGCAAGCAGAATATCATCTACATACAAAACAAGGATAATAAAGTTACTCCCACTGATCTTGAGATAGGTGCATTGATCCACTTGATTCTTTAGGAAGCCATTAGATTTCACGACTTCATCAAATTTAAGGTACCATTGTCGTGATGCTTGTTTCAACCCATATATCGATTTATTTAACTTGCAGACCATGTGCTCTTTACCTTCTGGAATAAATCCTTCAGGTTGCCGCATGTATACGTCTTCTTGCAAGTCACCATTTAGGAAAGCGGTCTTGACATCCATCTGATGTAACTCTAAATCATAATGAGCTACGAGTGCCATGACGATCCTTAGGGAATCTTTACGAGAGACAGGGGAAAAGGTCTCTTGATAATCAATTCCTTCCTTTTGAGTAAAGCCTTTTGCAACCAGTCTGGCCTTATAGCGTTCGACGTTTCCATTCGGGTCTAATTTGGTTTTGAACACCCATTTACATCCAATTACTTTGGATCCTTTAGTGAGTGGAACCAATACCCAAACGCCATTACGCTCCATGGATTTGAGCTCTTCAATCATGGCTTCAATCCATTTAGCGGCCTGATCACTATTCATAGCTTCTCGGTAAGAGGTTGGATCAGTAAGTTTCCCAATGTTTTCGACTTCAGCCAGATAAGTTTCGAAATCATCAAAATTAGTGTTTCTGCGAGCCCTTGATGATCTCCTGAGCTGAATTACGGGTTCTTCAGGAACAAGCGGTTCTTCGGCGTTTAGATTAGGAGGCATAGGAGGTTCAACCGGTTCATTAGGAGATCCAGGTATATCGGGAGCAGCGTTGGGTACAAGAGGAGTTATCGGAGGAATCATAATAACCGACGAGTGGTTTCCCCCCGCTTCTTGTACTTCTTGCAAATCTAAATCAGGATTTGTCGTGCTCCCACTGATCTCTGAATTTTCGAGGAAAGTGGCATGTTGCGTATCTATGATGCGGGTAGAGTGAGAAGGACAGTAAAACCGATAACCTTTTGAGTTCTCGGGATAACCAATAAAGAAACATGTAAGGGTTTTAGAATCCAGTTTCTTTAAGTTAGGGTTATAGACTTTTGCTTCGGCAGGACAGCCCCATACTTTCATATATTTTAGACTCGGTTTCCTACCTGTCCAGATCTCATAAGGAGTTTTAGGAACAGATTTTGATGGAACCCTATTGAGTATATGAACAGCTGTTTTTAAGGCCTCAGTCCAAAGAAATTTTGGTAGGTTAGAGTTGGCGAGCATACTTCTCACCATGTCCATTAAAGTTCGGTTTCTCCTTTCAGCAACACCATTCTGTTGAGGAGAACCTGACATGGTGTATTGGTTAATTATGCCCTGTTCCTTGCAAAAATTATAGAAAGGACCAGGAGCTTGACCAATATCAGTATGTTTACCGTAATACTCACCTCCCCTATCTGATCGGACAACTTTTATCTTATGATCAAGTTGGTTTTCAACCAAAGTTTTATAATCGACAAAAGTTTGTAAGGATTCAGATTTTTCTTTAATCAGATAAAGGTGCATATAACGTGAATAATCGTCAATGAATGTAATAAATAATGTATTTCCTGTTATTGATGCGGGATAGGGGCCACTAATATCAGTATGAATTATTTCCAAAAAGTTGGAACATCTGGTGGCTCCTTTCTTATTCCCTTTGGCCATTTTGCCTTTGAGGCATTGAATACATGTTTCAAAATCACTAAAATCAAGAGAGGGTAAGATTCCTTCTTTTACGAGTCGTGTCATGCGATCTCGTGAGATGTGGCCGAGACGTTTATGCCACAATGTGGAGGAATTCTCTGCTTGTTTAGGTGATTTTGTCTTTGTTTTAGTTATGTCATCAGTATTAAGAGACAACAAAGACTGTGAGAAATTATGATCTAGTTCTAATTTATACAGTAATCCATCCAAAAAACCACAACCAAACAATTCATTATTAAGAGTAAAAGTGATCCTGCCACAACCATGAGTAATTACATAACCTTCAAGATCAAGTCTAGATATAGATACAAGGTTCCGAGTAATTCTCGGTACATATAAGGTATCTATTAATCTAATACACTTTCCGGTATTCATATGTAAATTTAAGGTCCCCATGGCTTCGACATCTAAGAGATCACCATTTCCAACTCTAAGCTTTCTTTGGTCCTTTTGTAGCTTCTGGATTGTAAGGAATCCCTGTAAGGAATTGGTCACATGGACCATAGAACCAGAGTCACCCCACCATGTATTAAATGGAACATCAGTAGTAAAGGAATCAAATATTACGTAAAGAATGTTACCTTTCTTAGCTAGCCATTCCTTGAATTTAGAGCAATCTTTCTGTCTGTGCCCTTTGGAGCGACAGAATGGGCAATTAGTATTGCTTGTCGAGGATTTAGGGCCAGAGGTAGAAGCACCATGATTTTGGACTTTATTTTCAGTCTTGTTACTGTAGTTACCTTTCCTCTTCTTGGGGTTTGAAGTGGTAGTAAGGTGAACAGCAGCTTCAGGTTGAATGTGCTTAAGACGATCTTCCTCTTGAACGCACATAGCAATCAGTTCACTTATCGACCATTTATCTTTCATTGCGTTATAATTCACTTTGAAAGTGTCGAACCGAGCAGGCAAGGAAGTCATTATGAAGTGCACAAGAAAATTATCTGAGACTTCCATTTGTAAATTCTTATGCTTGTGAGACATGTCAACCATCTTCATTATGTGTTCACGGACACCGTTAGAACCCTCATATTTAAGAGTCAGCATCTGTAGCATTAAACTACTCGCAGTTGCCTTAGACGATCCCTTAAAGTGATCCTCAACAGATGTGAGGTAAGTTTTCACTTTGTTGTTATCAGGGATAGCTCCTCGGATGCTGGGATGAATTGAGTTCTTGACCATCATTAGGGACAGCCGATTCGCCCTCTCCCACTTATCAAAGTCCGCTTTCTGAGTAGCAGTAGACTCAGCAGTAATAGCAGCGGGTTCATCATGGCGAATAGCATAGTCCATGTCGAGCATTCCCAGAGTTAAGTAAAGTTGATCCTTCCAAGTAGCGAAATTAGCACCAGTAAGTGCCTCAATGCCGAAGTTTGGTACTGTAGTGGAGAATAAGGAGGATTTAAGATTATGATACGAATTTTAGAAGATTTTATAGTGACAGAGTTAGCTATATAAGGCAGACTAAGTAATGTCCCTTAAGATAATAGAACTAGAGTAATGTCTAAAATAAGTAGACCTAATAGTAATGTTCCTGAGACTAAGACCATATAAGTAATGAAGCTAGTGATAGGTAAGCCTATTAAAAAACACCAAAATAATAAGCTAAAGTAAGGCTCTACTTAGATGTTACATCACCTTTGGGCAGAAATAACTAATATCTAAGTAAAATTATGAGCATAAGGTTTATGCAACACAACGTTTGTCTTTTGACCTTTGGGCAACAAAATAGAACATCGTGTTTTAAGGCATAATAAGAATCCTTTCAAGCACACAAGTATATTAAATCACCTTTGGGCAGAATTAATATCCTACGTGTTTATTATGCTAAAGGAAAAATGCAATCATAGGAATCACTTTTGACCTTTGGGCAACAAAAGATGAAAACATGAATATTAGTGCATAAGTATAATAAGGTCACATATAAATAAGGTGACTAAATAAGGTGACCACGCTTGTAAAGCAGGGGTCAAGGGGGCGAGGCCGCCCTCGCGGGGTTTGGGGCAGCGCCCCAAAAGCTAAACGATTTTACAAATAAGGCAACCAGTAAGACTTTAAAAACGACCAAATTAGGGTATGTAGTCATCCGTACGGATGAGATTATATTCGTACGGATGAGTATTGATTCGTACGGATGTAAGTCCAGGTTCGTGCGGATGTAAGCCTAGGTTCGTACGGATGTAAGGTTTAAGTTCGTACGGATGTAAGCCTAGGTTCGCACGTATTTAGCCCAGATTCGTACGGATCAACAGTTACGTTCGTGCGTATGAACAAATCAGATTCGTACTAATGAACAAGTCAGGTTCGTACGTATAGGGCTTCATCCGTACGAACGAACAAATCAGGTTCGTACGAATGAGCCAATCAGATTCGTACTAATGAACAAATCAGGTTCGTACGGATAGGGCTTCATCCGTACGTACGAACAAATCAGGTTCGTACGGATGAGCCTTCATTCGCACGAACGAAGTTCGTCGAAATTAGGGTTGCAGTCCAGCCGCCACAGTCTCAAAAAAACCCCATATTTCGCCCAAAAATCAAAATCCGCCGGCCAAATAAGTTGCAGAATCAATAATAGCAATAGCCAAGCGATAAATAAACATGAACCAATGGATAATCACGAGCCATTGGCTCTGATACCACATGTTGGATTAAATTAGATTGATTCATGATATTCATTTACCTCCTGCAGATGATCCGGAGATGTTGTTAAATAGATTAGCCATCGATGATTCCCAAATTGAGATGATCGTGTTAGGATGGAGTAATTGAGAGAATACACTATGTGTGTTAGGGATGATGGTGATAAGAATAAGTGACCAACCCTAATAAGGGTTTATGATGGTCCTTATATAGACACTCAAATTAGGAGTGTGTACCATTTAGTCCTTGGTGTTTAATAAGTGTTTATATTATAAGCTCTCATAATTCCGATCACCTAATGGGAAATCTATAGTGTCGGTAAGGTAAATACGTCCATCGAATATTTGCTAGACACAGATTTCAGTTAGTGTCAGTCATCATATCAGTAAGGATAAATGATCAATGAGGGTCACAAATAATATGGGTCCAACACCAAGTCAACTGCAAGACTTACATATTGCCTGTATGTGTCCGATGGCTACTAAAGTTTGCCTTATCTTACATGGCACTGTAAAAAATTGTAGTTATCATGCATAGGGCCGGTGAGAATTATGTGAAAGGTGTATGACTACATAAAGGTCCTAGTCCAAAGCCCGGAGGTGCCCATTTTTTTTCAAAAGCGTTTATATATTGTTATCCAATTATTATATAATTAGGATATGGTATTCTAGAAGTATTACTAATTTGTATTAGGTTAGGTTTATTATATAATTAGGATATGTCTAAATATTCTCATATTTATGTTTCTTTTTCTCGTTCTTTCTTGTTCGATAACCACTACCATAATAAAAGATTTTTGTATTCCGCAGGTTCTAGGTTTGTTGAAGGACAATATTCCAACATATATTTTTCTGAAAACTTAAAAAAAATACGATTTTATTAAAAAATATTATGTAATAGAAAGTTCTTTATGAGGGGGACTATTTTAAGTTTCACATGGGGTTTTCCTATTCTTGGAACCGACTCTACATGCATCGTGTGTGTATTACTGTCACACCCCGCTTAGAGCGGAAACACGGAGCGTTCCAGTTAAAGATATCAAGAGTCAAGGATTACAACATACAACCATAAACAAAACATCGAATCATATTAATCATGCCTCAAAGTTTACAAATACAATACATAGTCAAAGTAAACCGAATGTCAAATACAAATACAATACAAATGTCAATACGCGGATCATACAGGAATTACATCAAGCAAAACGAATTCCAAATACATCAAATATATGATCCCAAAATGTGCCAGGCATGATCAACTAAAATCCTCAAACTCCTGAAAAAGCGTTAAAACGACATCAACACAATGTTGGTGAATTATTTGCAATATTAAATAAAAGTTGACCCAATAAAAGATTTAAGTTTCAAAAGCATATCTTGATTTATAACCCTAGTGTGAGTATAGATACCAAAGATTAAACATACACTGAACCTGACCACCAATCCCCTAACCTAAGGCGATGCTAAGCCAAAGGCAACAAACAATCATACGGCCATAACATCCACTCATAGGGACGTCCTATCGAGCAATGAGGGTAGGTCAAACCCATATAGATCTATATATATGCAACCGTGGGCAAAAGCTAACTAGTGTATAAGGGGGGCTTACCAAAGCCTAAGGAGCATCTTAATTTAAGGTGATACTAATACACTAGGCAAACAAGATATACATCATACAATAGTTCAAAATACGCTTTCCAGCCCAAAATAGTAAGAGAAAAGTGTGACATTCGCAAATTTCTAGGTATATTTCTATCGACTCGTATTCATTTTATTTATTTATGTTTATGTTTTGACCCTATTGTATTCCTTTTTATGTTTTATCGTATTCGTATTTTATGAGTATTGTATTCGTATTTCTCGTATTTATTGAGTATCGTATTTGTATTTATGTGATTCGGATCGTTATGTCGGGAACGTTTAGTTCTAAGTGCCTTTAGTATAAGTCTAGTATGCTCTTATGATAAGTTTAGGGGAATTATGCCTTAATTATACGATTAAGATTAACGTTTAAAAAGTATTTCAACTTTAGTCCTTTCAGAAATTTTATTACGAAACTAGTCCTAAGAGAACTTTTATTACAAAAATCGTCCTCTACCAAACTTTGTCTTATCCTACACCAACTTCACCTACCATTTTTGTCCTTATTCACCATTTCATCCCTATCACTTCTCTCTCTAGAATTAACACCTACAAACCCTCTCCCTTCTCTCTACATTTTCCGGCAATCCGACCGTTGAAATCCAAATCCGAGACTAGATTATTGTTCACCGTTATCATCTTCATCTATCCTCTGAATTTCACCACGATCGGGTAAGTATTTCTCAGTTTTGGTTTTAAACTTTATTATTTTGATTCAATCCCGAAAATACCATTTTTCACCGTCAAAACTCGGATTTTATTTAAGGTTATTGTATCTAAACATATTCTGGACATAGGGTTTCATTTATGGATCATTTAGACACCTAAAACACTCAGAAATCGAATCCCGAATGTAATTTTTCGTAAAAACCCAGTTACGTCACGTAACTGTGTTACGTGAACGTAACTGAGCACGTAACACACTTCAACATCACGAATCTGGCTTGTTACGCACGTAAGTGCCACTTACGTGACTTGCATGTCACGTAAGTAAGTTAATCACGTAAGTCTTCACGTAACAGCCCCTTATGCACGTAACTATGACTTCTTATTCACGTAATTGTTCCTTAAGTCACGTAATTGACTTGTACCTCATGTAATTCTCTCGTATGACACGTAACTTCCTTGTTTTGCACGTAACTAGCTTGTAGAACACGTAAGTAGGTTGTTTGGCAAGTAACTATGTCCCGTAACTCCTCTAGATCACGTAAGTATCTTGTTGATCACGTAATCCCTTCCTATGGCACGTAACTTGCTATTCACGTAACACTTGTTCACGAAATTCCTTGTTTAACACGTAACTCATTGCTGAACTTTCCGAAACGTTTGTAATCCCGTTAAATCGATGTTCCTTATGGTCATTTTAAAACTCGTATAAGACGTTAATCGATAAGGCATAACCCACTAGACTTAGAGATACTTAGACATGTTTATTTACGTGATGTTTAGGGCACTTAGACGTGGGAGCTTGACGGTATTATAGTATTTCCCGACATATCGTGATTTGGATTGCTTTGCTATTCTGTGAGTTATTCGTTGCCCTTTTTACCGTTTTTACATTTTTGGGCATGATTAGCGTTGTATAAAAGTATTTATGGTATATTATGTATTATGGATATGTATTATGGATATGATGCCTTTAGGTTAGCATTACCCAACTCGTTCCGCCTTTGTGGTAGAACGAGGCCCCGTATACACACCTGTTAGCTTTTAGCCGCCGGTTCGTATATATAGCGCTATATGGGTCTAACAAACCCTCATTTCTAACACGATGGATGATGGATGTGCCCTGTCCGTGTTAGTAATGTTATGACCGATGATTTCGAGGACAACCTAGCGTAATGCACTAGGTGGGGTTAGTTGCCAGTATTGTTATGGTTCAGGTGTATCGTATTTACCTAAGGCTATTATCTATCCAGTATGCTATTTTATGAAATGATTATGGTATTTTTATAGTATATGTATGAGTATTTTATTAAAAGGTTTTGTAAACCTCACGTATATTTTGAAACATCATTTTCAAATGACTTATCTTCAAATCATAACACTTTTGGGTCAAAACGTATTGAAACTTTTATACTATTATGTTTTTATTAATTATTGCGAATAATTCACCAACTTTATGTTGACGTCGTATTTTAACGCTTTTCAGGGATTTGAGGTTACACTATTTGATGCTATGCTTTGATGGCTACGTGGATCTTTTGCATGGAATTTGTTTTGTTTATGTTAATTCCTTAGTATCCCAAACGCTGTAGCCGTATTTTGATATATTTCGAATGATTGTAATAAGTATTCTATTTTCAAACTATTTATCTATGTTGATGATGTATGGATTACTTATGTTTATGTAACCTTTGAATCTCTGATACCGTATACACTGTACACCTCGGTTCCGCCATTTTGCGGGGTGTGACAAAAAGGGGCTACGAATAACTCACAAGATAAGCTCGGCAAGATATCGGGTAAATAATCAATAGGGAGCTAACACTCCGCCGCCTAAGTGCCCTAAAACAAATATAACATAGTCTAAGTATCTCAATAAATACAGTACAGTTTAGCCTTGTCGGTTAAGTTTAATGTTTAAGATTTATTAAAGTATTCCAACGATTTCCAAGTCGTGTCGTGATGATGAATCCAGGTGACGATGTTCCGCGTCGATAGGGACGATAGGAAGATATCGATAATTTCACATCATAATTGACTATTAGAAAGGAATAACATTCCGAGCCGAAAAATGACTACCAGGAACATCAGTTGAAAGGAATACTGTTACCAAAGTTTTATTGAGATCGACCAAAGTCAAAGTCAAAGATGTTGACTTGGTCAAAGTCAAAGTCAACAATTTGACGGAAAGTCAAAGTCAACGTAAAAGTCAAATTTTGACATTTTAAAGAGTTTAAAATATTTTGAATGAAAATAGTTTGAGAACGATTTTAAAAGAGTTTAACGAAACAAATACAATATTTATCATCATTTGAGATTACGATCGCATTTTTGAGAAAAGTATATTTATCAAGAATATATACGTTTAGTGAGTTTAATAATAATAAATATTATGTTTATGATAGCGATTACGTATTTGAGTCAAAAAACGTATATTTGTTAATAGTTACTATTTTTACGTATAGTAATATACTTATATGTGTTTTAACGTGTTTATATATCGTCTTTTTAGTCAAAAAGTACATAATAATTACGAAAAACGTTCCGATAATTTTAATAAAATTATTTTAGTAAAATCTATACATTTTTATGTCCCATAAACTGAGATGTCAAGATTTTATATTTATTTTGCATTTTAAATTGACTTTAACGTTTTAACGTTTTAAATACGTTATAAGTTTAAATAAATAGCTAAAAATGTCAAATAAATATTACAAGTCCACTTTTATATAATTTTATACTTTATTACAGAATATAAAGTTATGAGAATTTTTATAAAAGTTTTACTTTATAGTTTTAACCATTTAAACATTATTTTCGGCATAATTAACGTTATATTTAACCGATTTTTACGTAAAGTCAGAGTATGGTCAACATTAATAACGTCCAATAATTTCGCTTTTTAATTACGATAAAGATGGTGAGTTCAAAAATATAAATATTACGTCAAGAAAATGAGATATTAAGATTTTAAGGAAAAACGAGTACTACCGACGTCCTCCGCACAATCTACACGATCTCCGAAAAATCCGAAAATTTCCGACAAGTTAAAACTCCTGTAAACGTAGATAACGAAACAAAAATGAGGGTTAACGGGTCAACGGGGTGAAAGAAAAACGAAAACGAAAGTCGAAACGGTAGAAAAACGAGTTGTCTAGGAAACTGACCTGGGTGGTGTCCGGACAAGGAGCCCCGTCACCGGGTAAAAGTGACCCAGCTAGGTCTTGTGTCCGAGCAAACAGCCCCGTCACCGAGTAAACACGACCCGTCTCCGAGTAAACCTGCCCCGTCACCGAGTAAACACGCCACGGCTCGGTCTTGCGTCCGAGCAAACCGCCCCGTCACCGAGTAAACACGACCCGTCTCCGAGTAAACCTGCCCCGTCACCGAGTAAACACGCCACGGCTCGGTCTTGTGTCCGAGCAAACCGCCCCGTCACCGTGTAAAAGTGGCCCAGCTCGGTCAGATCGCGACCTGGTCCGAAAATAACAAAAAAAACGGGTTTTTCGTTAGATATGCCTAGAATGGATTCAAGGGGTTTTAAGGGTGTTAATATAACATACTTACAAAGGGTTTTTGGGTGGTTAACACGTGTGAAAAGTCCCGAAACCGAATTTGCTCGTTAACGACTCCAAACCGAAATATGAAGATGAAACTTGATTTTTGGCTTCAAAGCTTGATGATTCTGAGTTGTTTCACTTCCATGGAGTTTCTAAATGAGATAGGGTAGAGAGAGATGGAGAGAAAAACGATTTAGAGAGAGAGATGAGTGACTTTGATGTATTTCTTGATGTGTGATGTTGTAGAAGGTAAAAAGGAAGTGAAAAATGAAAGGGGGCCTAGCTTGGGCATTGGAAATCAAAGGAAATACAGAGATTTGTTAGATTTACCATGTTCCCAAGGCATTAACAAAGAAAAAGTAAGTTTTTGGTTAAAAAGGACTAAATTTGTAAAAGATTTACCGTTAGTTACCGTTAAAGGACTAACTTTGTAATAGATTGAGTTAGATGACTAACTTTGTAATAGATTAAGTTAGAGGACTAACTTTGTAATGAAATTTTGAAATATAATATTCTTAACCGACCATTATGGCGTAAACACACTACTTTAATAACACGAGAATACTAACTATTCGGCACTTAGACGATTATAAAGCTTACGTCTCGAGAGACGAAGTAATAAAACACATAAAACCCGACTCAAATATACAAAACGTGAGTAAATATAAAGCGAAATGCAAGGGTCCAAATCATTGCGAATAAAAAGAGTAATAATCAGTAAATGAAATATACCTCGAAAAGACGGATTGTCACAGCCTCCCCCAGTAAAAAGAATTTCGTCCTCGAAATGAGTACTGATCACTGCTACTGGTAAATAGATGGGGATACTACTTCTGCATCTCGTCCTTTCGCTCCCAAGTAAACTCAGCTCCAATCTTCGAGTTCTATCGGACCTTCACTATCGGAATCCGACTCCGCCGGAATCGTTTGACATCTCGGTCAACAATCTCCACCGGCTCCTCTATCACATGGAGCGAATCATCCAAACGTAGTTTCTCCAGTGGTACGATCAAAGTCTCGTCAGCAAGGCACTTCTTGAGATGCGATACATGAAATACGTTGTGCACACCGCACAACTCAGGTGGCAACTCAAGACGGTAAGCCACTGGACCAACACGAAATAAAATTCTGAAAGGTCCTGTAAAACGTGGGCTTAACTTGTTGCGCTTCTCGAATCGGAACACACCCTTCCACGGAGAAACTTTTAACAACACCATATCCCCGACCTAGAACTCCAAAGGTCTCCGACGTATATCTGCATACTTCTTCTGACGGTCTCTCGCGGCTATCAGACGATCCTTGATCCTGAAGATCTTATCAGTCGTCTCCTGGATCAACTCGGGACCGGTAATCTGGCTATCTCCTACCTCGGCCCAACAAATCGGAGATCTACACTTCCTACCGTAAAGAGCCTCAAATGGAGCGCAGTTGATGCTGGAGTGGTAACTATTATTATACGAGAACTCGACTAATGGCAAGTGTCGATCCCAACTCCCACCAAAATCTAACGCACACGCCCGAAGCATATCCTCCAATGTCTGAATAGTGCGCTCACTCTGACCGTCTGTCTGAGGATGATAAGCCGTACTCATATCTAATCTGGTACCCAAAGCTCGCTGTAACGACTGCCAAAACCTCGAAGTAAATCGTGCATCACGGTCTGAAATCACTGATACTGGGATACCATGCCTGGCCACAATCTCGTCGATGTACAATCTAGATAATTTCTCTACTCGGTAATCTTCACAAATAGGAAGAAAGTGCGCTGACTTAGTCAGCCGATCGACTATAACCCAGATAGTATCATAACCTCCTGTAGACCTAGGAAGTTTCGTAACAAAGTCCATCGTGATCCTCTCCCACTTCCACTGTGGGATCTCGGGCTGCTGAAGAAGGCCGGAAGGCTTCTGGTTCTGAGCCTTGACCTTCGAACATGTCAAACACTTGCCCACATACTCGGCAATCGCCCGCTTCATGCCAGGCCACCAATAGAACTCCTTCAGGTCATGGTACATCTTATCCGCTCCAGGATGAACGGAATAATTGGACTTATGACCCTCATCCAAAATCAACTGCCTAAGACTAACGGGAACCCAAATACGATCCAAGAAATACAACACCCCGTCGTCCTTCGGCTCCAACTGTCTCGCTAAACTGAATAGTCCCTCATCCTTGAGGCGATCCTCGGTGAGAGCCTCCTGCTGAGCCTGAATAATACGAGCCTTCAAGCTCGACTGAATAAAAACCATCATAGCACGAATCCTCACCGGCTTAACCGACTCCTTGCGACTCAACGCATCGGCTACAACATTCGCCTTACCTGGATGGTAGCGAATCTCACAATCGTAATCGTTGAGCAACTCAACCCATAGACGTTGCCTCATATTCAACATCTTTTGATCGAAGATGTGCTGTAACGACTTATGATCGGTGAATACAGTACACTTAGTAGCGTAAAGGTAGTGGCGCCAGATCTTCAAGGCAAAGACTACTTCGCCTAACTCCAAATCGTGTGTCGTGTAATTCTGCTCATGAATCTTCAACTGACGAGAAGCATAGGCAATCACTTTCCCATTCTGCATCAGCACACAACCGAGTCCCTTATGCGAAGCGTCGCAATACACTACAAAATTCTCGGTACCCTCGGGAAGACTCAATATAGGAGCATTACACAACCGCTTCTTCAGTAACTGAAAGGCTTCCTCCTGTTCTTCACCCCAAACAGACTCCTCGCTCTTCTGGGTCAATTTCGTCATAGGCGAGGCTATCTTCGAGAAATTCTCGATGAAATGACGATAGTACCCTGCCAAACCCAAGAATGAACGGATCTCAGTGGGTGTCTTCGGAGCGACCCAATCTCTAACGGCTTCAATCTTGGCAGGATCAACGTGAATACCCTCACCGCTAACCACGTGGCCAAGAAACTGAACCGCAGATAACCAAAACTCGCATTTCGAGAACTTAGCGTAGAGCTTCTCCTGTCTAAGCAACTCCAACACTAGCCTCAAATGCTCCTCGTGCTCTTCCCGGCTACGAGAATATATCAGAATGTCGTCGATGAAAACGATCACGAACTTGTCGAGGTAAGGACGACATATACGGTTCATCATGTCCATGAAAGCTGCAGGCGCATTCGTAAGACCGAAAGGCATAACCAAAAACTCGAAGTGGCCATAACGCGTTCTGAAGGCGGTCTTCGGAATGTCCTCCTCCTGCACTCTCAACTGATGATATCCGGATCGTAAGTCAATCTTCGAAAAGAAACATGAACCCTGAAGCTGGTCGAATAAGTCATCTATACGTGGCAAGGGATACCGATTCTTCACTGTCAGCTTATTCAGCTCCCTGTAGTCGATACACAACCTCATAGATCCATCCTTCTTCTTCACGAAGAGTACCGGCGCGCCCCAAGGAGAGAAGCTCGGTCTAACAAAGCCTTTATCCACCAACTCCTGAATCTGCTTCGATAGCTCTAACATCTCCGAAGGTGCTAACCGATAAGGAGCCTTTGCCACTGGCGCTGCTCCGGGAACCAAGTCTATACGAAACTCTACCTGTCTACTAGGGGGTAAACCAGGTAAGTCCTCTGGAAATACATCGGGAAAGTCACGAACCACCGGCTTCTCCTCAATCTTCTTCGCGGAGTCTTTCTTCACAAGGTGTGCAAGAAAGAGAGTGCAATCCCGTTTGATGTACTCTCGAACCTTCAAACACGAAACGATCTTAAGGCGCTTCCCCGCCTTATTCCCCTGAACTAACAACGGCCCACCAACTGGTAACGGAATACAAATCATCTTCTCGAAACATACGATCTCTGCCCGGTGTGTCGCTAACCAATCCATACCGATAATAACGTCGAAACTACCCAGCGTAATCGGAATCAAGTCAATAGGAAAAGAGTGATCATCAAAGCTAACACTACAATCACTAAGTATCTCAGTAGCATGCAAATACTCACCATCAGCTAGCTCTATCTCAAAGGCAGACACTAAAGGTCTAGATGTGCAACTAATCATGGTCCAAAACTCAGTAGATATAAAGCTTCTATCGGCACCAGAGTCAAATAAAATAAATGCAGGCTGATCACAAATAAGAAAAGTACCCGTGACAACGCGAGGATCTTGTTGTGCCTCCTGGGCCCCCATAACAAAAGCCCTACCCCGAGAACCTGAACCAGATGCAGTACCAGTACCGGCCAAAGCTAACTTGGGACACTTGTCCCGGTGATGATCAGCAGAACCACACTCAAAACACTTACCCCTCTGGGCACGGCAAAACCTATCAGTGTGTCCTAGCTTCTTACACTTCCCGCACTCCCAACACTTCACCTCCTGAGCATGATGATTACCACACCATCCACATTTCGGATACTTACTCTGAGTACCCGGGGTCACCGCAGCATAAGACTGTACAACATGAGGAGCATCGTGCCTCCTAGGCTTCTTCCTCGAGTCTCCATGATGGAATCCACCAGTCCGTTTCCCTCCGGTGCTCTGCCTAGCTATCATAGGAGGTAATCTACCATCACGGACCGCATTATGGGTCAACGTAGTCGCGAGCTCTACAGCGCTCTGAAAAGTACAAGGCTTCGAAGACATAACATTATCTCGAATCTCCTGAGATAATCCCCGAACATAGCGACTAATCCTCTTAGATTCCGGACGGACCAAGTGAGGAACCAACTGTGACAAAGCATAAAAACGAGTGGTGTATCCCAGAATATCAGACCCAATCATCTCCAAA
Source organism: Senecio squalidus (assembly GCA_910822075.1). Classification (NCBI taxonomy): domain Eukaryota; kingdom Viridiplantae; phylum Streptophyta; class Magnoliopsida; order Asterales; family Asteraceae; genus Senecio; species Senecio squalidus. The sequence goes on from CAJVGC010000590.1 coordinate 32,371,584, forward strand.
CCCCACAACTCCTGCTCTAGTCTCTCGAGCTCCGCCTCAGGCACATACTCCGTAATAATCAACTCCTTCAACTGTTCCCAAACCATCACATCGGTCTCCACACGACCTCGAACACTCACAATGGAATTCCACCAAGTCAAAGCAGTACTCTGAAACACAAACGTAGCATATCGGACCTTATCCTCCTCTGCGCAACCAACTGTACTGAAAATAGACTCCAATTTCTCCATCCACTGAAGTGTCCCAATCGCGCCCTCAGTACCTCTAAACTCGGGAACTTTGCAGCCCATGAATGTCTTCAGTGAACATCCCCTCCGTGGAGTATTGTCAAGAATGATGGTACGACGAGTGGAGTTATCACCTCCTGACCCACCGCCCGTACCCTCGGGACCTCCACCTCTAGCAATAGGCTCAGGGCCACCCTGATCTGATCCCCCATTACCGTCACTGCTATGAACCGTACTCTCCCTAATCTGGGCAACAATAGTGGGTAGCATCTCCGCTATCTGCTGGGCTACAAGCTGAGCCAAATCTGGTGTAGTCTGTGGACCCGATTCATCATTCCTCATAACAGGAGTAGGACCGCTAGTCCTCGTGACTGGGGTAGATCTCGTGACTGGAGTAGATCTCGTGCTCGTGCCCGCATCTCTAGCTCTCGCACTCTGACGACCACGTCGTGCTGACTTCCTAGGCGGCATCGTCCTAAAAGTAGAAACGTGTTAAGCAAGATAGGCGACAAAATAGAGTTAGATGATAAAAGCAAAAGCGAGAAAATAAACACGTAAAGCAATTAATGCACACATAGCAAATCAGAGAAAAATACATTGTAAAGCCTCCGGTCATAGTCCAAGTGATTTCCTTCATAAAATCACTCGGTTCGCTATAACCTGGCTGTGATACCAATTTCTGTCACACCCCGCTTAGAGCGGAAACACGGAGCGTTCCAGTTAAAGATATCAAGAGTCAAGGATTACAACATACAACCATAAACAAAACATCGAATCATATTAATCATGCCTCAAAGTTTACAAATACAATACATAGTCAAAGTAAACCGAATGTCAAATACAAATACAATACAAATGTCAATACGCGGATCATACAGGAATTACATCAAGCAAAACGAATTCCAAATACATCAAATATATGATCCCAAAATGTGCCAGGCATGATCAACTAAAATCCTCAAACTCCTGAAAAAGCGTTAAAACGACATCAACACAATGTTGGTGAATTATTCGCAATATTAAATAAAAGTTGACCCAATAAAAGATTTAAGTTTCAAAAGCATATCTTGATTTATAACCCTAGTGTGAGTATAGATACCAAAGATTAAACATACACTGAACCTGACCACCAATCCCCTAACCTAAGGCGATGCTAAGCCAAAGGCAACAAACAATCATACGGCCATAACATCCACTCATAGGGACGTCCTATCGAGCAATGAGGGTAGGTCAAACCCATATAGATCTATATATATGCAACCGTGGGCAAAAGCTAACAAGTGTATAAGGGGGGCTTACCAAAGCCTAAGGAGCATCTTAATCTAAGGTGATACTAATTCACTAGGCAAACAAGATATACATCATACAATAGTTCAAAATACGTTTTCCAGCCCAAAATAGTAAGAGAAAAGGGGCTACGAATAACTCACAAGATAAGCTCGGCAAGATATCGGGTAAATAATCAATAGGGAGCTAACACTCCGCCGCCTAAGTGCCCTAAAACAAATATAACATAGTCTAAGTATCTCAATAAATACAGTACGGTTTAGCCTTGTCTGTTAAGTTTAATGTTTAAGATTTATTAAAGTATTCCAACGATTTCCAAGTCGTGTCGTGATGATGAATCCAGGTGACGATGTTCCGTGTCGATAGGGACGATAGGAAGATATCGATAATTTCACATCATAATTGACTATTAGAAAGGAATAACATTCCGAGCCGAAAAATGACTACCAGGAACATCAGTTGAAAGGAATACTGTTACCAAAGTTTTATTGAGATCGACCAAAGTCAAAGTCAAAGATGTTGACTTGGTCAAAGTCAAAGATGTTGACTTGGTCAAAGTCAAAGTCAACAATTTGACGGAAAGTCAAAGTCAACGTAAAAGTCAAATTTTGACATTTTAAAGAGTTTAAAATATTTTGAATGAAAATAGTTTGAGAACGATTTTAAAAGAGTTTAACGAAACAAATACAATATTTATCATCATTTGAGATTACGATCGCATTTTTGAGAAAAGTATATTTATCAAGAATATATACGTTTAGTGAGCTTAATAATAATAAATATTATGTTTATGATAGCGATTACGTATTTGAGTCCAAAAACGTATATTTGTTAATAGTTACTATTTTTACGTATAGTAATATACTTATATGTGTTTTAACGTGTTTATATATCGTCTTTTTAGTCAAAAAGTACATAATAATTACGAAAAACGTTCCGATAATTTTAATAAAATTATTTTAGTAAAATCTATACATTTTTATGTCCCATAAACTGAGATGTCAAGATTTTATATTTATTTTTCATTTTAAATTGACTTTAACGTTTTAACGTTTTAAATACGTTATAAGTTTAAATAAATAGCTAAAAATGTCAAATAAATATTACAAGTCCACTTTTATATAATTTTATACTTTATTACAGAATATAAAGTTATGAGAATTTTTATAAAAGTTTTACTTTATAGTTTTAACCATTTAAACATTATTTTCGGCATAATTAACGTTATATTTAACCGATTTTTACGTAAAGTCAGAGTATGGTCAACATTAATAACGTCCAATAATTTCGCTTTTTAATTACGATAAAGATGGTGAGTTCAAAAATATAAATATTACGTCACGAAAACGAGATATTAAGATTTTAAGGAAAAACGAGTACTACCGACGTCCTCCGCACAATCTACACGATCTCCGAAAAATCCGAAAATTTTCGACAAGTTAAAACTCCTGTAAACGTAGATAACGAAACAAAAATGAGGGTTAACGGGTCAACAGGGTGAAAGAAAAACGAAAACGAAAGTCGAAACGGTAGAAAAACGAGTTGTCTAGGAAACTGACCTGGGTGGTGTCCGGACAAGCAGCCCCGTCACCGGGTAAAAGTGACCCAGCTAGGTCTTGTGTCCGAGCAAACAGCCCCGTCATCGAGTAAACACGACCCGTCTCCGAGTAAACCTGCCCCGTCACCGAGTGAACACGCCACGGCTCGGTCTTGTGTCCGAGCAAACCGCCCCGTCACCGAGTAAACACGACCCGTCTCCGAGTAAACCTGCCCCGTCACCGAGTAAACACGCCACAGCTCGGTCTTGTGTCCGAGCAAACCGCCCCGTCACCGGGTAAAAGTGGCCCAGCTCGGTCAGATTGCGACCTGGTCCGAAAAATAACAAAATAAACGGGTTTTTCGTTAGATATGCTTAGCATGGATTCAAGGGGTTTTAAGGGTGTTAATATAACATACTTACAAAGGGTTTTTGGGTGGTTAACACGTGTGAAAAGTCCCGAAACCGAATTTGCTTGTTAACGACTCCAAACCGAAATATGAAGATGAAACTTGATTTTTGGCTTCAAAGCTTGATGATTCTGAGTTGTTTCACTTCCATGGAGTTTCTAAATGAGATAGGGTAGAGAGAGATGGAGAGAAAAACGATTTAGAGAGAGAGATGAGTGACTTTGATGTATTTCTTGATGTGTGATGTTGTAGAAGGTAAAAAGGAAGTGAAAAATGAAAGGGGGCCTAGCTTGGGCATTGGAAATCAAAGGAAATACAGAGATTTGTTAGATTTACCATGTTCCCAAGGCATTAACAAAGAAAAAGTAAGTTTTTGGTTAAAAAGGACTAAATTTGTAAAAGATTTACCGTTAGTTACCGTTAAAGGACTAACTTTGTAATAGATTGAGTTAGATGACTAACTTTGTAATAGATTAAGTTAGAGGACTATCTTTGTAATGAAATTTTGAAATATAATATTCTTAACCGACGATTATGGCGTAAACACACTACTTTAATAACACGAGAATACTAACTATTCGGCACTTAGACGATTATAAAGCTTACGTCTCGAGAGACGAAGTAATAAAACACATAAAACCCGACTCAAATATACAAAACGTGAGTAAATATAAAGCGAAATGCAAGGATCCAAATCATTGCGAATAAAAAGAGTAATAATCAGTAAATGAAATATACGTCGAAAAGACGGATTGTCACAATTAGCCACAATTACCCTGGTAGTATTATATAGCTACTTTTGTGACAAGACTTTATACATGAAAGGGTTGTAGACAAAATAGTACTAGTCAACCTCCGGTCCACCCATAGTACTACTGTGGACTAAATGGTTACTCATGAGATGTTGAACTTTCTGGGAACCCTTGTTACGTAGATCTTCTAAGTCAACTGCAAGACTTTAAAACTTTCCGGTGTCTGTTTGTGTCCAATGGCTATTAAATTTTGCCTTATATTCTGTTCTTCTTGCAGCTAAGACAGAAGCAAGAATATCTGATACCGTTTTTTTCATGCCTTTCGGTTGAAGATGACTTCCATTGGTAAATATTTGCATCCGAATCTTGTTCTAGTTCTTTATTTCTTTTCAAATTTCTACTGTAAAACGTGCTCGTCTTTATCTATTTGTAAAAACACGATAACAATTGATTTTATAGCTTAATTGTAACTTGTTTCCAGCTATAGGTTTGCTTGCACTTGGAGGAGATCATAGAAAACTATTTCAGATAATACCAGATCATATTAAGAAGTCATGGGATGAGTGGGCACTGGAGGGACTAATTTTAATCAGCATTGCTTCACAGATTGTCTTATATGTACTAGGTAATATTCGGAAACACAATCCAAGAACTCGATTCAGAATCGCTCTCTGGTGTGCTTACGTACTAGTGACTACAGTTGTGTCAGCAGCTCTTGGTATTATTACCAAAACTGCTTCAGATGTATGCAGCAGGTCTCAACAAATTTCACAACATAAAAAATTGAACACAAGTGAGCTCATGTCCTTTTGGGCGCCTTTTCTTCTTCTTCACCTTGGTGGTCCAGACACCATTACCGCCTACTCTTTACAAGATAATGAGCTTTGGTTAAGACACTTTCTGGAGATCGTGTTTCCATCAGGAGTAGCTTTGTATATCTTCTTGTTGTCCTGGCCAGGTTGTTCTCGTCTCCCATTACTTAGCATATTGGTTTATGTATCTGGTTTTATCAAATGTTTTGAACGTGTCCGGGCTCTAAGGTTAGCCAACACCGAACATCTGCGAGACTCCATGCTCGGTTCTCCTGACCCAGGTCCTAATTATGCAAAATTCTTGGAGGACTTTCACTTGAAAGAGTCACAGGGGTTCATTGTGAACGTGGAAGAGGTCCCTGAGGTCCCGCTCCCAGTAAATGAACGGGCCTATCCTGAAGGGCGGGGTAGGGTAATATCAGAAGCTTTTGATCTTTTCCAAACCTTCAAGAGGCTTTTTGTTGACATCATCCTCACATTTGAAGAGAGAGATAAGAGCCAATCCTACTTCCGCCCTCTCAACTCTCTTCAAGCTTTCTCTGTTGTTGAGATTGAACTTGGATTTGCATATGACATGCTTTACACCAAGGCATGTGTGGTCTATACTAAAACAGGGTTCATATTTCGCGTTACCAGTATTTTCCTTGTTCTTACGGTACTCTTATGCTTCTGTTTCCTCTGTGATATGGATGATTACAGAGTCATTCACATTGTCATCACTTTCTTATTAATTGCAACAGCAGTTTTTATGGAAGTTTTTGCGGTTATTATCATGCTGCGTTCTGACTGGACCGATCATTGGTTGAGCCAGCACACCTACACTCGCAACATCCTCATTTTTCCATTCTTAAAGAAACCGACTAAACTACGATGGTCCAACTCGATTGCACAGTTAGACCTTCTAAGTGTCGCCCTTGAGCAGAAGCCTGCTAGTTTTTTACCAACTCAGAAATTCTTGGGGATAGACAAGTATCGAGTAAAACACCGTTATAAAACTTATAGCATTGTTTCTGACAAGCTAAAAGATCTGATTTATAAGAAAATTCCTAAGTTCATGAGTTCTAGCTCTGATCCCAAAGCATTATGTAGTCACAAAGGGAGTTTTTCTCTCCGTAACAATAAGTGTGATGACACTCTTCTATGGAGTATCACTAATGTGGAATTCGATCAGAGCATTCTCCTATGGCACATTGCTACTGCTCTTTGCTATTACTCAGATCTTGACAATAACGATCAAGATGACATTGATGTCTATCGTATGGAAAGCAAGCGCCTATCTGATTATCTGTTGTATCTGCTTGTGTCATACCCTGTTATGTTACCGATAGGTATTGGCATGATCAGGTATCGCGATACTTGTGCTGATGCCAAGCGTTTCTTCAAAGATAAAGAACCTATCTCTGGCGAGGTGGAAGCATGCAGAAAGCTTCTTGAAGTTAATTGTATGCAAGTGTCTCCCCGTAAAGTGATGGGGGATCGGTCAAAAACTGTGTTGTTTGATGGTTGCAGGCTCGCGCTAACTTTGAAGGACATGGAAAGGGGAAGCATGTGGAAAGTCATAACTGATGTATGGATCGAGATTCTAGTTTATGCTGCTACTCATTGCAGAGGGTTTCACCATAACCAGCAACTTCGGAAAGGGGGTGAGTTTCTGACTCATGTTTGGCTTCTGATGGCACATAAGGGTATCACCGAACAGTTCCAGGTATCTCAAGGACATGCTAGAGCTAGGCTCAATGTTTTGTAAACACAGTTGCGGTTTAGGCACCTATATTTGTTATTTTTCTTTTAATTCCTTAGAAAAAGCAAAGTATTTATAATGTTTTGTACATTTTCATTATTTTGTGAAGCTCTAATCAATATATCATGAAGCCTTTTTGAAAGATGATGTATAAGGATATTGTTTCGATCATATGTACTGTATTAGTGAGGATGTCGTCTTTGTAAGTACGCTAAACTGAAAACAAAAACTTCAAATAACACTTCTTATGTTTCATGAAATTTCCTATGGTATAATCATCCAGGTTTAACGGTTTCTCTTTTCCAAATTTATAAATATATATTAAGGGACCGAGAGGCGGTAAATGCAGCTATTATCTCTAACCAAGAGTACATTGTGTTGGTCGCCTTTGTAGGATCCCGATTTGGACCCAAATCACTTATATGTCGCGGGATAACAAACAAGTGAATATCTATGATTAAGGTAGCGTAACACCTTAATTCTTTCTCTAGACGGCTACATTTATAACCTGAAGTTGGGGTATTTATAGGCGACCATAAAACCTTAAACTGTTACGCAAACGCAACACTTTAACAAGTGTTGCGCAACGTAACAAAGTGTTGCGCAACTAAGTGTTGCATAGCGCAACGTAACAAAGTGTTGCGCAACTAAGTGTTGCATAGCGCAACACTTAGCGTAACACTTCATAAATGTTGTGCAACACTTTACAACTCGATCTAAATAGATTCTAAACTTCACGACATGTTCTATATGAAGTACAAACTACTATCATGGACGTATATGCTCCAACAAACTCCCCCTTTGATATAGCTTGTACTTTCGACTGAATTTTTGAAATTCTGATGTCGTGAGATTGAGAGCCGTCTCTTTAACTTCATTCTTCGAGAAGTCTTGCTCTTGAAGTACTCTGTTTCTTCTGACGAAGTATCTTCAACGGTCTTCAAGTTTGTAATCAACTTGACTTGAATCTCTTGATCACCGAGTCTTCATCTTCAAGCTTCACGAAGGTCGGCTTCGAGTCTTTACTTCCTAGAAGTAGCTTGACTTTACGAAATCCAATCTTTACACTATGTATTCCTAACTTGCAGAGAAACACATTCCAAACACATGTTTTTTGTTCTTTAAACTGATAAAATATTTTAGTTTTTAGAAAACATGTGATAAAACCTTATAATCTTACACGATGCGTGACGACGAAGAAAATAAACATAGAAATTAAATCTTTTTGGATTTTTGTTGTTTTTCTTAACCTAAAACGCAAAATCTTTTTGTGATTTTTATCTACAAGATATATTCACTACTTAGCAACCTAAAAGGTCAAATCTTTTTTGTTAGGAGATCGTTAGAAGTTGAGTCATACAAATCAGTTGATTTATTTGTCCTCTTAAGTACAACGTCGACATCATAGAAGCAATTACCCGAATATTTATTTACACCTGTTTATATGGGATCTCACTTATATTTACACTTTGCTAATCTCGAAATTTCCTCAAAGTCTCATTGAACTCTCAGTATGAAAATCTCACCTTATTCCTAGTTTTATTTAACTAATCTAGAAAGTTGGATCATGTCTAGTATTGATTCTATGCACACCCTATTAAGTACGTGTATAACCGTTTTAGGTATTTATAAGCTAAGTTTTGCTTGAACCCGGTTACACACTGTGCCCCCAATATCACGACATTTCTCCGAAAACAAATATACATACATATAGTATTTATTTATTTATTTATTTCTTTATGAGGTATTTATTTATGACACGAATTCCTCCTCCCGTCTCTGCCTTTTATCAAATCAACATCAAGGATTATAGAATTTTAGACTTTTACCGACTCACCTCCTATCTCTACCTTTTATCAAATCATCATCAAGGATTAGAGTCTTTATTCAACTTTATTACAAAACTGATTATTTAGAGTTGTAATGTTTTTTTCTCACTTTTTCTTATTACTCTCTTATTTTTTTCCCTTATATATATATATATATATATATATATATATATATATATATATATATATATATATATTCCTATTGGTGACAAATTCCATTGACCGACAACCCTCAACTTATCACTTAAATGAACAGAAAAAGTCGTTTGAACTATTATAAACAGTTTCGGAAAATTGTTTAGATGATATCAGCCGTACTAACTAATACATCGAACAACAACTTATGACCCTGATATTTTTATTTAAAATCTTAAATCTAACGATGTACTATCATTTCCTAAGATTTTCACAAAGTTTCTCCCCCTCTTTTTATGTTTTTCTAATTTTTGTGTTTTTTTGACTTAACTAATCCTAAAAACTTAAAAAAGAAAAGATTTCGAAGTCATGATCAAAGATTTAGATTTTAGCCTTTTGGACTCGTTATACTCATTTGAGAACATTTAACTTTAAACTCAATGAGTTTGAAAACCTTTAAACTCTTTTTCAAAAGAGTTTTGAATTTAAGCAAAACAAGTTTTGTTCGAGTTCGCAACTGTTATGTGTTGCGAAGTCTAAACATTTTTAACATAACACTACGTTAAATTACGAACACATTTTCCATTTCTTAACGCTAGTACTTGTAAATTGGTGATCAACGAACCCCAGAAAGGAAAGAAAACCTAACGAATTAAGTGAAGACATATACAAATACAACGCAAGAACGTAAATGCATTGATAAAATAATCTATACTATATTATAAAGCATCTCCTTTAAACTCTTAATCTCTTAAAATTTAAGTAATTGAAATTACTAATCTATCCTTTCCAAATTAAACACACGCTCCTCAATTCCTAAAATTAATCTCTTCCACTACCAATCTATACTTCTTAACTATATTATAAAGAATCTCCACATACTCTTAATCCCTTAAAATTTACGTAATTGGAATTACTTATTTACCCTTATTCAATTCAAACACATAGAAATTTTAGATAAAGATTACTTAATTATCCATTTGCTCATTAAATTCGATAACATTATGATTTATTATATAATAATGCATTTAAGGTTTTTTTGAATTTTATGTTTTAAGTAAGTTAATTTTTAGAGAAATATATTTAAAATATTAATTTTTATAAAAAAAAAATTAATATTTGAATCCGGAATTAATTTTGGGTATTTGATTTTTTTTTTCAATTTCTGAACAAGTCAGATTTGACGGGGTTAACACTAAGAAGTAAGAAGAGAAAAAATTTTAACATTTTAATTTTTCAGATAATTACATTAAAATCCGAACAACTACTAATAATATTTTTGCCACATTATTTCAAAGATAAATTGTTTGTGATTTGTAGTATTAGCAATATTATTTATATTTATTTTGCTAGAAATTGTTTTGATGGTTGTTTATGTTGCTTTTGTAGATAGATTATATTTAAATGTTTGTTAAGAGATATTAAACAAGTTCTCGGGTTTTTTTAAGTTTTAATTCTTTAATAAGTATTCGTGTTCATTATACAGTTTAGTTGATAATCATCTCTGATAATTATATATATAGTTTTTTGTGAAAAAGTTAAAAGGCGGATATACAATACAAATAATACACAATACAAATACAAATACAAATACATAATAAAAAGATAATAATATGTTTAATTTTTATTTATGTTGTATAATAAAGTATTTGTAAATATTTAACATTTATGTCTCAATCTACCAAAAAACTTATATTATAAAACTGATTTTGTATTATGTTTGATACGTATTAAAAAAAAAATGCAAAGATAAACATACATCTCCATAATCTTTAAAAAGCATTCATTATAACAATTGAATACAAGCATGGTAAAATGGTCATTTGATATAACTAACTGAAATAAGTTAATGCTAATGGACTAAAAGATTGAGAGTGTATAATGTTTACAAATAAAGATAAAATATCGGAATTCGTTAAGACAATGTATCAAAATTTTGTTAATGGTCAGAATAGATAATGTTATCCCATAATTCTACTTTATTTTGAGACGAACGAGAAAATATCGGAATTCGTTAAAACAATATAAGTTGTCGAATACAACTTTTTCACTGCCGCAACATCACACGAACCAAAAACTATTACACTCGACTTATTTATCAAAAAACTACAAGAAATTTGTTAGTGCATATAAATAATTCTTTTTTTCGCATGAAGGGATACACCGAAAACCATTAGTCCATAATTTTTTTGTGGCTCAAATGGTTGGAAAAAAAAAATTACCCCTTAATTCTTTTTATAACGCGAATTACCGAATACGAAATTATTAGATGATAAATCTAAATAAATATTAGTGGGTTTAAAGGGTTGGACTTGAAATTATTAGATATCACCGCTTTGTATTGTTACTTATACTATATTATAGTCAAATAGCTATCGTATCAAATAAATATAAATATTTTACACTAGAATACACTTAGTGGAGAAAATGGTTGAACGAGAAACAATTATAGCAACTCTTTGTATGCCTCAAATTGCCAAACTTGAAATTGTTACCGCAAAATTCATATTATAACAAGAACGACCAAATAAGAGAGTGTTATTCTTTATATATAGCCGGAAGTAACAAATAAAAACTATCGAAACTCATTGCCATATCAATAATTCTTTTCCATTCCGAAAGGTTGAGCCGAAATCGTTACCGCATAATTTTTTGGCCCCAAAGACCGACCCATAAACCATTACTCTCACGACATAAATCACGAGACGAATTGGAAACTAAAAGAAATCATTATCACACTATAACTTTTCGTCGCCACTAAATCGCGCGGGTCTTATACTAGTAGTGTATGATACATCATCAGCAAAAATTATATGTTTTTATGCTAAGAAATCAGAAATACCAACGCGCAAAAATCATAACAAAATTCTGCAACATCTTCAAATCTTCTCAACTCGACCCTGAACTCGAGCTGGACTAGATTCTGGTGTGATTCTTGTGGGATTGAAGGTCTTATGATTATGAGAATGGGCTTTTTCTCTCCTAAGGCGGGCGACAAAGTTTAAAAACTTCATTGCCTGAATTATTTCACCTCTCCCGTATTCAATGGAATTCATGGAGAGCTTCCTTAAATATTTTCTTGATAAACCCATGAGTTATTACGAATCAAGAACCCGAAGAATTTCTTTCCTATCTTTCCCAACCATCACGACTTCACCTTTGAATTCGTCATAGAACCACCCGGGCATGTCTCCCAAACAATCTTGAGGCAGAGGCACAACTAGTGTGAACTTTAAACAATTAACCCGTTTGAAGTAGACCTTGACTTTGGGTTGGCCGGTTCCGAGATCAATCTCATCTTGCTGAACTCTTCTACCCATGTTTGGAATGAACCATTCATAAGGAACGTCTCTATACATCTCACGCTACATCATCCTTTGAGATAACTTACCCCGTTCATGTTTCGTAGGGTTGATGATGTCAATTTGAATGAGATGATTCATGTCATGTTTGGGTAGAGTTGTGATGTTTTTCTTCTCAAGTTTGAAATATTGAACACCATTTGTGCGTTTAAAAGCAAAAGTGGCCCATTTGTGCTCGTAATTCCAACTTATAATACGTCCCTTTAGATGACACTGAGGAACCTGAAAGTGTGAACAAACTTTAGGTGCTTTGGGAACCTCAAGAATCTGTGCAAATGCTGGGACATATTCAGGAACGTTTGTTTTACCTTGAACTGGTAAAGCTGGAGGAGTCAATGGAGGCGCTTGAATTTCTAAGACTTCTGGTGACTGGGAATCAACTTCTTGATCAAGGTCCTCCAGAAGATTTTTACCCAAAATTATGTCTTTATCGAGAACTTGCAGAACCTCATCCGAATCCGACTCTAAAGTAGAATTCATCAGCTAACATTGACATGGCGCACTTTGGACGGTTTGTACACCATATTTGTTGAAGATGCGACATCTTCCTCATACGGATACATCGTAGTCAATGGTTCTCTGAATATCCTACCAGAAGAGGTACCTACAAAAGGAACAAGAACTTGAGCTCGGTTAGAGGTACTGACCAAGTCTTGATACTCCCTCTGAGCTTCACCATGGTGGGAGGTGTCTTTAAAATTCTTTGAGCCAGAAGCAGATTCTCCATGATGTTTCGGCTGCTCAGGGGTTGGCTTCCTCGTTCCTGACCCGGAGATATTGCTAGTCGCACCAGCACCGCCTTGATCGTCGTCAGGCTTGCTGTCATCATGGTTTGCATCTATAGGCTGTCAGATGGAACTCATCGTCGTAAGGATACCATAATACGAGATTCGGCTTTCCCTTGAGATAGAATAAAATCCGTTTTCACAACTTTCAAGTGACATATCTTTGGAGCAACCTGATAACGCGAGCACAAAGACACGACAAATCTGATATCCGGACGAGAAGCCATTAGATACATCAGTGAACCTATCATGTAACGATACAATTTCTCATCAACGGATTTTTCTCCAAGAGCAGGACCGAGCTTGTGTTTCATCTCAATTGGAGTGCTAACAACTTTGTAGTCAACCATTTTGAATCGGCTCGAAATTTCTTGCACATACTTGTACCGATGAATGTAGATTCCCATTTTTTTGCTGCTGGACTTGTAGACCCAATAAGAATGTCATTTCACCCATCGCACTCATTTTGAATTTTGACTTCATCGTCTTCTCAAACTCTTTACACTTAACATCATTTGTTGATCCGAAAATGATATCATTAACGCAGTTCTACACTAGTAACAAGTCTTCATTCCGCCTTTTCGTGAACAGAGTGTTGGCGATGCTCCCCCTCGAAAATCCGTTTGTCAATAAGTACTGAGAAAGTGTCTCATACTAAGCTCTCGGCGTTTGATGGATACCGTACAAAGCTTCGCTAAGCTTAAAGACATGAACTGGAAATGCATGGTCTTCAAAACTCGGTGGTTGCCTAACATAAATATCTTTCTGTATATCTCTGTTTAAGAAAGCACTCTTGACATCGAGTTGGTACACCTTGAATCTCTTATGTGAAGCAAATGTTAGAAAAAGCCGTATTGATTCTAAACGGGCTACTGGAGAAAAGACTTCATCATAAGCGAATCCTTCGATTTGTGTGTATCTGTCACATTCCGCTAAAGCGGAAACACGGAATGTGAAGAGCAAAGATATCATTACACGAGTTATAATAAAAACATACGGTTTCAAGTCATTACGAATAAAACAAGAGTTTACAGTTTAAAGATAACCAAGCATTTAAAAGTACATAACGAAACAACATAGTAAATCGTTTGATAAAATTCCCAAAATATATTCAAAATAGGTCTTCTCCCGATTCATGACTTCACGTGACATTCCAAACCCATCCACATAACGCACTTCGTATCTTACATTTGATTTCCTGAAACAAGAGATAAAGTGTCAACTACAATAAAGTAGTGAGTGAGTTACAGTTTTCTAGTCCTCGACTAAAAAGGTTTTAAGTAAGTATATCAATACTTAGTAGTTTCTAAAAGTAGAACAAGACTTAAAGAATAGTTCGAGCCAAAACAGTTGATTAAAAGATAGATGCGGAAGTCGTATAGCTCTATACGCGCATGATAAGTAAACTATTGATTGAAATCATGTATAACGACTACTTGGCATAATAACTTAAGTGTTCACACTAAACCGATTTTCTGGTCAGAACACGCCCCAAAGTTTCACAATAATGGAGTTTCTCTGATTCTAGTAATATGTACTTAGGTCGCGAACCTCAAGCAAGGAGTGACCTCTCCTAAGTATCGATACCCATAATACTAACGGCTGTTGCTAATAGTGTAATGTTTCTGAACTCTAAAACGGGGCACTTTGAACTCTGTTTCTAAAATAGTAGTCACTTATGGTTAGTTATATCCCTCAAGAGTCACGATAGTTATACGATCAATCAAAGTACATACGAGTGCCGAGAGTGGCATTAAATAAGTTTGATATAGTTTTGAACCAAGAGCCGAATAAAGGTGGCGAACCATTAGTTTATCATAGGCCAAACGGCCATAAAACTAAATAAGCATAAGTTTCACAAAAACGTTCAATAGAGTTTATAATTGTACAAAAGTTCATAACAGTTCATTTAGACCTCTTGTTTCCCCCAAAAGATATTTGAAAACAGTAAATAAAAGTGGGGTTGTAACTCACGTGAAAATGAGGCGGTGAAAGGATAGCTCGGACGAGGGTGGGTCGGTTCTGGCTAAAATCCGGCAGAGCTTCCGCGCTAAATAAAGAATGTCCATAATGACAAATCACTTTCCCGCTTTACAAACTGAACTCGAATATGTGAAAAGAATCTAATGAATCACAAAGACTTACGCTAAAGCGAGAGAGTTGTACTAGGAGTGTGCGTGGAGTGACCGGAATAGGAATCGGAATCGCGTGAACCTAAATTATACCGAATATGAAACTGTCAGATTCTGTTGTTGTAATATTTTATAAAAATAAGATAAAAATCACATTCTGTGATACGAAGTCATAGGAACTGGATTCGTCTCAATCCGACAGTTTTTGAAGAAGTTAGAGTCGTTTACGTATTTAACGCGTTTTAACCGTAAAAACAGTAAATAATAGTAGATTAATTCCAAAAATTCCAGTAAAATCTGTAAAATCATATTTTGATAGATTTTAGACTATGTCAAATTTTTGTAAGCTGATAAATTCGTTTGGTATGTTTTCTCGAAATTCAAGATTAAATCAGATTAAATACTGTAAAATTCATAATAAATCGAAAAATAGGAGTTAGGTTCCCAATTTTTGGCAGTAAGCTACATTTTACATTTACATCTTTGGTCATAATTTCGTAATTTTTACATGCATGCAACAGATTCTGTCGATTTCTTCGGTTAGAGTCATAAATCGAAATCTTAAGTCGAAAAACATAACTTTTGTTTATTTTAATGAAAATCCCAGATTTTTCCATCTTATAAACTCCATTTCTACCAATAAAATTTGCATGCAATGGAGTTTTTGATATGTTTTCATCATTTTAGTTATAAAACATATATAGATTTGATGATTTATGTATAATCTTGAGTAAGTATGAAAATAAGTTCAAGAACAAGATTTTTACCTTTGAAATGATGAAATGATGGTGATGAAAGTATGAAAATATCCTTGAATTACTTAGATTATGCCTTTAGAAGGATTGTTTTTGAAAGAGTTATGTGTTTGTATGTGAGAATTGAGAGAGTATGAGTGTATGTGTGTGTTTGAGTTTGTGAAAAATGAAAGGGACAAAGGGGGTAATGCCAATGTACAAATTCTGGATTCAAGGGGTGTTTGACACCTGTTTTTACAGGTGTTGGTCCATATGGTCGGTTTTGGGTGAGTCACCAAGCACTAGCAACAACAAAATTTTTGAATTCCTGTGCTGAGTTGCGCCGCAACTGATTCTGTTGCTCCGCAAGAGGCTGATTTTCTGACTTTTTCGTTTTTGTTTAGTTTTCTTTGTTAAGTGTTTCGTTAGTTGAAAGTTTCCGGTTATTCTAGATAGGAACTTAGACAAGTTCACTAAGTATTTTCTTGGTATTAGGATTCATTTTGTGATTCCGATTTCGATTCCGACGTACACGAGTTTACGAGACAAGTAACGACAAGGTTAATACAAAGTTAAGTTTAAAGGTAGAGAATGCGGTTTTCACCTGAACTAAGACGGTTGTCACAGTATCCTTGTACAACAAGTCTAGCCTTATTGCGCACAATTATCCCTTTATCATCTTTTTTTTTTATCTTAAACACCCACTTGGTGTTCAAGGCTTTTTCATATCTTGGGAGAGCAACCTTTTCCCACACATTCAACTTTAGGAACTGTTGGAGTTCTTCTTGCATTGCTTCCACCCAGAATGAATCCGTCAATGACATCTTGATATTCTTTCGATCCAATTGAGATAGAAATCATGACGTGAATAAGCAGGTCTTTGCATGTTACTCATCTAGATATCTTGGACGTCGATGTTCATGATTTCATCTTCTCAGACTTCTCAACTGTCTTAGTTGCGGCCTCCTCAGTAGGTATTTCTTCAACTTCTACTGTCTCTACAGCAGGTGGCTGTTGAAGTTAACTTCTTAATACCTTCATGAGGATCACCGATGATGTTCTCTGTTGTATGACTCACATGAATTCTTGTCTAAGTGATCAATTGAGGACCAAGTGACGAATCAAGATTCGATATGTCTGCACTAGTTTGACCATTTTACGTTAAAATTTCAGCTTCCTCTTCATTGCTTTCTGGAGAATCTTCCTCAATCTGATCTTTAGCGTTTACAAATTCCTCATCTAAAGTCGATTATGTGTCATATATTTACGGTTGAACATTTGTTGGAACTATTTCAAGCTCTACAAGATCCTGAGATGGAATTGGAGTGGTTGCAGATGAATTTTCATTTTGTATGTGTTGAGGATAATGAAGGTAGTCATCATAGAACTTCCCCCCGTTCATCCAAACCACTCCAATTCCATGTTCTAATGTAGAGGAGACATTTGGCACATAGTTGAACGATTTGAATAAAGAATCGTAATCAAATAGACTTTATGGACCATCTCCTCGTGTAGATGGAGTCTGTCGAAAGCATTCAACTTCAAAACATTCTTCAATAGTGCCGGTGACCTTGTCAAACACCCTCTTATTTGGGGAGTTAGAAACATACCCAAGAAAGTATCCTTCATGAGATTTTTCGCCAAACTTAGATACCCGCATGATAACACACGGACATCCAAACGGTTCAAGAAACTGCAAGTTCGGTTTACAGTTTTTGATTAATTCATAGCTAGTCTTGTTGTGTCTTTTGATCAAATTAACCCGATTAAGAACGTAGCAAGCTTTATTAACTGCCTCAACCCAGAATGAAACTGGTAGTTTGGAGTCTGAAAGCATCATACGAGCCGCTTCAATTAACGTTCGGTTCTTTCTTTCTGCAATTCCATTTTGTTGAGGCGTTCGAGCTACACTGAACTGATGAGTGATTCCTTTGTTACGACAGAATAACTTCAGATTGTAGTTTTTGAATTTTGTGCCGTTATCACTTCAGATTGATTTAATCTTTAACTCGAGGATGTTATCTAGCCTAAGAAAGAGAAACTTTAATTTTCCAGCCGTTTCATCTTTGGTGGAGAGAAAGAATACCCAAGAGGATCGTGAGAAGTCATCTGTGAGAACCACGCAATAAGATTTACCACCCTTGCTCTGTACACTCACCGGACCGAACAAATCCATATGAAGAAGTTGCAAAGGGGTTGAAATGGAGTTCACAAGGCTTGAAGGATGCGATTTCTTGTGTTTCTTTCCTTTTTTGCACGAAACACAAGCATCACTCATTTAAAATCTAAGATTAGGAACTCCGGTAACCAACTCATGTTTGACAAGGTAATTCATCTTCCTGAAGTTGATATGCCCCATTCTTCGATGCTACATGACTGAATCTTTCTCCGAAGCTTTAGTCAACAAACGAGAATGATTTTCAGTCGAATTTAATGCATTCATATCGAGGCAATAGATATCATTATGACGTGGAGCTCTAAGAAGAATCCACTCTTTAGGAACCGTGTACCCTTTCTTCAGAATCAGACATTCGGTATCGTTGAACATCGTAGTGTACTTCTTGTCTCACACTTGCGATACACTTAGTAGGTTATGTTGTAACTCCTTACAATAGTTTACTTTCTCTCACATTTCCGTTTGAGATTGTTCCATCACCCGTTAATACACCACCTTTTTCTCCAGCGAAGACAACATTTCCCCCGTCTATTGATATGAAATCAGTAAGAAGTGAGAAGTTTCCAGTCATGTGCTAGAACAACCACAGTCAACATACCAAGTATTGTTCACAACTAGATTCAATCGTTCCTGCACATTTTGAGAAAATGTTAGTTTTTAACGGGGACCCAAGCCTTAACTGACTTGGGTCTCCCACTTTCATTAGTGATGATCACATCAACCATTTTAAAGTCCTTTTTTGATGTGTCATTTTGATGTTGGGGTGGACTTTCGTTTACAATCTTAACAGTCTTAGTTGGTGTTTTTTGTTGTATTTTAACTTTGACTGAAGGTTGAACAACTGGTGATTTGTGTTGTTAATTCGGCCTTTGTGAAACTCTATGAGTGTTTTGAAAATTCTTTGACCCTTTTCGTTTCATAATCACTTCATGTAAACGAGGACAAAACTTGGCAACATGACCTTCACATCTACAATAGTAACAAGTTCTTGGATCATTGTAATGAGGGGTATTTCTTGATGATTCTCCTTGCAAGATTTTCGGAGGTGAAACTTGTTGTTTTTCAGCTGAGTTTTGACCTCGAGTAAAGATTTTGTTCATTGGTGTTTGACTCGTAAAAACTGGTTTGGTTTTATCAGAAACTTTGCCTTTACCCTTTGAATTTTGCTTGTTTTCATTCAAAATCTTTTTCTTTTCGACAATAGGTTGTTTTCCAAGCTTTTTATCAATAGTGTAAGTAATTTTCTTAGAAAAGCCTTTTACGAGTTCATCAATGTATTGTTTTAGCAATTTTGACATTGATGACTCATCGAGTTGAAAGACATTTTGGTTTTTGAAATTTGAATCATCTTTAAGTAGACTTTCCTCTTAACTGACTACTTTGATTTCAGGAACTTTCGGTTCGACAGTCATAGAGGAAGTCGGTTCAAACTTCGAATCCAAGTTAACCTTAGGAACTGGGGTATAAAATTTGGAGGTGGTGTGGTGTCATATCCCAGTCCTGATTTTGACTTGGTATCTTTATGTTGAGTACTAATAAATTGATCTAAGATAACTAAGGAATTTGCAAAGTTTGACAATTTGGTTTTAAAACTTGTAATTTCACTATCTTTTTCAAAACCCTTTTTCTTTTCTGACTTAAGAGCTTTAGTATAACTGTTTATCGTAAAGATATGATTTTTAACAGTTACTTTTAAATAAGAAATTTCATTCATGTTTTCTTTGCGATATGCCTCAAAATCCTTTTTAGTTTTTCTTAAGCAATTATTTATTTCCGTCAGTTTTTCTAGATCAATTACTAAGATCGTATTGTGTTTTTCCCACAATTCGAGCTTTTTTCCAAGTTCACAGCAGTTGTTACAAGTTTCCTTAAGAGCTTCAGTATCTACCTCAGGCTTTTGAGATGATTCTCCAGATTGAATAACCATAAGAGCGTGACGATCAGCTTTAGATGAGGTGTCTTCGTGAAGATTCCAGTTGACCTTACTATCCCGTACCATAAGAGCAGTCGAGGAATTGTTGTTGTCCTTCTCTAAGTCTTGAATTTGGAGACTCCTAGTAGTGAAGACCTGGAACCCTGCTAATAGTTCCGTCCGTGAGGTTTTCCTGAGTACCCTTGTCCTTGATTTGAATTCCTTTGTCCTTGAAATGGTCTTCGGTCATCACGAGAAGGTTGTCCACATTCCCTAGAAAATTTCCCGCAGTTGTTGCATTTGAAACACTTCAGTCTAGATTTATCAAAACCCATTCCCGGTCGGTTGTTTCCACCAATATGATCTCGACCGGTTCTTTTCAAGAAATTCGTCACTTTCCTCGTTATCGTTACCATGTTCCGTTTAAGATCCATCTCTTCCAAGTCATCTGGATCAATTTGATCATAATCTTCTTCAATGAGTTCAATGTTTGTAATTCTGCTGGAGATCAAATCATCGAAGGAAGTAAGGAAACACGACTGTAAACCCTCATGTAGGGTTTGAGAGGAGCTAGGAACTTGAGAAGAAGATCCTTGAGATTGAGTAAAAGTCGAAGCACCATAAGTGTCATTAGCCATAACCTGACAATTTCCACACAACGTATTTAAGCAAGCAGATGTATTGGAAATCGGAGAAATTGAGTTCACTTGAGTGCTCGACATTAAATTATTATGACTCGAGGTTCTAGGTATAGTGATGGCAGGTAGCCGAGGAGGTTGCATTTGTTGAAATAAAACATCGGAGAGGAACGCAACTTCTTTGATTTCACACTGAGCAGAATCCCTGATTTGACTGTTATCACCAAACGCCTTTTTCTGCATTTCAAGTTCATAAACTTTTAACTTGTCAATTAATTCATCGAAATCCAAGTCTTTTAGTTCAGGTTTATCTTTCAACAACAACACTCTCATTTCCCAATGACTAGACAAACTATCCAAGAAATGAATATTTATATCTATCTTGTCAAATTTTACATTAAGATCATATAAATCATTTGTCAATCTACAATATCTAGAAATCAACATTTCTAAGTTTTCATGAGCAAAACAAGAATTTTTTTGAATTGTCCTGTCAACAGATCTCTTCTGATTTTCTTCATTGCTTCATTACCACCATGTCGTTTCAAGATAGCATGCCAAAGATCGTAGGCAGTTTCACAATGTCTGAAAACTGACGCCATCTCACCGGATAAACATAACTGGATCGATGCAAGAGCCTTTTTGTCTTTTGCAAACGCGGCTCTCTCTACTTCAGTTAGGTCACTTAGAGGTTTTTGTGACAACCGCAAATTTCGTAACACGTTTGCGTTTTATCATCTACCGTTATTTTGTTTACTTTATTTTGACCCTATTATTATTTGTATTTATTTTGTTTCACGCGATATTGGTTTAGTCGGAATTTAAATCATTGTTTTGTCCTTCGTGACGTAAACGTTAGAGTTACCTAAGTGCCTAGCAATAATAAGTATTCTCGTACGTTAATATTGGTATTTTAAAGCCTTCGTCTTTTCAAGAAAAATTAACGTTTAAAATATTACAAATCTTACCCTCAAAATAAAAATCTATTACAAGGTTAGTCCTTTAACGGGAACTAACGGAATCTGTTACAAATTCAGTCCTTTTAACGGACAACTAACTGGCCAGGAAATCAACAAGGACGACGCACACATGGTTATGTGCGGCGTCCTGCCTGCTGATCACAAAACTACAAATCGTTTTTGTTGCTTTCCTTGAGATTCCAAACCACATGCTACCATGTGATCTCTGCCCAAAACCTTCTCTAAATGGTATGGATGAGTAAATTGTGGATCCTTGACCATTTCTAATCATCTCTCATACCAAAATTTACCCTTAAACCATTTTTCACCTCATTTGACCAAATTTGCATCTCTCTCTAACTCCAAACCCTCTCTAGCTCCTTTCATTTCCAGGAACTTTTAGAGAGGTAAACCACATTCAAGAGTGGTATTTAGGTTGAGAAAGATCATTGGAAGTCATCTTGAAGATCATACAACTTTCGGTAAGTAATTTCCTTCGAAAATTCATCTTTTACTTACTCTAACTTTCTTTCTTTGAAACTATGAGGATACTAACTCATTTCTATGTTCTTGCAAGGGATATATTACAACAAATCTCCATCTTTTACTTCTCGGTTTATTCTTGGGTTTGAAGAGTTTCAACTCTTGAAAACTTGGTAAGTAAACTCTATCCTTTAAACACTTTTCTTCCACTTCCTTCTTTAAAAACTCCATTCTTTCTAACATCTAGTTTGTTTCTTGTTTGAAGGCTTTTTCCATGTTGTTCTTGAAGTGGAAGATTTCCCCATCTTTGTGAAAATTGGTAAGTAAAGTCTTATAAATATTTCCTTTCACTTTCATCTCTAAAAGTCCATTTTATAACACATTCTTTTCTTCTTATTTGGAGTTCTTTCTCTCCATACTTCCTTGAAGTCCATTCCGGCAAAGAGTCTAGACTTGTGAGCCATTTCGGAGACTTTCCGGTAAATCTTCATCTTTCTCGTATTTATGCTTTTTCGTTTAATTCTTCATTTTATCACCTAAACTATATTAAAACTTGATAATATGGTTAAAACGACTAAAATAACTAAATATCTAAAAGTCACATTAAAACTTAATAACTTGCCATGTTAATAGGTTATTAGAAAAACTTAACCGAAAACGCATATTAAACGATTATAAAACCGGTTAATTTCATATAGGATTATTATTAAATTCGTTTCGAAAATGTTCCAACACTTTCTTAAAACTTAGTGGACTTATAAATCTAAGTATTTTATACATAATATGTATTATAAACAAACTTAACAAAATTTAACTAAAACTTGTAAAAGCTTGTAAATAAGTATATGTATGAATATGTATATAATATATAAGTTTAATAATAAGTTATTTGACTAAATAACTCCACTTAACAATCTGTAAATATTCACCTAAGACTTCAACTAACCTACCGGAACTAAAACGTTTTAAACAACAAGCTGTATTTGGGAAAAACAGCACCTGTGCGCCGTCCTAACCCTTAGGAACGACGCAGTGGGGCTTTTCCCAACCAGGACGACGCACAGAGTAGTCTGTGCGTAGCCCTGGCAGCTGTTTCGCCTTTTTCGCGTATTTTCGACGATTTTAAGCATACGTAACCCTATTTTAGTATACGTAAAGTATTATAAACTGATAAATATATGTTTTGGACTCAAAACATAAAACGCAATCTTAAACGATATATTATTTACCGTTATAAACATTAAAACGTCTTTTTAGCGTTAAAACAGTTATTTCTCCGAAAACGATCAAATCTTTGATTTTAAACCTAAAATTTTAAATAAACTTTTATAAACTGATTTCTAATCATATTTTACTCAAATATTCAAATCTACATCTTTAAAATATTCAAATTGTCAAATGTTGACTTTCGTTGACTTTGACTCCCTCTTTAAAACGGTTGACTTTCGTTGAATTTGACC
Organism: Senecio squalidus; assembly: GCA_910822075.1. Taxonomy (NCBI): domain Eukaryota; kingdom Viridiplantae; phylum Streptophyta; class Magnoliopsida; order Asterales; family Asteraceae; genus Senecio; species Senecio squalidus. The sequence goes on from CAJVGC010000590.1 coordinate 32,394,955, forward strand.
AACTCAACTATATTTGATATTGACTTTGGTTGATTTTGACTTAGGTTGACTTTAACTTAGTTGACTTTGACCATGGTTGACTTTGACTTCGGTTGACTTTGACTTTGGTTGACTTTGACTGAATCTAATACTCCTTTCAACGATATTCCTGGTAGTCACTTTGGGCTCGGGATATCATTCCTATCTAAGCGTATTTATAAACTTAAATAATCAATATTTCTAGAAGTCATTATCGACTTGAAATATCAAATACCTTTTTATTCGTCATTTCGCTACGACTTATCGACGGTGAATTCGACGACTTTAAACCTAAATATTTATCATTCGTCTAAACTCTACTAAACTCTAATATTTAATACAACGTTAATTAATACGAGGCTAAACCTATTACATTAGAGATACTTAGACCTTTTATGTCTTATGCTAGGGCACTTAGGCGGTGGAGTATTATTCTCCAGTTTGTGTCTACCCGACATACTTATCGCTGATTTGTGAGTTATTCGATGCCCTTTTACTACTTTATAAATTTTACTTCGGGCATGATTAGCGTTAACTAAATTTTATATATCTTGATTATGCATGTTTAGATTATGATGCCTTTAGATTTAGTGTACCTCACTTATACGGCCTTGGTGGTAGTATAAGGCCCTCGATTAAACACCTGTTAACTCTAGTTGAGCCATCGGTATTTATATATAGATCTATATGGGTTTTACAAACCCTCATCCCTCATTATGCGCAGGGGTGTTATTGCCGCTATGTTTATCTTGTAACTACCTTAGTTGGACACACTAAGGCAGCGGGTTATTGTTGCCTTTACTTGTTTCCTTTACGTTGTTGCCTTTACATTACAGTACGGTTCAGGTGTAGATGAATATCTAAGGTTTATGCATATATCATACATTGTTATAATTCAAGATATTAACCACTTTACTATTGATTTCTAACTACATTTTCTTTTGGGTCAAAATCTTCAAAATGTTATGTTTTCACAAAAATACGAATAACCCACCAACTTTATGTTTACGTCGTATTTTTAACGCTTTTCAGGAGGTTGAGTTTTGCATCGATTATGGAGTTACTATTTTTGCTTTGGTTATTGTATGGACTTTCGAAGAGATTTAGCTAGACGTAGTTAGTTTCTATTTAGGCCATGTACCATTTTGTATTGTTTTATTTTGAATTGCTGTAACTCCTAAACTACATTTAATGTAATCTTATTGTTATAGTATTTATTCGATGTAATACTTGGTCTTCTGATACCTAATATACTGTACATCTCGGGTTTCCGCCTGAGCGGGGTGTGACAGAAATTGGTATCAGAGCCAATGGTTATAGCGAACTAAGTGGCTCCCTTTGTGAATCACTTAGACTATGACTTTAGGTTTATATTGATTTACTCTGAAAACCTTTTGTGTGCATTCCCTTTGACTTTTATATGTTTTGTCTTTACTCGTTTTAACGTTGAGTTTAATCTCGAGTTATGCACACACTCTGTTGGGTTATAACTTAGACAAAATAGTTTAACTCCTAAACAATACTTCTAACAACGGGAAAAGTAACTTACAAGATTAATGCGGAAGTCATTAAGAAGTTACTGCGGAAGACAAGTTAATGCGGCTGTTCAACTAAGTTACTACTGACTCTATTATTGCTACTGATGAAGACAAGTTACTACGGTCATACTAAGTTACTACGGAAGACCAACTTGCCGTGCAAGAATAATCTAATTGATAGAGTTATAATTAGATCATGTTTCCTTTTGTAATTAGATAAGGTTATCTTATTTTAGATAAAGATAGATGTAGATTTCTAGTTTATCTAGAACTAGCCTCAAGGTCTATAAATATAGATCCTTGTAGAATAGAAGAAATACGTTGTATTGATATTCTGATTTAATACAATTGAGGCTTAACATTCGACAATATTATTGTTTGTTCTTATTATTATTCTTACGATATTCTATTGTTCGATAACTTGTAAATATTGAAGTGTTCATCCACTGCTGAACTTCTTCAATAGATCAAGATCTTAACGAAGGGAAACTATAAGTTTACATTAGCTTATTCGATCCTGACAAGTGGTATCAGACCACAGGAGGTGCTTTAGATCCATTGATCAACGAGTTGATAATCCTCATACGCAAGAATTAATATAAACAACATGACTGAATTTGCAATCGGCAAGTTCCCATTCTGAATAGCAACGAATTCGACTTATGAAAGCTTCGAATCAAGCAACACATCCTATTGTCCGACTATACAGTTTGGGATGTGATCATCAATGGTAACAAGCATGCTACCAATCAAGGAGCTGATGGACAGCGTGGAATCCTTGCTCGTCCAACATTGTCTGACCTGGAAAGAAGAGAAAAACAAACGGAAATCAAGGCTCTCAGTATTCTTTTAATCGCCATCCCCAACGAATACCAATCACAATTCAAAGAATATCAAGATGCCAAATCTCTATGGGAAGCGTTGGAGAAAAGATTCAGCGGAACAAAGAATACCAAGAAGAACAAGAAAGCTCTTCTTAAACAGGAATACGGAAATTTCAATTCCCTGAATGGCGAACGAATGACTCAGACGTTCGATCGATACAAAAAGCTCACAGGAGAGATGATCAGCGCAGGAATTAAGTATGAGAAAGATGACCTCAATCGAAAGTTCATAAGAGCTCTAAGTAAGGAATGGAAAATCTACACGGTTTCCTATAGACAAGGAGACACATTAGAAGAACTGGAGTTGGATGATCTTTACAACGACTTACGAGTCTTTGAGTCAGAGGTGGAAGCAGAAAAATCTAGCAGTAGCAGCCACAGTATTAACAATGTTAATACTGCCCTTGTCACTACCTCTGGAGGAACAAAACATGAAAGTGGAGAAGAGATATCCTTCGAAGCATTCATCTCACAAAGCTCAAATCTCACTAGTGATGACGTGAAGCAAATACATCAAGATGACTGGGAAGAGATGGACTTAAAGTGGCAATCTGCCATGTTGGCTCTACGTGCAAGGAGATTTGTGAATCGAACCGGAAGAAGATTCAATCCAAGGAACAATGAACGAATTGCTTTCGATAAAAGCAAGGTGAAGTGCTACGAATGTAATGAACCAGGACACTTTGCAAGGGAATGTCCAAAGAAGTCAAAATCCAACAATTCACGACCCACTCAAGACAACAATCAAAGTGCACTCATGTCACAGGACATATTTGGATACGATTGGAATGACTTAGCCGAAGAAACTAGTCAAAACAGGGCGTTGATTTCTGAAGAACAAAATCCTGTTTATGCGGAAGACACTACTACTGTTCACCATGCATGCATAGCAGTAGTAATGGATGCGGATGACAATGTTTCTACGGAGGACACAGTTACTGCGGAGCTAGTTTATACTGACCTGGGAATTACAGAAATTGGCAACAATGTTCGTGGATATGACTGGAATGATGACGATCAAGGAGCAACTCAAGACGATGCTCTAATGGCAATTCACTCATCATCAAAAGATTCTGAAACTCCATCTCTCATGACCGAGGTAAATTCTAAACTATGTTTTTCTGAGTGTAAAGCTATAATTGTTAAATATAAAAATCACAATCAATTAATGAGTGATTCGATTAAAATCTTAGAAGAACAAAGACGGTCAGCTGCTAGGGTAATTGATAACTTAGAAAACCAAATTAAGTCACACAAAATAAATGAACAAAGTTATCAAGAGAAAATTAGCTTAGTTGAATGGCAAAGAGAGGATTTACTAGTTAAACTTAAGATGGCTAGGGAAGAAATCAAAAGATTAGAACAAGAACATGATAAAGTTGAGCTAGATGTAGGGAAACTAGAACATGCTTCAAAATCAGTTAATGACCTAATCCAACATCAAATACATGGAAAGGTAAAAGCTGGTTTAGGTTACAAAGAAGTTGCCCCTCCATTTAACCAAAACTATATCCCTCCATCCGTAGATGAACCTAGGATTCCCATCTCTCAGACACCTCCAAAAGAATCATTCAATGTTGACCCAATCAACTATGATGACGTTCTGATTGAGGACTTAGTTGAAGAGAGTAAGCTAAACATTGTAAAAAATAAGGACATTCCTTTAGAAAATCACCTAATCACAATAGAAGGTATTACTCAACAGTCTTCACAAAGTCTAGTGTCCATGCCACGTAATGATCCCATCAATAAGGTAAAAACACCCACTGAAAGTAAGACCAAAACAGTCCCCAAAGAAAACGAAAAGACTTGGAAACATATAGGTAAAAGAGGAAACCAACGAAATATGAACCAAGTAAAATCTCAAAAAGGTCAAATTATCAAAAGTTCAGCGAAGGGATGTTTTATATGTGGTAAATTAAATCACTATGCAAAAGTTTGCTATCACAATCCTCAAAATCAATTGCAAGTGATTCAAAAACCACATCATGGGTTGGGATATACAAGAAAGGTTGCACATAAAAAAAAAAAATCCATGAACAGTGTGAACAAAAGTAACGTATTTTCTAACTATAAGAATAGAGTTCCTACTGCCAGACAAAATTTTGTTTCTACTGCAAAACTTAATAAGGCCAAATATAATGGTGTTAATACTGCTCGTATTAATACTGTGAAAAATAACCGTGTTAATACTGCTAGTGTTAATACTGCCAAAGGTAACTTAGTTACTATGGCCCCTATCAATACTAGGAAACAAAAGCATGTCAAACCAGTATCTGTTCCTATTGTTAAATCAAAAACTGTTAACACTAAAATTGTTTCAAAAGCTAAAACATTCAAACAAGTGTGGCAACCAAAGATCCAAGTAACTCAACCACCTGTCCCTATTGATTTTTCAAAACTAGTCCAAAGGAAGGTGAGTTACTTTGATGAAATGGGCAAACCCAAGTCAGCTTTGGCTTGGGTTCCCACCAGAAACTAACTTCTATCGTTTATGTGCAGGTTCAGCCAACCAAAGAAAGTGAGAGCAGTTGGCATGTAGATAGTGGCTGTTCCAGGCACATGATAGGCAACATGTCATGTCTTTAGGACTTTGAAAAGTTCAATGGAGGATATGTTGCGTTTGGAGGAAATCCAAAAGGAGGAAGAATTTCTGGGAAAGGAACAATAAGCAATGGTACACTACACTTCAAAGATGTGTACTATGTGCAACAGCTGCAATATAATCTGTTGAGTGTCTCTCAAGTCTGTAATGAGAAGCACACAACCATATTTACTGCATCTGAATGTATCATCATGAAGCCTGGATATGTCATAGATGAGAGTATGATCTTACTCAGAACACCACGCAGAGACAATGTCTATTGTCTTGACATGTCAAAGGTTCAACTCAATTCATCTGAAGCATGCTTCTCTCAAAGCTACTCCAGATGAATCCACCTTATGGCATAGGAGAATGTGCCACATGAACCTGAAGAACATCAACAAACTG
>CAJVGC010000590.1:32400486-32416245 GCA_910822075.1 Senecio squalidus
GCTGCTTACTTTTTAGTATTGTACTATGTTACTACTGCAACATTAATAGTAAAAACAAATTTTTAACCAAAGTATGATTTAGTACAGCCAAAATTATCAGTATTAAGGGAAGGTTTAACTACTACTACTGCCCTTACTCCTACTAATACGGACGAAATGGTTAATGCTGCTTAGTATTGTGTACTACTACGGACCTCTGGTTAATACTGACAGTAATTCACGTTACTACGGACAGTCCAGTTAATACGGCTCGTGTACCATTACTACGGACATTAATCAACTTACTACGGCCATTATTTGTTAATACTGCAAATTACCGTATTAAAAGGTTTCTTAAACAATAAGTATTCCTTAATTATTGGTGATTTGACAAGTCAAAATACAACTTGTAACTAACTTTTACACGTGGCACTTGGTGATTGGACCAATTTTTAAAAATTCAGGCGCGAGGTACAACTACTATTGACACGTGGCAATCTCCTATTGCACCGTCACTTGTAATCATCACCCGCGTCTAATCCCAATCGTCAAGTTGTTACAGTTTTCGCAGTATAAATAGGGCTATTTTTAACCGTTTGAGTACTTACATTACTTAAAGAACCCTAACCGTCTAAAAAGTTACCGTTACAATTAAAATCCCAAATTTTTCTTTCAATCTTTGCTAAATCCTGCTTCTAATTGTTTGTTATCATCTAAATTCGATTATACATTCATTAACAATGGCTAAATTACAGTTTCACATAACACACAATATGGTGGCTTTCTTGATTAAACGTGATGACAATGCCGATTTCCATCCGATTATCGATTTCTTGAATCGATCCAACATTAAACGGGCGCTAACAATCAATCCCGAAATCAATGAAACACACATCAGGGATTTTTGGACCTCCGCAGAACTCAATCTTGAGGGGGAGGTACCTGTCATCAATGCCACGGTGGATGGCAAAGAAATAAGCATTTCAGAGGCAACTTTGCGCACACACTTACAACTTGGTGATGCAGCAGGTATAACACATCTTTCCAATGAAATCATTATTGAAAACTTTGAAAGAATGGGGTATGAGGGGGACCTAAACATCTCAACTTTTTCAAAAGCAAAACTGTCCCCCCAATGGAAATTTTTGTTGCATACTGCAACAATGTTTATCTCAAAAACGAAAGGGTTGGCATGAAGGTAGCTCTTCTTTAGCTACTGCCATGGTATGTTTGGCCACCAACCGAACATATAATTTTTCAAACTTAATTTTTGAGGGAATGAAGTGGAACTTGGTCAATATCAAACACAAATTTTTAATGTATCCAAGATTCCTACAACAAATTTTTAACTGTGAACTACAAAACCTTTCTAGATCTGAAAATGTTTTCTTTTCTCATGCACACACAAAGAAAGTTTTTACAAACATGAGAAAAGTGAATAAAGGTAGTTCTTCCAATGTGACACCATTGTTCTCTACAATGATGGTGGTCACAGTTTCTCAAGATGAAGGACAAGTGACTGCACCTCTGTCCCAACCACCATTTTCTCTTGCATCAACCAGAAGCACCACTGCAATTTCTGATGCAGGTGCTGAGGTTTGAACCCATGAGGTTACAACTATAGTTTCTACTGCAAGTGTACCTCCAGTTGCTACTGTGAGTTCTACTCCAGTTGCTACTGCAACAGTCACCACTTTTGTGACTTCACCCACAGTTTCTACACCTCACACACCATCCACAGCTGCTTTTTCAAGAAGACCAAAGAGGGTTCCTCAGCCTCTTGTGTCTCAAACTACCCCACATACTCACACTCAAACATCATTACCTGAAACATCTTCAGGAATGACACCATCATTAGGGGAAAACATTGAGCATACCCCCTTGCTCACTGAGGTGGTCCATCAGGAGGGGGGTGACCATGTGGAGAGGGCTAATACTACTGCAGCATTCACTTCTCATAGTGAAGCTCAGGACAGTATTAACATCTTTAAGACCCAAACCACGGCAACACTAACCTTTGATGATGACTGGCTCTCATCATTGGAAGGTGGTCCCTGGCGCCAAGAGACCATGGGAGAGATACCTGTTCCTGCTAGGCAGGAGAGTGTCTCTACACCCTATGATCAACCACCTGTTAGTACCCAACAGGAAAGGGGTGAGGGTAGTTTTACTATAAACAATGAATTGATGGATATGTACAAAACTGTCATAGCTAGGGTGGATAAACAAGAGGAAACTCTTGCCACTCTCACAGGTTTGGTGCAACAGTTGCTGGCTCAGCAGGCACTTCTATCTGCTCAACTATTGCCCAAAAGAACCACCACAAGCAGCATTGGAACTTCCCCCAGACCATCAAGCTCTTCATCATCTGATGATTCTCCTCCAGCTGACAAAAAGGGGGAGAAAGAACATGAAACACATATTTTATCATCTGAGGAGAGCAGGGGAGAAGAAAGAAAGAGTGATGAAACTGTCATTACTGCAACCTCCCAACAAAATGAAGATATGGAGATTGATAGTACTCCTAAGGGGGAGACAGAAAGAGAAGACATGATGGTGGATGAAGAAGGAGAAAGAATGGTGGTAGATGAAACCACTGAAAAGGAACAATTGCTTGAGGGGGAGCAAATGGTTGAAGAAACAGTAGATGGAGAGCATGAAAGAGAAATTGAAATGGAAGACACAACAATTTCTACCAACCCTACTGAATCCATGGTTTCTACTGACTTCATGGTTACTACTGCTCCTCAGTCAGTTGCTGTTACTGCGGACCCAGTTGCTACTGACCCAGTTACTATGGATGTTGAAATGGTTCCTACGGATACCATTACTACTGTCAACATTCCAGTTACTACGGAGAGCCCCTCAGACACTCAACCACAGTTGTTCACAGCTACTCCTCCAACTTTTTATCAAGCTTCTCACACCTTTCAAGCTATTCGATCTGAAGCTACAACACTTACTACCACAACATCTGAAGCTCCTGCTCCTACCCTTGACCAACAAGTTGCTGCGGATGATCTAATTCAACAAGAAATGGCAAGAACCTTTGTCATGTCTGATGAGTCTACATTAGCATCACAACTTGACAAGATCAAGGAAGACATGAAGAAACAAGAAAAGGAAAAAGCTGAAGCTGAAAGAAAGAAAGTCATAGCTGCAGCAGTTGCTAGACAAAAAGCCAAAGCAGCTGTTGATACTGAACCCAAAGAAGGTCAACTTACTTTGCCTGAAAAACAAAGTGATATGTCTGTGTCTGCAGGTAGATTTGGGTACATCACTGTGAATGGAAAACTTGTCAAAGTCAACCTTGATGATCCAGAACACAAAGATAAAGGCAAGGTGAAGGTTGTGGAGAAATCAAAAGAAGAGAAGAAGGAAGAAGAAAGGCTTGCAAGAGAGAAGGCTGCAGCAGAAAGGGATGCTAAAAATCTGCTAGCAGAGTTGGAGATGGAAAGACTTGAACAAGAAAGAGCCTCTGCTGAGTTCTTGAAAAATCTTGCTGCTGAAGAAGAACATGCTGATAGAGAAAGGCTAAGGAAAATAGCTGAGGAGGATGAAACTCATGCTAAACTGAATCAATCACCTACTCAGTCTGAAAAAGAAAAGCTAAGAAAAATTGCTGAGGAGGATGCAATCCGTGCTCAAGAGATGGCAAATGAGGAGATTCTGGAAGATCTTTTCCTTAAAGGTCAAGAAAAAGCTGATGCTGAGCTTGCCAGAAAGATGCTTGAAGAAGATGAACTCATGCTCAAGAAGCAAGCCAAAGCCAAGCCTGAGAAGAAGAAAGTATCTGGAAAGAAGGAGTCCACAAAGGCCAAGCTAGCTGAAGATAGGCAGAAATTTGTCTCCTATCTAAAGATAAAAGGTTACAGTGGTAGGTCTTTAGGACCTATGAAGATGGCTAGCATTTTGGAATTGGTGGAGAAGGAGAAGAAGAAGGATGCTCAGAGGAAAGCTGCTCTTGCCAAGATTCAAGAGAAGAAGAAGCAAGACATGGAGAAGGTCATGAAGATAGCTCTTGAAACTGGCAGAAAGATTATCAATGAACAAGAACCTGTTAGTACTGCTCCTGCTACGGATAAACCTACTGAGAAGCCAAAAAGGAAGAAGCTAGCATCCAAAAGAATTCATGCTCTAGCTAAGAAAAGAAGAGTAGAAACTTCTACTGCTCCAAATGCTTCTCAAGAAAGTCCTAACATTCCTTTTGTGAATGTTAAACAAGAACTTGTTAGTGTGGAAGAACAAGCTCCTAAAGCTACTCAAGAAGATTGTTCATCATTCATTAACCATGAAGAAGGACTAAGGTTTGCTCCTTTAGCTATGAAGCCTCCTATGATCATTGATTGGAAATTTCTTGGTGGGCAACTTGGAACAGAATATGAAGTTACAAGACAAGACAAATCAAAGACAGTAGTTCCAGCCTTCCACAGAGTAATAAGAGATTTCGAAAGAGATGACTTAGAGAGAATGTACCAAATAGGCAAATTCAAATATTCTCATCGGAGAGGAGAATGCTCAGGTACGGATCATGCAATGGATTGTTTATGTGGTTTGTTTGAACCAGGATACGAGAAGAAAAGTTTAGTATTCAAGAAGGGAGGTCCATCGAATCCAGTAGTCAAATGGTTCGTTTATGAACGAAGTGGTGTCTACTCGCTAGTGAGAAAGGAGGGATCCATGGAGTTTTACTTGGTGGATAAAAGATATCCACATGGCTTGAAGACCTTGGAAGAAATGATACAAATCAAGCTATATGGACTTCTTGATTCAAGAATAGCATATGAACTGGTTTGGAGAATTCTGGAACAAATCACAGACGAAAGAACAAAAGGAAAGGACGCTGATTGGCAAGACAAGGAAGAACGAAGAAATATGTAATTAACTTGAAGTAGTCAAACTTGTTTTGTAATGAAGTAGTTAATACGGTTGAAGCTTTGAAACTTGTACTTTTGATTTGATATAAAAGTTCAAGGTTAGGGGGAGATTGTTGGGTTATAACTTAGACAAAATAGTTTAACTCCTAAACAATACTTCTAACAACGGGAAAAGTAACTTACAAGATTAATGCGGAAGTCATTAAGAAGTTACTGCGGAAGACAAGTTAATGCGGCTGTTCAACTAAGTTACTACTGACTCTATTATTGCTACTGATGAAGACAAGTTACTACGGTCATACTAAGTTACTACGGAAGACCAACTTGCCGTGCAAGAATAATCTAATTGATAGAGTTATAATTAGATTATGTTTCCTTTTGTAATTAGATAAGGTTATCTTATTTTAGATAAAGATAGATGTAGATTTCTAGTTTATCTAGAACTAGCCTCAAGGTCTATAAATATAGATCCTTGTAAAATAGAAGAAATACGTTGTATTGATATTCTGATTTAATACAATTGAGGCTTAACATTCGACAATATTATTGTTTGTTCTTATTATTATTCTTACGATATTCTATTGTTCGATAACTTGTAAATATTGAAGTGTTCATCCGCTGCTGAACTTCTTCAATAGATCAAGATCTTAACGAAGGGAAACTATAAGTTTACATTAGCTTATTCGATCCTGACACACTCATATTCCTTTTATTTTCTTCTCGGACGATGATGTCCCAGGGAACTCTTAAGCGTAAGCAACCGACACCGCAAAACAACGAGAGTAACTTAGTCGATCGATTCGAGACGATACTTACGGAAAGCTTTGCCGCTATATTGCCCGACCTCGTGGCAAAGGTTAGTGAGAGAGTCCTGAAGAGTATTCGAGAATCTACACCTAGTGAAGTAAGCTTTGATACGGATCCCGGTAATGCCGAGCACGGTGACATACCACAGGACGCTGAGGTTCAACCCAAGACTAGTTGTAAGAAAAGCCGAAACTCCCATTGCACGGAAAATAACCGCAAGTGTAATCGAAGACCACAAAAGACTAAGAATCGCATAGTCACACCTACACGGGGTTTTAGAAACTTCCCTAAGTGTAGCAAGTGTGGATGTGCCCACGCTAGTGAAGTCGCATGTTGGATTTGCAAGAGATGCAAGAAATTAGGACACGTGGAGCGTTTTTGTAGGATTACTCCCGGATCATGTTACGAGTGTGGTACTTTCGGACACTATCGTGACAAATGCCCTAAATGGAATACCTCTCCTATCAGTTTTCCTCCTTCTACCATCACACCCGACAACGGAGTTGCAGGAACTCAAGATGTGAAGTTGCCATAGTTTGATGCTTGCTTCCGTAACCTATTGGATCGCTTACGTGGAACTGCTTGATCTATTTTGATGTATTGTACTTTATTTCATTTGACATTATTGTACTTCGTTTATTCAGTTTATGTAAAACTTCAAACTTCGGATTCACTTATTTAATATGATTATCCTTTTATCCTTATGAACGTGTATCTTTAATTTTGATGGTATGATGTCCTGTTTATTATAGTGCGACCATCGTTATGACTATTTTCTTTAACACTCTTGTACTATTGTTGTAACTTATATTTAAAACCTTCCTTTTTCCATAAAAACCTTCCTTTTTCCATAAGAGGATTACTAAGTCTTGCTATATCCTATAATTAAATTATCTAAGCATGATTAGTGACTCACCTTATTCTTTCACTTAATCAACTATCCTTGTTCCTACCTTCGTTTCTTCCCCTTAATCGGTTTTACGCCTCGTGACTTTCGACTCGTGTTCTCCCTAGAAGAGATGAGAAGATTGCGACTCGTAACTTTTCCACACCTTACTTCTTCGTAACCCCAGTAAGTTAGACTTCACCTACGATGCAGAGTTGGCAGACGATTAGCTGTGGAAAAACTTCGATGACTTCGTCAGAATTACATTTTTGCCCTATTGACCATTCTTTTCTATCAAAAATTTTCCTTGTCGAAGCTGAGAATCCCCAGTATCATTTCTATCATGGATCGACTTTCTACGCATCGTGCCAAGTTCGTGTACCGCAAAGGATGATTCGTATGCCGTTACAAGCAGTGACCCGTTACCCGATTTACACTACAAAACCGTTTGGAGACGATGCCGGTGTTATCGACTTTCCTCGTCACCCTGTATTCGCTATTTTCCCCTTTTAGCACAAACAAATGATCATTCCTTGTTCACTTCAAATTCTTGATTATACGATCCTTTCATTACATATCATTATCGATTCTTTCATTCCATATCTTAATTTCAATAAACCTTTGTTCTCTACATATTCTTAAACGTATCCTCGTTCTTACCATTTCCTTAATTTATCCGTCACCTTTTCCCTATCGTGTATACGTCTCCGTCATTTTCCTATTTCCGATCTTCTAGACATTTCATATTTTAGACCTTCTGGTCATTTCACACTATTGAATTTTCCTCGACGTGCGTAGTAGTGATACTACCTCATTATGCGTGAGTTTAATTACTTCGCCGTTCGTTTCACGTTCGGGATTATCTCATCGCTCATATTATTCCATCTCCTTGATCACTTTTCTTTATTCCTCGCCTTCGCGATTTTCATCTTCGTCAATTCATATTTTAAGCCATCATAAATCTGAAGAATCGCGAGCATATTAGTTAAGGCTATTCGACTTACCTTGTCCACCCGTTGAAGATGTGTGTGGTACTGAGGATGAGGAATTAGCCCGATACTCGTGAGTAAACGAATGCATTTCCGCAGAGATTCCTGAACTTCTTTTAAGTTGACAAACTGAAATTTAGCATTTACCTTATTCTTGGAACAACGCCTTTTTGCGAAGTCCCCCTTGATTTCTGGGCGCCTTCGGAAGTGACAAAGGTTGCCTAGTCAGAGATAGTGATGACCTGATAGCAATATTATACGCCTTAATCACTACCCGTAAAGTGCACATGTGAAATCTTCAAAGAAGAAAAATGAGTCGATATAATTGGGATTATTATTAAGAGCTTTATAAGCTAACGCTAGATAACCGGTAATTTTACCCCTCCAACTAATGACTCATTTGAGTAATTCTTATTACCCTACAGAAGTTGATCTTCGGTCTGATTATCATCAATGAAGGACGACGTACTCAAGACTATTTCCATTCTCCTTACGATAATTACGAGTTCGTGCAATGCCGTCTGATGTGACAAACGTTCAAGCAACTCTGGTAAATTTTAAGAAATCGTATTCACCCTTCGTACCTCGCCAAATTCATGATGTTCCCTATCAACGACGTTCGTACTAAATATAGTAGCCGTGAAGAGCATAAAGAATACCCTACTTTAATTTTGAATTCATTTCAGAAGAAGCGTCCGTACGCTAAGTATCCAAGGTGCAAGATTAATTGGTATGAGGTTCAGTTTATCGACCACATGTTTAACGCAAAGAATACTTATTAGATTCTTGCCAATGTCTAAACCGGGGAGAAAATAACTTCTACCATAAGCACCTAACGATATTCATTCATCGTGAAAATAATCGATTCCTGTCTTAAATTCGTTGAGAATTCTTTCGAATATCACTTTTGATGATGAAACCTTTACAACAGATTAAACCGTATTTGATGATCCCGGTCGGGAGAATGATTCCCATTGATTGGAACAATGCGGTGTTGCAACCATTTTCAATTCACCGGTGAGTACCGAGAACTATACCGAGATACTGGTAGGATAAGGTGTACCGTGTACGCTAAATTCGAGAATTTTACGTATTCGACAATTCGAAGAATTTCTGTTAATAAGATCACCTCTGAGAAGAGTTGCGCAAGAATGTGACGGTGAAATTTAATACCTCCAGATTCATTTAGTGAGAACACTAATGTGTTTCATCGTATAAAGACAATCCAGTCGTTCGCCTACGTTTGTAATTATTCCTGTGCAGCGAGCTCGTAAGCTTAATTTACTCGATCGCAAAAGAATGAACATTTCTTTGGTTCATCTTAGCATCTAGAGACAAAGAATGACCGTGCATTTCATTCCCTTGATCATCATTAGAATCCGGGACTTTTGGAACTTCGTATGATCGCAAATGCAAGTCTCACTCGTGTCTCACCAAGTTTGTCGTACATCTGTGGATAGAAATTTTAGTTGATCCGCACGACAATTCGATTTCGTCACTTGGTTATCCTGTGAATATTATTCTCATAAATCTCTAACTACGTTCCCTGCCGAGAGGAGGACTACGACTATCCGAAGATAGCAGACGAGGAGTCGCCCGTAGGTCGCTCCACATTCTTTTGTTCGCTCGTAACTCGCGTTTCGCATTCCACATCCTTTTTGGAGAACCGCGATGTAGCTGTTTAGCTCGTTTCATACCTATGTTTACCTTTTTACTCATATCCATCCAGTTACTTTTCCTGGAGTCATTCAAAGATGTTGTGATTTTATCCACATCCTTCCTTATGCCTTTGCCTAGAGTCTTACTCATAAGTAATTTCGAGGACGAAATTCTTTTTACTTGGGGAGACTGTGACAACCGCAAATTTCGTAACACGTTTGCGTTTTATCATCTACCGTTATTTTGTTTACTTTATTTTGACCCTATTATTATTTGTATTTATTTTGTTTCACGCGATATTGGTTTAGTCCGAATTTAAATGATTGTTTTGTCCTTCGTGACGTAAACGTTAGAGTTACCTAAGTGCCTAGCAATAATAAGTATTCTCGTAGGTTAATATTGGTATTTTAAAGCCTTCGTCTTTTCAAGAAAAATTAACGTTTAAAATATTACAAATCTTACCCTCAAAATAAAAATCTATTACAAGATTAGTCCTTTAACGGGAACTAACTGGCCAGGAAATCAACCAGGACGACGCACACATGGTTATGTGCGGTGTCCTGCATGCTGATCACAAAACTACAAATTGTTTTTGTTGCATTCCTTGAGATTCCAAACCACATGCTACCATGTGATCTCTGCCCAAAACCTTCTCTAAATGGTATGGATGAGTAAATTGTGAATCCTTGACCATTTCTAATCATCTCTCATACCAAAATTTACCCTTAAACCATTTTTCACCTCATTTGACCAAATTTGCATCTCTCTCTAACTTCAAACCCTCTCTAGCTCCTTTCATTTCCAGGAACTTTTAGAGAGGTAAACCACATTCAAGAGTGGTATTTGGGTTGAGAAAGATCATTGGAAGTCATCTTGAAGATCATACAACTTTCGGTAAGTAATTTCCTTCGAAAATTCATCTTTTACTTACTCTAACTTTCTTTCTTTGAAACTATGAGGATACTAACTCATTTATATGTTCTTGCAAGGGATTTATCCAACAAATCTCCATCTTTTACTTCTCGGTTTATTCTTGGGTTTGAAGAGTTTCAACTCTTGAAAACTTGGTAAGTAAACTCTATCCTTTAAACACTTTTCTTCCACTTCCTTCTTTAAAAACTCCATTCTTTCTAACATCTAGTTTGTTTCTTGTTTGGAAGCTTTTTCCATGTTGTTCTTGAAGTGGAAGATTTCCCCATCTTTGTGAAAATTGGTAAGTAAAGTCTTATAAATACTTCCTTTCACTTTCATCTCTAAAAGTCCATTTTATAACACATTCTTTTCTTCTTGTTTGGAGTTCTTACTCTCCATACTTCCTTGAAGTCCATTCCGGCAAAGAGTCTAGACTTGTGAGCCATTTCGGAGACTTTCCGGTAAATCTTCATCTTTCTCATATTTACGCTTTTTCGTTTAATTCTTCATTTTATCACCTAAACTATATTAAAACTTAATAATATGGTTAAAACGACTAAAATAACTAAATATCTAAAAGTCACATTAAAACTTAATAACTTGCCATGTTAATAGGTTATTAGAAAAACTTAACCGAAAACGCATATTAAACGATTATAAAACCGGTTAATTTCATATAGGATTATTAGTAAATTCGTTTCGAAAACGTTCCAACACTTTCTTAAAACTTAGTGGACTTATAAATCTAAGTATTTTATACATAATATGTATTATAAACAAACTTAACAAAATTTAACTAAAACTTGTAAAAGCTTGTAAATAAGTATATGTATGAATATGTATATAATATATAAGTCTAATAATAAGTTATTTGACTAAATAACTCCACTTAACAATCTGTAAATATTCACCTAAGACTTAAACTAACCTACCGGAACTAAAACGTTTTAAACAACAAGTTGTATTTGGGAAAAACAGCACCTGTGCGCCGTCCTAACCCTTAGGAACGACGCATTGGGGCTTTTCCCAACCAGGACGACGCACAGAGTAGTCTGTGCGCAGCCCTGGCAGCTGTTTCGCCTTTTTCGCGTATTTTCGACGATTTTAAGCATACGTAACCCTATTTTAGTATACGTAAAGTATTATAAACTGACAAAAATATGTTTTGGATTCAAAACATAAAACGCAATCTTAAACGATATATTATTTACCGTTATAAACATTAAAACGTCTTTTTAGCGTTAAAACAGTTATTTCTCCGAAAACGATCAAATCTTTGATTTTAAACCTAAACTTTTAAATAAACTTTTATAAACTGATTTCTAATCATATTTTACTCAAATATTCAAATCTACATCTTTAAAATATTCAAATTGTCAAAGGTTGACTTTCTTTGACTTTGACTCCCTCTTTAAAACGGTTGACTTTTGTTGACTTTGACCAAGTCAACTTTATTTGATATTGACTTTGGTTGATTTTGACTTAGGTTGACTTTGACTTAGTTGACTTTGACCATGGTTGACTTTGACTTCGGTTGACTTTGACTTTGGTTGACTTTGACTGAATCTAATACTCCTTTCAACGATATTCCTGGTAGTCACTTTGGGCTCGGAATATCATTCCTATCTAAGCGTATTTATAAACTTAAATAATCAATATTTCTAGAAGTCATTATCGACTTGAAATATCAAATACCTTTATATTCGTCATTTCGCTACGACTTATCGACGGTGAATTCGACGACTTTAAACCTAAATATTTATCATTCGTCTAAACTCTACTAAACTCTAATATTTAATACAACGTTAATTAATACGAGGCTAAACCTATTACATTAGAGATACTTAGACCTTTTATGTCTTATGCTAGGGCACTTAGGCGGTGGAGTATTATTCTCTAGTTTGTGTCTACCCGACATACTTATCGCTGATTTGTGAGTTATTCGATGCCCTTTTACTACTTTATAAATTTTACTTCGGGCATGATTAGCGTTAACTAAATTTTATATATCTTGATTATGCATGTTTAGATTATGATGCCTTTAGATTTAGTGTACCTCACTTATACGGCCTTGGTGGTAGTATAAGGCCCTCGATTAAACACCTGTTAACTCTAGTTGAGCCATCGGTATTTATATATAGATCTATATGGGTTTTACAAACCCTCATCCCTCACTATGCGCAAGGGTGTTATTGCCGCTATGTTTATCTCGTAACTACCTTAGTTGGACACACTAAGGCAGAGGGTTATTGTTGCCTTTACTTGTTGCCTTTACGTTGTTGCCTTTACATTACAGTACGGTTCAGGTGTAGATGAATATCTAAGGTTTATGGATATATCATACATTGTTATAACTCAAAAAATTAACCATTTTACTATTGATTTCTAACTACATTTTCTTTTGGGTCAAAATCTTCAAAATGTTATGTTTTCACAAAAATACGAATAACCCACCAACTTTATGTTGACGTCGTATTTTTAACGCTTTTCAGGAGGTTGAGTTTTGCATCGATTATGGAGTTACTATTTTTGCTTTGGATATTGTATGGACTTTCGAATAGATTTAGCTAGACGTAGTTAGTTTCTATTTAGGCCATGTACCATTTTGTATTGTTTTATTTTGTATTGATGTAACTCCTAAACTACATTTAATGTAATCTTATTGTTATAGTATTTATTCGATGTAATACTTGGTCTTCTGATACCTAATATACTGTACATCTCGGGTTTCCGCCTGAGCGGGGTGTGACAGTTTTGGTAATCGCACTCCATTTTCCGCAACGACCTGAAGTGGTGCCTCATACTGGGTGAGAATGGGTATCCACATTCCAGAATCAGTGTTGGAAACAAACGTGTTGAAGCGTGTCACTCAATCTCTAAGAGTGAGATTCTTTTCATACTTAGGAGGAAGTAGAGGATTTATGTTTACATCCATATCATACGTAGCTGTAGTCTGAATGAGAGCCATGTTCACAATAATACCGAAATACCTGAAAAATCACAATACCGTAAAAACACAATTCCCGAGAACACAAGAATACCCGAATACACAATTACACGAACACCCGAATACCCGATCACACGAATACCCGGATACAGAAATACCCGATCACACGAATACCCGAATAATGTAGAAACCAAGCAGGAGAACAAAACTCCTAACCTAATCACTACCGTAACACTTCCTAAATCAATTCGAGTAGCCTAAAAGCTTGTGTAACAGTTCAGAACCACTAGCGCAACACTTCTTCAAAGAGTCACGCATCATAAAAACTATGTGTAACAATCAGAACAAAGTTGCGCAACAATGTAGCGCAACAGTCCAAAACTTGCGTAACACTCAAGGACTTGCGTAACACTTCATGTAACAATTTCTGCAACATATACCTCCGTAACACTTCAGAACCAAAACCGTAATTGTGACAACCCTTCATTTTGAGGTATTAATCGTTACCGTATCTTTTATTTTATTCGCAATTGTTTTTGACCCTTGTTATTTCGCTTGGTTTTATTTCACGCTTTATTTTATGTGTCGGATTTTATGTTATTTTGTTGCTTCGTCTCTCGTGGCGTAAGCGTTATAGTTACCTAAGTTCCGAATAGTTATTCTTCTCGTGTTTTAAGTTAGGGTGTTTACGCTGTAATCGTCGGTTAAAATTAACATTTTAAAAAAATCTATTACAAAGTTAGTCCTCTAACTAAATCTATTACAAAGTTAGTCCTTTAACGGGAACTAATGGAATCTGTTACAAATTCGGTCCTTTAAACGGAGACTTAACGGAAGGAGTTAAAAAGCAGCCCGCTGCGCCACAGTAGCTCCTTACTGCGACGCAGCAGGTGGTCTCTGGCAAACAATGCCAAAACGACCTTTTGATCAATTCCTTGAGATTCTCCAACTTTTGACCACGTGAAATATTCTGCATTTTGCCCAAAATGAGTATGCTAGATTCAATTGTGGATCTCAAGTACCTTCTACACCCTTTCTCTTTCTATAATCCAAATTACTTCATAATCTTCATATTCCCTTTTCATTCACAAAGTTCATATCACAAAACCTTCTTTTTCTCTCAAATTTTCCAGAGAAATAAGAACACTCCCATCTCATTTTGAAGAAACTTTTGCAAGATAAAGTCATATAATCATCTCCTACAAGAATTCCTTCACTAAACCACCATTCTTCGGTAAGTTTTCCTGGATTATTCTTCACTTTTCTCCTCTTTTCTCTCACATTTGTTAGAGGTTTATAACACAAACTTTGTTCACTTGTATTACAAGTTTTCCTTCTCCGTTTTCATCTTCTACTCTTGGAGTTCGACTATCATCTTGGAGAAATCATCGTTCTTGAGTTTGTGGTAAGTATAACTCTCCATAATCCCTTTATTTTCCCTTCATTACGAACTCTTTGCTAATGGGGGAATTGGTTTGTGTTTTGGAGCCTGATATCTCATCACCACCACCACCGAAGCTCACATTTCGGGTTCGTGTTCTTGTCATTCTCGAGATTGTAGATTTTGCGGGTGACGACGGTACTTTCGTTGTTCTCCTTAACTTCTCTTTTTTTTGTCTTTCGGGTTTAGCCTTAAAACAGTTAGGTTAACATACTAGACGAAATATTTGGACAAATCATGAAATTTGGACTAAGACATAACTTAAAATGTGTTAAAATGTTATAATTGACCAAAAGTAACTTATTAGTATTATTATTATGTAAAACCTCATGTATAAATATGTATAAGACTTGGTAAATACAATTTGGACATAATACGACTTTTAGATAGTTTACAAAACTTATCACAAAATCGGATTTCGACAAAACATCAAAAACAAACAATCTGAAAAACAAGCCACTGCGACGCAACGGGCAATTTACTTCGAAATTTCATAATCTGCAAACAGGTTACTGCGACGCAGTAGCTCACTGGTGCGTCGCAGTAGAGCCTCAGAACGTGTTTTATGTATTTTTGTCAACTAAAAACGTATATATACACTTATATTATTATACGTAAAAGTAGTAAATATTGTTAAATAAGGGTCTTTGGACTCAAAGATGACAACGTCATCATGAATGTTATATTACTTATTAAAAACGAACGTTTTACTTATATTTCGACAAATGCATTTTCGTCTAAAATGCAATCGTAATATAAAATCGTAAAAATAATGCTTTTACGTCAAACTTTTATAAAATCATTTTTGAAACTATTTTTACTCAAATATTTTAAAATCAAATGTTTTAAACTCTTAAAATGTCAAAGTTTGACTTTTATGTTGACTTGACTTTCCTTCGAAAACGTTGACTTTGACCAAGTCAACACCTTTGACTCTGACCAAGTCAACATCTTTGACGTTGACCATGGTCGATCTCAATTAAACTCTGGTAACAGTATCCATTTCAACCGATATTCCTGTTAGTCATTTTCGGCTCGGAATATCATTCTTTTCTAATTGTCATTTATGACGAGAATTATCGATATCTTTCCTATAGTCCTTATTGACTCGGAACATCGTCCATACTATGCGTCACTTTGACTCAACTTGTTATCCGTTGGAATAATTTTAATAAAACTTTATAATATAACGTTAACCGACAAGGCTAAACCGTACTAGACTTATAGAGATACTTAGACTATGTTTATCGTTGTTATAGGGC
>CAJVGC010000590.1:32416345-32656265 GCA_910822075.1 Senecio squalidus
TGGAGTGACATGTGATCCTAACATGGATGAGGAAATGTCCATATCTATATCGGAGTCGAAGCCAGATAGGTCGACAGTAGGTATAGGGAGGTACTCGTCCACAGAGTCGGACAGTATGATGTAGTGAGGGGTAGACATGTTGTGACAAGGCCCAAATGGTCGTAAATAATAAACGTATAAAAGTATAGTAGTGCGGAAGCAATTAGTTGAATAACACAGTTATAGCCTAGGAATATTAATGCAACCTAGTTCGCTATAACTAGAGCTCTGATACCAATCTGTCACACCCCCAAATCTCGTGTTCCCGAGACTCGAGGTGTTGACTTCATGGGTCCCAGATAGCAATGATATATAGGCGAACGACCTCTATATGAGTCGTTTTAAAAAAAAACATACATTCATTGATATTGAAAATCAGAGTTTTACATGATTAAGGAAAAGTGTTACCAGAGTTCACAAAACAAAGATTTACATTACATAACTTAAAAGAAAATAAGTAATGCAAGGGAAATCTCCCAAAAGCGTGAGTTTGAAATATGCGACTCTGTCATATCCCAATATCCCTCCGTCGAAAGCCCTTTCGACTAAGCACCTGAGACATACATGCTAAAGTCAACATAAAGTTGGTGAATTCATAGGTTTAGTTTAGTAATAAAGTGGACCACAAGGTTTCCGTTTAAGTAAGGTCTTACAGTTGCACCTAAGCTCATGACATCGAAGCGTAACGAAGTTCCTTACCCCATAAGTGTTCCTATGTTATAGCCAAATAACATATATAGTTTCAAAAGTAAAGCACCCTACTCGAGTCCACGAGTTAGTTGTGGTAGACGTGGGTTACATCGTCTAGCCGTTGGGTGAGGGTTGTCAAACCCTAATAGATCTATCCAATACAATCGCGCTTAAGTCCTTAACTAACGATTCATGATAGGGGCTTAGTGGTAACTTAGGCAACTAGTAAAGGTTTTAAGTACTTGTGTCCATAAGTAAAAGAGCATGTATCTCACCCCAAGTATGTTATAAAAACAAGTAAAAAGCGGGGCTATGAACTCACCTTAGCAAGCCAGCTAAAAGTAATGAGGCAGTGTGTGTAAGCCAACACGTAGGAGTCTCAAATCCGAGAATCAGGTAGGTCTAACCTTGACCTATTAAGTTTTGGAATTTAGGTTTTTTATATTCTAGTCCAATGCACATGAAAAAGTATGTATATGTATGAATAAGGTAGGGTTAAGGTTCGGGTTTAATAATAATAAACTAACACCGTTCGGGCCATTATATACAAGACCATTCTATAATCGCATGCGGAGCTAGGACACTTTAAATCGTAAATCCAACAAGCTCGGCACTACGAAATATCGAGATGGAATCATTGCATACAAAGCTCCCTAGTATTGTGTTATCGCTATTATTATCGAGTTGGTTTTAAAAGTTAGTTTTTATAACATACTTGGGGTGAGATACATGCTCTTTTACTTATGGACACAAGTACTTAAAACCTTTACTAGTTGCCTAAGTTACCACTAAGCCAAAGGAAATTCCCCTATCATGAATCGTTAGTTAAGGACTTAAGCGCGATTGTATTGGATAGATCTATTAGGGTTTGACAACCCTCACCCAACGGCTAGACGATGTAACCCACGTCTACCACAACTAACTCGTGGACTCGAGTAGGGTGCTTTACTTTTGAAACTATATATGTTATTTGGCTATAACATAGGAACACTTATGGGGTAAGGAACTTCGTTACGCTTCGATGTCATGAGCTTAGGTGCAACTGTAAGACCTTACTTAAACGGAAACCTTGTGGTCCACTTTATTACTAAACTAAACCTATGAATTCACCAACTTTATGTTGACTTTAGCATGTATGTCTCAGGTGCTTAGTCGAAAGGGCTTTCGACGGAGGGATATTGGGATATGACAGAGTCGCATATTTCAAAGTGGGAGATTTCCCTTGCATTACTTATTTTCTTTTAAGTTATGTAATGTAAATCTTTGTTTTGTGAACTCTGGTAACACTTTTCCTTAATCATGTAAAACTCTGATTTTCAATATCAATGAATGTATGTTTTTTTTTAAAACGACTCATATAGAGGTCGTTCGCCTATATATCATTGCTATCTGGGACCCATGAAGTCAACACCTCGAGTCTCGGGAACACGAGATTTGGGGGTGTGACAGTTGTTATAGGGCACTTAGGCGGTGGAGTGTTAGCTCTGTATTGTTGACCCGACATTTGCTGAGCTTATCTTGTGAGTTATTTCGTAGCCCTATTTACCTAACTATTTTTGGGCTGGAAAGCGTATTTAAAAATGTTTGCATGTGCTAAACGTTACTGTTAATCTTGTTTACCTAGTGGATCAGGATTGCCTTAGATTAGGTGTTCATTAGGCCTCGTTGGGCCCCCCTTATACACTTGTTAAGCTTTGATGCCCACAGTTTTATATATATATATATATATATATATATATATATATATATATATATATATATATATATATATATATATAATATATAGGGTGAGGTTCGGGTAAGAACGGCCCAAAGTCTAGGAACGCTAAGAACCAATGTTGACCGTCCGATTAAGGTGATGATCAGTAGTAACCACTTACTACTGATCAGTAGTAACCTTACTACTGATTAGTAGTACCCTTACTACTGATCAGTAGAATTTGTTGCTGATCAGTAGAAGGTTACTACTGATCAGTAGAAGGTGTTACTACTGATCAGTAGTAAGGTTACTACTGATCAGTAGTAAGTGGTTACTACTGATCATCACCTTAATCGGACGGTCAGCATTGGTTCTTAGCGTTCCTAGACTTTGGGCCGTTCTTACCCGATCTAGTTACTATATATATATATATATATATATATATATATATATATATATATATATATATATATATATATATAGATCTATATGGGTTTGACCAAACCCTCACTGCTCGATAGGATGTCCCTATGAGTGGATGTTATGGCCGATTTGGATTATTTATTTCCTTTGGTTTGACACGCCTTAGGATTGGGGTTATATTTGTGTGGTCAGGTTCAGTGTATGACTAGTTTAGGCAATGTACGTCGCACTTAGGTTGTAAAACAAGATTTGTCATTTGAAACTTACCATGATTATTACTCTTTTATATGGGTCAACTTTTATTTAAAATTGCGAATAATTCACCAACATGTGTTGATGTCGTTTTTAACGCTTTTCAGGAGTTTGAAGATTTTTTATGATCATGCCATGCTTGTTACAGATCGTTTATTTTGTTATTTGTTATTTATTTGTTATTTATTTGTTTCGATGTAATTCCTTTATGATTCGTGTATTTTTGAGAATTGTTATGTATTTGAGACTTTGTATTGTATTGTAAAGATTTTGGCTTGATCTATTTTATTCGATGTATTTTGTTTATGGTTGTAAGTTGTAATCCTTTACTCTTGATATCATTAACTGGAACACCTCGTGTTTCCGCTTTAAGCGGGGTGTGATAGTAACGGTTAGCGTGACAATGTATTGCGTGACTGAGATGTTGCGTAACAGTGTGTTGCGTTTGTGCAACAGTTAAAGTGTTGCACATTTTCACGAAAATAAAATCTCGGATTTACGACACCATCTTTTTCAGATATTAGCTAACGTTCAATACTAACCTAGTCCTTGAATATCAAACCAAACACACCACGCCTAGATCTAGAAAACAAATCTTCAAACACCAAATTTTCAATTCCTAGATCTACACAAAAAATACCCAAGATCTTCACCAAATGGATCCAAAAACCTCTATAATGGTTATAGAGGCTCTGATACCACTTGTTGGTCGCCTTCATAGGATCCCGATTTGGATCCAAACCACTTATAAGTCGCGAAATAACAAGCAAGTGAATATGTATGATGAAGAACAAGTATTTAACCAAAGATATTATTAAACTTACGTAATGTTTCAAAAACGAAATAACATTAATACAAACGATTACAAGTCTTTAGACCGTCAAGACAAAGTGTTGCGCAACTCTATGCTTAAGGTAGCGTAGCACTTTAACTCTCTCTAGAACGCTAAATTTATGACCTGAAGTTGGGGTATTTATAGGCAACCATAAAACCCTAAACTGTTAAAGTGTTGCGCAACTAAGTGCTACGTAGCGCAATATTCATAAATGTTGTGCAACACTTTACATCTCGATCTAAATACATTCTAAACTTCACGACATGTTCTATATGAAGTACAAACTACTATCAATGACGTATATGCTCCAACACATTTAGGCCTCCGTTCATTACAATGCAATATTTTGTTGGTTTGGAGAATATTTAAGTTTGAAATTCTTCCTCATACAGTAAACCTCTCTTTTTAAGATGACAAATGGACAATATTCCAAGTTTGAAACTCAAGTAGGTAGAAAAGTTTTACAATACAAATGATGAACGAGTAAGTTCAGTTGATATTGAGAGAGAAAATGGATATACAAGAAAGGTTTAGTTCAGAAAGACGAATACGTATTTATTTGTTGCAGAACAGAAAATGTAAAATTATTAATGTACCTGGAAAACATCAGAGGAACAACTTTACAAACACGTATAACATTTTTGTATCTACGAAATTAATGGTTATAATGAAAGAACTTGTAGGTCTAAATTACCAGTGATGCTTAAGAGACCTTGATCCTAGCTCTAGCATGGCCGTGAGATACCTGAAACTGCTCGGTGATGCCTAAATGTGCCATCAGAAGCCAAACATGAGTCAGAAACTCACCCCCTTTCCGAAGCTGCTGCTCATGGTGAAATCCTCTGCAGTGAGTAGCAGCATAAGCTAGAATTTCGATCCATACATCACTTATGACTTTCCACATGCGTCCCTTTTCCATGTCCTTTAAAGTTAGCGCGAGCCTGCAACCATCAAAAAGTGCAGATTTACAACGATCTCCCTTCACTTTACTGGGCAACACTTCACTACAATCAACTTCAAGCAATTTTCTACAGGCTTCTATTTTTCCGGTTATAGGACCTTTTTCTTTCAAGAAACGCATAGCTTCGGCACAAGTGTCACGATACCTAATCATGCCAATACCTATTGGCAACATAACAGGGTATGACACTAGAAGATACAACAGATAATCAGATATGTGCTTGCTTTCCATACGATAGATGTCAACATGATCGTTATTGTCATGATCTGAGTAATAGCAAAGAGCAGTAGCAATGTGCCATATAAGAATGCTCTGATCGAATTCCACCTTAGTGATACTCCATAGAAGAGAGTCACACTCATTTTTGCGGAGAGAAAAACTACCTTTATGAGTACATAATGTTTTGGGATCAGGGTTGAAAACCATGAATTCACGAAACTGACTGTATATAAGATCCTTCAGGTTGATAGAAACCTTGGTATACGTCTTGTAACGATGCTTTTCACGGATATTATCTATCCCTAATATTTTCTGAATCTGCCAAAAACTAGCAGGCTTCTCCTCGAGAGAAACGCTTAGTAGGTCAAACTGTGCAACGGAGCCTGACCACCTTTGTTTAGTAGGTTGCTTCAAGAATGGGAATATAAGGATGTCCCGCGTCAGGTTTCTTTTGCTCAACCAATGATCAGTCCAATCAGATTGAAGCATGGTAATCCCCGCATAAATTTCCATTAAAATGGCTACACCAAATAATAGGTAAGTAATGACAATATCAATGGAGTGATAATCATCAACATTACAGAGAAAATAGAAACCCACGGGTACCAGAAGAAGGAATATAACACTAGTGAGGCGAAGCATGAGCCCCCTAAACGTATACACCACATTAGCTTTGGTGTATAGCATGTAGTATGCAAATCCGAGTTCAGTCTCAACAGCAGAGAAAGCTTCACATGAGTTAAGATGACGGAAATAGGACTGGCTACCATCTCTATCTTCAAACGTCAGGATGAGATCAACAAAAAGCCTCTTAAATGTTTGAAATAGATCATATGCTTCAGATATGACCTTACCTTCTTCTGGATATACATGATCATTGGCTGGAAGTGGGGTTTCGGGGACCTCCTCGACTTTTACATTGAATCCTTGTGACTTTTTAAAGTGGAGATCCTCCAGGAATTTGGTATAATTGGGGCCCGGGTCAGGCGGACCAAGCAACGAGTCACGAAGGTTCTCTGTGTTTGCTAACCGTAGAGCATGAATACGTTCAAAACACTTGATGAATCCGACTAAATAAACAAATACACTTAGTTGCGGGAGATCAGAACAACCTGGCCAGGACAACAAGAGGATATAAAGAGCCACTACCGATTGGAATACGACCTCAACAAAGTGTCTTAACGAAAGTTCGTTATCTTCTAATGCAAAGGCTGTAATTGCATCTGGACCACCAATGTGAAGGAGGAGAAAAGGTGCCCAAAAGGACATGAGCTCGCTTGTGTTTACTTTGTGAAGTTGGGAAGGGGAATACGTGTTGTTGCATCCGTCTAAGGCAGTACGGGTAATAACACCAAGAGCTGCAGATGCCACTGCGTATACTATTAAGTAGGCAACCCATAGAGCCATTCTGACCCGTGTTCTTGGATTGTATTTCCGCATGCTGCCTAGTAAATTTAAGGTGATCTGTGAGCCGATGCTGATCAAAATGAGTAGACGCAATGCCCACTCGTTCCACATATGCTTAACGTCATCTGGTACCACCTGGAATAACTTTCTGTGATCTGCAAGCGTGATCAAACCTATAACTAAAAACAGATTAAAGAAAAACAAAACGTTAGCTGCAAGATAGATACGAAAGAGGACCCAAAGGACCATACTATGCATAGAAGTGGTGGGCACAAATATATAGGACCGATAAAAGTGAAAAAATGATCTGGTACCGCCTTTCATAATTTTGTTTTCTGGTTAGTTGTTTGGTCCAATCCGGACAGGAATCAGAACCAATACTGAACGGGCATATTTTCTAGAAAAAAAAACTGTTTACTAGACTTAATATACTCCATTTTATATTTCTTCCGTAAATATAAATTTCCAACTATGTATTTGGTTTACTATAAAAACAAAAACAGATATGAAAAAGGCAAATTAAGGATCAAACCGGCCTAAATATTAATTTGGCTACCATAATCTGTCAAACAATTCAAGTTAGATATATAAATGGTAAAAATAAGACAAGAATTAACGAGAAGATTTACCAATCGACATCATCTTCGTTCAAGATACTTGGATCGTTTAAGAGAAATGAAGTTTTATATACTTGGAAAAATGTTACAATTTCTCTGTTTATTTTCTGTTTTAGACATTGAGATTGTTTTCTTATATATTTGAAAGAGTGTGTGAATCATGAATAAAAGGAAAAGTTCATAACAATTTCTGTGTAAATTTGGAAAACAAAAGTTGGTAACGGGTTGATCATACATAATTACCCAGAAGATACCACTTAAAATATTAATAGTAGTTAGCATCAATATACAGATTTTACAGGTTACTAAGAAATTGCATCCATGATGTAAACATTACTACTACACCACACCAGACCACACCACAGCTGTCAAGAACATATATTAAACAATATTGAAATTTTATGTTTATATAATGTTCTTCAAGGTTCCTAAGAAATGGCATTCTCGTATAGTCGTATATATGTATGTTCTTGACTTTGGATTAATGATTGATTCCGAAACTCATTGTAGTCTAGATATAACAAATTCATTGTTCTAGGACATTATGAAGACAGGGTTTCATTGTCATATTTAAACAGAATTAATCCATCAAATTCGAATTAGGATATTGATTTTCAACAACTGTCAAAACAGATTAAATTTCGGATATTATAAATAACATTAAGTTATGTTGGCATCTTTTACCTATCATAATCAGTACCATGACTAACGACACATTTAAAAAAAAATGAGTTGATTAAACTAAGTTTATAGGAACAAATAGAAAGAAAGCAAATAAACTAAGGGTTCGTTTGTTTTTCATGTTAAGCTCTTAATGATATCTAATTGTATTATCCAATAAGTGAAATAGTAAATAAGAGGTTTTGAATTTTTTTTTGGATAAGATCTTGATATCTCTTTTTTTCCTCTTATTTGATAAGCTATATTTTATATCTTAATACCTCTTAATACCTCTAATTAGAATTAATATTATGGCACCACATCGTAATGTTAGATATTGGATTGGAGACTTTCGTCGTCAACGTGCAATGAGCAAAAATGAAAAGTTCAATCAAGCTCATGCAAAACTTAGAAATGTTATTGAACGGACGTATGGAGTCTTAAAAGCACGTTTCCCGATTTTGAAAAAGATGTCAACGTTCTCATTTGATACACAAACGGACGTTGTTATTGCATGCTTTGCGGTTCATGATTTTATACGAAAGGAATGCGTTAATGATGAGTTATTTTCTATGTCTGATCAAATAGAGATACAAGTCGAAAATGAAAATGAAACAAAAAATAATCAGAATCAAGAATTCCAGTCACAAGGTAGTGCATCAGATCAACAATTAATGATAAACTTGCGTGAAGAGATTGTTGATCAGTTGATGCACAATGGAGAATGATTTACTTTAAATGATTTTGTCATGTTAGTTTATGGATTTTTATTTACCGTACTTTGTCGGTATTATTGTTAGAGTGTTATTGGTGAAGACGTTGTCTTTTGATCTAAGAACCTTTTGAATGTTTTTCTTACATTTAGTTATTTGTTAATTTTATTTTTCGTGCAATTTAGCTATTCTAATAGCTTGAAAATATGATAAAAACAAGAAAAAAAAAAGAAAAAAAAAAGAATTAAGATATATATGAAAGTATATTTTTCAAACAATCTTAATGATTATGCTTTCAATTTCAGACACAACCTCTTATTATTTAGAACTGGTTTTCAGATTCAGACTTAAATATTCAGAAAAAACAAAAGACCCCTAAACAATACTTTTGTAGATCAGATGAACAATATATAATATTACCTACTTATTGAAATAGTCTCAAATAGGACCCACCTTTCTTGAAAACTTTACTTACTTATACCTATATCATATATGCGACTTATTTAAATGATTAAATCTAATGAAAAAGTTTTTGTCCTTTCCAATTTTAACTACACTAAAAGCATCCGGATTGATAATGAGCCACAATGTGGGTTGTGGAGGTTGTGGGGGAAAAAGGTGATGACGTGACAGTGATAATGTGGGTTGTGAGATTATTGGGTTGTTATGATAGGGAGGGTTGTGGGAGTTTAATTTTTTTTTTTTTTTTCTTAAAAAATTTAAATAAAATAAATAATACATTTTATTAAAATAAAAAATACAATACAATAATTAAAAAAAAAACACAATACAATAATTAAAAAAAAATTACAATACAATAATTAAAAAAAGCTAACGTTGTCGATAGTTATCCGGAAGTGTCGAAATGTAGGCCACGAGATCCTCTCGGAGTGCGTGGTGTGTGGGCCTGTCTCTAACCTCTCGGTTAATCCGGATACGTTCGTTGATTCTCTCGTTATAAGTTCTCGGAATGGGTACCGGAGGAACATACCATTCATCGGCATCGCATATCGACCGTCCGTTGTCTTCAACGATCATGTTGTGTAATATAATAGCCCCATACATAACTCTTCTTAGTTTGTTCATCTTGTAAAATCTACCGGCATGTTTTATAATACCCCAACGACCTTGAAGAACACTGAATGCCCGTTCGATATCCTTTCTCGCACTCTCTTGAAAACGTTTGAATTTTTGCTTAGGTTCTTGAAATGGGTACGAGAAAGCTTTAACAAATGTCGACCACTACGGATATATACCGTCTGCAAGGTAATATCCTTTGGTGTACTGGTGGCCGTTGACGGTGAATGTGTAGTCCGGGGATGAGTCGTTGAGCATATCATGAAACAACGGCGATTGTTTAAGCACGTTGATGTCGTTGTTCTACCCGGCGACACCGAAGTAAGCATGCCATATCCATAGATCGTACGAGGCAACAGCTTCCAACATAACCGTTGGATAACCATGGTCACCTCGTGTGTATTGCCCCTTGTATGCATTTGGACATTGATCCCATTTCCAATGCATACAGTCTATGCTACCAAGCATACCCGGAAAACCGTGAACCTCATCGTGTTTTTGATATAAACGATAAACATCATCTTGTGTGGGGGCTCTTAGATAAACGTTTGTATATAGATGGATTACACATTTTAAAAAATTTATATAAGGATTCGGTTGAAGTTCTTTCAGACATTTGTAAATATTCGTCGAAGGCGTCCGGAGTAATCCCGTACGCCATCGCACGAATAGCCGACGTGCATTTATGCAAACAACTAAAACCCATTTTACCCGTTGCATCGGGGCGTTGTGTGAAATATTTAAAATAGTCGGGTATAGGTTCTACAGAGTAATTAGATATACCTTCGACTATTCGGAGGAAAAGAGGTCTTCTCATACGAAACCGTCTACGGAAATATTCATTCGGGTATACGCTTTCGCCGGAGAAGTAATGTCGTACCACGTTTTCGTTTGCTTCGGCGCGATCGCGGTTGATATAACGCCTTTTCTTTTTCACCGTACGCCGAGAACTTTGCGCCTCATTTTCTTCCATCTCCAAAGCTTGTACCGACATGGCTAGAACTTGTAACAATTCGGAGTCGGAAGATGACGAATCCGAAACATCGTGATCGGTTGAAGAATTCGAACTCATTTTTTGTATATATGGTTTTTAGGAAAATATTGAGATAGAAAGAGATTGAGAATTGGTGTGATTTTTTGGTTAAATTGTGGGGGTATTTATAGGTGAATTTGGAAAAAAAAAATTAATAATATATATATAACGGTATTATTACCGTTTGAAATAAATAAAAAATACAAATACTCGAAAACGAGCCGTTGTTGGCACAACGGCCGGCTCACAATGACTCGAGAACGAACCCCCCCCCCCCCCCCCCCCCCACTCCGGGTGCTCTAATAGTCCTTTAATTCATTAGGTTAATGGAATTTTGACTTTATAGATGACGATCTATTGTCTTGCAACTATCATGCAACTAACTTTGAAAAGTCTCCACCGTCGATTCCAGCAGTTCCAACGAAAACCTCTGCCTACCACCGCCACCAAATCTAACAAACACTCTTTGTTGATCAAAAGACCGCCAAACACGGAAAGGTTGATGTTTGGGTGCTTCAACCATCTCCTGCCAAGACAATGCAAACCTAATAAGCTCTTAGCGAGCCTAAAGTGATCAAGATTGAAGATGATATGGCGTGTTCTTGACTGTAAGTCGTATGAACAATATGAGAGAAACAAGATTGATATTGCAAGTGTGTAAGCGAGGAAGCGTGTAGTAGGAATGTAGCAGCGTGTAACGTGAGCTTGAAGATGACAACAGTGTTGGTATTTATAGTCGGTGTTCCAACGTATATCTATTCACTGATCGTTTATGTCACCGTTAATGATGCCAATAATAACATAACGTTCACATCATCACTCAAATGTAATGTCTCCGTCATTATGACATTATATGTTTACTGAATGATTTAAACTACGCCGCCCAACTTGCCAGACTTCGTGTGTCGGACACTTTCACGAGACGTCGGGTTGGCTCGTGTACCGGGATAGTCATGTGTGTCAGGATAGTTACCTAGGTACGGTTAGTTACCTAGGTATCGTGTTAGTTTACCCGAGTGTCAGGTCATTTGGCTCGGTGCCAGGCTAATCTGCTCGAGTGTCGGGTCACTTGTCTTGGTCCCGGGCAAGTTTGTCCGAGCGCCGGAGCACTTGGCTTGGTGTCGGGCTAATTTTCCCGAGTTTCGGGTCACTTGGCTTGGTGTTAGGCCATTTTTCCCCGAGCGTCGGGTCACTTAGCTTGGTGTCGGGCCATTTTTCCCGAGCGTCGGACCACTTGGCTTGGTGTCAGGCCATTTTGCCCAAGCGTCAGGTGACTTGGCTTGGTGTCGGGCTAGTTTTCCCGAACGCCGGATCACTTGGCTTGGTGTCGGGCTAGTGTGTACCAGGTGACTTGGCTTGGACGTTGGGTCACTTTCTCGGTGTTGGGCGAGTGGCCCGTGGTGTAGGGCGAGTAACTCGGTGTAGGACGAGTAGCCCGGGTTTGGGCTAATAACTTGGTGTTGGGCGAGTAACTCGGAGTTGGGCGAATAGCCCGGTGTTGGTTGAGTAACCTGTATGTCGTACTTTTATGTGTTTTTAGGGTTTGGGTCCTATAAACATAGGCCTATACCCTAATAACATCGTCATGCCCCCAGTTAGGGTTTAAAAAGTGTTTTGAAGCCTAACTTTCTTACGTTACTCAGTTATGGTCCTGCGTGTCACTGGTCGTGCCTAACCTTGGACTTGCCTTATACTAGCCTTGCCTTACCTTGGCCATGTATGTGTCATCGGGCTTGTCTGGTTTACATGTCTATCATTGGCCTTGCATGGCCTTGGGCTTGCCTTGTCCAAACCTAGCCTTGCCTTCCCTTTCCATGTATGTGCCATCAGTATTGCGTTGTGTAGTTGTGTTGCGTTGTGTAGTTGTGGCTGGTATTGGCCATGACTGCCATTGTCCAACCCTAGCCTTGCCCTCCTTGGCCATGTATGTGCCATCAAGATTGCCTTGTGTGGTTGTGGTTGGTCTTGTCCATGTCCAATGTGGCTTTGAAAAATAATGTTTTATTAGGTGATCAAGCCAATAACACATTTTGGTTTTTTATCTTTTTATTATGAATGGGTGTGCATGACAGTGTTTATATTGGATTTTGCCTTGGCACTTTCTTGATTGCCCATGGCGCTTTTACATGCCAATGACATAGCTAGATGTGAGCATCTTTCATGTATATTTTATATCGTGCCTATGGCACTGTGTCGATGACATTTTGTTGGTTAACTTTTACTTTGTTTACTTGTAACTGATTTTGCTTCGCAATGAAAAGTGTTTTCCTTTTTTCGGTAGGTAAAAAGATGATTATATATATATATATATATATATATATATATATATATATATATATATATATATATATATATATATATATATATATATATATATATATATATATATATATATAATATATATATATATATATATATATATATATATATATATATATATATAGTGAATGGTTCATGCGAGAACCAAAATTTATGCGAGAACTGCGAGAACTAAATGTGGACCCTTAGATTACTTAATCAATGGTTGAGATCTTATGTGCCAATTTTGTATACAATTGAAAGATTAGGATAATAAATTTAAATAACAAAAGGGTGAATTACGAATTTAGCATTGCCATGATTATAGATAACCGTATATGTTTAATTCTTCCTTAAAAAAAGGTAAAATCCTTTTTCATTAGTTATTAAATACTATTTTCTCTCTCATAATCTTCTTTCACCCATCTCTTATCTCTCTAATCGACACACAAAAGCAACAGCAAAAAAATAATTTTTTAATGATTTGTATGTAAAGCTACTTAATTAAATATGAGGAATATATGTGCTAATATCACAAATGTGATCGGTGGTAGTTTTGATTTTCAAATATGGCGGATGAATCTAATTGGATATTTGTATGTTTAAATTATTGATAAGGTTTGTGATTGATTGTTTTTTTTTCTTTTTACAACTTTGATTGTTTTTTTTCTTTTTACAACTTTGATGCGTGTAATTGTTTTTAGTATGTTTATGTTTTTTCTTTATAGATTTGTTCGTTTAAATTAGAGTTTTTCGAAATTAGGGTTTCTAATTAAAAAAAATAGTGTTTATGATTATCTTTGTATGTTGTATAAATATATTAGCTTACTCTGTTCATGTATAAACATTCTTATTTATCACAGAGAATTTAATTCTAATTTAACGTATAGAGTTTTGTTTTGTTCAGAAATGAACAATTCATGTTCACTTATGAACGTGACTGTGTTTTGATGTGAATTTGTTTTGTTCATAAATGAGCAATTCATGTTCACTTATGAACGTGACTGTGTTTTGATGTGAACAATTCCTTTATTGTGAAATATTCGACTTCTAATGAGAATCAGAAAAAAGGGAAAAAAAAAAGTAAATTATCAACAAAAGATATAATAAAATAAATTATCAACAAAAGAGAGAAAAAAAAGGAAAATATTGAATAAAGAATTAAATTAATTCAAAAGAAAAAACAGAATTTACTAACTTGCCCTTTTGATTAAAAAATAAACATTTAATATTGAAAAAAAATGAGTGGTCCAGAATGAGTTCTCGCATGAATTACTCCATATATATATATATATATATATATATATATATATATATATATATATATATATATATATATATATATATATATATATATATATAGGGGTGGGTTATTGTAAAAAGTTTTTAAAATAAAAAGAATAGGAAGGATTGTGGTGATGACATGTGGCAATTTGAAAATTCTTTTTTTTAATAAAAAAAAATATTTTTATTAAAAAAAAAATATTTTTAATAAAAAAAAAAATATTTTTTTAATAAAAAAAAAAAAAATTTCGGAGGAAAAACTTATGCACGAAAAAATTGACAAAAGTGATGCACAAGAATTCATTTTTTCAAAAAGTGATGTACGAAAAATCTTTTTTAAACGAACACATACACCAAAAATCACTTTATTTGTAAAATGATGCACTAAAATTGTCATTTTTTTATAAAATAATGCACCAAAAATCACTTTTTTAGTTGGTGCATCACTTTTTCGTGTACATAAATTCAAAACTTGTGCACGAAAATGATTACGTTATCGGAAAAATTTTCAAACTTTTTTTTTTCCGCCGAATTTTTTTTTTTTTCCCCGAATTTTTTTTTTTTTTTTTTTATTAAATTTTTTTTTTTTTTTTATTAAAAAAATATTTTTTTATTATTAAAAAAAAAAAAAAAAAAATGCCACATGTCACCCTCACACTCCTTCCTATCCTTCCTATTTTAAAACCCTTTTTATTTGATCCTACTCCTATATATATATATATATATATATATATATATATATATATATATATATATATATATATATATGTTTACATGTTTGGCGTAGACTTAAGATGTCTATAACTGCCTTTACATATTTTCTCCCAATCGTAGTTCAGTATGGTGTACCACATGATACATGTGTATGGCTTGGACAAAAATATCCATGTGTGGCCTTATGTGTTTATCTTGTTTTGGCATATGATGTAGGAAAGCAAAGTGCATGCGAAATATTGTATAACCTTGTAAAATAATGTATTATGTCGTTTGATAATATCGGGATACATGATCAGAACAATGTCCCATGGATGACGTCAATGTTTGATCAAAAGATCGTTAAACACCG
The DNA here is from genome assembly GCA_910822075.1 of Senecio squalidus. Classification (NCBI taxonomy): domain Eukaryota; kingdom Viridiplantae; phylum Streptophyta; class Magnoliopsida; order Asterales; family Asteraceae; genus Senecio; species Senecio squalidus. Next base: position 32,431,619 of record CAJVGC010000590.1, read on the forward strand.
AAGGGGTGATGTTTGGGTGTTTCAACCCTAGATCTTTTGCCAAAGCACTGCAAACCTAACAAGCTCTTAGCGAGACTAAGGTGATTAAGGTTGATGATGGTATGGCGTGTTCTTGATTATAAGTGTGACACCTTAGGCAAATCTCACATCCCCCGTGCACAAGAGTGATGGTGGGTATATGAGTAAACCTTTAGTCTTTCATGACACGACGCGTTTTGGTGGCTACACGCACTGCAGAGTTTAGAAAATCTGTAGTTAAGCGTGCTTGGGCCAGAGCAATTCCAGGATGGGTGATCCCCTGGGCAAAGAGGACAAATATCGTGGGCATGAACTGGCGGGGTGTTACAAAAATAACTTATAAACAATATATACACGTAAAGATCGCGTTATACCTTCCGTTTACGAAGCGGGTTTCAATACGGTTCGAAGCTAACATTCATGAAACTAACTTTCACCAACACCAAATTATTCCTTGCAACTCCAGGAGATCAGTGGTATCATCCACTTAATTATCCGACAACATTTTCGCCTTCGAAATAATCATAATGGTAAAACCGACTTGTTCCTTTCTTTTCCTCTTTCGATTCACTCAACACACACATACACATACATGTCATTTGTTGTTTTCCCTAATGTTAAGAAACCTTTATATGAGGTTTTTGAAAGATATTTATACATGTTAAGAAACCTTTATATGAGGTTTTTGAAAGATATTTATACAACTTACAAAACAAACCTTATACCTTGCTATAATAACACTTTTAACCCAAAGTGTCTATTTCATCACAAAAATGGTCCTAGACCAAAACTTATTACAATACTACTCCTTTTTACAAAACTGGGCCGTTACACTCATTTTATTGATTTCATTCTTAACACTTACATTGAGTTTAAACATACCACTTAGGGCATATCTCTTTCCGACAAACATCTAAATCTTAGTAAGAACAAAATATTAGACTAAAAAACAAGACGAAAACCAAACTTGTTCAATAGCCATTTAGACACATATTCTTACGAATATCTGGAACATACAAGACATTAGTCTACTTGAGATCTTTTTCGGATGTCATATTCAATATCACATCTCCCTCTCCCTTGATATCAACAGTTGTGGAGTTGCCCAGATATAGTTTCTCTACTTCATCAACAACTCTAAAAGAATTAAAAAAAAAAAAAAACTATTTTCAGCACACACATGGCGAGTACCACCAGTATCAACCCACCATTCTCTAGCGTTGGAACCTACCAAGCTCAATTTAGAGATCATGGAAGTGACGTTAGAAACCATAGAAATCATGTCATCGTTCACCGTGTTTGTGTGGCGTGGAGAAACCCGCTTCGACATCTTACAGTTAGAAGCAAGGTGACTCGACTGTTCACAGTTGTAGCACAACCCGTCAAACTTCTTTTTCACAATTGCTAATTTGGGACCGAGGTACTCACCCTTCCCGTTGCTCTTCTTCTCGACCTTGCCTTTGGTTTTTCCTTTGAAACCCTTTGAAGACTAACCATGCTCAACCATATTTGCCTTAGCAGAATTAGGCGTATAGCTATTTTTCCGAGCCAACTTGTTATCCTCTTCAATACGTAGACGAACAACCAAATATTCAACACTCGTCTCCTTTTACTTATGCTTCAGGTAAGTCTTAAAATCAACCCAGCTTGGAGGTAACTTTTCAATCATAGCAGCAACTTGAAAAGTCTCACTTAACTCCATCCCTCAGCATGAATATCGTGGAAAATAACTTGATTGATTACATTCTTCGAATCAACCATCTTGTAATCCAAAAACTGAGCTACCACGAATTTATTTGTACCAACATCCTCAGTCTTGTATGTGCGTTCCAAAGACTCCCGTAATTCTTTGGCAGTCTTCGCCTTGCAGTACACATTATACAAAGAATCTATCATCCATTCAGGATGTATTTATGGCACAAGAAATCTTAATGTTTTCATGATACTATCGCGCTCACAGCTTGAGCATCAACACGTTCAATAAATAAAGAAAAAAAATATTTTTCCGAAATTATTTTTCTTTTCTTACAACACGAGAATTCAATTCGGATTCTTGGATTTTTCCAACAAAATATCAATCCGCATTTAAGTTCGGTGGGGATTTGAATTCAAGTGAAGAAAGAAAACCTATCTTTTTCTGGCTCTAAGATTAGGAGTTCTAGTGGTCGACTTTGTTCTTTCAAATATTTTCTCATTATTAAGAAAAGGTAACAAAGATAAAATACGAGCTTGCTTTATAGACGATTGACCTTATTTCGAAGGTTCAATCTGAGGAACATATTCTTTCAAAAACCACACAAGGTTAAGAGTAGTGACATAAAAGAATCTTTTGTTGTCATCTCTTGAAATTCAGCCCAAAAAACTTTTTGGGTTTTTCAACATGATTTGCAACCGTATTAGCAATCGTTGCAACAACGGGATCAGTTTTAACAATCGTTTTTGGCGTATTGTCATCCAATGTTCTGAAAGGCTCAAGGCGCACTAAGGCGCAAAGGAGGTCAATGAGCCTTGAGGCGAGGCGCATACCAAATCGTGGGATTCATAAACACGAGGCGCACTATATATATTATGTTTTTCTATAACATATGTGTCAAAATTATGCAATTTAAATAGCACATAATAATATTGAGATACTGAATAACTAATACATATGTAATAAAGCTTGAATTTAAACCCAAAATATAAAGCAAGCGTGTCAATATTCAAGGCATAATGCCACATTTTCATGATAATATTTCATAAAGAAACTTAATGAAACTAATGCAAGAGATTTTAGTTGAATTCTTCAAATTCCCCATTGTTCTGCGATTTTTTTGCGATTTTTTTGGGACTTTTTTGCGCAAAAGCCCGGATCGCTGCGCTTTTTTTGCGATTCATGCATGTCATGCGACTCGACCTAAAAAAAATCCCTAGCCTTTGCGCCTCATGCGATTTAGCGCCTAGGCGCGCCTCAGGCGCGATTTTCACAACATTGTTGTTATCAGACATCCTGAAAATAAAACCAAAAGCAATTAAACTAACTGTTTTCGAAGGATCTATGTTCCAAGAAACTCAATGTGGTTTCTAAGAACAAATCATCTTCTAATTTGCAATGAAACTCAACTTGGTTTTGATGCAAGTTATACAAATAAAATTGTTTCAAAAACAAAAATAATAATGTTCTCAAATTCCTCATTTATAAACAACACAAATGTTTGTCCCACCACCGATGTGGGACAAACAAAACTCATTTCCAATATCAAAATTTATGTTCCAAGTATCTCACTTTAAGTGACGATATCCCATTCACATTAACTCTATTTTTTACACATATTAGTATGTTGTGAAGCCCTTACGAGGGAGAACACAAACCCACAAACTAATACTATATCTATAACATATACATATAAATAAATGTGTCCAAAATTGACAAAAACTCACTTTTGTCAACTATTTTTCCAACATTTTATAAATCGTTAGGTTCGGCTTCAGTATTTGGAGTAAAACCAAAACCGCATCGAATATGTGAGATTTTTGTAAATCAAAAACTTAATCGTCAGCTTTTGTTTTAGTTTGGTTTTTTCGATCTCAATTCTATTTTTCAGGTTTTTTTACTCACCCTACTTTAACCCCAAAAGTCGTTTCGTGGATTTCACTTATACCTTAATCTCTTAACAACAAAGCTAAGAGTTGTGTTTATAAAAAAACGATAATATAGTAGAGAAAAGGTGTACGACTCATAATTGAGAATTCTAGATCCTAGCTATAAACATGTCCGACAATAATCAAGATAATATCTTAGTGTAATATATTATCATATCTGGTCCATTCAATGCATTTAAATATCTGTTATTAGTGTTTATTTAAGAAAAAATTTATGAATATCCAAACACATAGGTGTTGTTATTTTACAAGTTACAAGTCTTCTACTTTAAATTTTGAATTTTGAACCTAGTTGACGATGTTGTCTTTCTATAAGGTGAGAACTCTTAAAAACAAACACACTATCTTTTACCTTAATTATAACGAAATGTTAGAAATTTGAGTGTCAAATTCTCCTTGCATCATACAAAATAAACATAGTTTAGTTCATTAAAGATATCTTTATATAACTTTATTCTTATAAAACCAAAAACTATTGTTTCTCCTTTAGGGAAGGAGAGGTTTTAGGTTCGAGCCTCCCTCTGGGATTTATTCCTTAGGTGAATAGTAGGATATATGTAACTAACCTTGATGTAAGGTTCGTGGGTTGCAAACTGCCCAATTGGATGTCACTGTGGCCCCAAATTACTAACATTATCGTTCTAAAAACAAAAAAAAAACAAAAAAAACTATTGTTGGTTACCTGTTATATTAAGTTTAATTATATTCTTGGGAGGTGAATTAAAAAGTTTAGAAAACTTTATTTGTGTTTTCCAGCCCAGAAAAATGGGACCTTAATTGGTGCACCAATATCTCATCAACAAACTATAGTGGACTACTTTAACTTGGAATTAGACAAAAGGAGACTACCCTATACAGTCAACTTCTTTTCAAACAATTCTTTTTTGCTTTGCATTTGACCTTCAACTTTCACCTCTTTTCATGCTCCTTTTCCTTTCTATGAATATACACTTTTAAGATCATACATGCTTCAAAAAACCCATACTACATCCTGTCGACCGGATCCGATATCAAATGTAAGCGGTATCTGAATTTTGAAACAAAGAATTCTGATAGGACCGATAAAATTAACATAGGATGGAAATTTTACTATAAAAACGCGTAGCTCGCCAAGTTGTATGTACTCTAAGGCCAAGTTTAAGGTAACATTACTTTAGTGGGATTAGATTCATAAGAGATGTTTGATTGTGTGATTACAGAATTACCAACTTTCCTCGTCAACTTATCGTGGCCGGTATAAGTTTGAAATGAAAACATAAATAACGAGTCAAAATACAGTTTATGATACGTGTTGTATTCTCATGGGCCAAGTTGCATGCACTTGTATGGAGTCAATCAACATTGTCGGTTATCAACATTGTATGAAGCTACAATCACATGAATTACTCTCCGTGGCCTTTTTCGAGAAGAAACCTAATAAGTTGTTTTGTACAAACCGTCCATGACCTTTAATTTTTTCTTACAATCCAGTTAGGAAAGTTGAAGCATTTCTATAACTAAAAGACAAAACCGAAAAAGGGAATTTCTAAAGCTACATATATTCTTGATGAGATTTAGTATGTTTTGAAGCATAATATGCCAAACAGTAGATATTAAATTTCTTTATCAATGAGTCAATTTTATGGACGTGAATTACTCTCCTTTTGATGCAAAGAAAATAAAAGCCAACACTTTGCAAAAGGCGCATACACAAAGGTATAGTAGTATCCCTTTCAAAGACTAATAGTGACCTAGTCAACACATATTAACATTGTTTTCGTTAACCAAATAAACATTCGTGTAAGATCAGGCCCGAACCCGAGATTTTGAATGGGGATGATAGCATCTAATATTGAATATTTGGATTCATTGGATAAGTCGTTTTATAAAACTATAACCGTGTTTTGTTGGTTAAATTTATTTATATGTTTTCATAACACATACGCCAAAAATACTTAGAAACCTCTACTTGAGTCCATTTTGTTTTACCGCCAAACCCTGTGCTAAAAATCAGGGGTGTTCACGGTCTGGTTTTAAATCGAACTGAAACCGATTTAAAACCGAACCGAACTTCAATTCGATTTTTGGTTTTATTTTTTACCAGATCGAACTAGAAGGTTGTAACCGATGAACAACACCTACTAAAAATACCATATGGGATTGAAATAAATCACGAAAAAAGTCGAGGGACTTAATCGGCTTTTAGTGAAAGTACGTAAGGTAACTTTTTATATAAAACCTCTTTTTCATAAAAATGATTGTTTTAAAATTTTTGAGAATAAAATAAACGAGGGTTAGATGCCTTACTCTGTTTCTTAGCATCTCCTCTATATGGAATCATTTGTTCCAAGACACAAACGCTGTAATAGGTATTATTTTTCACATTAATCTGTTTGTACTAATCCAATGATACGAAACCGAAAACCGACTCCAAACTGAGTCATATTTTGTTTTTTGAATCAACAGTGAGCAAAGATTCTATGAGCATCCAAAAATGGTGAGTTTTGTTATCCTTTTTTAGATTTTCATCCAATATAAGTCTGGATAATAGTATTGAATCGAAAATGAAACAGGTAACGAATCGTGAAGAATTCAAGTTCCAAAACAACAAGGAATCACTAAAGAAAGAGGTAAGAAGTTTAAGTTTTTATTTGAATTCTTTTACATTTAGTTTTCATCGATGTAAATCTTTTCGTAGATTCTACAACTTCAAAATGAACTCAAGGATCAGTTCGTAATTCGTAGAGAATTGGAGAAAGCAACCATTAATCAACCGGTTTTACATAAATTCATCGATGGAGTTTCACTTCCTGAGGTATGAAAAAGAAACTTAACATGCCCATATGTTATCAACTTTTCGTTCTTTTAAGATTGTTTTTTTTTTTCCTGAAACTCAGCCTGCTAAAGATCTGATCAAGGAGATTTCGATACTAGAATTAGAAGTTAAGAATTTGGAGAAGTATCTTCTCTCACTTTATCGTGAAGCTTTTCAAGAATACGTAAATCCACCATCAAAGGAACCGGTTGAAGATTCTTATGTTCAACGAAGTCATTCTTCTCTTTCGTTAAGAACAAATCCTCTTGACAAAAACGTTCTCGAAGCTCTAGATTCATACCATTCATTGCCATTAGCAATGCTAGAGGTAACTTAATGAACCAAATAATCAATCTTGTAATTTTGAAATTTGAAAATTCTGAAATTCGGTTCTCATTTTAATGTTGTTTTACCAGCGTCCAACAGATGATTTATTGAATGTTAGTCTAGGTGAGCACCGTGATATTTGTATGCCTGCCAATCGGCTTTCTGAGGAGATGGTTAAGTGCATATCTTCCATATACTGTCAAATTACCGATCCACCCTTGGTAAATCAAGGCTTCATTTCATCACCTAATGATTCTTCACCACGAGACGAGTTTGTTATGTGGAGCCCACTATGTGAAGGTGAAACAACATGGGTACATAATGATTCCGAACCATCAATGGAGTTTAGTGAATCTTGCTTAAGTGTGGTTGAGGTGCATAGTATTTCCAGAAATGATCATATATCGAGTAAGGTTGAACATAAAGAACGAAAATATAGGTGAGGTAGTCATCCTTCGAGTTAATATTTAGTCGGAACCTGTTTTTTTCATAGAGAAAGGATATATATTCGTACAATATCCTCGTAATTCATCCTCTACATTCAAGATCATCATGACGTGAACTTTACTAATAAAAAAGAACGCAATTTTTTGCAGATCATTAGTTTCTCAGTTGGAACAGATCGATCCTAGAACGTTGCAGCACGAGGAAAAACTAGCTTTCTGGATAAATGTTCATAACGCGCTTGTGATGCATGTAAAATTCACAAAAAATCTCTTTGAATTTCATTTGTGTTTAAATCGTTAACATGAGAACACTTTATACTCGTGTTATAGGCTTTTTTGGTTTATGGAACTCCACGCGGTGCTTTGAAGAGGATCTCTTTGGTCTTAAAGGTAAATAGTCGAACATAGCATATAAACAAGGCATGCCAAGTAAAAGAATTTTGTAGTATTTGTCATCCTGAAAGAAACAAATATAAAAATCTGTTACTGTAGTTAATAGTCGAATGTATGATAATTTATGACATATTTCAGGCTTCTTATAACATTGGTGGTCATAATATTAGTGTTGCTGACATCGAAAGAACCATACTGGGATGCAGGCTGCCTCGTCCAGGACAAGTAAGCTTCATCAGATGTTGAAGTTTTCAGTGCTTTTAATTTAGAGGTGACCATTTCGACCCATTTACTTATAAATGGGTCAATTTGGGATTTATTTTATATAACGGGTCAATGTATTTTAACTCATGCTAATTAATTATAAAATGTTTAAAACAAATTGGGCAAAATTATTCTGGGTCAACCCAACCCGACTCATTTCGACATGTACCAAAAGATAAGACATTACCCAAACCGCTCATTTCGACACCTTTAGTTTTTGGAGTTCTTGATTAAAGTATGACATTTGTTCCGCTTGTAGTGGCTTCAATCTTTGCTATTTCCGAAGCCTAGGTGTAAGTCAAGAGATGCACGAAAAGATTATGCGATACCTCACGATCAGCCTCTCTTATACTTTGCACTTTGTTGTGGAAGTCATTCTGATCCTATGGTACACAACATTCAACCTTAAAATCCTGACGTCTTTATAATTATCATTGTTTTTCCTTTCTTGATTTTTATCTCATCTTCAGGTTCGGATCTACACGCCAAAGAACATTTACCAAGAACTTGAAGTGGCTAAAGAAGAGTACATTCATACAAACGTTAAGATACCAAAAGGACAAAAATTATTTATCCCGAAACTTGTGGAGTTGTACACGAAAGATTCAAGTTTATGCATGAATGGGTTGATGGACATGATCGAACATTCTCTTCCCGAGTTTTACCTAAAGAGCTTTAAGTTGATTCAAACAAGGAAATCTTCCAAGAAGATCGAGTGGGTCCCACATAACTTTGCTTTTCGTTATCTAATTCCCTCTGAATTTGCCTAAGTGATTTATATATTGGAGATGCATCTTTAGAGTTAATGATTGGGAGTTGTTTTATGTTTTTCTTGCATATGTAAATTCCAATAGCAAGATTAAACATTAAAATAGAGTGATCAGTTATGTTAAATTGTTAAATGTTAATGTACTGTCAAGAGCAAGATTAAACATGAAATTTGAGTGATCATTTGCGTTTTACTATTACTTTCTTGTACCGTCAACACACGAGGGTAATCAGTAACAATTTAATATCGGGAGGTCCTTTGGAGTCTTGCAAGGATTGAACTCTTGTCCTTAAAATTTAAATTTCCCCTCTACAAATATGACTAACCACTAAGCCAAGCCAATTATCTTTTCTAAACGATTTTGAAATTAAGGTAGAAGACCTACCCTGACCCTATACTAAATTTGTTATTGGCTCTTTGTTGGTAAGTATAGTATGACCATCCATATTATTGTCTTTGTTTCCAATCATTAGCAAAGAGTTACCTCGCTCACAACCAATTTATCAAGTTCACTAGCTAAGTATTACTCTGACCCTGAACTAAATTTGTTATTGGCTCTTTGTTGGTAAATATAGTATTACCATCCATATTATTGTCTTTGTGGCTTCCGTTCTCCACCGAACGAGCCGTGGTGATGGTTATGTGTTTTTTTCCTTCTTTTTTTCCTTTATTTCCTATAATTTTAATAAATATTTCATATATTTCTAATCTAATTTTTTTGTTTCAGGTTTCTAAAATGGAGATTAGAGATGAAATTTAGTTTGTCTTTTTCTTAAATTTTTACTTTTAACTTTATAGTTTTAGTTATTTGTATTTTGATTATAAAAGTTTTTTTATTTGCTCTTTTAATTTTATATTTTATAAAAAGTTAATTTTGTTTTAAATTTAGTTATATATTATTTATTTGTAGTTTTATTTTTTTATTTTAATAAAATCTTATATTTATTTTATTTAAATATTTTTTAAAAAAGTAAAATAAAAATTGGGGATATGATATCTCCCACAGTTATCCACAATCATTATTATCACTCTACCAAAAAACTTATAAAAAAAAAAAAAAAAAAAAAAAAAAAAAAAAAAAACTAACAATCATCTAGAAATCGTGATTGTAAGAAAAGAAGATGGTAAATAAGAGAAAGCCCTAATTTGGCGCCTTTTATGCAAAACCCTAACAACCACAAAAGCAACATCAATTGAATCAAAATGGATGAAGATGGTATAGCCTTGGTACTTGCTCGAGCTTCCGAGCTCCGATCCAAAATCACTAATTGCATCCACAACTCATCAACCACAACTCAAGAAGATGAAGCCGAAAGCCTTTTCAACATCCGCGATTCGCTCGAAGCGCTCGAGGCTCAACTTTCTTCTTTACAGGTCTATCTAACCCTTATTAGGAATTTCTTCTTCATTACCACTAGGGGCTGTCCAAGTGGTTATAGCATGTTGACTATCGTTCCAATAAACCTCTTGTTATTTACAAAGGGAAACCGTACAATCTAGTATAAAATTAATGCTAAAATGGCCATAGCTTTTATAAAGGTTAACTTACAGTAAGGCGAGATTTTAAATCAGCTATGGAGCATACATATGAAAACACGATATCGCTACAATAATAATCTAAACTATTGAATTTAGCGTTTTAGGAGGCTGTATGCGTTAAAAATTGACTCCGTTTGACCGATTTCAGATAGAACACAACCAAATTGTCTTATTAGTAACTAGTAAGTAAATGGATCGAAATGCCACCTATACATCTGACGAAATACTTACTCTCTTCTTGTTTCAGGCGTTACAACAGCAACAATGGTATGAAAAGGAAGCATCTCTTGCTGAGATTGATTTTAGTCGCAAAAAGCTGCTTCAAAAGCTAAAAGAGTACAAAGGTGAGGAGTTAGATGTCATACATGAAGCCACTGCTTTTGCTAGCTCAACAGTTGAAATGGAAAATAACGACCTTCTTCTTCCTCCTTACCCAACCCGCCCTACTTCCTCCCTAGCCACCGAAAACGGTTCCCTTTCACAATTTTCTTTAACAACAAAAATCCCTCCAACAGATGACCCAAAGGGTGCCCACCAATCAAAGCTAGAAAGATTTAGACAAATCATTGGTGCTGCAACAAAGACGGTGTTTACATTTGTTGGTTTTATAGCTGTTTTGCATCTGTCTGGTTTTGAACCGAGGCTAAATAAAAGAGGGACTGAATTCAAGCTTATGGAAATTGCTGGAGACCAAGGGAATGAAGTAAAGACGGAAACGATGGTCGTGTGTCCACCTGGGAAGGTTCTAGTTGTTGAAAATGGTGTTACTCGATGCCTTGTGAAAGAAAGAGTGGAAATTCCATTTGAACCTGTTGTTACAATACCCGATGTAAATTACGGGTGTGGGTAATCCAGTATTTCCATCCATCGTTTGTATATTCAGTATCACATGGAAACAGTGGTAGTAAATTTGATTTTAAGAGATCTTTGACGAGGGCATCAGTTTTTGATGCTTAGTTACAATCTTACTATCTGAGAGTTATTTTGAAAAGGCGTCGTGTCAGTATGGTTTTTCTTTCTGTCTGGAAATAAAAAATTGCAATTGTTTCATTATTGGGAGCATATTTAATTACGTAATTTTGTGCATTTAGATTTCATAATTGTACTCGGTTAGTATCACATCTCCTTGCATGTTTCATTCCGTACTAAATATGGCCGGTTTTGAACGTTAATCAACCTGCACGTGCAACTCATTCATTGGAAACTTAGAGGTTTGATACTTATCTGTTTCCTTTGGACAATTGTATATCGCAATTTTTATTAACTACTTTATTGAGAGAACGAGATCTAATTTGTATTCTATTTTGACATTAAAGCACCAACAAGACCAGCAATTAGCGTAGTCGGATCACCAAGAACTGCTGATATCACAAACTGCACAGCTAAACCAGCAATCCGACAGCATTTTTTCATTTTCTTTTTTTTCTTATCCTTTCTGTGATAACTCTGTAGTGTCCCCTTCAAGCTAGGAATTCTCGTCTCCAAATTCCAACTCTGCTCATACATGTCGCCGTTGTAACTACTATTCTCCCCGATTCTACCATAATAATATATGTCATGCCAACTTTCCACTAACATCTCCTTTGCACACGCCACGTGTAAATTATACTTTTTACAATTTGATCTGTAACTCCAACTCCGCCCTTTCCTACCACACTTGTGACAGGCGGACCTCACTTTTCGATACAAATACAACTTGAATTCACCATCATCTAACATGGTTGGAAGCTTAGCACAACATGGGTGTAGATCAAACCCACATTTTTTACAGTGGTAAACGAACCCAGAAATATCTTTTTGGCATGCGTTGCAGTAGCGGGGTACTGAGCCAGGTGGGGCGATTAGGAACTCAAACGTGCATTTAGTGTAGAAAGGATGGGAGATGGAAGGGGACGCGAGAGCACAATGTACATGTAAGTCATAGTTGCATGGGGTGCACTTGTAGTTTGACCCTATTCCGGCTTCTTTGCATCCATCACATTTGAATGGGATTTGGGTGTAGTCGTATGTCAGCAGATGTTCAGGGTGGCTGAAATGAGAAATCTCGTCGTATTTCATGGTTTGTTATGTGCAAGTTTCGAAAAAGTGTTTTAAGGCGAAATAAAGAATTAGATGATAGGGGTTATCCATTTATAAAGGCAAAACATTGTGGGCTCTTGAATATGTTTCTTAAAAGGGTCAACAACTAGTACTTTTTTTGATTAACTTATTAAGGAAGGGTTTCGACTTTTGATCATACGTGAAGAAAATATTGGTTCAAAAGTTTGTTTCACAAGATATAACAATCATAATTAACTGGTTAAAAATGAGGACGTTAATGTGTCACACACACCGAAGATGGGCGAGAATATCACCATTCGTTTAGACATACTACTTGTTATCTGTCATTGGTTGTTTATTGAGTACGAAAAGCCATATATACTTTAGAAGGATGAATGTTTTCTATTACAGTCATTTGAATCTAAACGTTAACTTATGGTTTTCATGTAAATTGTTCTAATCATAATTACTTAGATTTTATCAATAATTTCTTCATGAGTAATCAAGAATGTGTTAATCAACATAAAAAAAAAAAAAAAACCGTCCACGTTAGTTATTTACAATCGCTAATTGAGAAATGAACATTTTCAAATAAGATGCTTGGCAAGATGATGTAGCTTACCTTATATCTTATAAATTAGAGTTGACAAAGTGTAAAGCAAACACCATATAGTCTAACTTGAAGACTTGTAAAGTTTACTAAAAGCATTGAATATGCCAATTGCCAAGCTAAATGTTCACTTGACCAAGCGATACTTGATCAATTAACAACCTATATCGAGTATGAGAGAAGCAAGTTAATAACACGGTGGAAACAATATGTAGCAATTTTTCAACAAATCCGGTTCAAGACGCTTCAAAGGACATTACTAATTATCAAATTGAGTTTAAATCAATCAAATTAAGCTACAAATCTGCGCTCGAATGCAAATTCCAAAACGAAAGTTGAATTAGGGCGTTTAGAATTTCGTTAGAAACCGGTTATGATCCTTGCTTATTACACACATAAACACATCTATTAAGCTCAGTGTTTATTAAACGAGTTCCAAGTTAAACTCTTTCGAAACAATCGAAACACATACATAATATAAGCATAAGCAAAAGTAAGAGTAAAGAATAATCATAAATCTTGATCTATATCATTATTACAAAAAACATGAAAATCTAACAATAATATTAAAACATCATAATTCAGATATAAATCTATTTGATGTTAACCTTATAACAGAAAAACAAAAATTAGAAATCAAGAAGAAGCTCATCTTTGTTATCCGAAAAGTAATGAAGAACATATGGAGCAACCCGAATAGCAACGACCCATGACCCGAACAAAGCCACGTGGACACGAAGCTGTTTCAGAGCAGCTTGTTTGTCTGGTTTACGCATAAACATTCCTGGAAACATGTTTTTCTTCGTTACCTTTTGATGGTGAAATTGAAATTGTGAATTTGGGGATTTTGATAAACCCTCAATAGTTAAATATCAATTGTTGTACAGTTTGGGTTTTAGGGTTTCGGTTTAATAGACAAAAGCCCAACTACTACATGGCCCATTAAATATTCTAACCATTTTAATACTATGGTTTACTACCAAAATATTCGGGGTTTTTTAAAAGGAAAAATTACGAGAATAGCAAATCTTTGAGGAGTTATTTTATAAAATGTCAAACTTTAAAAAAAATTATATAAAGTTTTGGACTTCGGATAATGTTAACCAGTTCACATAATGCTAACCAGATCGCATAATAGGAATATGCATTATGTTAACTTACTACATTATGCGAACTAGTTGAATTTTGAGTTTTTGGAGTTTTTTATTTTATTTTGAAACTTTATTTGTTAATGAAAACACTAAATACATTATAAGATTACATTTTAAAACATATAAATATATCTTATAATAATATTAATCATCTAAATAAACCGATGTCTAAGATAAATGAGTAGGAAAAATAATTTTCTTGAATTATTTTAATTTTGTTGTTGTCAAGTTAGTTATGTTCTTATCTTAATTAGGGTCTTATATTTTTAATATTATTATGTTTCCTTTAAATAAAATTTGTATGACACTTGTGTTTTTTAAATTTACAATATAAGAAAATGAGTTGTATTAATTAAAAAAATCTAATTTATTCAAAACTTTACAATAAAATGAAAATATAAGAAACTATTACAAGGAATTTAAAGGAACGAATACATGGAAGTAAAAGAACGATTACATGGAATTAAATGAACGATTACGTGGAATTAAAAACTTAAACAAACGCCATACCCAAAAACAACAATTTCAAAGCGGAATTTCCAACCCACTTGATGAAGATGTTGAATATATTCATCAAAAAAAACCGACAAAGCGAATTTCAAAATTCATAACCTTATTATGAACAAAACCAACAAAACAAATTTCAAAATTCTCAACTCTTTGAGTTTCCAACATATGATTATTCCCTTAATGAGGATGTTGAATATGTTTCGGCAAATGATTGAAACAAGTAATTTTGCCACCCGCGCGTGCGTCGGGTTAAAAATACTCATCTCGAAAATTATAAAGTTTAAAAGATAAAACTTTATATCAATTTTCTTTATATATCATTAACATTCACTTAACTTCTTAGACGTAAACACTAAAAAGAAATTACATCAACAATTTATTTGACTGAAAGCATACATTTTTAGTCATTAACCTAAATTTTAACTTAGACAAAATTTAATTCCTCTTATTCAAAGTGTTCAAGAAACTATGTATTTGTATTTTGGTTATAATTATTAATATAACTATTAGTATAATAAATAATGATGATAATATTAGTAACTTTATGGTAATTTTTTAGTTTTCTATTTTAGATCTTAATATTTTCTTTTAAGAATGAAAATATTATTGTTACTTTTCACAATAATAATGATAATAATATTCTTAAACTATTAATGTTAGTTTTCATAATAATAATAATGATAATAATAATAATAATTACAAATATTTTATAAAAATTTCAAAAATGGTACTAATACAATTAATAATAAAAAATTTAAAGTATAATTATATAAATTTCAAAAATGGTACTAATACATTTAATAGTAAAAAATTTAAAAGTATAACTAATAGTATTTGTAGGTTATATATGGAAAATATTAATAGTTTAGGGTTAAAATGAAAATAATGAAGAAATAAGATTAGAAAGAAAACATGAATGAGAAGTAGCGTAGAACCCATGACCTCTGTCACATTGTAAAGGGTATTAACCATCTTAACAAAACTGAACTTTGTAATTAATTCATATATATATATATATATATATATATATATATATATATATATATATATATATAATAATCCAAAAATGCTACTATTTACTAGCCACTTAGTTGTAAATTGAGTATATTGTTAATGGTCAAGATTTGTTGCATGAAGAAGAAATGAGTGAATCTTCCAAAAGTAGTTGTAATGAAGATAACCCTCTTCTTAATGTCCCCGAAAATATGTTTTGGGACATGCCTCCGATCCCACCAACACATGTCCCTTTTAAGCCTTCTACAAGACCTTGTTCATATAACTCTTCCGAACATGTTAAATTAAAAGATGTTTTTGAAAACAAAAATAAATAAAAATTATTTTAGGGTTAAAATGTATAAATCAAGGTTTTCAAATAAAGGTAAAAAAATCAAATAAAACAAGGTTTGAAGCCCAATGTACTTTGGTGGTACATGTGAGTGGTTTTTGATAGACATAAAAATTAAAATCTTAATCTTTTCTAGTTAAAATATTTAACCATAAACATAAATGTTCAAAGACTCTACTTCATCCAAATCATCCCAAAACAAACAAGAAGGTATCTACATGTTTAATGAAAGAGGCACTTCAAGATCAAAGTAGGAAATACACAAGAAGAGACAGTATAACAAAATGCGTGTTAATCATAAATTAACATTTTATACCAACAAGCATGGAGATCAAAATAGTATGTTATAACACCAGAAGATCCATTCGCCCAATAACCAATTTATTTCCACAATTTGGTCGAGCAAAATTCGGGAACCATTATACGTTTAATGTGGGATCGCGAAAATCGATTTGAACTGTTATTTGTTGCCATTGGTGAATCAATAAGTTTTTCTTAATTAATTATTCTTTTTATTAATAATATCTCATCCATCTAATGTGTGTAATCATTATTTATTTCAGCCTCGTAGTTTTTTCGAAACATGTCGTCCAGTGATTATTATAGATGTGACACATCTTAAGGGAAGATATCAAGGTACGATGTTTGTTGTAGTAGCTATGATTTAGAGCAACAACATTCTTCTTATTGCGTATGGAGTCGGGGCAACAGAATACGTATATGCTTGGACCTGATTTTTGACAAAGCTTAGATAATGCTTAGGTCAAATGGATAACTTGGTATTCATTTCAGACAGAGCAAATTCCATTGACCTCGCAATAAGAAAAGTCTTCCCAGATGCCACTCACGACATATGTTGTCGACATTTGTGCATGAACTTACGAATTAAGTCAAAACCAAACGGAGGCAATGAATTTCATTTATGGATGACGTGTAAGGCATAGAGGAAATTAGACTTTCACGAGGCATTTAATCAACTATAAAAAATTCTTCCCGTCAAACTGCTGAAAATTATTCATAGTTTAGATGTCGACAAATGGTCAAAAGGTTCCAGATGGAAATCATGTCAATTAATGACTACACGTTTGAGGTACATGACAACATGAAAAACGTCGAAGTCGGTTACGTGAAAGAAAATGAAGTTTTCAAATTTGGCAAAAATCGGGTATACCTTATTCACACCTTACAACAACTTTAACATATATGAAAATGGACGATGTCGGGACTTAGGCGCAACATTGGTTCTAGGCCAAGAATTATAAACCAACATATATCGGATCTATATTCCTAGTTGGACTTTCCGTCTGAATGGCTACGCCCCTAGAAGATTCATACGATCAACCCACCGGCCATGGAGACGAGAATGTCGGGACGTCCAAAAAACAAAGATTGTATACTACCCAAGGGGAGGCGAAACTGTTGAACTGTGATCATTGTAAGAAAATAGGTCACACTCGAAAATTGTGGTGCCAAGATGCCAGAATACCAAACTTCAAGTAAGGCTACAACTTCATGTTAAACAAAAGTTGCTTCAACGTCTTGTGGAAAAGAAAAAACAACAACCTCGGTCGTCTCAAGCATCGGTTCATTTACATTATTAGTATTGTTATAAGATGTAGTTGCGTTTTCTAAAATGTAATTTTTTAATGTATTTAGTAGTTTTATTAACAAATAAAGTGTCAAAATACAAACACGCAAATCAACTAGTTTGCATAATGCAATGAGTTAGCATAATGTGAATAGGTTCGCATCATGCAAACCTGTTAGCAATATACGAACTCCATAACATTTTATAAATAATTTAAAAATATTTGACATTTTATAAAATAGTAATTTTTCCTTCTTAAAAATTAGTGATGATACCAGAGGTGATTATTAATAAGATATAACTAAACACAAACTTTAGAATATTTTTTCTTTACAAGATCTATCATTTAAGTAAAAAATTCGGGATGATACCATAAAAAATTTATTTGTTGTCGTCCATCGCCAAACATGTTAATTCGCGGGTGAAATTGCAAGCCCATTGCCATTCCTAAAAGAATTTACTACTTATCCACTCTAATGATTAGATGGACAAAACATGCATTGGCGGACCAGGAGTGAAAGACACCGGTTACGGGGGGAAAAAATGTCACCCAACATAAAATATTAAATTGTTCGGCTATTCGGCTTCGGTTCAATCTAATTTCGATATGATTTCTCTTTAGTATAAAAGTTGAAGTATTTTGGTCTTGAAGTGGAAAGTTTGATCAATTGATTACATAAGCAAAATCAAAACACTTATTTTAGCGTTGTATATGCACTTCCTAAATAAAAAATGAGTGAAGTTATTAGGAAATTGATAGTACTTGAGTTAGTATTAATTAAATACACGAGCTAGATTTGTTAGTAAATTTTAGGAAAAAAAAGTAGGAATGGTTATGGTCGAACTTGAGTTGCTCCCCAGGCCAGGGATGATACAAGGATGTTAACCAAACACCAATATAACAAAGTGCAAAAAGGGTTCGTTAAGAAATCAATTTGGATGATCTTTCGGTAGATCCTGGGGATCGAAGAAGAATATCCACATATAATGCTAACGACCGAGAGAAAATCCGAAGAACATACTTGGAAATGGGTTCTTGTCAACCTCGTGAACATAAGTTTCCTCAAAAGGTTGTTGGTAAAGAAAAAAGAAAATTCAATCCCGATTGGTTTGAATTGCAAAAATCTTGGTTAGAATATAGTGTGAAGAAAGATGTGGCGTTTTGTTTATATTGCTATTTATGTGCTGACAAAGTCCACGAAAGTGGTGACACTTCATTCACCAAGGGGTTTACGAATTAGAGAAAGGGGATAAAGAGGTTTTTGGTTCATGTTGGAGGTGTAAATAGTGCTCATAATCAGTCCCGAAGAGCATGTGAAGATTTTGATGAATCAAGACCAGCATATAATACATTCTTTTACTAGGCAATCTGATCAAAACAAAATCGAGTATAAAATTCGGTTGTCTGTTTCTATTGACTGTGTTCGGTTTTGTTTACTTTAAGGCTTAGCATTTCGAGGTCATAACGAGAAAAAAGATTCTAACAATCAAGGAAACTTTAAAGAGTTGTCTAAGTTTTTGGCTAACCATAATGAAAACATAAAGAAGGTTATTGAAGAAGCACCGGGAAATAACAAATTATCATCTAATAAAATCCAAATAGATATAACGTGGCGTGTGCTTTTGAAACTACTAAGGCTATAATTGAAGACATCGGGGGAGACTATCTCTCTATTATGGTTGATGAAAGTCGTGATGCCTCTTACAAAGAACAAATGACACTTGTTCTTCAATATGCAATGAGATTAGTTGATGTAGCAAAAAAAAAAAAGGTTAGAAATATTGAGAAAGAATGGGTGGGAATCTTTGGTGAGTGAAGTTGATTCATTTTGTGTCAAGTATAACATTGTCATTCCAAAGATGGATCATAATTATGTACTTCCTGAGTTCCTGGTAGCTCATAAAGCGACAAACCTTCATCATTATAAGGTTGAAATATTTAAGACCGTGATAGATTGGGTGCTCCAGGAACTCAATAATAGATTTACCGAGGTCACAACAAAATTGCTAAATTGTATAGAGTGCTTGAATCCCGATGGTGCAATTTCATCTTTCAACAAGAATAAGTTAGTTCGTTTAGCGGAATTATATCCCTCAGATTTTTCATAAACATATTGTGTTGTTCTTTGAAACCAACTTGAATCTTTCTTATGCGACATGAAATCTGGTATCCACTTTACTGATTTAAAAGGGGTCGCAGGTCTTGCTTCAAAGCTAGTGGAGACAAAGAAAAATTTGGATTATCCTTTGGTTTACCGCCTTATTAAATTGGTTTTGGTTTTACCTGTGTCGACGACTAAAGTTGAAAGAGCGTTTTCAGCAATTAAGATTGTAAAGACTCGTTTACAGAACAAAATGAGAGATAAGTGGATGAATAATTGTTTGGTTACATACATCGAAAAAGAGGTGTTTCAGAGTGTTGTTGATAAATTAATAATGAAACGATTTCAATCAAATGGGGAACGTCATGGCCAGTTGCCGAAAAAACCTTAGGTTAACTTTTGTATAATTATTATGTTTTGAATTTGAATGATTATTATGTTTTATTTGAACAATTTCAATCAATGATGAGTGATTATTATGTTTTGAATTTGTATTCGCCCTCTTGTGAAATTTTTTCTTGCCACTAACCAGATCCATCGCTAGTCGTGGCTACTTCCTAGATTCGTCCCTGAAAACATGGTTATATACACTCGTGAGTACGTCATGAAAGTGGCGGATCTTCAAAATCTTTACTTTTATATATCCTTTGGATCCACCATTACTCGGGCGATATGTTTTAACATTGTCTCCTTTGCATTATGAAGCACATTAGTTTGCTTCGGAGTATTTAATTTTTAATAAAAGTAGGGGTGTTTAAACTGTCGGTTTTCGGTTGAGCGAAGTTATTTAGATTGGGTTATTCTGTTTCGAAAATGTTTTTCCCGCACCCAAATCCGAACCAAATTTGGACAAAACCAAACCAATCCAACCAAATTTACTATCGGGTTATTCGGTTTGGGTCCCGTTGAAACCAAATAAAAAAGACGAAAATAAACCATTATGAAAATGAAAAGAAAATAGTATCAGGTTATCTAGAACCAAATTTGGACAAAACCAAACCAATTCCAATACTCATTACAATTTAAAAATAGAAATGAAAAGAAAGATTAAAACTATCAAACTAAATAAAGTTAACTTATACCAACTTATAAAGAAACGTAATCTTAGAAGTTATTTTTTGTTTAATATTCAAACCAAGTACTTTAACCTTAATATCAACAAACATCTTACTAGTTATGAAATAACATAATTAATAAACGTCAAAATAAATAATCACAAACTCAAATTTTCATCGAAGAAAGATAAAATGTAATAATACTTTACATTTCTAGCTTTCGAACTTAACATTAAGAATTACAACATATATATTTGGTTATTCGGTTGAGCCCAAAAATTATAATTTACTATCCAAATTCAATCCGTAAACCAATAGTTAATTTCGGTTATAGTCAATTATCCGAACCAAATCCAAACAAACTAAACCAAATAAACTAAATTCATTTGGATTGGATTGTTTTTCGGATCAAACCATTTAACGAACACCCCTAAATAAAAGTTCATATTAAATTAATATCATATTTTTTTTTTTTTTTTTTTTTTGGAACCGGCAAATATAATAGAAACAAAAGGACCCGACCAACAAGAAGCTAGCCGGAGACCAAAAAGGAGTACAAGGAGGAAAAAAAACAGAAGTAAAAACAGGTTACATGAACAAAAGCGGGGCGTTAAGCCAAGACTCCCATGTACTAACCAACCCGACACTCCTATGTTTAGCCCAAAAAAACACCGAAGAGATAATGTTGTCTAAGGTTGAGTTAATGGAGCAAGGCTTACAATTGAAAACCCTATCATTTCGAGCCCTCCAAATGCTCCAAAGAGTGCCTTGAACGATAGCCGAGATTAGCTCCTTTTTCCTTGGGCATCTTCCCCGTCTTGAAACACCATCCAGAACCTCCCTCACCTTTAAAAAATGACTTCGCACTAACGTGATACCACACCACTTCTGCAGCCGGTTCCAAATTAACTTAGCGAAAGGACATAGAATGAAAATGTGGTCCGAATCTTCCACACCGTTAATACAAAAACAGCAACTTTTGGAGGCGCCACCGATTCCCCGTTTAGCAAGTTCCGAACCTGTAGGGATCCTATTCAAAACCGCCCTCCAAATGAAACACGAGACTTTTAACGGAATGCTTTTCAACGAAGGGATGCACACTGTACTATCACCCACAGGTCCATCATCAGAATTGCCAAGAAGACGACGCATGAGGTCCACCCGAAACAAACCGTCAGTCCCGAGCTTACACTTCCAGGTATCCTTATTCAGTCCCAGCCTAAAAGCACGCATAATACCCTCAACTGTTCTCATCTCGCTGATTTCCATAGGGCTAGACGGGGCTGAGCACCAGTCCCAACACGGCGCACCATTCCGAATGCGATCAACGAGTTTGCACCTTTTTTTCTTTTCTAACTTGTAAATATTAGGACACACTGATTTCAAGCTACCTGCGCCACTCCAATCATCCCACCAAAAAGAAGTACCATCACCTTTACCTATTACACATGAAAAAACATTAAGAAAAGAGTAGCTGGTGTTTGAAGAAGTATCCGCCAAAGCAACAATATTGTTCCAAACGCCTCCCAAACTCTTTTTACTCAACACGTCCCAAGGCTTATCTTTCAATCTATGTATGCCATTAACAACACGACACCAGAGATTATTTGGTTCTGATTTTAGTTTCCACCACCATTTCATAATAAGAGCAATATTAAAGTTTCGAAGGGGAACGACACCAAGCCCTCCTTTATCTTTGGAACTAGTTACTTTATCCCAAGCAACCCAATGAATCTTTCTTTTTTCCTCAGTACCTCCCCATAAGAACTTCCTTCTTATACTTTCAAGTTGCTCAATAACTCCACATGGAGCTTTAAAAAGAGAAAAATAATAGATCGGTAGGCTGCCAAGAACGCTTTTGATCAAGGTCAACCTCCCCCCAAAAGATAAGGTTCTAGCCTTCCAAAAAGATAATTTTGCGAGGAACCTGTCAAGGACCGGTCTCCATGACTTTTTCAAATTCATATTCATCCCAACGGGAACACCGAGGTACATAAACGGTAGACAAGCCGGCTCACATCCAAGTACATTAGCCCAATCATTAACTTCATTCGGATTCGCACCAATACCAAAGACTTTCGACTTGTGAAAATTAACTTTTAGACCGGAGGAAACATGAAAACACCGCAGAATTCTCGCAAGGTTTTTGAGGTTCTTTTTCTCCCACTCACCAACAAAAATGGCGTCGTCCGCATAAAACATATGCGATATCACTGTGTCACCGTTAGGAATAGATATTCCTTTAAATATACCTTTAACCACCGCCGCTTTAAGAGCCACATTTAGACCTTCCATAGCAATAATAAATAAGAAAGGGGAAAGAGGGTCCCCTTGCCTAATTCCTTTTTTGAGATGAAATTCTTTGGTAGGCACTCCATTTACAAGAATCGAAGCCCGAGCGGAGGAAACACAACCGGACATCCATTTTCTCCAAGTATCACCAAATCCCATTTGACCTAAGATCGAGTCTAAGTACTCCCAATTTACCGAATCAAAAGCCTTATCAAAATCAACTTTGAAGATAAGGCCTTTTCCTTTCTTCTTTTTAATCCAATTACACACTTCATTTATAATGAGCGGGCCTTCAAGAATATTCCTATCTTTGATGAAAGCCGTTTGAGTAACATCAACAACACCACCTATCACTGACTTCAGCCTATTTGCAAGCATTTTCGCGATTACCTTATACAAACAACCGATTAGACTAATCGGGCGATAATCACTTAGATTAATGGGGTCTTTTATTTTGGGGATAAGGGTTATAAACGACGAATTACAGCCATGGGCAAGCCTACCAAATCTTTCAAAATGCCGCACCATATTCAAAAAATCACCTTTGAGAACGTCCCAAAATTTTTTAATAAACGCAAAAGTAAATCCATCGGGACCGGGAGCCTTATCTCCACCACAGGCCCAAACAGCACCCTTAATTTCATCCATAGAGAAGGTTGATTCTAAAAATTCAGCATCATGACTCGGGAGTTGTTTAAACAGGGGACTCACTATTTTGGGACGGGAAGGCCACTCCTCCTTGAACTTAGAATTGAAAAACTCGAACACCTCCATCTTCACCTGATTAGCATCCGAAATCCACTGGCCATTGATATTAAGCCCATGTATTCTGCTTCGCCTATAGCTTGTTATAATTTGAATTTGAATTTTAGGAAATGTAGGTGTTAAAAAAAAAGTTAATTTCAGCGGAGTAACCCGACTCTGTGGTTCTTTAAACCCAACCTAACCCTCCACCAAGGTAATTCCATCCACGAAAAATAAAAATTGGGTTTTAAATGATATGGTCGATGAGCATTCATTGGTCCGCGGATTGCTGTTTAAAGTTTATGGCCCTACCATTTGACTTCTATCATTTGACTTCTATCCCAGTTATATCCATGTTACATATATTTATATCTATGTTACATATATTTATATCTATGTTATATGAGAGTTCGAAAGTTTTGAAGATAATAAACTAAGTTTGGTAAAATTAATTTGTAGCTATATAGTTATATATCTAATCAGATTGTCAAACAATATGTAGCGGAAGCAGGTTAGAATCAAACACATAAATGATGTTAACTAAGTAAATAATTAAACATTTGCTCTTGATTTAACGTTTAGGATTTATAGTGAAATCCTTCTTCAGGCTTATACACGACACATTCTTTAGCGACAAACTTGTATGCTAGTATACGTTTACTTGTTCTACAACCTTTGTCTAGCTCCCACAACCTTTGTCTACCTTCTAGTAATTGCTTGGTCTAAACCGTATGCTTGAACTATACCTCCTTGGTGTTCGAAACCCTTAGCTCGAAAACCAAACAAACCGAAAAACCGTTTTCCTTGTTGATAATCGATCGGCTACAAGGAATGAGGGCAAATTGATTTTAGGTGAAAGCCTAAATCGATTGGGATGGTTTGGAATAAGAGAATTGGTGTTCCTTATATAGCAAAGCATTTACTTGGAGTACAAGCTCTATTATAATTAAGAAACCTCCATAATTACATAATACATCATCCTATTTATTAAATATTACACTTAACATATTAAGTAATATATAATAAATATATAAACGTATAGTCATGTCTAAATGTCAATGTATGCAACCCCGTAGACTCACATATTTATAGACACATATTTTATTTGACGTGTTCAAATACTAACAGCTAGAGCTACTAGTTTAAAGTTGGAATTTATATTAAGAGTTGAAAGTTGTAGTTTTAATTTTTTGTTAATGTGTTTGAAAAGTAAATAAAGTTAGAGGGATAAATATGTAATTTATCATAATATAAGACAAAACTAATTTTTTTAAACTATTTGAAGCATTTATATTTTAGAAACTTAATTTTTAAATAAACTTTACAAATAAGTTCTTATCAAATAAAACTTATTTAAGAAAAAAAGCTTAAGTACCAAATAAATCTTATGTGTCGGGTTTAAGCTACTACATTTTTACTTTGATATTAAGGGTGTTTTCTTATCCAAGTTAACAATATATGTTGCTCTATTGAATTCTTTTAAATATGTTACAACATCATTTTAGAAATATTTCGATGGTACGTGTCTTTAAGCCTACACAATTAACTAGTCGCAAATGAAAGGTGCTTCTTTTTTTTCCCCGGAAAATCCCTATCTTTTGACAAGCATATTAGTACACAATTGTATAAGTATCGTTTTAAGAAAGATTTAGTCATTAAGAATTGTCATTCACGAATTTGCGTATGATCATAACTTCTTTAGTGTGCTTTATTTTTCGGGTGTTAAACAGCTAAATCACTCTTTACAGCTATTAAACACAAAGTATATGATTTTAAGTTAGATAATTAGTGTTAGGCTAATTAAGACAGTTATCGCGATCTAGCAGACTTTGCATTGACTAGGAATTTGATAGTTCTAAAGCTACAGCCTTAGACATAGTTAACAATCACGAGAACGTAATTAAAAACCTGTGTTTTATAGGTAGATAGGATCTATGTTGCACAGGGACGGATACGGATACCGGGACGGGGACGGGTACGGGTACTTGGAAACGCCGATGTCTCAAAAATCAAGAAAGGGGTACGGCCAGAAACGTTTGTGTATTTTATATATTTTTATATATATTTGTTAGTAAATAAATAAGCATTTACATCTAATATCAAATTGTAATCACCAAAATGTCATTAATCAAAGTAGAGGGTAAATCATGTATCTTTTTAAATAACGCTAAATCATGCATGACTAAATACAAGTTATATAACAAAATTATTAAATAGAATGTTTAGTTAATTAGCTTGTTTAATTAGATACGCGTTCAAAATTATTAAATACAAGTAAACCTGCAACTATAGTTAATATATATGAAAAAAAAGGCCATCATTCATGTACGAATATCATATAATAAACTAATAATACAAAATAAATTATTACTTACCACGGTTTTCAAAAGAAGATAAGAGGAGAAAATAAAAGAAAAAGAGAGTGGTTTACTTGTATTTAAACATGTAATATCATATAACACACATAGAGTTTCAAAAAGCCCATAAACTATTAAAAGCCCAAAATAAATGAAAAATAAGTAAAGAAACGGGATTTTTTTTAAGGGAAACGTTTCCGGCGCCGTTTCCGGCTAAAGCTTGCCGTTTCCTTCACACGTGAAACGTTTCCCTTTTCCCGGAAACGTTTCCAGGCGTTTCCCCCGCGTTTCCAGGCGTTTCCCGTTTCCGGAACGTTTCCGGTACGTGAGACGGCACCCGATAGGCGTTATCCTATCAACCAAGTCGTAATCTTAAGTTATTAGCACTAAACCTGAAAATGGAAGAAAACTGAAAAGTGCATCGTGCATGAAATAAAAAAGGAAGCTTGAAACGTATAGGAATATACATTAACTTTAATCCACAATTACAGAAAGAAACAATTGTTCTCTTAATAGAAGGAAGAACAAATTCTGATTGAGTGGTGCAATTAAGGCACGATTGTTTATTTCCGGATATGTAGTTTTATTAAGGCACAAGTTATCGTTTTGATTAGATCGAGTCCATATAAGAAATCAATTCGATTGAGTGGAGACGTGGATGGAATAAAGATGATAAACATAAGATATCAACGACTGACTTATTTTAAAATTCATGGGTGATAACTTAAATGTAAGGGTGATTACTCAGAGATACACGTAAATAATGTAGAGTTTAATAATTTAACTATAACACGAGAAGCTGTTGTTATCAAAACGAATATTATTAATAACAAATTTATTTAGTTTTCTCGGTTTCTTGGTATATGGTGTTTGATGCCATTTTGAGGCTTAAGTTGCATTTACTTACAAGAACGTGATTCAACTACCCAAAATAAATGAAAGATAGATACACGCAAGTCTTTTTATTTATATTCCTTTTCTTATAAGCATTTCATTATTCGTAAAACAATGATAACCAATAACGCTAAAATGTTTACATGTCTCGTTCTAAACACATTTAGACATATATTAGCATATTAGTTTCTGTGTATCATTTGTACATATTTGTGCACTTCTCCAAAAAAAAAAAAAAAAAAACTCATAGAGAACGGAGAAACGCGGTGTTATTCTTCTTTATATCAATGAATACTAATTGTTTCGTTTTATTTTTGTTTTAGGTAACAAACTTTATAAGCTTAATCAGAAATGCATGAACCAAAAAAAATCATTTTCCTCTCATTTTAGGTAACCTTGACCAGTCAAACCGCAAACTATGACGTTATGATCAACGACACGTACATAGCGCTTAGCCTCTTACGTTCACAACTGTTATTGACCTTACTTGTCTGCTTACGTACGAAGGTGAGCTAAAAGATCATTATTTGTATCGGTTTCATCTGTTATCCAAATGAAGATGTACAAAAAAAACTTACACATTCGATCAAGTCAACCCTATCTTATATCCATTTGATCTTTTACTTACGTTTACATTTGATGTAAACTTATACATGTATTTAAGTTCATAAAATTTTGTAGAAATTACGTGGAAAAGAGTGAATTCCAATTACCATACTAATACTAGTAGAGACTCATTAAAGCATGGCTGAATAAGTAGCTGAGCCACCACCCTCCTCCTTTAATTTATTTCACCTTCATTCCTCCTCTTTATCAACTCACTTAAACTTCAACACTTCTCATATCGATATCTAGACCGAGAAACATGTCGGTTTACACAGTTAAAGTCGACGATTCGAGAGTTGCTCATGGAGAAATGCCGTCGGCAGGGCCAGTTTATAGGTGTATTTATGCTAAGGATGCTCTCATGGAGTTGCCTCCTGGTTATGAATCTCCTTGGGACTTCTTCAGGTCTTTATTTTATTTCGATTTCATATCTATTACGATATTTAAATAACATGTTCAATTTTTCGACACGTTAACATTGGTTGGATCTAGGATTTTCAACCAATGTATGTGTTCAATCGTAACAATGAGTCTAAGATGATCAAAATTAATAATAATTTATCTTTTTTACAGATTTTGAAATTTTTGCCGTAGAAGTAAAATTTTGTGAAAAAGTTGTTAAATGTTATATGTTGACCAAATCAGTAGTTTATGGATTAGACATAATTGATATTGAAATACTTAAGTAATAATCTAATTAATATTTAATGTAACACATAAAAAAAGCCATGTGTTTATTTTTGAGACATTTGAGGGTGCTACGGTATATGTATAAGAGGTCTTTGCTCCGAGCAACTATGTGAAAGCCCCGATCTGGCAATATAGATCGACTTTGTTGAACAATCTTTAGCTATGAAGAAAAATCTAGTAAAAACGCGGTCCAAGAAGTATTATCTTTTTTTGATTAATGTTCCATCTGTAAACAAGTGATAAAAAGACATAATCCATACAACTTATTACACATGAATTCCGCTAAGTAGTGATAAATCTATATTGGTCTAAAAGATATTTACCGATAATGGTACATAGTATTCGATAACTAGTAATATCGTATCCCTCAAATGGTTAATCTATATTATAACAAAAATAAAACTTGTGTTTGTGTAGCGATTTCATGACAAGTAATAATCTCTACTAATCTGTAATACTTTATGTAATTTTATATTTTTAAAACGTTTTTAATATTTTGATGAACAGCGAGTCTGTAAAAAGAAACCCCAAGAACCCTGCACTTGGTCGTCGTCAAATCATCGATGGAAAGGTACTCACATCCGCTCTACTTGTCATCGTCTGTGTGTATGAGTGTGTTCTGCTTTATGAGTATGAAATGAGTGAAAATTAACATGTACACGTGAATTTGATTTATTACAGGCTGGTGGTTATTCATGGCTATCATATCAAGATGCCTACAATTCTGCCCTTCGCATTGCATCAGCCATCCGAAGCCGTTCTGTTAATCCTGTAAGATCTTTTGTAACACTTCATTTGTATCCATTTTATTCAACTTTTCGTTTAGTATGCTTAAATTCAATTTCTTAACTCAGGGAGACCGGTGTGGCATATATGGAGCTAATTGTCCTGAATGGATAATTTCAATGGAGGTATGATTATATCAGCTGATCTGCATTTATAAATAGTATGTCAGCATGATTGTTGCGTATTTTATTGGAAGCTAAAACCGATTTTGTTGGATTCATCTTTTGTCAGGCTTGTAACAGCAATGGCATAACCTATGTTCCTCTATACGATACTCTTGGTACACCGACCATTTCTTTTTATTTATGAAGCTTGAGTTATTTTTGTTTGAACTAAACGTAACACCATTGGACTGTCCTTTCCACAGGTGCAAATGCGGTTGAGTTCATCATAAACCACGCAGAAATTTCGATAGTATTTGTTCAAGAGAGCAAGTTACCTGCTGTAAGTTATACTCTTATCTTCTTTCGCCAATTTCTGTTTTAGCATTATGTATGCATTCCTGATAAGTCTTACCAAACATATCCTTTCAATTTTTTGTCGATTAATTATGATTTCTTTATGCAGATTTTATCATGTGTTCCAAATTGCTCATCAAATCTAAAAAGTAAGACAAGATTTAACGAACCAATTTTCTGATTTTATCATTCGTTTCAAAGCGAATTAAGGTTTGGAAATCATGTGTTTTTCTTCTTGAAGCTATCGTCAGCTTTGGGAAGTTTTCTGAATCACAAAGAAAGGAAGCCGCGGAAAAAAGTGTTGATTGTTTCTCTTGGGAAGAATTTACTTCAATGGTAGTATTCCGGCTCAGATTCAGAACTTGTTGCATTAACTCAACTATATTTTACATCTTGCCTATCATTTTTCAGGGTAATTTAGAAGATGAACTGCCTGCAAAAAATAAGACCGACATTTGCACAATAATGTATACAAGCGGAACAACAGGAGAACCAAAGGGTGTCATTCTAAGTAACGATGCTTTTATGTCTGAAGTCTTATCCATGCATCAACTACTTGTTGAAACAGACAAACCGGTAGAGTTCCAAATCAAATTATTCCATCTTTAGGTGTTTCAGAATTGTGCATTTGAAGGGTATAACCGTGTTATTATCTATTTTACAGGGGACAGAAGAAGATTCATACTTTTCTTTTCTTCCTTTAGCACATATATTTGATCAGATTATTGAGACATATTGCATCTATAGTGGTGCCTCGATAGGTTTCTGGCAAGGAGTAAGATTTTGCTATTCATATATCTTACGTTTTCCTTTTGGATCTATTTATGATACCAACAGAATCGTTTTCTAATTTTTTCCAATCACATGCAGGATATAAGGTATTTGATTGAGGACCTTCTTGTGTTGCAACCAACCATTTTTTGTGGCGTTCCAAGAGTTTATGACCGCATTTATACTGGTTAGAAAACTTCTTTGTGAATTGCAGGTTTCGATGTTTTGCATTATGATCTAAGTGTATGTTTTGTGATTACTCTGTAGGTATAATGGCTAAGATTTCAACTGGAGGTGCTGTAAGGAAGGCGCTATTCGATTTTGCATACAATTAGTATGTTTACCTATGATTCTTGTTAACTGAATACGTTCCGTTTCTCCATGTGGTATGACTAATTATTAAGATGTTAACAGTAAACTGAATAATCTTGAAAAGGGAATACAACAAGACAAATCAGCTCCTCTTTTAGACAAGCTGGTTTTCGATAAGGTAAAATATATGTCTTTTATTAGTATATAGGCTAGTAAACATTTGTTTATTTTTCTCTTTTTTTTACGAGTTCTTATTACAGATCAAACAAGGGTTCGGAGGGCGGGTTCGTCTTATGTTATCTGGAGCCGCACCTTTGCCGAAGCATGTGGAGGAATTTTTGAGAGTGACATGTTGTACTGTCCTCTCACAAGGATATGGTACAACGGAATTACCATTTTTTCCATTTTTCTACAGAAAATATGTCATAGAGTTGTGCCTGTTCCGTCTTGCATTGCAATCTCATTTTTGACGTTTCTTTTAATTTATAACTGGCAGGCCTTACTGAAAGTTGTGGTGGATGTTTTACCTCTATAGCGAATGTGTACTCTATGATTGGAACTGTTGGTGTACCCATGACAACTATCGAGGCAAGGCTCGAGTCAGTGCCAGAGATGGGATATGATGCACTCAGTAGTGTGCCACGTGGTGAAATTTGCCTAAGGGGAAACACGTTATTTTCTGGGTACCACAAGCGAGAGGATCTTACTAATTCCGTCCTTGTGGATGGGTGGTTCCATACAGGTAATTATCTAAAAAGAAACACAGGCTAAAACTTTTTTCCTCGTTTGGCTTTTGTTGCAAACTTGTATGTTTTTAAGGTGGCAGATTCGATCAATTTTTTTTCTTCATAAAATGGTCGATTTCATTTAGATTTAATCTTTGATGGGTCAAATGGGTTAAGCTAAATGATTTAACTAAAACGAAAACAAGTCAAACTGGTTGACTAAGTTCATATATGACTAGAAGTCATCCAAAATGTATTTGAATGCATAAAACCTTCTACATCGTTTTATTAAAATAAAGTTGAGATTATTATTGAAATAATATATGCTTATTTTCACTTTTCATACCACAAAACGAATTCCGTTTAAGATTTTTCAAAACGGTTATGGAACCATCTCTATAGAAATGTTATAGTGGTGCTGGACATCTTTCCCTTTAGTTTTTCTTAAGGATAAGTTTAGAAGACCGAAAAGGTACATAAAGTTAAAGATATGTATTGCAGGTGACATTGGAGAATGGCAAGCCGATGGAGCAATGAAAATCATTGACCGGAAAAAGAATATATTCAAGTTGTCCCAAGGAGAATATGTTGCAGTTGAAAGCATCGAAAGCACCTATTCACGATGCCCTTTGGTGACCTCGGTATGCAAATATTTTATTTTGCACAATCCACTTAAACTCAATAAAATCCATGTAACAAAAAATACCAAGCTCAGTAACAATTTCTTCTTATTCAACAGATTTGGGTGTATGGCAATAGTTTTGAATCTTTCCTTGTTGCGGTTGTTGTGCCCGATAGAATAGCAATTGAAGAATGGGCAACCAAGAACAATGAATCAGGAGATTATGAATCACTGTGCAACAACTCAAATGCTAGAAAATATGTGTTAGACGAGCTAAACGCCGAAGCTAAGAATAATAAAGTACGTCAATTCTTAATTTCTTTCTACATTCCATTTTATCATTTTAGTTTCGTGTCTGACAAGAATGCTAAACATGACACAGCTTCGTGGGTTTGAGATGCTGAAAGCGGTTCATCTAGAGCCAATTCCATTCGACTTTGAGAGGGATTTGATAACCCCGACATTTAAACTAAAGAGGCAGCAACTACTAAAGTACTATAAGGTACTTCTAATTCCTTTAAGCTGTCTAAAAATATATTGGTTTGTTAATTCGATCTAAATCTGGTTTTTGGTACGTTATTTGCAGGATTGCATTGATCAACTCTATACCGAAGCAAAGACATCCAAGAAATGAATTCGAAACATGTAACACGAATGGCATTCCTAGTTATACAAAAGTGTTATTATTTGTGTTTTGTATACAGTAAATTTGTAGATTAGTTTAATAGTAGTGTGTCACGCTCTATGGATCGTTATGTTTATTTAGAACCGAATACAGTCTATGGTATGGTATGGTATGTCTAATGCAATGTTTTTTCTCTTTTAATTTTTTTTTTCCACCCTTTAAAAGCATTAATAGTAAAATTACAAAAAATATACCAATAAACTCGGTTTCTAACCAAGTTTCCGATTCTGAATAATTTGATACCCAGACTTGGATTTTTTTGAAAAAACGAAATTATATTTATGATGCACATTGATTCACATACTATATATAAGTGATGCACACGCGTCCCGTGTAAAAGTGATACACTCGCGCCCGGTCTAAAAGTGATGCACAAAAGAAAATAATTTATACATGTATTTGAAGCACAGGGGCAAAGCGTTTAAAGCTAATACATAACATTTGAAGCAGTAGACTTTTACATACACACTACAAACTAAAACAAACAAATTTGATAAACAAAGTACAATAACTAAACTAATATACAACATTAATTAAAAATTGATAAAAATGCACATTTATACAACTACATTCGTATAGCGGGCCATTATTGCTCTGAAATTTAACAAAAATGGGGCCTAATAGGGTCAGTAAATGGATTTTGGTGGCCTGATAATTAAATAAGAGGATCCTAAAAATGAATGAAAAATAAAACAAATGTGAGTCATTTTCATAATTACCTGTCATTTTTAAGAAACTTATTAAACAAAATTAAAAAATAATTAATTTTTAGACCTTATTTAACTAATATACAATTTTAATTCAAAGTTTATACTAAAACTGGCTAAAATCGGACACCATAAAAATACGGTGTCCCTGTATGGTCACACATATAACACTTGTCCAGATCCTTCACCAGGTCTAATTGGCTTAGAAAACCCAATTAGATAAAGGTAAGTAAAATCCGAGATGGTTATCGTTTTTTACGGAAGATATGGTGATAGATTGGGGTGTTTTGGACTAGGTTGTGGTTAGGAATGGGAGAAGTGGAAAGGGTTTTCGTTGTACCATAATTTCAAACCTTATTTCTTGAAGAAAAGAAAAACTCTATTTTTTTAGGCGACAGATGAAAAAGAAACAAATTGGAAAAAACAAACATGAATTAGGTTAGGGGAAATAAAATGTAAAATACTCATAACTAGGAGAGACACGAGTCCGGGAGTTTATCACTTTGACCCAATGTAAATTTACATTCGCAAGCCAAAAAAAAAGTCATCGTGTTCGTGGGATTTTTTGATTCGCAAACTATATTTTTTATTTAATACTAATCTAAAAAAAAAAATATGAAAGCCCAACACCAAACCTGCCCATAAGCCCAACACCGAAGCAAGCTCAACACTTTTTATAGTTGTACAAAAGAAAGAAAAGAAAAATGAGGTTCACCCCCGCAAAAGCCTCTATTTGAAATAAAAATGAAATAAAATGTATTTAAACACTAACTTTTCATTATAATAATATAAAAAATACAAATCTCAAGACAACAATGACATTTAAATTAAAGATGAATATCCTTAGACTCAACGGAGTGGAGCGTGAAAAGGAGGAATAACGCCGCCACGTCGGCCAATAACGCCGATAACGCCCCACCTCCACTCCGGTGGGGGCGTTATCGAAGAAATTTCGGCCACGGCGTGAGCAGAAACACGTCGTGGTTGAGGGAGAAAAGCAGCAACGGTCATCAATTTTTAAACCACAACGGGCAAAAAAATCACAAACGGCCAAAATCAAAAAATCCTCTATAAAAACCAAACAATTTTTATAAAAATAACCACAAACAATCTCTCTTTCTCCTACAATTTTTATAACATTCTCTCCCAATTTTATACAACTTTCTTCTTTATCAAATGGATCCCAACAACAACAACAATCAAAACAACCCTAACCAATGGTTCAACAATCAAAACAACCCCAACCAATGGTTCAACCCTAACCTCAACCAATATCAAAACCCAAACCAATATCCTCAATTTCAAAACCCCAACCAATATCAACACCCAAACCAATTTCAAAACTTTAACCAACTTCCAAACCCTAACCAATATCCACAATTTTACCAACAAACTCCACCACCACAACGACCATCCCAAGACCCGGTATACCAAGGAGGGTCGTTCCAACAATTGCTTAACCTCGGCGATTTTCCACAAGTGCCTCCATTTGACGTTGACCGTAACCGCGGATTGGTCGATTCCGAAGACGATGACGTTGTTCCGGAAACTCAACCGGAAAGTATGCCGACCCGTGGGAAGAGGAAACATAAGAAGAAGGAAACCGAATCGCAAAGAGGCAAAACCGAAAAGAAGAAGTGGACCGAACGGGAAGAGGTGGCACTTGCTTCATCATGGTCGTCGACATCCGAGGACCCCATTTTGGGAAATGATCAACATTCACCACTTTATTGGGCAAGTGTTCGAGAAAAATTCTTCATCAAGATGCGTCAACAAGATCCCTCTTACGCTCGTACCAACGACATGATTTCGAGCAAGTGGACCGACTTACAAAGAAAGGTCCGAAAATTCAACGGGATGATGCGACAAGCCCAACAAACTAGAACAAGCGGTCAAAGTGATCAACAAGTGGTCGAACATGCTATGGAGATATACCGCACCAAAATGGGAGTGGGTTTCCAACATTACGCGTCTTGGGAAATATTGAGAAGAAGCCCGATTTGTCAACATGTACCAACATTTGGAGGGTCCTCAAAAGCGCGCAAAACATCGGAGTCTAGTAACCCCTCCACTCCCGCCACTCCGGTATCGCCTTTTGCTGGAATCGATCTCAACGATGATGATGATGATCTTCAGTTGGAGGAAGAGCTTCCAAGACCGGTTGGTAGAGATCAAGCAAAGGCAAAAGCGCGCAAAGGAAAGGGCAAACCCGCTGCTTCTTCTTCGGGGGCCGAAGAATCACTCTAGTTTATTGGGAAAACGTTCGGGGAATTTACTGAAACTGCTCAAGAAAAAATGCGAGCAAAATCGTTAAAGACGATCATGAAGGACACCAGTCATCTCGGGGAGCCTTATCGAACAATAGCGGAAGAAGAAAAGAAAAGGCTTATCGAAAATTTTTTTCCTCAACATATGTAGTATTTTTTTTTATTGTAGTATGTTTTTTTTTTTTTTAATAAATTGTAGTATGTTTTTTTTTAAATAAATTGTAGTGTGTTTTTTTTTATTTTTAATAAAAATACAACTTTTTAAATAAAATTATATAAAAAAAAGAGTTAATTACATAAATCGTCCCTATGGTTAACCCAAAATAATGGATTTCGTCCCTAAGTTTAAAAAGTTACATAAATCGTCCATGTTTAAAAATTAATTACGATTTTCGTCCCTAATTTCTAATTTGCACCCGTAATTAGGGCAAACCTTAGGGACCAAATTCGTAATTGAGGACAAACCTTAGGGACCAAATCCGTATTTGAAGCAAAACTTCGGACGAAAAAGGTTATTAGTTTTTAAAAGTAGATGATTTATGCAACTTTTTAAACTTAGGGACGAAATCCGTAATTTGAGATAAACCTTAGGGACGATACATGTAATTAACTCTAAAAAAATAATAAAAATGCAAAATAAACTCTATCACTCCACATCATCATCACTTACACACAACCACTCCACCCATTTTTATCACTCCACATCATCACACTTTTTCCTAAAATCACACTCTCTTTCCTACAAATCACCTCTATCACTCCAAATCATCATCACTTATCACTTACCAATCCGCGTAGTCTTAGCCTTCTAAACTTTCAAATCTACATGTCATATAAGCATTGGCTTCTCATTTTTTTTAGTATAAAGTTTTTCTCATATGAAGTATTTTCAATAACTATGATTACATTATAGAATTACACTATGTTATCTTCTGATATTATAACATGGGTTATTTTTAAAAAGTCTTATAATATTTCTATTAAAATTTGTGTTATATTCCATTTTGTATTACTAAATAAACATATATCCGATAATAATTATGAAAATCTAAATTATGAAAATGATAAAAAAAAAAAAAAAATAATCTATAACTAAATAAACATACTTCCCATAATAATTACATTTAGTAATCTTTAAGGGTTTAAGTATAAATATAAAAAGTTGAAAAATATTAATGAGAAAGAATGTGATGATTATTTAATAAACATAGATACGTTAATAATTACATTTATCAATTTTTAAGGGGTTAAGTGTAAATTAAAAAGGTAAGAAAATATTGATGAAAATAGATATGATGATGACAACTGACAAGTCTAAAAAAGATACTTTTGTTTTATTTAATATATTAATATAAATAGATAGATTAGTCAATGATAATCTAAATTTACATGCTTAAGATATTTTAGATTGTTAGACTTTTTCCTACCCTTGTTACGTGATTTTGAACCAATCTCTATTGACCAATATGTTGTAGCCTTTCCCATGTTTGATATTTTAGTTTCTAATTAATAAATTTTCAGCTTGTTGTCAAAATTCTTTTAAGGTTTGTTTTTGTTTCCTTTTTACGTCACTGTTGTGCATAATGAGAACACCGATATTAGACATAAGCTTAACATTATGCTAACTGATTCGCATAAATTCGACCAATTTTGGATCTGGCACATGGACTAACAATCATGGTTCGGTACTCTCTCTAACGACAAAACTCATAATTTATTTATTTCTTGTTGAATTTGGTTTATAGGGTTGATTCGCTCTGACTAAAATTCATGTAAATTAAAACAGCTATCATCGAACTAAAAGAACATATATCCTAGATATTCAAATCCAAACGTGAAGAAAATAAACCAAATTAAATGTTTTATAAATCTTTTTGTAGATAACTACCGCTTCAAAATATAAAATGTGGAGCCCAAACAATAGTTACCATGGTAGAGATACAATATCATCATAACTTCTCCTTTACTCTTTTCAGATTATGAATCATTTTATTCCCATAATAAGACAAGGACCATAGCCCACTCGATCTGTGTACTAAAAGTCCACACAGAAATTTAAACTGTAGCGTGTGCAATTTGGTATGATCGATTACTTTGTAAATGGAGTAACGTGCAATGAGTCATATTTTGATATAATTCTATATTTTACTAAGATGAAGAATTTTTGGTCACGCTTTATAGCGGATATTAGAAATGTATATTAACAAAAATTCAAGAAAAAAAAGAAAACTTAAACAATTGAAATTAATAAAAGTAGCCAGGAAGAGATCCGAACCTAAATGTCTTAATAAAAGGGTTTCACTTCAACCACTCAAATGATATTGTCCCAACTTTGCTATAAATTATGTATGTGTTATTTAGTTTGTGATATATATATATATATATATATATATATATATATATATATATATATATATATATATATATATATATATATATATATATATATATATAAGAGTAGGATCAAATAAAAAGTCTTACATTTGTAAAAAGTGTAGGAAGCATTCTTGTAGTGACATGTGGCAACTAATATGAAATTTAAAAAAAAAATATTTTTTTACTTTTTTAATAAAAAAATAATATTTTTTTATTAAAAAAAAAAAAAAAATATCGACAAAAAAAACATTTTGGAAAAAAAAATTGAATTTTTTTTTGATAACGTAATATGTCACGTCATATGATGCACATTAATGATGCACACAAAATATGATCCACATTAATGATACACACAAAAAAGCTTTGATATTCAACTATGATGCACACAAAATAGCTATAATATTCAACTATGATGCACACATAAATGTTCATCATAGGTGTGCATCATAAATGTGCATCATATTTTTTTCGTACATAACTTTTTTCGAACAAAAAAAAAAAAAGTTTCCTCGAAAAAAAAAATCAATTTTTTTTTTAATATTTTTTTTATTAAAATTTTTTTTTTTTTTATTAAGAAAAAAAAAAAAAAAAAATTCTAAAGTTGCCACATGTCACTACAAGAAGGCTTCCTACACTTTTTACAAATTTTGGACTTTTTACAAGAACCCTCCCCTATATCATAGGAACCACTTTTTAACCAATTACTTAAACCCCACTTTAAATTCATAATTAACTTTAAATTAACATATCTAAAGTATAATTAGGTTTTAGGAAAAACTAAATACACCATTAGAACAAACATTTAATTATCTTTCCAACGAGCACCCATTTGATATATACTTTTGATGACTTTTTTTTTTGTGGGTTTTGATATATACACTGGTGTATATATTAATATACACCAGTGTATATACTGGTGTATATATTAATATACACTGGTGTATATTATTAATATACACTGGTGTATATATTAATATACACCAGTGTATATACTTTTTTGCCAAAAATACATTTGAACCATATATTCACTGATGAATACACCAGTGTATATACTGGTATATATATTAATATACACTGGTGTATATATTAATATACACCAGTGAATACATATGTATACACAAGTGTATAAGACGGTATTCATCAGCGTATATACGCAATTTTTTGAAAAATTCTGAATTTGTAGTATATACACCAGTGTATATATCGAAACCCACATAAAAAAAATAAAAAAAAAATCGTCAAAATTTAAAAAGTTTATATTTTTCCAAAAGAGAATAAAATACTCGATCTAACTGTATATTTTTTATTTCGTAAAAGTTTATAATTTAAAAGATATTTAGTTTTTTAAATGAAGTGGATTTTGTTAAATGATTGGTTAAAAAGTGGTTCCTATGTTTCCTAAATATTTGACTGGTTCTCATTTGAAACCAACTTTATATATATATATATATATATATATATATATATATATATATATATATATATATATATATATATATATATATATATATATATGGTGAGGTTCAAAAAGAATCTCCAATTCTCTAGAGATCCACTTCCTAGCCATACATTGAAATCACATGTGATTCTTTTGTAAAAAATTGAAATCACATGTGATTTTCAAAAACCAAAATTTATAAATTTTAAAATCACACGTGAATTTTTTTTTTATCGAAAATCACATTTGATTTTCAATAACCAAAATTTATAAATTTTAAAATCACACTTGAAAATTTTTTTCTCGAAAATCACATGTGATTTTATAAGCAAAATAGTTTGTAGCTAAAAAAATCACATGTGATTTTGGTAATAAATAATAAATAATTTTTTAAACTCAAAAGTGATTTTACCCATAAAAGATTTGTAGATTGAGGTTCGGCTACAAACCACCCTTAAAATACAAACGGTATGAACACTCCAAAATCCATTTAAAAATAGTAAAAAAAATGTTTTTGTTAAAAATATTTAGGAGAATCATCCTAAAATAACCTCTATAATCATTTTATGAAATAAAAAAAATTGATTTTTTTTCTAAATTTTTGATTTTTAAAAAGTTGGATGCATTTTTTCGGTAGATGCATTTTTTTAGGAAAGGTCGATGAATTTTCAAAAATAAGGTGC
This sequence comes from Senecio squalidus, assembly GCA_910822075.1. Taxonomy (NCBI): domain Eukaryota; kingdom Viridiplantae; phylum Streptophyta; class Magnoliopsida; order Asterales; family Asteraceae; genus Senecio; species Senecio squalidus. The sequence goes on from CAJVGC010000590.1 coordinate 32,471,625, forward strand.
ATTTTAACTCAATTTTTTTTGTAATATTAATAATAAGATGCAGTTTTATCCATAAATTTGATGCATATTTGAAAATAAGTAGATGTATTTTTAAAAAAATTAGAAAAATGCATCTACCGAAATAATGCATCCACGTTTTTTTTCCGAAAAAAATAATTTTTTTTATTTCATAAAAAGATTCTAGAGGTTATTTTAGGAAGATTCTTCGAAAAAAATGTGAAAAAAACTTTTATTAACTATATTTAAATAATTTTTTAAAACGTTCTTACCGTTCCTATAATTCAAGCCGTTCTTACTGGATCCCATTACTATATATATATATATATATATATATATATATATATATATATATATATATATATATATATATATATATATATATATATAAATATATGATTCAATACAAATAATGTCAACTCTTGTAAAACAAATTTTTAAGGTAAAATAAGTAAAAAAAAAATAATTTATAAAATTAGATATTTTGGATTATCGTTCATTTTACCCATATATCAAACTTTAAAAAACGAAGTTTTGTTTTACATCAAAAAATTGGTAGTTTTACCATTGTGTATCAAATTTCAATATTTACTACACACAAAAACAATGAATTTGATGCACAACCCATAAACGACATATATTTTGATGCATATCAAAACTTGCTTTTTTAAAGTTTGTTATAATTGAATAAATAAACATAATACAAAATTACACAAATTATAAATTATTTTTTCATATTTTTTACTTATTTTACTTTAAATATTGGTTTATAAGAACCTCTTATATATATATATATATATATATATATATATGGTGAGGTTCAATAGGGATCTCCAATTTTCTAGAGATCTAGGGATCCACTTATTAGCCACTCATTTTTCCCTTAATTTTTTTTTTTTTTTTTTTTTTTTTTTAACCTAACTTTTTTTTTTTTCAAAATCACATGTGATTTTTTTTGTAAAAAATTGAAATCACATGTGATTTTCAAAAACCAAAATTTATAAATTTTAAAATCACACGTGAATTTTTTTTTCTCGAAAATCACATGTGATTTTATAAGCAAAATAGTTTGTAGGTTAAAAATCAAATGTGATTTTGGTAAAAAATAATCAATAATTTTTAAAATTAAACGTGATTTTACCCAAAAAAGATTTGTAGATTGAAAATCACATGTGATTTTTAAAAGTAAGGTTGAAAATCAAATGTGATTTTCGGAAAAAAAAAAAAAAAAAATTTTGAAAAAAAGTAAAAAAAAAAAGAACAAAGATATAAGGAAAAATGAGTGGTTAAAAAGTGGATCCCTAGATCTCTAGATAAATAGAGATCTCTTTTGAACCCCAATATATATATATATATATATATATATATATATATATATATATATATATATATATTTATATGTTTGTGTGTATGGTGATGAAGCGAGTAGAATTTGGGTCTCCCACGTATTAATGATTACAAGAACATACTATTTAATAATAGTTTTGCTTTTAAATAAAAAGTAGGTGTAATAGTTTCATATAATTAATTGTTAAAAAAAAATAAAAAAAAATAAACACGTATTGCCTTATAAACTTTTGATTCTTGTCTTAACACAGCACAACTAATTCATTAAATCTAATGAAAAATATTTAAACATATTAAATAAAATAACACTTAAAATTGTGCCTAGTAACAATCATATTAACTCTTCAAATTCGAAAACATTTTAAATTAAGATATGTATCTATAAATTATAACTTGAAATGTTCGTATGTAACTAGAAACTCCAAACTCTTTCAAAGAGAAAGGGATTCGAATAATGATTATTCTTGAGAGTGTAATCAAGCAGTTATTGAAGCCAACTCGAGTTGAAAAACTATTAACAATCAAGCAAGAGTTCAATGCAATTTTAAACCTTAAAAGTTTGAAAATCTCCATTTTCGTAAGGAAAAAGCAAAGTTGTATTAATCACAGAAGAAAACATGCAACTAATGTACTTGAAACGGGACCATAAACTAGAATAATTGAAATGGAGGCAACGTATGCGAGCACTTCTCCGACCTTGTCCCCAAAGTCATCCGGTTTGTAAATGGGGGGTGGTTTGATGATGACTTGATGATTAAATGTGATTCCGTCAATATATGCTACAAATTTAGGATCTTTAAATTTTTGGAAAGTATTTGCTTTATTAACCTTGTGGTTGAGCCCAAGGTTGTCTATCCCATTAATCAACCGATTACTCAACGATTAATTCCTAATTTCTATTTTATTGATGAGATTTTTGTTAATTCATCAATTAATCCTTCGGTCAATAATCGATCATATTCGGTTTAAAATAACTTATTATCAAAAGAAGTGTGAAAAATATTGTGGCCAAAGAGATTGTCGTGAGACGTAACCCATTAAATTAGCCTATTACATAAATATTCAAATAATAATTCATAAATAACTTACATAACCCATTATATATAAAATTCAATCCGATTAATTTCGATCAACCTTACGATTAATCTACGATTAATCCCAATAAATCCCTAATCCATACTCCACCGCCTAACGTGCGTCTAGCAACTACTTCAACATTGGTTGAGCCTACTCCGATGGTTGTTATATTGTGATATGCTATCTTAGCATAAAATGTTTTCAATCGAGATAGAGAGAAGAGATTATATATTCTTATTGGGATCTTTGAATATAAAAATGTTTGGGCCGATGACCGACAATAATATAATCTATTACTAGAGAAGAAGCCATGTTGCCAGGTTTCGAATGAATATGAACACTACAAGGAAAAAGATAGTCAGATACGACAAATGTCGTTGCCAATAGAGCCAATGTCGTCTCCTTAGGTTTTGCGCGACCCATGTGTTCACCAATATGTCGTCTCCAAAATTTTGTGTCCGAAACAACTTATTTTCCGCTAATGACAATAATCCAATAAATAAACTTGCCAACACAATATACAAAGACAACAATTCCCAATCACTCTCACTAATTATTACCAACAAAGTTCTCTAACATAATTAAGCCAACGAGTTTACGAAAATGGACAAAACCAACAAAACTAAAACATGTGTTAAAATATTAAAGAGTTAATTCACGAATGGTCCTTATCCTATTACTCAAATGGCACTTTTCGTCCTATCTTTTGGATAAGTACATGGATAGTCCTTTGTTTGGAATTTCTGCACATGGATAGTCCTTTGGTCCGTTAGGGTTAACTCAATTCCGTTAGTTATATCACAATGACCAATTTACCCTTTTTGTCTTATTCCCAAAGGACCGTTTTTGTAATTGTTTTTTTTTTTTTTTTTTTAATTTTTTTTCTTTTCTTGTTTGTTGTCATCATCGTTTTCAACCCCAAAAAAACCACCTTAAAAACCCCCAAATCCCCATTTCCAAATTTCCATCACCGTTTTCTCTCCAAGTTTTTCAATTTTCTTACAAGTATTTTGTTGGTACTGCATTTCTTGATGCTTATTCATCTTGTGGGTTTGTTAATACACCAAAGGAAGTTTTCGATTGTATTTCTTACAAAGACATGGTATCATGGACTGGGATGATTACATGTTATGCTGAAAACAATTATTTCAAAGAAGCTTTTAACTTATTTTCTGAAATGCGGGTATTAGGTTTTAATCCTTAATGTTTGGACGTAAGTTTTTTTTTCCAGATTATTCAATAATATATGAAGGATAATGAGTTTATTTTGGGTTATTATAGAGCTAATTGGACTTTAAAGTAAGCTTTTTTCAGCTTATTTCATTGGCATAATGAAACCCTTAATGTTTGGACGTAATTTTTTTTTTTCTTTTTTCTTTTTATGTTTGATTTGTTTAATTGGATTAATTTTGAGTTTACTGAACTGGGTTTGGATCAAAATTCGGACTTGTACATTGTGCATAAAGACTTGTACTTTTCTGGATTATTTGAGTTTTGAGCTTAATTTATAGGTTTAATTTCATAAATGTTGAGTTTAATGAACTGGGTTTGGATCAAAATGTTCCTTTGCAAATAAAACAAATTAAATTTTTTTTTTTTTACAAAAACGGTTCTTTGGGAATAAGACAAAAATGGTAAATTGGTCATTGTAATATAACTAACGGAATTGAGTTAACCCTAACGGACCAAAGGACTATCCATGTGCAGAAATTACAAACAAAGGACTATCCATGTACTTATCCAAAAGATAGGACGAAAAGTGCCATTTGAGTAATAGGATAAGGACCATCCGTGTAATTAACTCAATATTAAAATTGTTCAACAATCTTCTCACATATGTTTATATTGATAGGACTTCTTACATAATATCTATATATACAAAGTTTGATTCTATTAACCTATAAAAAATTTGTTTAAATTGACAGGACTTCTTACATAATACCGATACGCTTTTGCTGACCATCTAGTTTCATATGGGTCGGTTTTAACTCAAAACCCGATAATATAAGTGACCCTAGAGAGTAGAGACTATTAATGATTGAGTTAATTACACGGCTAGTCTCTATGGTTTGTCAAAATTGCACCCGTCATTCCTATAACTTTTTTTATTACACCACTCGTCCCTAAGTTTGAAATTTGTTGTCTCGCAAGTCCTTATTTTGGATGTAACGTTAAAACAACCGTTAATTCTTATCATGTGAGAAACATGTGAGGGCAACTTTGTCTTTTTACCACAATCTCTCCCATTATCCACAAATCCCTAATTTCTTCAATCACCATTTCATAACAATTCAATCAAAACCCAAATCCAAAAACACAAACAAGACTAAATTAAAACATAAATTACCATTAGCTGCCCACAATTCAATCCTTTCGATCCTCAACCTTTTTCAAGGGTTTTCTTCTCTTTATCCTTTTACACAATTCAATGGCTGAGGAACCACAATATTCCTCTGTCTCCGCAAAACGCAAGTACGACGACGACACCCCACCGTCGGGTTCCTCTGGTCGTCGACCTACCGGATTCTCCGCTCATATCCTTCATTCATAGTCACTGAGTCCGGTTCGACGTACAATAGTGTACCTCCACCCGTAGACAAGATCGAGATTGCTAAACAGAAAACTCAGGAGATCGCCGCTCGTTTATTTAACAGCGCAGAGAATGGCGGGGGATATGATTCTAAAGATTCCAAGGGTTTCAGTTCTGCTCCTTCGGGTTCGTAATTTCGTAAATAAATTACATTCTACTGCTTATGGTTATGTAATTGTTTTGTCTATTTGGATAAATATGTAATTGTTTTGTTTATTTAAATTACAATCTGCTGCTTTATGGTGATTTGTGGATAATGGGAGAGATTGTGGTAAAAAGACAGAGTTGCCCTCAAAATAGGAATTTGCGAGACAACAAATTTCAAACTTAGGAACAAGCGGTGTAATAAAAAAATTATAGAAATAACAAGTACAATTTTAACAAACTATAAAGAATAGCTATGTAATTAACTCATCAATTATTTTTTTCACACCGCTCCTTTTATTAAAGCCAATGTTTATTTGAGTGCCTAGTGGTGATTATTGAATGCTAAATTTATGGATTTTCTTACTTTGTGACTCAAGTTGTATCTAGAAGTTGAAAATAGACTTTAAATTGAGATGCCATCTTAAAAAACAGATTGATTACAAGAAATAGTTAACACTTTATTCACACAAAATAAAATGAATACGAAGAAATGTATGAAATTCGATAAATAATAAAAAGATCAAGTCGGCTTTGTAAGCGATGTGATCGTGACACTCGTGCCTAATCCAGTAGGTTTCCCGTACTCCGCCGTAAACGTATCGTACCGGAGAAAAAACTCCACCAACATCATCCTACAACATAGTACCACCAGATCCTTTGCCGGACATTGTTTGTTATCCGCGGATGGAGCTTCGGTCTCTCTAGCATTCGACCAGTATACGTACTTTATTAGCTTCTCTCCTTCTCCAACGAATCTATCAGCAACATATTCCTCTGGATTATCAAACACCTTTGGATCCTTGGTAGCGATAGGCTGGTATCCGAAAATAATCTCTCCTTTTTTGATCTCAAACGCCGAGTCGTGACTCTCCACCACAAGGTCCTCTCTTGCGGTCGCATACTGGAATGGAACCGGTGGATCGATTCGCAACGCCTATTAGACAATATTGTTAGACCAATAATATTCATTTAGAAAATGCACATGGTTTTGAAAAAGTGTGTAATTATTATGTTATAAATCAACTTAATAAAAAAAAGTGAACATTTATTTTAAAACGGAATACTAGTCAAACAATATTTACCTCATAAACAGCTGACTTAGTTAATGGCATCTTCTCTAAGGCGGAGAAGGTAACATCACCTTCTTCTTTGACAACGCATCGGATCTCTTCGGCTAAACGCTGGTGCAAAGTAGCTCCGCCGGATCCGATCCACTTGATTAGAGTCGGAAACAAAACTTTCATACCACCAAACGCGTTAAATCCAGTTAGAAACACTAGATTATGACAAGCTTCTTCTCGTTTGATCCCTAATCTCTCAGCTTCGTCTAATAACGCTCCGGCGGAATCATAAATCGAGTTGTAAAGTTTCTTGTATCCAGATTTGACTAAGAAAAATGGTAATCGAACAGTGTGAATAATATCGTCAATGAAGTTTGGAATGAACTTAAGCCCAGCGGTTCCTAAGGGAGCTAGCTGAAGAGCTAACCATGCAGTAACCGCTACGGGACCTTTCGCTTTGAGTTTAGTTTCGGACGGATTAACTCCCGTCACTAACTTAAAAATAAAGTCGAAAGCCATGTTATCACTATGTGTATTAAAATCCGCCTTTTTCTTATCTGAGATTTCATTTTCGAGGTTCTCGAAAAGCTCAGATAAGTTAGTCCGTAGATACGGAATAAACTTCTTATGTGAAGAAGCAAGGAACGAAAGATAAAACGACTTCAAAACATGATGATCAGATTCTTTCGTGTCTAGAAAAGCACAAACACGATAACCACCAAAGAAGTTCAAATTAGGCATGTAAGTACCATCAAGAATATCCGTCTTTTCGACTTTGGAATTGTCGAAAAGGATAGCAAAACTTTTTGAATCGAGAACAGCAATGACTTTCGGGTTTGAAGAAATGAATGGCCCGGGAGGCATGTTTGTACGGAAGACCGTGGAATTGTATTTTTGGATTCGACTTTTGAAAAACTCGTCTTGGCCTTGGTTGTAAAAGTAGTCGTAACGGTCCTTGATCGGACCGAAAAACGGAGAACCATAGCTACCAGGGATTTCTCGCAACGTGAGTTGTTGTTGTTGTTGTTCGGAAGATGAAGATGAAACCATGGTTAAGTTTTGAAAATAATATAGTGAAATGAATCAGAATGTGCTTGGTTTTGTATGCTTATATTTATATATGTAAATAATCAAACGTATATTTATTCAAATCTTTTTGGCTCATTATTGGTGTGCTGTGCTTTGTCATTCCTTCTTAATACAAGTTATCTTAATTAAATAGAAAGTTGCATTAGAAATTTAATTAAGCCTTAAGTAAATTACCAACTTTTGGTAAATATATAGATGAAAATTTTTAATTACTATTAGATAGAAATATCTTCTTAATATGTATTAAGATTAGAATTAGAATATATATCTTAGCTATCACTATTTATATCTTAAATAACTTTATTAATAGAGATTGGTTGTCTAATTGAGATGACAAAAAGTTATTAGGACATATTAATATCAAAATATATATATCTTTACCTTTTTTATTTATTACTACAATAATGAAATGATCATTAGTTATATTTTAAAATTATTTCATTATGATATCATAAAATCTAAAATGTAGGAAATTGTCATTAAATTAAGAAATTTTATTTGGTTAGTTAAGATTATCCCTCTAATTAATTTCACATCATATTTATTTTCTTTTTTAGATAGATAGAAGATTAGTAATGCCTGCTTTCAATAGGGATTAACATATACGTACATAGATTATCGAACTTTGTGATTTTGTGAATATGGCTATACTACTTTTTTTATGTTCTTTTACATTATTGAAGTTAAGTTCGACCAGAAAAAAAACTTATGATGTTTTCAAAATCTCTTTAGTGAGATTTTCTTTCAAAAGTTTATTAATTAATAATTCAATTAAAGCTAAAGAACTATTTTTAATTAGTTCGAACCAAAAAATCACGAACCGAGTTTCTCCCGTGTCTAAAACTTGTGCTAGAAGAATAAAAATACAATGAAAACTTTAATATATATGAACCCTTTTCGTATTAAAAATTTATAGTTGTAATTATCAAACTATAAATTTATATAAAATTATATAATTATTATATATATATCAAAATTTTAAGCAGAATATAATAGTGTTGTATTTTATATATGTAAAGCCAAAGTTGGTCCAATGAGAAAAAAGAAATAGTAATTATATAAAAGAAAGATATTTAACAAAACCAAGTTGAGCCAAAAGCCATCACCCTTTTGAACCCGTGGTCTGTGGAGTAGTTGAGAGTTGTTTCCAATTTTCCATTTGCTTAATTAATTTTATTGTTATTTTATTTTCATTAAACAATTACAAAAATAATTATAAGTTGCTAACCATAACTGGATTATATCTAATTATTTATTCATCGACACACGTAACATATTAAAAAACATGAAATGATTGAGGGTTTTCCTAGAAAGTAAGATATACCCATTTACTAGCTATTAATTTGTGCAGCGTGTGTTCATGACAATTTTAAATTATTTTACTTTGTTCACCCTTATTTTTTATATTTATAATGTTAAACTTAGGTTAATTCCAAATATTCATCAATTTTATAATCCCCTTAATTAGGTTAAATTATATTGGATATAGATGATATTTATTTTCTAAACAATACTACAATAAAAATATCATTTTTATAAACTTTTTTTTCATGCTTTTAAGTACTTTTTTTGATTTACTCATACTTATAAGTGCGTAAAAAATTATTACATTTATAAGTGTGAAGAAATATTAAATTATATATTTTTGGTTGCTTAAAAAATTGTATACACCTAGAAGCGTGTAGAAATATACATTTCTCCACACTTAGAGCACCCGGAGTGATAATCACGATTCTGGTGATTCTGGGATTACTTTTGCTGACGTGGCAGTGAGAATCATGATTCTGAGATTTTGGGTAGTATTATAATGAGGATTGTGGGACCCAGTTTTTTTTTTTTTTCTTTTAAAACATTTAAATATAAGATAAATAAATAATTAAAACAATATAAACTATTAAAACTAATAATTAAAACATGTAAATAAGATAAATAAAAAACAATACAAATAATTAAAACAATACAAATTATTAAAACTAAAATAAAATCATCCCATATATTTTCTTGGATTTTTATTTTTTCCGCTTCGATCCACTCCGCTTGTGCTCGCTGGCAACCCCTCCGTGCTCTTTTGAAGAAACAACATATCGTCTCTTCTTGCACTTGCTAAATCCGCTTGTTCTTGTGCTAGGAGTGTTTGTGCCTTTTTTTGCGCGATATCTTTTTTTGTCTTTGTAATTTTTTTTAAGTGTGTCGCGATGAGCTCACAAAGCGTCGATGACGAAGATGTTTGTGCCTTATCGGAGGCGTCGGATGATTTTTTTCTTTTACTACCTCTTTTTTTTTTCTTGGAGGTCGTTCTTGTTGATCATTCGCAAATATATCATCCGATATGTCAACGTCGTCTAGGTTGACGGTGTCGACTGGAGTATCTAATTTGATAAATGAACGCCATTTGCTGTGATCTCTCCAGACTTCTGATGTGTAAAATCTAGTCTATTAAACTCGACCTACTATTTCACTTAATTACACACTTATAGGCAGTGGACCTATTCGTATATAATATAGCTTTAAGTAAGTAAAGGTTCGAACTCAGGGACTAATTTAGCTTTTAAATCTCGAATTAATAATACTTGTTTGTTTTGGGGTTTTTTGTTATTACTAATGATTAACTACTTAAAACTGAGATTGATTATAAAATCGTGATGAGAAAAGAATTGTTTGTTATCAAATAATGGAAAAGTATACTCGTTTGACACTTCACTTGTTTTCTATTTATATTTACGAAATTGAATGTATATTTAACTTCTAGTTTATAGTAAAACTCCTCTCGAATATTTTACTAACTTTAACTACTTCAAATGATAATGTTCCTCTCGAATACAGTTACAATTATCGATAATTAAGCATTAAGTAACAAGCCGGTGATATATGATTTAACCTTATAAAGTTTCCTCTCGAATAACTTCTCTAATTATTAAGTCCTCTCGAATATTAACAAATAGACTTACTCGTTTACGTTTTATTACCTAAATTGTTATTACTAGGTCCTCTCGAATCCTAATAATTTTAAACCGATTATAGACCGACCGATTATTTCATACAAGTTAATTAATCTATCTAGATTCCTCTCGATTACCTAGAATATTGATTAACTAATCTGAATAGAAACAATTTATAGTAATATATCAAAACACAAACAATTAAGGAGCAACGGTTAAACATAAACACCTAAAACAATCAATATCGAAACATAAACGTCAAACAAGATCCATATATCAAACGAGCATAAAAGAAGTTTACCTACTCATAATAAAGTTCAAAACAACAACTAATATGAAAGAAAACATCACTGAAAAATCTAGAATAAAAGATAGAAAACAAACTAGAAAAGTAGCAAAACGTGTCGTGACCGAATTGTAATCGAAAACCAACTCTAACTCTTTTCCTAGCTCTCCAAGCTTCCAAACAGAGATCTCCAGCTCCAAATATGTGGTGGAATGATTGATGAAGAAACCTGGTCGTTTGGGTTGGTATTTATAGAGATAAATCAAGAGAAAATCGAGTTCGAGTCAAATTCCAATTGCTGAAAATCCCGTGAGGGCGTCGCACCCCTCCTCCAGTGCGTCGCACCGTGCATAAAACTTGCCATATTCGAATTTTTGGTTGTGTAGCTCTCTCTTTCTTCTTTCTTCTCCAATTTGAATCACCTAAATCGGATATCGTATGAAGAAGTTATGATCAAAACGGTGGAGGTGATACTGCAACGTTTTCTTCGTCAGAAATCACTATTTTTCGTCTTTTAAGCTTATTTCTTCCACCATTTCCACTTCTTAATCATATAAACCTGTAAAATGGACAAAAACATTTTTCCACACGATTAAATGCAAAATCCTATCCTATCCATCATGTTTACTATGAAAAATGACCGAATATCGCATATAAATAACTATATAAATATGCGATAACAAATCCCCCCAAACTTAACATTTTGCTTGCCCTCAAGCAAAAACTGTGTTAAAACAATTATCAAAGCCAAAAAATTACATAACCAAACACCTCACGATTTTTATGGGAAGTAACACACAAACTCTCAAACTAATCTAAAAGGTGTGTAACGTGTTCTGTAGAATCGCTCAACTGCTCGGTCATGATGAATATTCTATCATAGGCTTGATAAAGAATCAAATCTCCACCACTAGAGTCTAGGTACAACTAAACGGGGACTTTTACTCGGGTTGTAATATACAGGTATAGGCATGTGAATAATATATAATGGAGTGTAAAAAGGGTAAATAATAAAAATACAAAAACCTAGATTAAATCCGAACTCCTAAAATCGTTAACGAACCGAATTGCTTAACTTATTCTTCAACTTCAAATGTACAAAACTCAATATACACTAACTCTTTTAAATTCTACAACTAATTTTTTTTTCGTTTTTCTTGTTTTTTCGATTTTTTTTTTTTGTTTAGCCTAGTACATGTCTTACAATAATAATCTTCTTTGGTAAGATCACATGCTCAAAAGGCTATTTTTCTATTTTTTTCTTTTATTCCAAATACAAAAATAATACAAAGACTCAAATACTATAACTTTTTTATGCCTCACTAACTTCCAAACTTCACTTCAAACATAATAGCAATCATAATTTAAGTTCGGATCTAATCTAAAAATGAAACGAAAATAAGACGAATGTACAAAATATATAGTAGTGTTTAAGAAACGAAACGGTTTAGGCGCAAAATGGTTTACTAGAGTTTCTAACACTAAAAGTAAGTGTTACAAGGGTTAGGCGGAAAATATATAAAAGAAACGAAAAAGCTAACAAATGGGTTAATCCTAATTGCCCCTATCATTGTACCAAATCACACTAAGTTACCCTAATGCAACTGCTCATATGTGGTTTCGAAATGTATAACAATGTCAAGTTCTAAAGTCATCAACCATCGGCACACTCAAAGAAACGAAAAAGTAGCATTAAAAATGAATGCTTTCAAAGGCTCAAATATCTCACTATTTTCTCGAGTAGGGTATTAAATGCGTCTGGTTATGCTTAAAGTTTAAGGTATTACCGACTAGACACGTTATATATTTTTTTTTCTTTCAATTTTTCGATTTTTTTGTATTTTTCAATTTTTTTTTCTGACTCAAAAATGTACAAAATTAACACAATCTAACACGATGGAAACTAACCTAAGGGTCGAAAAATATAACTAAGAAATTTCCCGATGACCCCCCCAAACTTAAGTAACACATTGCCCCTAATGTGTTAACGACTCAAAATCTAAGGGAAATTTCAAAAATAAAATAAAGATAACAATACAAAAGAGAATGAAAGAAAATAAAACCCGGGTTGTAGATATCGAATATTTCTTGTGAAAATGCTTTGCTGATCTGAATGCTAGTCCCAAAACTGGTTGCCGAACTTACTTCAAATCTAAAAAAAAGGCTAAAAGAGAAAAACTAAAAACAAATATTAAAAACACAAAAGAAAAGTAAAAAATAAAAATAAAAATTACAAATTACGACAGAATAAAAATAGTAAAAATAGTAGACTATTTTTAAAGTCTAATAGAGGAAAATGGTAAACAATAACTTTATAAAAATTTACAAATTGTTTTTTTTTTCTTTTTCATTTTTATAATTTTTTTGTTTTTTTCGTTGGTTTTCTTGGTACCTAAAAACTGAAAATGCAAAAGAGAATGTTAAAAATACCGAATACTAAATAAGAAATAAATATAAAAGAAAATGGAAAAATTTAACTACGAAAAAGGGAAAATAAAACTCGGGTTGCCTCCCGAGAAGCGCTAATTTTTTTTCCGAAATGAGTCCTTAGCTTGACTCGATATGCTTCCACTTACGACCTCATGTAAAGGTCGAGATTTCTCTCGCCTATCTTTCCCACGTGTTTTCCAAAAAGTACTGATTCTTCCTCTGACAAAATGGTCACCAAAAAGAAATGCTTCCTTTCCAACATCGAGCATTTTCCTTCGCTTCACCCAAGCATCGTGCCACTCTCGAGCCTCGGAAAATAGTACTCTGTCATCTCTACGTTTTATGAACTCGCACAGGTCATCACATTTTCTCACATTAAATTCCTTCGTCTTAAACTCGCTCCAGGACTTTTCATTTCCGATATCCTCAAATTCCTGCAAAATATTTTCCTTTTCTCGACAAGTTAAAGAAAATAAATTAAAAGGGTCGTGAGAGATACCGTGACAGTTTTCTTCCAACAATAAAGACGCTCCTGGATTATTTATTAAATATTCAAGTTCAAGTAAAACCAAATCCGGATCAGATGTCTCATGCTTCATGTATGGATTAAACTTTTCAAATTCCGCTAGCTCCTTTTCCAAGATCGAATCAGAATCTTCGAACTCTTCCTCAAATGGACTTCTTCCCTCCAATAACGTTGCCCCCGGATTATTTATCAAATATTCAATCTCTAATAAATCTAAATCCGTGTCGGATTTTTCAAATGTCATGCTCGAACAAGTCTTTTCAAACGCTTCAAGTTCTTTTTGCAATATAAGATCAAAATCCTCATCAATTGGCAATTCATCGCTTGTTTCCTCACTTGCCATTATCTTTTTCTCCTTCTCAACTGAAACTTCCGCTTCAAGCTTTTCCTGCACATCTAGGTCAGACATATCATCAATAACATCAATACGAAAACAAGTCTCATCGGTAGAGTATGAATGTTTCTTTGGTCTATCCAACTTAATTATCATTCTTTCATCCCCAACCCCCAATGAAATTTGTCTATCTTTCACATGAATTATAGCATCTGCAGTATGTAAGAATGGTCGACCTAGAATTAAGGGAACTTTGCTATCCTCTTCCATTTCTAAAATAACAAAATCAGCAGGAAAAGTCAACTTGCCTACTTGAACCAACATATTTTCTGCAATTCCTACGGGATATTGGAACGAACGATCCGCTAATCTAATGCCCATTTTAGTTGGTTTTAACACCCCTAAAGCTAATATAGCATACAAAGAATATGGCATCAAATTAATACTAGCTCCTAAATCTGCTAACACATTACACCAATATGTTTTACTAAAACCGTAAGTAATTAAGAAGCTCCCTGGATCGTTCAACTTCGGTGGAATTTGGTTCTTAACAATTGCCGAACATTCCGCATTCAAGAAAGCGGCTTGCTCCTCCGATTTCCCTTTTTCCGTCATAAGCTCCTTGATAAACTTTGAGTAATTAGGCATCCCTGCAATCAAATCAACAAGAGGAAAATTAATATGGACTGATTTAATCATATCACAAAATTTACCATATTGCTCCTTCATCTTTTCCTTCCTCAAACGTTGAGGATATGGAATCCTCGGTTTGTACGCCTTGAGTGGAACTTCCTCCACTGGTTCTGGTGTTTTTGCTTTAGGTGGAACATTTGGTGCCTCGTCCTCGTCATCCTCGCTTTCGAAATCGTCAACAACTGGTTCAGCAGAGAGGGGTGTCGTCCCTGTAGGGGGGAACGACGCACCGGGGTGGTTTTCCAAGGTAGGGCGTCGTTCTGATGTACTGTGCGGCGCCCTATCTGACAGCTTTTCCGAAAAATTCCCGTTGTCTCCCCCAAACTTATTTTGTGAACGTGTCATGATTGCGTTCACGTGTTCTTCTCTCATTCCAGGAGGTTGATATTTCGGTCCCTGATTCTGTTAAACATTTTGTGGTCTCGGGTCCCGTTGCGTATTGCTCGGTAACTGGCCCGGTGGCCGATTTGAGAACCGCTCATTCATTCGATCGAACCTCCTCTCCAAGTCCTGCATCGATGCCTGCTGATTTCGCTGTCCTTGCTCGATGTGATCGTTTAAAACCTTGAACTGATTTGTAATTGCATCATTCTTTGCACTCTGAGTGTGAATAAACGTCTTTAGCAAATCTTTCATGTTTTGATCTTCGTCATCGTTCTTCGGTGGATCATATCGTGGTCTTGGTGGCGATCGCATATTGTTTCTCTGCCATCCATTATCTCGATTTTCACCCCGGTTGTAGTTACCTCCGTAGTTTTGCCAATTTGTTCCCCGATTAGGGTAGCCATAATTTGCGTAATTGGCATCCTCTACTCGACAATCACTCGCATAGTGAGGTCCTCCACAATTTTCACAACCATTCTTGACCAAGTGTATGTCTTTTTCGATCCTCCCAATGCGTTTTTCAATCATTGCTGCCACATACTTTACTTCTTTCACTAGTGAAGAAAGTTCATTTTCACTCTCCACTTGAGCAACATGTCCTCTTTGTCTTCGACCTCTACCATCATCTCTATACTCCCTTGATAAGCTTATGACTAACTTATCCTCCATTAAGTTGTATGCTTCATTAGTGGTCTTGTACATAAAGTCTCCCCCACCGGCTAGATCCAACTCGTTCTGTGACTCCTTGGTTAACCCGTAAAAGAAAATCTCAATTATGTTGTCCTTTCCCAATCCATGATCATAGCAACTCCTCAGCATCTCCTTTAATCTAGCCCACGCCTCAGTATACGTTTCTCCATCTTCCTGTCGAAATCCTCTAATGTCTCGAAGTAATTTCCTACTCAAGGCGGGTGGGAAAAATCTTTTGATGAAGGATTCTCGCATTTGTGCCCATGTTATAATTGTGTTTTCTTCGAGTTCTTCAAACCAAACCTTCGCATCTCCGGTGAGAGACGAAGGGAACAACCTCAGCTTGACACTATTGCTTTTTCCTTCTCCATACTTGAACATCTCGCATAGCTCGTTGAATTTTGCTACATGCTTATGTGGATCTGCATGGTATCGCCCATCGAAAGTGTTTTCTTGGATCAATTTCAGATGATGACCCTTGACAACGAAATCTTCACCCAAGTCCGGGGTGGTAATAGCTGAACCTCGAGTGGCTGGTACTGCAACGGCTGCAGCCCGTCGGTGCATAAGTACGTCCAATGGATCCATACCCGCTTGTGGTTCCGGTTTGTCTTCAACAATCAATTCTTCAACCTCAGACTCTGTATGACTTCCTCCTCCTTCTGAAGATGAATTATCTTCAAATTTGACCGGTGAGAAAGGTCCAAACCCTGGTGGCATTGGAATTAATGTGTTTCCTTTCTTCTTGCCTTGTTTCTTTGATACTTCTGGATTCGATCTAGGACTTAGGAGTCGTAATCCCGAAGACCTTGTGTTCATCAACTACCTGAATACCTGCAAAGACAAAGATAAGAAAACCCGTAAAACGCACCGGTGTAATAACAATTAAAAGTAACTTCCAAGTAAATAAATACTCAAAAGGGTCGTATCACAAATTCGAAACAAAAACTAAAAATCAGTCCCCGGCAGCGGCGCCATGTGACAACCGTCTAAACTAAGGTCGAGAACGCTAACTTATAACTTCTAAGTGTTTATTTTGATGCCCGTTATGACTAACCTTATGTGTTACGTGGTTACGTAGACATACCTCTTTAAGCTAAGCTCGATGTAACTCACACAAAACTTTTAACGTAGGCTTACGTTACTTAAATTTTTATCGTGTGTGTCTCGGAACCGGAATCGGAATCGGAATCAAACCAACAATTGAACTCTAAAATACCAAGAAAACATATAATGAACTTGCCTAAGTTCATAGCAAAACAATCTTAAACGCCAAACGAACGCAAATGCTTAACAATTACGCAAACGAAAAACGACGGAAACCGGAAAAAGGGCCCGGTGCGCCGCACTAGGCCTTGGTGCGACCCACCAGATGGCTGGACGGGTTTTCTTGATGTTTTAAGACCCAAACTCGATGATACATAGGCCCAATCATAAGCCCAACTCGTTTTAAGGCCCCTAACATCACAAATTTTGGCTTATACTCCTTTCCTTCTTTCATTTTAACAAAAACACAAACACACACATTTACACACACAAACACCTTTCCCCTTTTCTCTCTCAAACTCACTCTCTTATTACAGAAATAATGCCCAAATAATCCATCTAAACACCTTAACAAATCGTCCTCATCATCAATCTAAGCAAGAAGGGTTCATTCATAGGGTGCATACAACGTTTTTCTACCGATTTGAAGCCGAAAACACCTCCTAGCTACTCTAGATCATCATCCATGCACTTTCTTTGGGTAAAAACACTTTTCTCCATTGTTTAATACACAAATATCTACTTGCATGTATGATCTAGTAACTAAAAATGAGTTTTGATGAAGTTTTATGACCATTTTATATGAAAAAACGGGATTTTATTAAATAATACTTAGATCTATGTTTTTGGTGGTTAAAAGTTGTTTAGAAACTGTAAAAATACTATATTATGAAGCAGCTACTAAATGCATGTCGAAATCTATGGGTAACAAATCGTTTTTGGCAAGAAAAACACAAAACGGGAAAAAGACAGCAGGCAGTGCGCAACACCTATTGCCCAGTGCGCAGCACCGGCCTGCTGTCCTCCCCAAAAATCGTCGTTTTGGTCGTTTAAAACTTATGTGCGTGTTCTGGATTTCCGTTATTGACATTATGGGACTGAGATGAGTAAAATGTTTATATTGGTGACATGTATTGGACTATTTTACAATAAAATGAATTTGTTTAAATAAGATTATGTATATATAAAAATTGTAAGCGGGAAAGTGTGGGAAAATTTGGATTTAGAAACTATAGCGCGGAAGCGCTGCCCAATTTTAGTAAAACTAATTACAAACACTTATAACATAAGCATTTCGTTGACTAACGATTGTATGAACTAATAAATAATGTTACTTACGCCAAAACTTGGTATAAAATAGGATTCCGGTGATTCCGAGCACCTTTCGAGCCTTTCCGAGCACGCTACGATCTTCGCAAACAGTGAGTTACAAACCCCTACTTTTAAATGCTTTTAAACATATTTTTGGGGTGAAATGCGAGTCTTAGGCTTAAACACTACTTTTAAGCTGAAACAAACTTTGAACGCTTAACGAAACGATTTGATACTTTGAATACTTTACGAAACGATTGATGCTAGAATACTATTACGAAACGACTTGATAGTTGATAACTATTACGAAACGATTTGATGCTTGAAAACTATTACGATACGATTTATTACTTGAATACTATTTCGAAACTATATTTTGTCGGCATTGTTGATGATTTTGCCAACAATGCTGAGGATACAAACACTAAATTGCCAATGACTAAACGTCGATCGTCATGTTGCGGACGTTGTACAACATGGACGTGAGACACCATTAAAATTCCCATACACTCCTGCATAACAGTTGCTATTAATCTCTGGGAGAGGACCGATAGAATTTATGGATAGCGCTATTAGGGTAGAATGACCCTCACCACAACGATAACAACAGATGGTGCAT
Organism: Senecio squalidus; assembly: GCA_910822075.1. Lineage (NCBI taxonomy): Eukaryota > Viridiplantae > Streptophyta > Magnoliopsida > Asterales > Asteraceae > Senecio > Senecio squalidus. The sequence continues at coordinate 32,490,192 of CAJVGC010000590.1, forward strand.
AGTTCTAGTGGGTAGGCATAAGGCTTAGCAACGAACGATCATTGGGCAATACTTAGGATTGTCACATAGTCGCGCTATGTGGTCAATACCTACAAACTTGAATACTAATACTTACCGCATGGTTATGCGACACTATTTGAAATCTACTTTTTACGCCACCTTTATGTGCGTCGATACTTGTATGCTTTTACTTAAACTTGTAGCTCACTAACTACGTCTCCCGTAGTTAACGCTTGACTCGTATTTTCAGGTAACGAGTAAGCTAGCTGATGACTCTATGCTTTTGGGCGAATGACTTCAAGAACGGGATGGGTTTGGGTGGTTTGGTTATGAACACCCTATTTTGAATTCGGATATGTAATCGACATTTGAAACAACTATGTAAACTTTGATGCACTTTTTATTTAATATAACTTGGCGTTTATCTATATCTTGCTATCGAATGCTATTGCTCTTCACATCCTGTATTCCGCTTTAGCGGGGTGTGACAGACTTGGTATCAGAGCGCAAGGTTATAGTGAATACCGATTTTTCAAAAATCAAACTATAACCAATTTCTAAAAACGAAAGATTTTATTTAACCAAAACGTGAAGGCATTGTTTAACTTGAATTATTCGTAGCCTGATCACCTATGAATAATTTGGACTAAATTATGCCGGAACGGGATTGGTAAAACATTAAACGAACCTCCCCGGGAATTCTTGAAGTCAGACCCACACAGACCTAGATGCTATACTTAAGATACTCTATGTGCTCAGCTTATTACTAACACTAACATGAGCCGCATCTTCGAACTAACTCGTTACCGATCAGGGTATGTCGAGAGGGAAAGAGATAGCTACGTCAGTCGACGAAACCGAACACTCTCACGAATCCCAATCACGCTCTAGGAGTCAACAATCGTCACCACTCACCCTACCTTACCTCCGTCGGGACGGTGAAGGAAGCTCACGATTACCAACACGCCGCGCACGACACCCACCGAATCGGCACTCGAGACCTCAGATAACTACGCCACCACCACCCCTGTTCGCGGATTGACACCCGAAGAAATCCAAGCGCTTTGTAACATGTCCGTCGACCTCCGCGGATACACACAAGTCGTGAGAGATCACTCCCACCAGATACGTGGTTTGTACACCGAGGTGTCACGCACAAGGGCAATGGCACGAAAGGCAATTCGAGCAGCACGCAACTTGATGCTGATTAGCATAGTACTAGTATTCCTTATGGTTGTATTGGTTGTATTTAAAGTTTAGTGGTTATTGTAAGATGACTTTTGGATTGTAAGCAGAATATGTAGTTTATGAAGGATTGTAAGCGTAGAACTTTATGTTGGTTGGTAATGTACGACAATAGTCGATGATGTTGGATTTTGTAAGAACATCAAATTTTGAGCGATATATAAAATGGACGGATTATAATTACGATTGTTGTTGTTCTTGTTATTTCCCCTTTATTTGAATCTGAAGTGAAATATCAAAACCCTAAACCCGAGTTCTCTCTTGTGTAGGAAAATGGCTGAACCCAACGATGAGCGCATTTTCCAAAGGATCAACGCCCGACTGAACGAGGCGATACCCGAAATCATAGCCCGAATCAACGCGGGTATCCACCAGGGAGGACCAAGGGGGAATAACAACAACCAAGGAAACAACAACCAAGGAAACAACAACCAAGTAAACAACAACCAAGAAAATAACAATCGAGGAAACAACAACCAAGGGAACAACCAAGGTTGTAGCTACAAGACCTTCATATCTTGCAGGCCAAAGGAATTCCATGGCACTGAGGGCGCCATCGGACTATCGCGCTGGATCGATAGTATGGAAGTCGTGCTAAGGATCAGCCAGTGCGCTGAGAACAAGAAGGTGGAATTCACTTCTTGCATGCTTCAGGGACGAGCACTAACCTGGTGGAACAGCCAGCTACAGGTCCAAGGTCCGGACGCTGCGTACAACATGCCCTGGGCAAGATTCAAGGAACTGCTAGTAATAGAGTACTGTCCCAAGGAAATCTTGAAAAAGCTGAAGAACGAGCTCTGGAATCACTCTATGGTGGGAACTGACATCGACACCTACGTCGCGCGATTTCACGAACTCGCAAATCTAGAACCTGAACTAGTAACCCCCGAAGACAAGCGAATTGAGCACTTCATTTGGGGACTCTCACCCGAGATCAGGGCTATCACGACGGCTACCGAGCCAGCTACGATGCAGCAGGCTGTGAGCTTGGCCAACCGCCTAACTCAGTACTGGATAAGGAATGGAGGAGTGTCGAAGCTGAGTTCAGAGGACGCAAAGGGAAAGCGTAAGGTTGAGGACACATCGGGGAACAAAAAGGAACTTTTTAACAAGAAGGCTAAAACGGTAAGGAACTACGGAGTTGCTACGGCAGAGAACACCGGCTATCAGGGAAAGGCACCAAAGTGCGGTAGGTGCAACTATCATCACGAAGGGAACTGTAGGTCATGTACCAACTGCAACAGCACTAGTCACTGGACTCGACACTGTAAGGCAGTGAATGCTGGACCGCACCAGGCGGGAAGGCAACAGAATGAAGGACCGCGACAAGCGGGGAGGCCACAACAGAACGATAGGCCTCACCAGGGAGAATGTTATGAGTGCGGTAGTAGGGATCACTACCGAAATGCTTGTCCTAGGCTAAACCATGCCCGAAACCCAAACCAGAACCGCAATCAAAACCCACCGCAAAACCAGAATCAGAACAATCAGAGGGGAAACGATGGGGGACAAGGCCGCGGTAGAGCCTTTGCGATTGGTGCTGAGGAAGCAAGAAACGACCCCCGGGTGATTGAAGGTACATTTCTCCTTAACAACTATTATGCCTCAGTACTATTTGACTCAGGCGCGGACAAAAGTTTTGTATCCCTAGAATTTAGGCCTTTGATTGCATTAGAAACCGAACCCCTGAGTGAGAAATTCATGGTAGAGTACGCAAATGGGCAGGAATACCAAGCTAGCGACGTAATTAAGAAATGCACAATAACCCTAGCTAACCACTCTTTCGAAATAGATCTAATCCCCATCGAACTTAAGAGCTTTGATGTAGTAATAGGAATGGACTGGTTAACCATCCGAGACGCGAGGATATTTTGTTTAGATAAAAAGGTACGGATGCCATTAGGAGATGGAAAGGAATTGATAGTACAAGGAGATAGGTCGGGCCAAACCTCGAAGCTTATATCGGTGATGAAGATGCGCAAGTACTTAAATAAGGGCTGCTTTGCATTACTGGTGAACATAAAGGACAATCAGGCAAAAGCAGCAGACCTTAAGGATGTACCGATAGTTAGAAACTATCCGGAAGTATTTCCCGAAGTACTACCTGGACTACCACCTCAGAGGCAAGTTGAGTTTAGAATCGAGGTAATTCCTGGAGCGGCACCGGTGGCAAGGACGCCATATCGACTAGCTCCGACTGAGATGCAGGAATTATCCAACCAGGTTCAAGAATTACTGGATAAAGGATTTATCCGACCAAGCTCGTCACCATGGGGAGCGCCGATCCTATTCGTGAAGAAGAAGGATGGATCGTTTCGCATGTGCATCGACTACCGAGAATTGAATAAACTAACCGTCAAGAACCGATATCTTCTTCCACGAATCGACGACCTTTTCGATCAACTTCCAGGCGCAACCTACTTTTCCAAGATTGACTTAAGGTCCGGATATCATCAAGTGTTGGTTTCAGAAGATGACATACCGAAAACCGCATTTCGCACTAGATACGGACACTACGAATTCTTGGTAATGCCATTTGGACTCACAAATGCACCGGCGATATTCATGGATTTGATGAATAGGGTATGCCGACCGTAGACAAGTTCGTTATTGTATTCATCGACGATATCTTAATCTACTCGCGTACCAAAGAGGATCACGCAGAGCACTTAAAGCTGTTATTGGAATTACTCAAGGAACAACAACTCTACGTAAAGTTTTCTAAGTGCGAATTCTGGCTGCGTGAAGTCAAATTTCTCGGTCACGTAGTCAATGGATCTGGAATCCACGTTGACCCATCAAAAATCGAGGCAATAAAGAATTGGGAAGCTCTCAAAAGTCCGACAGAAATCCGCCAATTTTTAGGATTGGCTGGGTATTATCGGCGATTCATTCAGGATTTCTCTAAGATAGCTAAACCCCTAACAAAGTTAACCCAAAAGAACGTGAAGTTCAACTGGGGAGATGCTCAAGAACAAGCCTTCAATATCCTGAAAACGAAACTGTGCAACGCTCCGATCTTAACTCTTCCTGAGGGAAACGAAGACTTCGTAGTTTATTGTGACGCATCTAACCTAGGATTAGGTTGTGTATTGATGCAACGAAACAAGGTCATAGCTTACGCATCGCGACAACTTAAGAAACACGAGGTCAATTACGCCACTCACGACTTAGAACTAGGAGCGATAGTTTTTTCCCTAAAAATCTGGAGACACTATCTCTACGGAACTAAATGCACGGTATTCACGGACCACAGGAGTCTGCAACACATACTAGATCAAAAGCTACTCAACATGAGGCAAAGGAGATGGTTGGAACTCCTTAGCGACTACGACTGCGATATTAAGTATCACCCTGGCAAAGCGAACGTCGTAGCAGATGCCTTGAGTAGGAAGGAGAGGCAACAGACGACTCGAGTACGTGCATTAGGAATCTACCTTAAACCCGATCTGAGAACGCATATAGCAAATGCCCAGCATGAGGCTTTAAAGGCAGATAACATAAAGGTCGAAACCCTACATAATCACGATAAGGATTTCGTAAGAAAGAGCGACAACGTCTACTATTTTAAGGATCGAGCCTGGATTCCTACGACCAACGAGTTGAGAAAGACCATCATGGATGAAGCACACCGAACGCGATATTCCATTCATTCAGGGTCAAGCAAAATGTATAAGGACCTCAAGGAACACTATTGGTGGCCTGGAATGAAAAGAGACGTTGCTTTATACGTAGAGAAATGCCTCACTTGTGCGAAAGTGAAGGCCGAATACCAAAAGCCTTCCGGGTTACTGCAACAACCTGAAATTCCCGAGTGGAAATGGGAACAAATCACAATGGACTTCGTCACAAAGTTACCTCGAACATCAAAGGGTAACGACATGATCTGGGTTATAGTGGATCTGCTAACGAAGTCAGCACACTTTATTCCCATTAAGGAGAGTTTTAACGTAGAAAAACTTGTCCAAATATACATCAACGAGGTAGTGACACGACACGGAATACCCACGTCAATCATCTCGGATAGAGATACTCGCTTCACTTCCAGATTTTGGAAGGCATTCCAAGAGTCGTTTGGCACACGGTTGGACTTAAGCACGGCTTACCATCCGCAAACTGATGGTCAAAGCGAGCGCACTATACAAACACTGGAGGACATGCTGAGAGCATGCGTTATCGACTTCGGAGGAAGTTGGGATAACCACTTACCACTAATAGAGTTCTCTTACAATAACAGCTACCATGCTAGCTTCAAATGTGCGCCTTTTGAAGCTCTCTAAGGAAGGAAATGCCGATCTCCACTGTGTTGGTTAGAACCGGGAGATCGACAACTAATTAGCATGGATGTAGTGCAAGAAACGATTGATAAGATCACAACGATTAAGGAAAGACTTAAGACTGCAAGAAGTCGTCAAAAGAGCTATGCTGATATGCGCAGAAAGGATCTAGAATTTCAAGTCGGCGACAAGGTACTTCTAAAGGTGTCACCTTGGAAAGGTGCAATACGCCGCGGAAAGCGAGGAAAACTTAGTCCGAGGTATGTGGGACCATTCGAGATACTCGAAAGGGTAGGTCCCGTGGCATATCGCTTAGAGCTACCGCAAGAGCTCGGTAACATGCATAACACTTTTCATGTTTCGAGATTGAAAAAGTGCCTATCGGACGAAACACTTATCACACCTTTAGAGGAGGTACAACTAGACGAGAAGCTTCAATTTGTCGAGGAACCGATTGAAATCATAGATCGCGAAACTAAGAAACTGAGACACAGTAAAATCCCGATAGTGAGGGTACGATGGAACGCAAAGCGAGGCCCCGAATATACCTGGGAACGAGAGGATCAGATGATGCTTAAGTATCCTCATCTCTTCACTTCTCCCACAACGAATACCACAAGTTGAAATTTCGGGACGAAATTCTTTCAACGTGGGGAGAATGTGACAACCGTCTAAACTAAGGTCGAGAACGCTAACTTAAAACTTCTAAGGGTTTATTTTGATGCCCGTTATGACTAACCTTATGTGTTATGTGGTTACGTAGACATAACTCCTAAGCTAAGCTCGTTGTAACTCACACAAAACTTTTAACGTAGGCTTACGTTACTAAAATTTTTATCGTGTGTGTCTCGGAACCGGAATCGGAATCGGAATCAAACCAACAATTGAACTCTAAAATACCAAGAAAACATATAATGAACTTGCCTAAGTTCATAGCAAAACAATCTTAAACGCCAAACGAACGCAAATGCTTAACAATTACGCAAACGAAAAACGACGGAAACCGGAAAAAGGGCCCGGTGCGCCGCACTAGGCCTTGGTGCGACCCACCAGGTGGCTGGACAGGTTTGGGTTGTTGTTTTATGACCCAATCTCGATGACACACAGGCCCAATCATAAGTCCAACTCGTATTAAGGCCTCAAACATCACAGAATTTGGTTTATACTCTTTTCTTTCTTTCATTTTAACAAAAACACAAACACACAAACACCTTTCCCCTTTTCTCTCTCAAACTCACTCTCTTATTATAGAAATAATGCCCAAATAATCCATCTAAACACCTTAACAAATCGTCCTCATCATCAATCTAAGCAAGAAGGGTTCATTCATTGGGTGCATACAACGTTTTTCTACCGATTTGAAGCCGAAAACACCTCCTAGCTACTCTAGATCATCATCCATACACTTTCTTTGGGTAAAAACACTTTTCTCCACTGTTTAATACACAAATATCTACTTGCATGTACGATCTAGTAACTAAAAATGAGTTTTGATGAAGTTTTATGACCATTTTTATACAAAAACGGGATTTTATTAAATAATACTTAGATCTATGTTTTTTGTGGTTAAAAGTTGTTTAGAAACTGTAAAAATACTATATTATGAAGTATCTACTAAATGCATGTCGAAATCTATGGGTAACAAATCGTTTTTGGCAAGAAAAACACAAAACGGGAAAAAGACAGCAGGCAGTGCGCAGCACCTATTGCCCAGTGCGCAGCACCGGCCTGTTGTCCTTCCCGAAAATCGTCGTTTCGGTCGTTTAAAACTTATGTGCGTGTTCTGGATTTCCGTTATTGACATTATGGGACTGAGATGAGTAAAATGTTTATATTGGTGACATGTATTGGACTATTTTACAATAAAATGAATTTGTTTAAATAAGATTATGCATATATAAAGATTATAAGCGGGAAAGTGTGGGAAAATTTGGATTTAGAAACTATAGCGCGGAAGCGCTGCCCAATTTTTGTAAAACTAATTAAAAACACTTATAACATAAGCATTTCGTTGACTAACGATTGTATGAACTAATAAATAATGTTACTTACGCCAAAACTTGGTATAAAATAGGATTCCGGTGATTCCGAGCACCTTTCGAGCCTTTCCGAGCACGCTACGATCTTCGCAAACAGTGAGTTACAAGCCCCTACTTTTAAATGCTTTTAAACATATTTTTGGGGTGAAATGCGAGTCTTAGGCTTAAACACTACTTTTAAGCTGAAACAAACTTTGAACGCTTAACGAAACGATTTGATACTTTGAATACTTTACGAAACGATTTGATGCTAGAATACTATTACGAAACGACTTGATAGTTGAATACTATTACGAAACGATTTGATGCTTGAAAACTATTACGATACGATTTATTACTTGAATACTATTTCGAAACTATATTTTGCCGGCATTGTTGATGATTTTGCCAACAATGCTGAGGATACAAACACTAAATTGCCAATGACTAAACGTCGATCGTCATGTTGCGGACGTTGTACAACATGGACGTGAGACACCATTAAAATTCCCATACACTCCTGCATAACAGTTGCTATTAATCTCTGGGAGAGGACCGATAGAATTTATGGATAGCGCTATTAGGGTAGAATATACCCTCACCACAACGATAACAACAGATGGTGCATAGTTCTAGTGGGTGGGCATAAGGCTTAGCAACGAACGATCATTGGGCAATACTTAGGATTGTCACATAGTCGCGCTATGTGGTCAATACCTACAAACTTGAATACTAATACTTACCGCATGGTTATGCGACACTATTTGAAATCTACTTTTTACGCCACCTTTATGTGCGTCGATACTTGTATGCTTTTACTTAAACTTGTAGCTCACTAACTACGTCTCCCGTAGTTAACGCTTGACTCGTATTTTCAGGTAACGAGTAAGCTAGCTGATGACTCTATGCTTTTGGGCGAATGACTTCAAGAACGGGATGGTTTGGGTGGTTTGGTTATGAACACCCTATTTTGAATTCGGATATGTAATCGACATTTGAAACAACTATGTAAACTTTGATGCACTTTTTATTTAATATAACTTGGCGTTTATCTATATCTTGCTGTCGAATGCTATTGCTCTTCACATCCTGTATTCCGCTTTAGCGGGGTGTGACAGACTTGGTATCAGAGCGCAAGGTTATAGTGAATACCGATTTTTCAAAAATCAAACTATAACCAATTTCTAAAAAACGAAAGATTTTATCTAACCAAAACGTGAAGGCATTGTTTAACTTGAATTATTCGTAGCCTGATCACCTATGAATAATTTGGACTAAATTATGCCGGAACGGGATTGGTAAAACATTAAACGAACCTCCCCGGGAATTCTTGAAGTCAGACCCACACAGACATAGATGCTATACTTAAGATACTCTATGTGCTCAGCTTATTACTAACACTAACATGAGCCGTATCTTCGAACTAACTCGTTACCGATCAGGGTATGTCGAGAGGGAAAGAGATAGCTACGTCAGTCGACGAAACCGAACACTCTCACGAATCCCAATCACGCTCTAGGAGTCAACAATCGTCACCACTCACCCTACCTTACCTCCGTCGGGACGGTGAAGGAAGCTCACGATTACCAACACGCCGCGCACGACACCCACCGAATCGACACTCGAGACCTCAGATAACTACGCCACCACCACCCCCTGTTCGCGGATTGACACCCGAAGAAATCCAAGCGCTTTGTAACATGTCCGTCGACCTCCGCGGATACACACAAGTCGTGAGAGATCACTCCCACCAGATACGTGGTTTGTACACCGAGGTGTCACGCACAAGGGCAATGGCACGAAAGGCAATTCGAGCAGCACACAACTTGATGCTGATTAGCATAGTACTAGTATTCCTTATGGTTGTATTGGTTGTATTTTAAAGTTTAGTGGTTATTGTAAGATGACTTCTGGATTGTAAGCAGAATATGTAGTTTATGAATTATTGTAAGCGTAGAACTTTATGTTGGTTGGTAATGTACGACAATAGTCGATGATGATGGATTTTGTAAGAACATCAAATTTTGAGCGATATATAAAATGGACGGATTATAATTACGCTGATGGATAACCAAGTATCCTTACTCGTACAACATTGTCTGACCTGGAAAGAAGAGAAAAGCAAACCGAAATCAAGGCCCTTAGTATTCTTTTAATTGCTATCCCCAACGAATACCAATCACAATTCGAAGAATACCAAGATGCAAAATCTCTATGGGAAGCGTTGGAGAAAAGATTCAGCGGAACAAAGAATACAAAGAAGAACAAGAAAGCTCTTCTTAAACAAGAATATGAAAACTTCAATTCTCTGCATGGCGAACGAATGACTCAGACATTCGATCGATACAAAAAGCTCACAGGAGAGATGATCAGCGCAGGAATTAAGTATGAGAAAGATGATCTCAATCGAAAGTTTATAAGAGCTCTAAGCAAGGAATGGAAAATATACACAGTTTCCTACAGACAAGGAGACACACTAGAAGAACTGGAATTGGATGATCTTTACAACGACTTAAGAGTCTTTGAGGCAGAAGTGGAAGCAGAAAAATCTAAACAGCCCCAGTATTACCAATGCTAATACTGCCCTTGTTACAACTTCTAGAGGACCAAAACATGACATTGGTGAAGAGATTTCATTCGAAGCATTCATCTCACAAAGCTCAAATCTCACAAGTGAAGACGTAAAGCAAATACATCAAGACGACTGGGATGAGATTGACTTAAAGTGGCAATCTGCCATGCTGGCCCTGCGTGCAAGAAGATTTGTAAATAGAACAGGAAGAAGGTTCAATCCAAGAAACAATGAACGAATTACTTTCGACAAAAGCAAGGTGAAGTGCTACGATTGTAATGAACCAGGTCACTTTGCTAGGGAATGCCCAAACAAATCGAACAAGTCAAAACCAAACAATCCACGAACCACTCAAGACAACAATCAGAGTGCACTTATGTCACACGACATATTTGGATATGATTGGAGCGACTTAGCCGAAGAAACAAGTCAAAACAGGGCACTAATTTCTGAAGAACAAAATCCTGTTTACGTGGAAGATATTACTACTGTTCACCATGCATGCATATCAGTAGTAATGGATGCTACGGACACTGTTTCTACGAAGGACTCAGTTACTACGGAGCTAGCCTATACTGACCTGGGAATTGCAGAAATTGGCAACAACGTTCTTGGATATGACTGGAATGATGATGATCAAGGAGCAACTCAAGACGATGCTCTAATGGCTATTGACTCATCCTCAACAAATCCTGAAACTCCATCTCTCATGGCCGAGGTAAATTCTAAATTATGTACTTCTGAGTGTAAAGCTATAATTGTTAAATATAAAAATCACAATCAATTAATAAGTGATTCGATTAAAATCTTAGAAGAACAAAGACGGTCAGCTGCTAGGGTAATTGATAACTTAGAAAATCAGATTAAGTCACACAAAATAAATGAACAAAGTTATCGAGAGAAAATTAGCTTAGTTGAATGGCAAAGAGAGGATTTATTAATTAAACTTAAGATGGCTAGGGACGAAATCAAAAGATTAGAACAAGAACATGATAAAGTTGAGTTAGATGTTGGGAAATTAGAATTTGCTTCAAAATCAGTAAATGACCTATGTCAACAACAAATACATGGAAAGGTAAAAGCTGGTTTAGGTTACAAAGAAGTTGCCCCTCCATTTAACCAAAACTATATCCCACCATCCTTAGATGAACCTAGAATTCCTATCTCTCAGACACCTCCAAAGGAATCATTCAATGTTGATCCAATCAACTATGATGAAGTTCTAATTGAGGACTTAGTTGAAGAGAGTAAGCTTAATATTGTGAAAAACAAGGATATTCCTTTGGAAAATCACTTACTCACAATAGAAGGCATTACTCAACATTCTTCACAAAGTCTAGTGTCTATGCCCCCTACTGACCCCATCAAGAAGGTAAAAACTCTCAATGAAAGCCCAACCAAAATAGCCCCTAAGGAAAACGAAAAGACTTGGAAACATATAGGTAAAAGAGGAAACCAACGAAATATGAACCAAGTAAAAACTCAAAAGGGTGAGAGTGTCAAAAGTTCAGGGAAGGGATGTTTTATATGTGGTAAATCAAGTCACTATGCAAAAATCTGTTATCACAATCCTCAAAATCAAATGCAAGTGATTCAAAAACCACATCATGGGTTGGGATATACAAGAAAGGTTGCACATAAAAACAAATCCATGAACAATAGTAACAAAACAAATCAAGCAAATCATAAATTTGTTACTATGAATTCAGGAAGAAAAAGTGTTAACAAAAGTAACGTATTTTCTAACAATAAGAATAGAGTTCCTACTGCCAGACAAAATTTTGTTTCTACTGCAAAACTTAATACGGCCAAATATAATGGTATTAATACTGCTCGTACTAATGCTGTGAAAAATAACCGTGTTAATACTGCTCGTGTTAATACTGCCAAAGGTAACCTAGTTACTAAGGCTACTATCAACACTAAGAAACAAAGGCATGTCAAACTAGTACCTGTTCCTATTGTTAAATCAAAAGTTGTTAACACTAAAATTGTTTCAAAAGCTAAAACATTCAAACAAGTGTGGCAACCAAAGATCCAAGTAACTCAACCACCTATCCCCATTGATTTTTCAAAACTAGTTCAAAGGAAGGTGAGTTACTTTGATGAAATGGGCAAACCCAAGTCAACTTTGGCTTGGGTTCCCACCAGAAACTAACTTCTATCGTTTATGTGCAGGTTCAGCCAACCAAAGAAAGTGAGAGCAGTTGGCATGTAGATAGTGGCTGTTTCAGGCACATGACGGGCAACATGTCATGTCTTCAGGACTTTGAGAAGTTCAATGGAGGATATGTCGCGTTTGGAGGAAATCCAAAAGGAGGAAGAATTTCTGGGAAAGGAACAATAAGCAATGGTACACTACACTTCAAAGATGTGTACTATGTGCAACAGCTTCAATACAATTTGTTGAGTGTCTCTCAAGTCTGTGATGAGAAACACACAACGATCTTCACTGCATCAGAATGCATCATTATGAAGCCTGGGTATGTCATAGATGAGAGTATGATCTTACTCAGAACACCAAGAAGAGACAATGTCTATTGTCTTGACATGTCAAAGGTTCAACTCAACTCATCTGAAGCATGCTTTCTCTCAAAAGCTACCTTAGATGAATCCACCTTATGGCATAGGAGGATGTGCCACATGAACCTGAAGAACATTAATAAACTAGTTAAATCTAGTTTGGTTAGAGGTCTCCCAAACAAGCAATTCAACCTTGAAGACAACTGCTTAGCATGCTTGAAGGGCAAGCAACACAAGTCTTCGCACAAGACAAAGGAGATCAACACTAACAACACACCTTTACATTTACTCCACATGGATCTCTTTGGTCCTACTAATGTAAAGAGCATTGCAAAGAAGTCATATTGCCTTGTGATGTGCGAAATCTAGTTTTCCGAAAATTAGCTTTTAACTAGACTACGACACCGGGAAGTGTACCCTTGTCGCTCGTAGTAAAGTATGGGCAAATTCCGGGTTCGAACACGGGGACTATTTATAATTGAGATTATAGTTTTAAGTAACAAGTAACACGTAACAAATTGGGTTTTAGTCTTAGGAAGACTTAAGGTAAAAACGATTAAAAGTGATTTCTAATTCAAATATGGATTAAAAGTACGCTTGCTTGGACCGTTCACGAATGTGTAATCTTTCCTAAGTATGAATTGATGATAAACTTCTAATGTAAAATCCTAAGTTCCTTTCGAATACCGGATTTCTCCGATTATTTATCCATGTAACGGTTCCTTTCGAATACCGTTAACACCTAAAATAACCGTGCATAAAGTTTCAAGTCGATGTGTGAGAATTAACCTATAAGCTTCCTTTCGAATAGCTTACTAATCAATAAACCGATTTCTCTTAATTTATTAACTAGCGTTTGTGTTATCACTTACTTGTTCTAATTGTTGTTAGCGATTCCTTTCGAATACCGCAACTTTAAATCAACTATAGACCGGTTGACCATTTCATTTCTATTTTAGTAAAAATTACGGATTCCTTTCGAATACCCGTTTTTAGATTACCAAATAAAAGTATAAACAATTCTAACAAGATTACTAAAGTTTTAACCCAAACGGATCCCCAATTAACCTCTACACATCATAATCATACAATTTCATACTCAAGATTAATCATACAATCGATCACATATCCAAGCAAACGTATAACTAAATTAGCTACTCATAATGTTTATCAAACACGAATAATAATAATAAGACATGATTATATTAAAATTGAAATGAAAAGATTAATACCAAAGTGAAATCAACGATTCCAATGAGTATTCAAAGTAACAAAGGATGTAAAGAAATTAAAATACGATCAATGATTCTCCAAATTAAACCGAAAATTTGCAATGATTATTCTTCTCCAATGATTATGTGATGGAATAATGGTGTAATAAGCTCCCAAGATGGTGAAAAAAGATAAATATTATGTCCCCAAATTCGTCCCTTAATAGCCAGCCAAGAGACCTTTCACTTCCACCTTGATTAGCATTGAAAATAAGCTTGTAACTGTTGGAGGGTTGAATGCTTCGCATTCAGAGAATGCTTCAGACTGGCCAGTGAATGCGACTCATTGACCAGTGAATGCGACGCATTCAAGGGTCAGTAGCTCCCAAAATTGTTGATGCTGCTGAATGCGAGGCATTAAGGTCCTAGTGCGAAGCATTCGTGTCCTAGAGCTTCCGAACTTGTTTTTCTTTGCTTCTTTTGGTCCCGAAACAACTTCTTTTCATTCCAAACATATTAAAACACCTAAAACATAAACTTTATACAAAAATAAGTAATACGGGGCTATCCATTACGTTTCGACACAAAAACATAACAAATATCGCGAAAGAATATGCGTATAATCGAGCGATATCACCTTGTCATCACTGATGACTTTTCAAGATACACATGGGTGTACTTTCTTGGTACCAAGGATGAAACAAGTCAGCTACTCATCACCTTCATCACCAAGATTGAACATCAAATTAATCTCAAGATCAAGAAAATTGGATGTGACAATGGCACGGAATTCAAGAACCAAGTGATGAATGACTTCTGTGACAAGAAAGGAATAGAGAGTCAATTCAGTGCTGCTAGGACTCCTCAACAAAATGGAGTTGCTGAACGAAGGAATAGGACATTGATTGAAGCAGCTAGAAGCATGTTGGCTGACTCCAACCTACCTATCTTTTTCTGGGCAGAAGCAGTTAACACTGCCTGCTATGTTCAGAATAGGGTTCTTCTACAAAAGACAACCTTTGATCAGTTTCTTACCCGCATTTGGATGTCCCTGTACAGTCTTAAACTCTAAAGACTATCTTGGTAAGTTTGAGAGCAAAGCTGATGAAGGAACCTTCGTTGGATACTCCTCACAAAGCAAGGCGTATCGTGTTTATAATCACAAATCGAAGATAATAGAAGGAAGCTCCAACGTGACCTTCAATGAACACACTTACACCAAGAAGGGTCAAGGACCAGATTGGGTTTTCGATTTGGACGCATTAACCAAATCGTTGAACTCTAACTTTGAGTTTCAATCTACTTCAGTTCCTACGGATCAAGTTAATACGGCAAAATCTATTCCTACTGATCCCCTTACTACGGAGCCAGTTGTTGCGGCTCCTATCATTGGTACTGCTCGATTAGATGTTATGGAATACATCAATCTTCCTGTTTCTATGGAGGATCCCATTCACCTTTTTGATCCCATATCCCCAGATGAAACAGCAGATTCCTCACAACATGAAGATGAATCACCCTCTACTAAGGATGATACAATACGCCCCGATGGCGTTCCACACCTAGTTCAAGAGGATGACAATGGAGTTGAACAAATTGTCACTGAAGAATATGAGCCATACACTACTGATATACCTACTTCAGTTACTACTCCTCCATCTACTGCTTACTATCCAACCAATGATATGCCCGATTTGAATGACACAAACTTAGGCACTGAATTAAGGATTGAGAAGATTCCATCTTCACGTATTGCAAAGAATCACCCACCTTCTCAAATCATTGGTGATTTTGATCTCTCAATAGAGACTAGAAGTCAAACCAAATCCAAGAAGGATCCTGTGAACGCTCTAATCAACACATGTCTATTTTCCTGCTTTCTTTCTCAAATGGAACCAAAGAAAATCCAAGAGGCATTACTAGATCCACATTGGATAGAGGCGTGTTAGGCTGAGCTACTACAATTCAAGATTCAGGGAGTATGGGAATTAGTGGAAGTCCCATATGGCAAGAAGGTGATAGGTACAAGATGGATCTTCAGAAACAAGAAGGATGAACGAGGCATTGTGGTTAAGAATAAAGCAAGACTGGTTGCACAAGGCTACACACAAGAAGAGGGAATTGACTATGGAGAGGTCTTTGCTCCAGTGGCTAGGATTGAAGCAATTCGCCTATTTCTAGCTTTTGCTTCATTCATGGGCTTCAAAGTCTATCAAATGGATGTCAAGAGTGCATTTCTCTATAGTG
This sequence comes from Senecio squalidus, assembly GCA_910822075.1. Lineage (NCBI taxonomy): Eukaryota > Viridiplantae > Streptophyta > Magnoliopsida > Asterales > Asteraceae > Senecio > Senecio squalidus. Next base: position 32,506,285 of record CAJVGC010000590.1, read on the forward strand.
TCATTGAATAAGAAGTTTATGTCAAACAGCCCCCTGGCTTTGAGGACCCTCAACATCCTCACAAGGTGTACAAATTGATAAAAGCTCTCTATGGGCTTCATCAAGCACCAAGGGCTTGGTATGACACTCTTTCTGATTATCTTCTTCAAAATAACTTTCAAAGAGGAACAATTGACAAGACACTATTCTTCAAGAAATCTCACTCATACATTCTTCCTGTCCAAATTTACGTTGATGATATCATCTTTGGCTCCACTAAAGATGCTTTGCGCAAAGAATTTGAAGAACTAATGCACACTAAGTTTCAAATGAGTTCCATGGGTGAACTTACTTTCTTCTTGGGTCTACAAGTCAAGCAAAAGAAGGATGGCCTCTTTATAAGCCAATCCAAGTATGTCAAGGACATTCTCACCAAATTTGGCCTCATGGATGCCAAGGTTGCAAGCACCCCCGTTGAAACTCACAAACAATTGACGGCTGATCTTGAGGGGGAGGATGTGGATATACATAACTATAGATCAATGATTGGATCTCTAATGTATCTCACAGCTTCAAGACCAGACATCATGTTTGGAGTTTGTGTTTGTGCAAGATATCAAACAAGGCCCAAGATGTCACACCTCATTGCAGTCAAGAGAAGCAGTAGTAACCTTATGATAAGCATCAACCTTATGATATCAACATCCTTTATCTCTTAGTATTTCTATTTTAAAGTCCCTTCGAGAAGCAGTAGTAACCTTATGATAAGCATCAAGTACCTTACTTTTTAGTATTGTACTATGTTACTACTGCAACATTAATAGTAAAAACAAATTTTAAGCCAAAGTATGATTAGTACGGCCAAATTTATTAGTATTAAGGGAAGGTTTAACTACTACTGCCCTTATTCTAATGATACGGACGGAATGTTTAAATACCTTCTTGTATTGTAGTTACTACGGACCTCTGGATTAATACTGCCAGTAATTCACAATTACAACGGACAATTCAGTTACTACGGCCCATGTAACGTTACAACGGTTAATAAACTACTTACTACGGCTATTATTTGTTAATACTGCAAATTACCATAATAAAAGGTTTCTTAAACAATAAGTATACCCTAATTAATGGTTATTTGACAAGTCCAAATACAACTTGGAAGTAACTTTTACACGTGGCACTTGACTATTGGACCTAATTTTTTAAACTTCCGGCGGGAGGTACAACTACAATCGACACGTGGCAACCTCCAATTGGACCTTTGATTTTAATCATAACCCGCGTCAAATCCAATCGTCAAGTTGTTACCTTTTTAACCGTATAAATAGGGATTCTTTTAACCGTTTTATTTACTTACCATTCTTAAGAACCCTAAAGTGTCTAAAAAGTTACCGTTGTAAACAAAATCTTCAAAATTTTCGATCAATCTTTGCCAAATACAGTTTAATTGTTCATCATATTTTGATTCGTTTCAATATTATACTAACAATGGCAGAATTACAGTTCCACAAAACTCACAATATGGTGGCCTTCTTGACCAAAATTGATGACAACGCTGATTTCCACCCAATCATCGATTTCTTGAATCGATCAAAGATCAAAACGGCGCTGACCATTAATCCCGAAATCAATGAAACTCATATTAAGGATTTTTGGAACTCCGCTGAACTCGATCATGAAGGGTTACCTGTTATCAATGCCGTTGTGGATGGCAAAGCAATAAGCATTTCAGAGAAAACTGTGCCCAGACACTTACAACTGCGTGATGCGGCAGGTATAATTCAACTCTCTGATGACATTATTATTGAAAATTTTAAAAAACTGGGATACCAGGGGGACCTAAACATTTCAACTTTCCATAAGGCAAAACTGTCCCCCCAATGGAAATTTCTGTTGCATACTTTGCAACAATGCATATCCCAAAAGAGGACAGGATGGCATGAAGGTAGCTCTTCTCTAGCTACTGCCATGGTATGTTTGGCCACAAACCGAACATACAACTTTTCTTACTTAATTTTTGAGGGAATGAGGTGGAACCTTTTAAACATAAAACACAAATTTTTAATGTATCCACGCTTTCTCCAACAAATTTTTAACTGTGAACTAAAAGATCTTACTAGATCTGGAAAAGTTTTCTTCTCTCATGCTCACACAAAGAAGGTTTTTACTAACATGAGAACAATTAATAAGGGAAGTTCTTCCAATGTGACACCATTGTTCTCTACAATGATGGTGATCACAGTTCCTCCAGGTGAAGGACAAGTGACTGCACCTCTGTCCCAACCCCCAGCTACTACCATCAGTACTACTGCAATATCTGTGGGCACTAGTGCCATATCTGTAGCAGGTACTGAGGGTGTCATCCCTGAGGTTACAACTGCAGTTGCTACTGCCAGTGTACCTCCAGTTGCTACTGTGAGTTCTACTCCAGTTGCTACTGCACCAGTTACTACTTCTGTAACTACCCCCACAGTTTCAACACCTCACAAACCATCCAAAGTTGCTTCCAAAAGAACCAAGAGGGTTACTCAGCCTCTTGTGTCTCAAACTATCCCCCATACTCACACTGAAAAATCATTACCTGAAACATCTTCAGGAATGACACAATCTTTAGGGGAAAACATTGAGCATACCCCCTTGCTCACCGAGTTGGTCCATAAGGAGGGGGGTGACCATGTGGAGAGGGCTGATACTACTGCAGCATTCACTTCTTATAGTGAAACTCAGGACAGTATCAACATATCTAAGACCCAAACCACGACAACACCAACCATTAATGAGGACTTGTTCTCACTATTGGAGGGTGGTCCCTGGCGCCAAGAGACCATGGGAGAGATACCTGCTTCTGCTAGGCAGGAGAGTTTCTCTTTTCCCTATGATCAACCACCTGTTGGTACTCAACAGGAAAGGGGTGAGGGTAGCTATGTTCAAAACTTGGAATTGATGGAATTGTACCGAAACTTAATGGTAAAGGTGGAGAAACAAGGTGAAACACTTGCCACATTAACATCATTGGTGCAACAGTTGCTGGCTCAACAGGTTTTATTATCAGCCCAGCTATTGCCCAAAAGAATCACCACACGCAGTGTTGGCACTTCACCCAGACCATCAAGCTCTTCATCTTCTGATGACTCTCCTCCATCTGACAAAAAGGGGGAGAAAGAACATATACATATTTTTTCATCTGAGGAGAGCAGAGGTGAAGACAAGAAGAGTGAAGACACTGTCATTACTGCAACCTCCAAACAATCTGAAGATATGGAGATTGATAGTACACTTAAGGGGGAGAATGAGACAGAAGACATGGTGGTGGATGAAGAAGGGGAGAAAATGGTGATAGATGCATCACCTGAAAAAGAACAAATGGTTGAGGGGGAGCAAGTGAAGCAAATGGTTGAAGAAACAGTAGAAGGGAAGGAACAAATGGAAATAGAAGATGAAAATACAGCAGTTTCTACCAACCCTGAATTTGCTACTGACCCCATGGTTACTACGGAGGATACATTTGCTGCGGATCCAGTTGCTGCGGACACAGTTGATACGGATGCTTAAATGGTTGATGCGGATACCATTACTACTGTCAGCAGTCCAGTTGCTGCGGATACAGTTGCTGCGGATACTCAACCATCACAATTATTCACAGCCACTCCTCCAACAATCCTTCAAGCTTCACACTTACACCAAGCTATTCCTTCTGAAGCTACAACACTTACTACCACAATATCTGAAGCTCCTACTCCTACCTTTGAAGAACAAGTTGCTGCGGATGATCTAATCCATCAAGAAATGACAAGAACACATGTCATGTCTGATGAGTCCACTCTGGCATCACAACTTGTCAAGATCAAAGAAGACAAGCAGAAACAAGAAAGGGAGAGAGCAGAAGCTGAGAGAAAGAAGATGATAGCTGCATCAGTTGCTAGACAAAAAGCAGCAGCAGCTGTTGATGCTCAATCCACAGCAGGTTCACTTACTTTACCTGAACAACCAGCTAGTGTTTCTGTGTCTACAGGTAAATGGGGCTACATTACTGTGAGTGGAAAGCTTCAAAGAGTCAACCTTGATGATCCAGAACACAAAGACAAAGGATGGAAAAATCAAAGGAAGAAAAGAAGGAAGAAGAGAGGCCTGCAAGAGAGAAGGCTGCAGAAGAAAGAGATTATAAAAATCTGCTAGCTGAGGAGGAAAGGGAAAGAATCAGACAAGAGTTAGCCAATGCTGAATTCTTGAAAAACCTGGCTGATGAAGATGAACAGGCTGAAAGGGAAAGGCAAAGAAAGATAGTTGAGGAGGATGAAATTCATGCAAGACTGAATCAATCTCCTACTCCATCTGAGAAGGAAAGGCTGAAGAAAATTGCAGAGGAGGATGCCATTCGTGCTCAAGAAATGGCAAATGAAGAGATCCTCAATGATCTTTATCTTCAAGGTCTAGAAAGAGCTGATGCTGAGCTTGCCATGAAGATGCTTGAAGAAGACAAACTTAGTCTTCAAAAGCAAACTAAAGCCAAAGCCAAAGCCAAGCCTGAGAAGAAGAAAGTATCTGCCAAGCTAGCTGAAGATAGGCAGAAATTCACCTCCTATCTCAAGACTAAAGGATACAATGGTAGGTCTTTAGGACCTATGAAGATGGCTAGTATTCTGGAGCTAGTGGAGAAGGAGAAGAAGAATGATGCTAAAAGGAAAGCTGCTCTTGCCAGAATTCAAGAAAAGAAGAAGCAAGATGCAGAGAAAGTCCTGAAAGCTGCTATTGAAACTGGCAGAAAGATCATACATGAGCAAGAGCCTGTTAGTACTGCTCCTGCTACGGATGAACCTGTTGAGAAGCACAAGAGGAAGAAGCTAGCATCCAAAAGGGTACATGGTCTAGCTAAGAAACAAAGAATAGAAACTTCTACTGCTCCAAGTGCCTCTCAAGAAAGTCCAAATCCTCAAACAGATTATTCTTCATACATCAATCATGAAGAAGGACTAAGGTTTACTCCTTTAGCTGTGAAGCCTCCTATGATCATCGACTGGAAATTTATTGGTGGGCAAATTGGAACTGAATATGAAGTTACTAGGCAAGACAAATCGAAGAAAGTACTTCTAGCCTTCCACCAAGCAATAAGGGATTTTGACAGAGATGACTTAGAGAGAATGTACCAAATTGGCAAAGTCAAGTATTCTCATAGAAGAGGACAATGCTCAGGTACTGATCATGCCATGGACGTTTTATGTGGTTTGTTTGAACCAGAATATGTGAAGAGAAGTTCAGTATTCAAGAAGGGAGGTCCATTGAATCCAATAGTCAAATGGTTTGTGTATGAACGAAGTGGTGTCTACTCACTAGTCAGAAAGGAGGGAGCCATGGAGTTTTACTTGGTGGATAAAAGGTATCCACATGGATTGAAGACTTTGGAGGAAATGATACAAGTCAAGCTAAACGGACTCCATGATTCAAGAATAGCTCATGAACTTATTTGGAGAATTCTGGAACAAATCATAGAAGAGAAAACAAAAGGAAAAGATGTTGATTGGCCAAACAAGGAAGAAAGAAGAAAAATGTAATTAACTTGATATAGTTAAACTTGTTTTGCAAAGAAGTAGTTAATACGGTTGGAGCATTAAAACTTGTACTTTTGATTAGTTATAAAAGTTCAAGGTTAGGGGGAGATTGTTGGGTTATAACTTAGACAAAATAGTTTAACTCCTAAACAATACGCTTAACAACGAGTAAAGTAACTTAAAAGATTAATGCGGAAGACATTAAGAAGTTACTGCGGAAGACAAGTTAGTGCGGCTGTTCAACCAAGTTACTACTGATCATATAGTTGCTACGGAAGAAGTCAAGTTGATGCGGTCATACCAAGTTAATACGGAAGACCAACTTGCCGTGCAAGAATAATCTAATTAGAGTTATAATTAGATTATGTTTCCTTTTGTATTTAGATATAGTTTCCTTATTCTAGATAATGATAGTTTTAGATAAGGATAGATGATGTTTCCTATTTAGATAGGTCGGCCTCAAGGTCTATAAATAAATAGATAGATCCTTGTATTGATAGAAACACGTTGTATTGATATTCTGAGTTAATACAATTGAGGCTTATAATTCGACAATACTATTTGTTCATTCTTATTCATATTCTATTGTTCGACAACTCATAAATATTGAAGTGTTCATCCGCTGCTGAACTTCTTCAATAGATCAAGATCTTAACGAAGGGAAACTATTAGATTACATTAGCTAATCCGATCCTGACAATATAGCTAACAAGTAGTGAATATGAATCGACTAAATAAAAGTTATACCTCACAATAAAAATAAAATATATGTCTTTTTCATAAAATTTAATTATGATTATTATTATTATTATTATTATTATTATTATTATTATTATTATTATTATTATTAAATGATCAAAAATTTAAAGTTTGATAAATAAATATAAAATGTTAAATTGAAATTATTTAGTATTGGTTCAAAAAATTGGGTTTATAATTTTTCTTTTATTTTTTGAAAAGAAAATGTTAAATTGTTTAATAAATTATTTAGTTCACTAGATAAAAGGAAAACTAAATTGTTCAATTTCAAATGATCAAGTTAATATAATAAATATAAAATATAAAATATTTGAGGATTTTTTTTAATATTAAAAAAATTAAGGATAAAATGAGTAAAATATCCCTTTATTTTATTTTTATTACTAATTTGTCAACTCATCTTTACTTAACAAATATTAAACTTTCTAAGTACATATTAATTTATATTTATAATTTATTCCCTATAATTTAAATTTAAATTTTAATTTAGAGCGGTTATCCATTAATTAATCTCATGACCACACCAACATACATAGTTTAATATAATTTTATCGTTTATAAGTTTTTTCCCTCATAACATGTCAGGAGTTTGAAAATAAGTTGTATGTTGAATAATATAAGTTTGTTTTTTCTTTTAAATAAAATTCTTATCTAGATTTTAATCTCAACGAATTTTAAAACTCTGTAAATTTATGTGGGTACATCGATTCTAGATGTTATAGACTATTTAATACGTTAGATTTATCTTAGACTAACTATTTTTTATTTAGTAGGCATGTGAATTGATACAGTTGGGATTCCAATTTATATTGATTTGTTCTCCCAAGTTGGTGTATTATTTATTTTAGAAGAAATAAAAATTTGATAAATTTGATAAAATAAAATCTTATTTTTTTTGTTGTTGTCACAATCACGTTATCTTTGACAACCAAAAATAATTGATTTGGAATAATATATCTACAACGTGAAACATGATTCAAACACCGATTTAGGGTTATTTGTTTTGTGATTATGTGAAAGTTTCGAATTTACATTGACCATTTTATATGCTAATTTTTATTTATAATTTTATAGAAACATATTTTATTTTTTATTTTTTTAAACTAATAAAAATTTCAAGTCATTAAATTTTGTGTTATGTTTAAAGATAACTCAACCTACTTTGAATTTTACATTTTAATAATACTTTGATATTTGATACAATGTAGTTAGTATTAAAATGTTTATAAGCTACATTTGATGGTGTATGTTAATTTAAGAAAATAAATTTTGTGTTATGTTTAAAGATAACTCAACCTACTTTGAATTTTACATTTTAATAATACTTTGATATTTGATACAATGTAGTTAGTATTAAAATGTTTATAAGCTACATTTGATGGTGTATGTTAATTTAAGAAAATGGATGATTGAGATTAAATCTTCTTAAACTTAAAATTTAAAAAAATATGACTAATAAGCTTTTGGTCATATGAATTTACATAAAATTTAAAAGTCCAATAAATTTAATTTTGATGGCCTGTAAGTTGTTTTCTATAAGTAAGTCATAAGGTAAAATAAGACATAATCCAAAACAAAGATTTATAAGGGTTTATAAGTTCATCAAAATTTAAATAAGTATGTAATTCTAATATATAAGCTAAAAAAACACCAAATCTTAACTATTGTAATGAAATGATTGGCATAGTTAGTATTAGTAATAACTAATAAGTCACTCAAAAATAAAATAAAAATAATATATGCAAGAAATATTGAGATGGGCTGATGGAGAATAAAAGTAATTTCTGTATGATAAAATTTTAAATATTTTGCTAAATCGCGTTGGAAACCTTTTTGGACATAACCTGTGTATGATTTTATTTTTTTTGGTAAAAGGGACAACAGACCCGGTAAATTATATTACACCAAAAAGACAATGAAGTATAATGGAATGTGACTGAATGCCACATTAACCTCAAACATAGCTTGAACTACTAAAATTCGAATGAGACATGACCACCACCCAATGGTAAAGCCTTGAACTATTATGCTCGAGAGCTTCAGTTAAGTGAGCTCCAATTCGAATAGCTAGTTAAATGCTCGACTCGTAAACGTCTCTATACATTTTTCACCATGATATAGTTCTTTAGGTCCCAAATGCATTAGATCTTATATAAATCTTAAGAAAAAGAAAAGAATAATACATTAATCGATTAGCCTATAACATGAAACCAGTATTACTCTACTCAACATGATAGATGAAAAATAAAGTTTTAATTAATACAATAAATACGAAGATAGAAGGCAAAACCATCTAACTTGAACTAAAAATTGATTTTGATATAGACAATTACACTAGTGTTTAGAAAATTATTATATATATAGTTTCTTTATATTTTATTAATGTAGCTATAAAGAGTTATATCAATAATAATATGAATTTTGTTATGAATAATTATAGTATGGATGTCTAAATTTCTAGAATATATTTGTTTATTTTATTAGTAGATATCTTTTTTGGAGTTTACTCCATATTGTAACTATAAATACATACCTCTATATGAGATGAATAATATAATTCTTCATTCTTTTTTCATGATTGTTCTCTATCTTGTTTATTATTTCACAACACGTTATCAGCAGCTCTATCTGAGTTTCGGTTCTAACGATTTTGTTTCAATCTATAGAGAGAAATTAAAAAATAGAATGGAGGAATCCGCTTCGATTTTCATTGAAGTTCACGGTTAAGGTTAGTTTTCATATCGAGTCTTGTTCTCAAATAAGTTAAAAATCTATGAGTTATCATATTAATTATTATATTCGGTTGAAGTATCGGACTCCTAGACTTAGCTCACTTGGATTTGCCTTTACCGTCAATATGCCCTAGTTTAATGATAATGATTATTATCTAAGGTGTATGAATTTGTTATATTAAATAAGATATACTCTAGAGTATTGTTATGATTATCAATGTGTCACATTTATTCATTAGGAACTAAAATAATGGTTGGATAATATTTAACGTTTAATCTTATTTTTATGTATATCAAAGATGTGATTTGCTTTTCACATGTCTTATATAATTCTTTTAGATAGTTCACGTTTAATTTGAAATTGGATATTATAAACTACGTTAAATACGTATGTCATGTCTTTTGGATGCTAAAAGTTATTTATGAAAGGGTCGTGTTAACCCAACCCCCCTGCCCTACATGTCATAAACCTCCCCTACCCCACATGTCAAATCCCTACCTCCCTATCACATCCACATTTTTTTTATTTATTTAATATTTTAATATTAAATATCCTTTTTAATTTTTAATTTTTATTTTATTATTTGATTATAAATATCATTTTAATCTACTTACTTTTTATTTTATTTAATTTCTTTTTTATTTACATATTTTTTTTGTATTTATTTACTTTTTGTTTTTTCTAAAAGACAACAAAATATGAATTGTATTAACTAATAAAGTAAGAAACTACCAAGATGCGAGGTACAAACGATACCACCATAAATTCGATCATACGATTTTAGAACAACCACGACCATAACTTCAATTAGCCGACTCTATAACTACCACGACCCTAAAAATTATAACAAATTTGTTTTAAGATATATAACTGCTCAAAAAGGAAAAAGTTGGTTAAGAATAATTTTCCAACAATATTTAGTCAATTTAAACAAAATTAAATGATTGTTTGAAATACATATTTAAAAAATAAATAAAAACAATATAATTTTAAAACTTAAAGAATGAAACTTGATATATTAATTTTTTTTTCTCAAAATACATTTTATGTACTTTATTGTAAACGAAATGACATTGTTAGAAGATTTATATTCTTAATATACTAATAATGCTTAAATAATAAAATAAATTTCAAGGAATATTAAAAAATAAAATTAAATATAAATAAAAGATTACACAATTAATATCATTAGAGACATTTAAATCATATTACCCCTAGCTTACAACCATCGGTGACATTTTCTTTTCTTTTTTGCTTTACGTCATTCTTTATGTCTAATCGTTTTTACGTTTCAAAATTTTGATTCCTTATGTTTTTTTTCAAAAGTCTATAAAATCCGACGAATTTTTTTTTTTTTATAAAAACACATTACGAATATGTGAATAATAGAATACGAGTGTTGCATTTTAATACACAATTTTTTTTTTTTGTTAAATTACGTATAATGTTTGTTATTTTACTATACTTGAAAAATTAAAAAAAAACGACAAAAAAAAACAAAAAAAAGTCACATCTATAATTTTTTTTATTAATAAACATATAATTAAAATATTTTAATTAATATTAATATTTAGGATATAAAAATATTTATATAAAATTATTTTAATTAATTTTAATATTTAGGATATAAAAATGTTTAATAAAAATTTATATAAAAATATTTTTATAAAAATAGAATTTAGGATATAAAAATATTTTTATAAAAATATTTTAATTAATATTAATATTTAGGATATAAAAATGTTTAATTAAAATATTTATAAAAATGTTTTTATAAAACAAGTATTTAGGATATAAAAATGTTTTTATATAAAATGTGTTAATGGTTTAATTAAATGTGTTAATAGTTTAATTAAAATGTCTTGATCCTTGTTTATTTAATTTTTATTGATGTTCAGTACGCACAATAAATTAACTGATTTGGCGCAAAATATAGCTCGAAACCTAGGTGGGCACAAATTCGACATGATTTATTGCAAGTTATAAATCTTAATAGGGTTTTTTACACCAATATGTACTTCTTTTTATTATACCGAATATGTGAATAATAGAATACGAATGTTGCATTTTAATACACAATTTATTTTTTCGTTAAATTATGTATAATGTTTTTTATTTTAGGATACTTGAAAAATAAAATAAAAAACGACAAAAAAAGATTAAAAAAAAAAAACAAAACAAAAAAGTCACATCTATGACACATGTGACATAAAGTGGAAGGGGGGTGAGGATAACATAGTAGGGGGTGGTAATAACCTAGGCCTTTATGAAAATATGGTCGATCCAAAATATTTTGATAAGACATTTTTGTAAAATAGAATGGATGATGCTTATAATTTTTGGTTTTTATTAGTATATTGCTTTATTGTCTAATTTGTTAACTAAAATGTGTATTTGAAAATTTTGTAAAATGATAAATTAAGATGAATGTATGCCTGAAAAATTATCGCATCACTGAGATTAACCTGTGTTGTTAAGTAACTAATTTTTATAATACAAATTTGATTCATATTTTTTTTTCTTCCCCTGCATTTAAAGTTAATGATATTAAATGGTGGTTACATGATACTTATGTAGTTATGTATATGATATGTGTTTTCGAGGGTTATAATCTTTAACATGAGCATACTTTATTTATTCACTAGTGTCACTATTAGCATCATGATATTACATAATTAGGTTTTATTATATATTGATTTGATTTTATACATGCATTTTGGTATATTTTAATGTTGATTATGTTAAATTTTAATATGAGACTTAGACAATAGATGAGTTTGATTGATTTAATCTAAAGATATGACATCATCCTAAAGTTATTATGAATTTATTAAAGTTCAAAAGATTTTAAATCGGTGAATGAGTATAACTCAAACATATAGACACTTGTCTATTTATGTTATTTATGACGAATAAATAATTTTTTTTATTTTACATCTCAAATATGTTTCTAAAGTAGCAATAATGACGAAAATATCATTATGCAAAGTTTTAAAGCGATCTTTGTTTGTGGTCGGAAAATGAAGCGAATTTCTACTCCATTCCTTGAAGTGAATGCTAGAACATATAATTGTATTATACTGTACAGGTTGTGCATATGGATATAATCGAGTTATTTAACTTGGTGTATTACAACTAGAAGAAAGCATAATTAAGAACAATATAGGTGTCATAGCAAATTTTCTTACACTGTAGTTTATTTATCTTATATTTTGTTTTGATAATATGGAAAGTAGTGTTTTATGAATATCATATGCCCAATACATGCGTCTGAAAATATATGTGTTTCAATATGAGTAGTATATAGACCAAATTTTGGGCGCTATAAAAACAAGTGTAATCGTAACACATATGGTCCATAAAACCCGCGATTATATTTGGTCATAAATGTGAAGTTTATAAACTTTGATTATTTAATTATTTATTGTCATGTGATACAAAGAGAAGTGGAATTGAAACACATATGGTCATAAACCAGAGTTTATGGACCGAGATTATTTTGACATAATTTTGAATTTTATAGACTGTGATTATATTTGGTCATAAACTTGAAGTTTATGAACCGTGGTTATTTAGTCATAAATCTGAAGTTTATAGAACTTGATTATTTAATTGATTGGCATGACCGGTTAGACAATCCCGTGTCAATGATGATGCGAAATATATAGAAGAACTAGAAGCTTCTTCATGATTTTATGTGTTGTTTACTCTCAAGAGAAGTTAACTAATTGCCAACTAAGTAGGGACTGAATCTCATAATTTTGGAAATTATAAAAAGGGTATGATAGGCATATACACCCATATCATGGACCATTTAGAGTTTTAAATCGATGCATCGTCTAAATGGTCATAAAAGTCGCAACCTGAAGTTTGCATGATTAGTGACTCATCTAATGAGACAGCGAGCACATTATTCCATATTATCATATTCTTTTTGACAATAGTGGTGAATATACTTCACAATTTTTTATAAATGATTACTGGAATAAGTGTTGACATTGGTATGTCTAACGCAAATTGCTTTTGTTGAAATGCTTATCAAGCATCTTCATTTGTTTGCAAAGCCAATAATCATGAGAGTAACACACATATATTTTGTTTGGGGCCATGTATTTACATGAAAGGATATTAATCCGCATCAAGCCAATATTTGTGATGATTACCCCCCATTATGATTGATTTTTGGTCATTAGTAATTCCCATAAAATATTTTGATTATGCTTATATGTTTAAATTGCTCCACCACAACGCATAAATATGGGACGTAAAAAATGTTGGGAATATATGTTTGGTAAGAATCCACATATAATTACAATTTAATATGCCATCAAGGAAAGACTTGTTTATGACATGATTAATGATTGCAATAAATTAGTTAACCCAACATTAGGGGGAGAATGAGCAGCAAAAACTGAGAAAGAATGCAATGAATTACCGATCCTCATACTAAAAAATATGAACCAGAAGTTCATGGGATAATTCATTTGCCATATATAGTAATTGCCAGACAATGTTACCGATCAAAGAGAGTGACCATGTCACATGTATTAGCTGCTAATGCTCCGATTAATATGCGTCCTAGAAAGACAATGATATTAGTAATAAATCTACGGCACACCCGAAGCGTGGTAGAGTAATCGATTTCAAATAATATCCTCGAAATAAAGAAAGGAACAAGGACTTAAGATGGTTAAATCGAGGTAATAAAGACCCCAAATATACTCCTGAAGAGTATAGACATGATGGTTCCAGAAGAACATAAGGTACCTATTCTATAAAGAGATCTCAATATGTTATATCATGTCTAGGAAAAGATGGAATCAAAATAAAAATGAAATCGACGTCGTGAATAATTTTTATATAATATAGCGCTAGATATTTTGAATATTAAAGAGGATCGTGAAAGCATACCTGTCTAGAAGTAGAGAGATAGAATTGATTGGCCAATATGAAAAAGACGCAAGTATTAAATGAGAACTGAAGTCTCTCGAAGTAAGAGATATATTGGACTTGAAGTCCATGCACATGAAGGTTTATTATAAAGGAGTCTTTGGTTGAACTGAGATTATTTGATATAAGGCAGGATGTATATATAATGATTATTTGCAAATACTCGCGTTTGATTACTATTAAGTGGTGGATGCAACTATTTGTATTGATAACTCTGGCAATATAAAAGATACTTGATTCACGTCTAATTAATATCATAAGAGCTCACCTGGTATTAAGATTTCTTGATGGATATAAAACGCGTGAAGCATGTCCCACGATTTAAATTCATGAAGCATATAAGAAAAGTTCTCGAGAACATAATTTGATAAAATGAAAAGTCCTTATATTGATTGAAGTAAGGATGGTATATGTGATACAATCGCCATGATAATTTATATTGATATAGTTATGAAAAGAGTATGTTTGTGCACACAGTTTACAAAGAGATCCAGATCTAACTATGTTATAATTATGATGTATGTTTAATACATTTTGAACTCGTTGTGAGATAATAAAGGCGATTGAATAGTAATATATGTAATGAGAAAGTAAATACTTTTGAAAGATATAAGTTTTGTCTTGACTCATATATCGACTATGTCAAAGATTATATCCTTGCACACTAACATCAAAGTAATATGCATTCTACGATAATGTACATACATTGAGCACTCAAATATTTGTAATATCACTTTTATTGAAATGTCTCCATTCGAACTCTAAAAGATGATGATGATATTAATGGTCCCAAAGAACCATATTTTGAGTAATATTGAAGCATTAATATGCTGATATATGAGATATTATTATTTTGAAAAATGGGTCATATTAAAAATTTTGTTGATCATCATATTAGTCGATCACCAAATAGATATGTGTTATGAAATGACGATATTTGTTATGCCAACTCAACGGGCTCATGTGATGTGATCATCCGGGGGAGAAATACGTGTTGCACTCTTTTCCCTTGACTATGGTTTTGTCCCACTGCGTTTTCTCGTCAAGGTTTTTGATGAGGCGATATCCCCAAACGTATTGAAACGTTATGTACTCTTTTTCCTCACTAGATTTTTGTCCCACTGATTTTTATCTAGGTTTTAACGAGACATAATCTTTTATTTGGACATCCAAAGGGGAGTGTTATGAAAAATTATGGTATAGATGCCCATATTTCTAAAATATATTTGTTTATTTTATTAGTACATATCTTTCTTGAAGATTACTCCATATTATAACTATAAATACATACCTCTATATGAGATGAATAATATAATTTCACCTTCTCTTTTTCATGATTGTTCTTTTATCTTATTTATTATTTCACAACAAATTTTTTTTATTTAATGTATAAGAAAATTAAATATATAATAACTTCTAATGAACCGATGTGATTAACAAAATCCTTCAAAAAATCACAAATTCTTTATTTAAGGTAGCGTGTAGGGTTGTATTATTTATTGACTTTGAATAGTATATTTTGAGAAAAGTAATTACGGAAATACCGGTACAAGCATCCCTGTTTAGAAAAGTATATAATATTTTAATCATTTTTTATTATTACAAAATGAACATGAAATTATATAAACCACCACGAATCTGATTAAGATAAATAACCAAATACTACAAAACTGATTATTCATTTTTAAAGCACATCACGAGTAAACGGAGAAGAATTGCACGTAACCTAACCGGTATTAGCCAAACTATTCTCAAACAATCCAAAGATGTTTATTTACGAAAAATGTTTAAACTAAGTCTTTTATAAGACTGGCAGAACGTCTTACCACCACGTATCTTGGAGATGATTTAAAAGCACTATCACCTTTTCATCAAAGTCAAAATAAAGATACCTTGTACAACTAATTAAGTATTTTGATGACAAAATATGAACAAGAAAAACTTATAACTTTTCAAAGAAGGTGTCGAAAAGGTGTGCATATGCAATGGCTGTGAATTACAGAATAAAAGAAAGTTCAATATATCATAACAAGCTGGCATTGCTATCATAATATCATACTCATACACACCTGGAATCTTAAATTTGTGTCGTTGACATGTTCTTTTCCTACCTGGCTGCTATTCGCTTACATAATCCCCGTCATACAATCAAAATTAAATTGTGGGGTCATAGGTCGAGTAACATAAACCCACCCACGATCCCACTTGTATTTCTTCTCACGACATATGAAAATGTTATAATGTTTAATGATTCAAACGAAAGGAAGTTCTGACTAGGATGAGAAAATGAAGTGAAGGCTAGAAGAGAGACATGTCTGGAGGTGGCCCGTAAACACTCTGCCATGAAAACGGGATCACCCATCTACCACCGACGTTTCCTGAACAAGATGTTAAAGAAAATTAATGTTCTGTTATACTTTTTTTTTTCAAGCTAATATTATGTTATACTATTACAAAACTAAATCACGAGTGAACAAATTTGACAACTTTACCTTTAAAGGCGTCATCAGGCTTTAATCCAACGAGATTGCATGCTGCCTCTGCCAAATGAAAGGCATCTGGAATGTTGTCTCCTTCAGAGCAATAACATAATAAGCACGTCACCTTCAAACCTTTGGCCTAAAACAAGATCAGGAATACCAATTTACAAGTGTTAGCCATAATTACTTATGCAGCTTTGTTTGATTTTTTTTAACTAGTATCGATGGCCGATTTGCTCCCATAGAATTGGGCAAACTACCATACACGTAAAAGCCTATTTCACATAAAATGATCTAAACTGCATAAGCGAAATTGTAACGTAAATGACCAGCAAGATCACCTTAAAACACGAAAACATAGCAGCAAAAGGTAAACTTGGATAGTAGTCTTCTTCTCCGAGATCATCTTCAAGAAGCGAAACATCATCTTCGCTGACATTACCTTCAGCTAAAGTATCGAGATATTTCCATAGCTTCTGATTAGGATCATATTCTTTCATTCTTTTCCACCCTAATTTTTCACAGTTCTCATCTGCTCCGTCCACATTTGTATTAGATAGGTAATAAATCTGCATACCGCTGAAACGTTCACCTCCATTTCAGTAAATATTGGGAATTATTTAAAAATCACAACACATCAGTAAGCGCGTAGCTTCTAGAATAGTAACATCTATGAGGTTACATATTCCTACTGTAAAAGAGGAGACTAAATTATTAGCTATACAATATTGAATCATTCAATACCTTGACATATCAATTGTCTGCCACCGGCCAAAGTCTAAACTCGAAAGGATTATGATGTTTTTCTTTCCAGAAGCAACAGCAAAATCAGCAAGATTTTTAGCAAATTCAACCATCATTCCCTGTTTATAGTGAATCAGAACTCAGTTAATTCAACAAGTCGGGTTTCTTATTTCATAAAGCTTCTGCAGCTAACCAGGATGATGAGGGGCTACTATAAAAACCACTAAGTAATTTCTTTTACGTATACATTTACAAAATTTATGGTTTAAAGATTAATTATGTACCATTCCACTAACTAATTTCTATTACATATCACTCACAGCGTATTTAATGATAGGTTTAAACATGGTGGGCTAGAAATAAGAACTCGGGACATGTTTAATCACTACAGAATTATTATTCTTACAGATAAAGACGCATCATGCCCTTTATCATTTGTCGAGTGTGAACATTATACTACTATAAAGAGTCTGAACCCTTAAGAGGCATCTTTCCATATAAATCCTACTTCTCACGCTTTTATGAATCTACAAT
This sequence comes from Senecio squalidus, assembly GCA_910822075.1. Taxonomy (NCBI): domain Eukaryota; kingdom Viridiplantae; phylum Streptophyta; class Magnoliopsida; order Asterales; family Asteraceae; genus Senecio; species Senecio squalidus. The sequence goes on from CAJVGC010000590.1 coordinate 32,524,013, forward strand.
ACTCTTTGTAAAATGTTGATAACCGGCAACATTGGCCGATCCACATGTCCTGGCCCACCCCCGCCCTGAGTGCAATATGTGGAAGGAAGCGTTAAGCTTTGGTCCAGACCTTAAACGGCCCACTATGAGAGTGTTCCCCCATACCGAGAAACGTGACCATATTCGTAAAATTCTCCCTTCCAGAACTAGTTGAGCTGTGCGTCTGAGGGCTGGCCACACCGAGACCGTTGGGGCTAATCATACTTGGATGCAGCTACCAATTTGCAAGTGTGGTAAAAGGCAAAAGGAGGGGGAAATAACAAAAAAATTAAGCATGTTTATAGAATAATGGAGTTATTCAATAAGTTAATTTTTAACAGTAATAATACGGAAAATAAAAGACAGCAGAGATGCAGCATTAAGAAAAGTAGCTTTGCCAAAGGATCATGGTTTCTTAATTGTACACAAGACATAACCACAAACAGTTTATATACATTAATAATACAGGAAGGACATAAAGATAGTATAGTTAGTTACCTTGACAACCGGCGATCGTTGTTGGATAAGGGTCATTGCACTAGAAGGTGACTCATAAGCTACACAACAGAGGTAGTAAAACTTATCAAATACAACGAAAAAGGGAACGACAACTTTTGTAAGGTTATAACTTATAAAGATAAGTTATAAACAGGTAACCTTCAAGAGGGAGTGCAAGTTGCCCCTGAGGAGTAGGGGCATAAGGGTCATTTCCAACACAAGGAAGAACATTCGGATCATCGAAGAAACCGATTCGGTCCGCTTTAGCTGAAGCTATTAACAAATCAACGGCCAATTGCCCAACATTCCCAATAGACAAAGCTGGCTATAATTAATCAACAACCACACCAATATCATAAAACCCTAACCATAAAAAAAAGAAAAAACATAATTAATTGAAACTAACCAGAATTAAAGTTGAACATTCATCGTACAATTGTTTTCCTTGTTCAAGATTGAATTCCATTATCAGAGACTGAAACTGTCTTCTGTTCTTGCTCAACAAGTTAAAGGTTGGGTTTTACTTTAAACAATGAAATCGGTCGGGCTGGGTCGGCCCGAGTAGTCTAACAAATGGGCTAATGGCCCGACCCAGGTGTTTGATTTTTTATGTAACTTGAGATTTCTAACCATTGTCTACATTGAGTGACAACACTATTACCGCGGATTACATATAAAACGAACGGACTCGTCGCTGTCTTGAACATTATACACCCGAAAAGAACTACTCCTTGATGTGATAAGCTTCAAAATTTGGAAATACATACATAAACGCGTTGCGACGGCGTTTATAAATATTTTAGTACCAAGTTATGTGCACCAACAATAACATTATTGATATGCAAATTTCATGACCTTTGAGTCTAATGGTGGGTATATGTTCTATCTATTCATGCCGATTAAATTTCTCTTTGAGTAGAGGTGTGGAGCTATTCATTCAATCTCGAGCTTTAGCTTAAGGTAATGTCAGCAAAAGTCAATCAAAAGTCAAAACCGAGTTCGACTCAGACTCATTAATACATGTTAAACATAAATCTCTACTATTGAATGTAAGCCCAACCCCGGTATGTGGGCTTGGGCCCGTTAGGTTTATAATTCCTATAAATAGGCTCTTGATATAATCGTTTTTCAGTTGATGAATTATAATATTTCTTCACAAAACCGGTTCAATATTTTCTACATGGTATCAGAGCATGTTACTATCAAAAGTACATGTTCGAACTAGTCCATTCGAATAGAAAATCAACACATTCGAATAATCTATTCGAATAGAAAATCAACAAGTTCGAACTTGTCTATTCGACTAGACAATCTACACATTCGAACTAGCCATTCGACTAGCTAATCAACACACACGAATTTGCTATTCGACTAGGTAGCTCGATTAGTATTCAAACAAGTTAACGATCTCGGAAATTGTTCATTCGACTGGCAACTCGCCGAGTCATTCGACAAGGAAACCAATACACACGAACTCACCATTCGACTAGCACCCCATTCGACCAGGAAACCTTAAGGCACGAACTCACTGGCATTTGACTAGTACTCCATTCGTTTGGGAAATCATCAGACACGAACTCATCATTCGGCTAGCACCCCATTTGACCAGGGATCCTTCATACTCGAACCAATATGGCTGACGCAGACAACAATAATCTTGCCATGCAACTAGTGAACTTGCTTCATAACGGAGCTCAGAACCAATTTCAAAACCCAAAACCAAACCCGTCCGATCAACTCAAAATTAGCCTAATGTTGACCAGCAATAACTACCCGTTATGAGCTCGAATGATTCGAGTATCTATAGGGGGAAATCGAAAGTGTACCTTAACCAGCTTACCCAAAATCCTCCCGCCATCACTGATGGAAACTACGATGAGAGGGAACAAACCGATCTCGTGGTATTTTCGTGGTTAATTCAGAACATCGAACCAAGCATTGCAAGCAATCTTACCGAATTTCCCACAGCGAAGTCAATATGGGAAGCCCTGGCAGTCACTTACAGCAGCGGTAAAGATAAACTACAAACTTTCGATCTCCATGTTAAAGCAAATGAATTCAAACAACATCAATTGCCTTTGGAAGAGTTTTGGATAAGGATGCAGGGAATTTGGGGAGAAATTGATCGCAGGGATCCAAACCCAATGACTTGCACAGCTGATATAGCAACATATAACAGAGTACGATCCAAAACAAAATTGTTCCAATTTCTGAACGGACTTGACTGGAAGTATGACCCCATTAAACGGGAAATTCTCCGATCTGATCCGCTTCCATCCCCAGAAACCGCTTATGCTATGGTAAGAAAAGAAAAGGCCCACCAAGCCATTATTGAAGGGAATCATGAGGCGGATATGGGTGTAGCAGCTGGGCTCAATACCACCGGAGATGGAGCGGGGCTCGTCTCCAAAAATCATCGATCAGAAAAACCGCCATTCCGGTCCCAATCAAAGGTGGATAAAAGCAAGCTTAAGTGTGAAGAGTGTGGTATGTCGAAACACACCAAAGAACAATGTTTTAAGATCGTCGGATATCCAGAATGGTGGAATGATAATCACAAGACCTCCAAGACTGGAAAAGCTGTTGCCGCCATAGGAAGCAGCGAAATTAGCGGCGGAGAAAAAAGTGCCAGCGACAAATCAGAAACAGGCAAATCAGAAACAGGTATAGGGTTTGGTCATTTTACACCAAACCCTCCGGGTAATAACTCCTTTTTAAATCCAAAATGTTTTGATAAAAACCTCCTCGATAGGTTAAATACTTATGATTTAAAAAAGGAGCAATATTTTTCTCATTCTGGCGAAGCCCATGTTACAACAAAAAACGCCAAGGTAACTCTTGGATTTTTGATTGTGGTGCCACTGATACAATGACGTTTGATATAACCGATCTAACGTCAAAATCGAGGGTTGATAAAACACGAATTCACACAGCTAATGGGGAAACCCTTCCAGTTAAAGGAGGGGGAACCATTGAAATATCAAAAGAATTACGACTCTCTAAATGTCTTTATGTGCCATCCTTATCTCACAAGTTATTATCCGTTAGTCACGTTACGAAGGAATTAAAATGTGTGGCATTAATGCACCCCACTTTTTGCATTTTGCAGCATATCAGGACGGGGAAGATCATTGGGCGTGGTACTGAGAGACAGGGACTATACTACGTAGATGAAGTTACTCAACAAGGATCTGTTATGCTTACTCATGGTTCAAACGATAGGAAAGCTTGGTTATGGCACCAAAGATTAGGACACCCGTCCACTGGTTATTTGAGGCAGTTACTTCCGCATTTATTTCCTAAAAATAAAGTTTTTCATTGTGACACTTGTACTTTGCCAAAGAGTCATAGACATACGTTTAAACCAAATAATACTAGAGTTGATTCTCCTTTTTCGTTAATTCATTCTGATGTTTGGGGTCCTGCTAAAATTGAAGGGGGACAAAATTTCCGTTATTTTATGTTGTTTATAAATGATTGTACTCGAATGACATGGACTTATCTTTTAAAAAATAAGTCTGAAGTTTTTACTAAGTTCACATATTTTTGTAACATGGTAAAAACCCAATTCAAACGTGACATCCAAATTCTCAGGTCAGATAATGGGGGAGAATTTTGTAACAATTCCATGAAAACCCTCTGTCAAACACGGGGAATCATTCATCAAACCTCGTGTGCTCACACCCCTGAACAAAATGGGGTTTCAGAGCGAAAAAATCGTTTTCTATTGGAAATCACACGTGCTATTATGATTGAATCCCAAGTTCCAAAGAATGTTTGGCCAGAAGCCCTTGTCACTGCAACGTACCTTGTTAATCGCCTTCCGACTCGAGCCCTAGACCTCAAAACCCCTATCCAAACATTGTCACATTTCCATAAATTGCCATCCAATCTAACCCTCGAACCTCGAGTTTTTGGATGTTCTGTTTTTGTCCATATACCAAAACTTGACCCATGTGCAGAGAAATGTGTGTTTTTGGGGTATGGTGTCAACCAACACGGATATAGGTGCTACAGCCCGAGTAGGCGTCACATGTTCACAACAATGAACTGTGACTTTCTTGAAACTGAGTTCTTTTATCACACCCATCTTCATGATCAGGGGGAAAACGACAATGACGCATTAAGATGGATGAGTTGGGTACCACCGGTGTATGATTCTCCTACTGATGCATCTGCTCCGACTGATAGTCCTGAAGACCCTGAAGACAGTACCACTGCCAATAATAATGATCCTCCTCAACTGATATCCGAGGTAAGTGGTTCTCAATCTCCGGATAGTTCAAATAACTCTGATATGTGTGATGATGAACAACAGGTTGAGACGGAAGTTCCGAGTGTGACTGAACCAGCTCGGTATGATCTCCCTCCTAGATCAACTAGGGGGATTCCACCCAACAGATACTCACCTGAAAAAAGTTCACGAGGATCAAGATATCCAGTTGCTAATATCGCAAGAAGAAACTTAGTCCCGGAAGCCAGGTTCTTTGCAAACGCTATCTGTTCTGAAAGAATACCAACAAGTGTTGAAGAAGCGCTTAAGTATAAGGAATGGAGGGAAGCAATTGGTACTGAACTTGAAGCCCTAAAAAGAAATGAAACTTGGGAAGAATGTGAATTGCCCCTAGGAAAGAACCCGTTAAATGTCGTTGGGTGCTTACTATCAAGTATAAACCCGATGGGTCAATCGAAAGGTATAAAGCTCGATTAGTCGCAAAGGGGTATACTCAGACGTATGGAATAGACTACTGTGAGACTTTCTCACCAGTAGCAAAAATCGATACTATTAGAGTTCTATTCTCAGTTGCAGCAAACAAGGATTGGCCATTGCACCAGTTCGATGTCAAGAATGCTTTCCTACATGGAGATTTAAAGGAAGAAATCTATATGGAAACCCCACCTGGAATCCATGATAGTTCCGAGTCCAGAAGAGTTTGCCGGCTAAAGAAATCACTGTATGGTTTAAAGCAATCTCCACGAGCTTGGTTTGGCCGGTTCACCACTGTAATGAAGAAATATGGCTATAATCAAAGCAATTCCGACCATACTTTATTCCTAAAACGGAGAGGTAAACTCATAACCTGTCTAATAATTTATGTTGATGACATGATTATTACAGGAGATGATTCGGAGGAAATGCCAAAATTGAAAACCAATCTGTTGAAACAATTCGAAATGAAAGATTTGGGAAGGCTCAAGTATTTTCTCGGAATCGAAGTTCTAAGATCAAAATCAGGGATTTTCATCTGTCAGCAAAAGTATGTTCTTGATTTACTAGCAGAAACGGGAATGCTAGATTGCAAACCCGCGGATACCCCTATGATTGCCAACCAGAAATTATTCATGGAAGATGAAGCTGAACTGGCAGACAAAGAAAGATATCAGCGAACGGTGGGAAAGCTTATTTACTTAGCTCATACTTGGCCAGATATTGCATACGCAGTGGGAGTTATAAGTCAATTTATGCACCAACCTCAAGTTCAACACATGGAAGCAGCCTTACGGATCATTAGGTACCTCAAAGGAACTACTGGACACGGAGTTCTGTTCAAATCAAATGGGCACCTGAAAATCGATGCTTACACTGATGCTGACTGGGCAGGCGACAAAGGTAATAGGAGGTCTACATCAGGGTATTTTTCCCTAGTGTGAGGAAACCTTGTTACCTGGAGAAGTAAAAAGCAAAAGGTAGTCGCTCTCTCAAGTGTTGAAGCTGAATTTCGAGGGATAGCACGAGGTCTAGCAGAAGTTTTATGGCTACGAAAACTATTATCAGAAATTGGATATCCCCCAGTGGAAGCTAGTAAGATTATGTGCGACAACAAAGCTGCTATCCAGATCTCAGGAAATCCAGTCCAACATGATCGAACAAAACATGTTGAAGTTGATAGGCATTTTATCAAAGAAAAGCTTGAAGATGGGATTATCGAACTTCCGTTTGTTTCATCCAAAGATCAACTCGCAGATATTCTTACAAATGCGGTTACCGGAAAGATCTTCGCTCACTGTCTTGACAAGTTGAGCATTGGAAATCCCACTACTCAATCTTTTAGTCCATTAGGATTAACTTATTTCAGTTAGTTATATCAAATGACCATTTTACCATGTTTGTATTCAATTGTTATAATAAATGCTTTTTAAAGATTATAGAGATGTCTGTTTATCTCTGCATTTTTTTTAATACGTATCAAACATAATACAAAATCCGTTTTATAATAGAAGTTTGTTAGTAGTTTGAGACATAAATGTTAAATATTTACAAATACATAATTATACAACATAAATAAAAAATAAACATATTGTTATCATTTTATTATGTATTTGTATTGTATTTTATTTGTATTGTATATCCAACTTTTAATTTTTTCACAAAAAACTATATATATAAGAGTAAATTATACAGTTAGTCCCTATGTTTATACCCAAATCACTAGTTTGAGGCTTTTTTTGAAATAATTACACCAAACGTCCTCAATGTTGTAATTTTGTTACGCCGGTGATCCATTTTTAAAAATTTTCGATTGAAAAGACGGAAATGCCCTTTTTATAATTTTTTTTTATATTTTAATTAATTTTTATTTTCTTTATATTTTTTAATTTTAATTTTAAATTCAATCACCATTCCCAACCCTCCCCCACCCACCCCTTTCTCTCTCTTATCTTTTTTCCACCACCACCACTACCACATTTCTAACCCACACTCCATTTCTAACACCATTCGATTAACTCCATTTTTTAGCGATTTTAAAACCCCACCATCCTCACAACCTTCCATATTTAATTTGCCGGTTGTGTTAGGTGCTTGTTGTGTTTTACATAATATATGTTAAATGAGGAATGAAGAAATCGAGCCCGAATTGATGATTGAACTAATGGATGATGAAATGGTGCCTGAGATTGGATTGAGGTCGTCTATTGCTATGAAGGCAAGGGATTCGATTGCTCATAATCTGTTGCATCATAATCATGCTGGTACATATTTCTTGTCTTGATGAAAAGATGCACAAAAAAATGTTGTTTTTCGGATTTTCGTTTAGTTATTTATGTTGTGCATTATCGATTATAATAGCTAAATTTGTTACAATTTTGTAATGGCGATTGTCATTAGATTTATAGATGAAATGCGGTTTTTAGGACAAGTTTTATACACAGATTCTTGAATTTAAGTAACAATTTGATGAAATTGATTTAAAAGATTACTCCTTGATTACTAGTTCTTCGTTATTGATTATAAGAAGTCTGTTTAAACATTCGACTATAAACTTAAAAAGGACAACCTACCGTTATCCCAACCATCATGTCCAAAATCAATCATTTATTGCTTGGAATACCACATTGTTGGAATTGTCTGTTATTTTGCTAAATAGCGGATTATGTGCAAATGATATTACTTTTTGTAAATCGCTAGAAAATGGAGTGTGGGGGAGGGTTGGGAATGGTGATTAAATTTAAAATTAAAATTAAAAAATATAAAAAAGTAAAAATTAATTAAAATATAAAAAAAATTATAAAAAGGGCATTTCCGTCTTTTCAATCTAAAATTTTCAAAAATGGATCACCGGCGTAACAAAATTACAACATTGAGGACGTTTGGTGTAATTATTTCAAAAAAGCCTCAAACTAGTGATTTGGGTATAAACATAGGGACTAACGGTGTAATTTACTCTATATATAATTATCAGAGATGATTATCAACTAAACTGTATAATCAACACTAATATTTATTAAAGAATTAAAACTTACAAAAACCCGAATTTTTTTTTAATATCTCTTAACAAACAATTAAACATACTCTATCTACAAAAGCAACATAAACAACCATCAGTACAATTTCTAACAAAATAAATATAACTAATATTGCTAATACTACAAATTACAAACAATTTATCTTTAAAATAATGTGGCAAAATATTATTAGTAGTTGTTCGGATTTTAATGTAATTATCTGAAAAATTAAAATGTTAAAAAAATTTCTCTTCTTATTTCTTAGTGTTAACCCCGTCAAATCTGATTTGTTCATATATTGAAAAACAAATCAAATACCAAAAATTAATTCTCGATTCAAATATTAATTTATTTTTTATAAAAATGAATATGTTAAATATATTTCTCTAAAAGATAACTTACTTAAAACATAGAATTCAAAAAACATTAAATGCATTATTATGTAATAAATCATAAAGATATCGAATTTAAAGAGCAAATGGGTAAATAAGTAATTCAATTTTATCTAAAATTTTCTATGTGTTTGAATTGAATAAGGGTAAATAAGTAATTTCAATTACTTAAATTTTAAATGATTAAGAGTATGGGGAGATTCTTTATAATATAGTTAAGATAGTAAAGATAATAAACATCATTGACATTTTTTATATATAAATACTTACTATTTGTAAAAGTAGAAAGATTGTAAATATATAAATTGTTGAAAATATATAAGTTAACATCTCTCATAACGTTCCAAATATATTAATTAATTTGAAATTTTAAAAGTTGTCATTAAGGGTAATAAAGTAATTTCAATTCCTTAAAGTTAAGGGATGAAGAGTTTTAATGAAATATTTATATAATAGTAAATATACTAAATATTATTGAGATTTTTTATATATAAATAATTAGTATTTGTAAAAGTAGAAATATTGTAAATATATAAATTGTTGAAAATATATAAGTTAACATCTCTAATAACATTCCAAATATATTAATTAATTTGAATTTTTAAAAGTTGTTATTAAGGGTAAAAAGGTAATTTCAATTCCTTAAAAATTAAGACATTAAGAGTTTTAGAGAAACTATTTGTATAATAGTATAGATTTTATTGATGGAATAAAACGGAGAGCCTTATTAAGCTTGTTGGTTATGTCAATAGTTAGCACAGTAGAGCACTTCAAAGTTGTGAAGATTTAGTGAAACAAAAACAATCTATAAAAGTTGCCTTTCATAAGCAAGACCAAATTTTAAGGAAAGCTAATTGAATTCGACTAAATGCTACAATTTGTGCTTTGTAGATTTTGTCTGAAGTGTGCATTACCTTTTCGTGGTCATGATGAGACGGAAACATATTTTTATAAAGGAAACTTCTTGAAAACCATGGACTTAATTTTAAGTCAAAATGAGGAACTTTGTAATTTTTCAAAACCCGTCGGGAATAATCAATATAAGGCTTCGTCTATCCAAAAAAAAAAAAAATTGCTACTTGCTTTGAACTTGAAGTACTAGAATCGATTTTTCAAGAAATTGGTGATGACGTGTTTTCTTTACTAGTTGACGAGTCTAGAGATGTATCTAAAAGGGAACAAATCACTATAGTTTTGCGATATATTGATACTCATGGACTTGTTAAGGAGAGATTTGTCAGACTTGTTCATCTTAAGGAGACAGGTTCTTAATCTCTTAAAGATGCCATAAACACTTTCTTTGCTAAACATAATTTGAGTTTGGGACGATTAAGAGGACAAGCTTATCATGAAGCAAGTAATATGCGTGGTGAGTTCAAAGGGTTGAAAGAAAGAATCTTGAAAGTAAATAAATCGGCATATTATGTGCATTGTTTTGCACACCAACTTCAATTGGTGATTGTTGCGGTTGCACGAAAACATTGGAGTGTTACAAAGTTTTTTGACAAGTTGTTCATTTTGATGAATGCGGTTTGTGGTTCTTGTAAACGAAAGGATATTCTTCTAGAAAATGAGAAAGTGAGTGCGAGAAATAGCATTCGTAGTGGTTTACTTGAGACGGGAAGTGAATAAATCTAAGAGCTTCCTTTCTATACGACCCGCAGATGCTCGGAGGAATTCACATTACAAAACACTTTAGTGTTTGGTTGATATGTTCTCAAGTATTATTAGTGCTCTTAATTATGTTAAAGAGTATGTTAAAGAGGAAGACGTCAATGGTTCCAACCAAAATTAAGCAAGTGGTCTTTTAAAGTATTTAAAATCATTTGATTGTGTGTTACTTTTGCATTTGATGTTACGTATTCTAGGTCTTACTAACATATTATCACAAGCACTTCAAAGAAAAAATCAAGACATTGTGGAAGCAGTTTCATTAGTGATATCAACCAAAGAAAAACTTCAAGAACTTAGATTACGGGATTTTGCTTTAATTTTAGAGAAAAATGCTTCATTTTTGAGTTAATTCAAAAAGACAAAGGGACGGTTAGTTAGTTACCTTGACAACCGGTGATCTTTGTTGGATAAGGGTCATTGCATTAGAAGGCGACTCATAAGCTACATAACATATGTGGTAAAACTTATGAGGATGTATTGGTAAGTAGACGTGCAACTATGAAACCGGTTTTTTTTCGAACCGGTGCCAAAACCAAAACCCGTTTTTATAGAAACCGGTTATTAAGAAACCGAAACCGGTTTGAATTAACCGAACCGGTTAAGGTTTTTTTTTGGAATACCGGTTTTTTCGGTTTTTTAACCGGTTAAAACCGGTTTTTTTTAATATGACCGTTAGGATTCGTTACTAGCCGTTAGAAAGAGCCGTTAGTGACCGTTATGAGCGTTTTTTTTTTTCCCACTTTTTTTGAGTTTTTTGGCACGTCTAAGTTGCCTATAAATACTTTCACTAGTTTGTGTTGAAATCACACCAAAAACTCAACTATTTTTCTCTCTAAATCACCAAAAACTCGCATTCTCGCTATATATATACTTTTTTTTCTTCCGAACACACACAATTACAACTATTCTTCTCTCAAAATGGAAAACTCACAATCACAAGCTTCCGCTTCCGCTAGTAGCAATGTTCAAAACGTCAAAGTTTACACAAATGAAGATATATCACAAATTATACAAACTACTTGTAATAAGGAAATTTGGGCTCATTACGATTTGTGCGTAATGAAAGACGGGATGGAAAAGCGTGTTGCAAGAAGTGTGGGAAGTTTTTAAGCTCTAATTCAAACACAACACTAAGAACTCACAAAAACGGGTCTTGTAAATCAATTAGTCAAGAAGCATCACAATCGGAACTTGGTGCGGATGGGAACGTATTTATATACGATAATGATGCGCTTCGAGAAGCATTTACAAAGTTTGTCATTCAAGAGGGGCTTCCATTCAACCACTTCGATAACCAACGACTTACGAAAATTATCAAACAAAGGCTACAACCGCGATACAAACAAGTAAGTCATACTACCTTCAGAAACGATGCGTTTAAATATTGGTCGAAATCTAAAAATAAAATAATTGAGGGTTTTCGAAACTATAAATATGGGGTAAATATTACTTGTGATGTTTGGACCGCACCACATGATACGGAAAATTCTTATTTAGCCGTTACGGCCCATTGGTTTCATGATGACCAAAATCTCAAATCTTGGTTATTGATGAAACGTACAATTGCTTTTAAATTGTTTGGTTATCCACATACGGGATGTAATTTGCGAAAAAATTTAAATGACACACTAGTTGAATATAGTTTAGACGATAAAGTTTTTACAATTTCACTAGATAATACGTCAAATATTACTAAAGCGATGAATTTACTAAAATCACGTCTAAAACCACTTTTAGATAGCGCTTTTTTTCATTCTCGTTGTGTTGCTCATGTTATAAATTTGTCCGTGCAAAGTGCATTATTAATATTTGATGGTGTACGTCAAAAATTTAGGAAATTATTAGTAACTATATATAGTTCGAGTAACGAACGAAAAACTAATTATAAACGTTTTCGAAAACAATGTGGTGAACCTCCCCTAGGACCTTGCTACGATAATAATACTAGGTGAAACTCTACCTACACTATGTTTGAAAATATATTACAACAACGTGATACTTTAGATGCTTTCAGTGACATTTTAGTTTTAAAAAATAAGTCCGTATCTATTTTCTCTTATGAATAGGATCGACTAAAGATTTAACTTCGTTTTTATTAGTTTTTAAAGAGTCTACGACTATATTATCGGGTGTATATTACCCAACTAGCCCTTTAGTCCTAAACCAAAATTATATAATGACCGAAAAATTAAAAGAATTTGAAATCTCCGAACATCGAATTTTTAGAAAAGTGGTTAGAGTTATAAAAAAGAAATTTATAAACTATTATAAATCCTTGCCTTTGATTTTTACTTGTTCCGCCGCACTAAATCCTTATTTAAATGTTGGCGGGGTACAAAGTTTAATGCAATCAATTTTGGAAAATTTAGGCTTACACCTTGGCCAAAACCCGTTATATATTGAAGAAGAAAAAACTAGATTTGAAAAATATTATGATGCATTATTTGCTATATATTGCGATAAATATAGTCAACTAAGTATCCCAATTGTTAACACAATGTGGGCGGGAACATCTTTCCAACAAGGGAGTCAAACTAGTAGTCAACACTTAAATATATACCTTTATAATGTTTTACTTCAAGACTCTATAAAGCGTCAAAGAACATCGGCTCCAACAAGCGAATTGGGACAATATAAGGCTACAAATTTCTTTGTCACTCTCGGTATTGATGGGTTTCAAAGTCTTGACATTTTGGCTTGGTGGAAAGAAAGAGAAATACAATTTCCCATTTTAGCCGCTATGGCTCGGGATTTATTATCCGTCCAAGCTACCTTCCGAATCGGCCTTTTCCGTTAGTGGTAGAATAATATCGGAAAGAAGGTCAAGACTTACCCCTCAAGCCGTGGAAGTATGTGTATGCTTGAAAGATTACTTGGACGGGGTCGAAAGGATACAAAATGTAACAACGTTGGAAGGCCTACTATTACAAGACGTTGAAGAAGTTATCGAACAAGAAGAAATCAAAATGGGGATTTCACCTACAACTACCAAAGTAGATGAAGGTGAATTTGAAGAATTTGATGTAGAACGCGAGGAAGAACAAGATGAAGAAGAAGAAGAAGACTAGTAAAGTGTATTTGGGTGATGGAAATGCAAAAGCTCGATATACTTTACTACACGATTGTATTAAATTGTAATAAAAGTTATGTTTGTGTTTTATATTTTAGTTGAAATTGTATTATTTAAATTGAAATAAAAGTTATGTTTATATTTTATATTTTTTCCAAATCCCAAAAAAACCCAAAAAAAACCGATTAAAAAACCGGTTCAAAACCGAAAAAAACCGATTCCGAATATTTTAAACCGAAAAAAAACCGATATCGAAAAAAGCGGTTTAACCAAAACCGGTTTAACCAAAAACCGGTTTTTTTGAACTCGTTTTTTTTAACCAAAAACCGGTTTGTTGCACCTAGGTAAGTGTCAAACCCCGCCATTGGCGGAAACGCAGGGTGCAACACGATTGGAGATCGTCATAACACAACAGTAATATAAAGAACATAATCTATATGAATAATTAAATAATGTATTGTTATGACGTCGCCATACTCAAGGTATAAACCTTGGTACACGAAAATCGACACACACTACAAGTAAGAAAGTTCAAATGTAAATTATTAACGAATGAAAGAATACTTGGGCATGCAAGCCCGAAATGAAAACCAAATGTGTAAGTAATAAATGTCCGCAAATGCAAAAGATATCCTGAAGTCAACTAAAGCCCGACTCTTAAGTCCAAGTCCTATGCCTGCTCATTACCTGAAAGTAAAGCTTAAAAGCGTCAACATAAAGTTGAGCGAGTACATTGAGTAAGTAGTAAAATGTAAGGTAGAAAATATATCTTAAAACCAGTAGTAAGGTAATGCGTAACTAATGCATGTAAGTAGTAAGAAAACATCATCCACAATCATACAAACGTAAGAATGTATCACAAGTAAACATAGTAAGTACACCTCATTAGTAGGAAAGGTATACTAATGAGCGTGCATGTATCACAAGTAAGCGTAGTAAGTACATCTCATTAGTAGGAAAGGTATACTAATGAGCATGTAGGTATCAGTAGGAAAGGTATACTGATATGTATCATCCGCAGTAGTCGCGCTACCGTAAGTACACCTCATTAGTAGGAAAGGTATACTAATGAGCGTGCATGCATCAGTAGGAAGGGTATACTGATGTGTATCAACCAACTGTCTCGTAAAGTTTTACAAAAACTTGCATTAGTTCTGTTACACATTTCATGGTTTCTAAAAATAGCAAGTTTATATAAATAGAAGTATCTATTTATGGCAAGTTTCCAAAAATAGTAATTTTTCAATATATAGTAAGTATGGAAGTAAAATTTGTTTATCGTAAATCATTTTTTTCTCAAAATAGATTGATTGAGCTTTACTTTCCCCCGATTTAAACATAGAAAACAGTAGTAAGTAAAAGGGGCGATGACTCACCTTATCGAGTGAGCGTATGTAAGGGGTACTGTGTGTATATGGTGTAGTGAGTTGGTCACAACTAGAGTCCTCACTAGTCCTAGAGCTCCCCTAGATAAAAGTATAAACGTATAAGAATAGAATTCGACGGTTAACTATCTTGGAGAAAACGACAAACTTTTTAGCAACACATAGGTTCACTCAAACTGAGATAACTATGGTTCTAGAAGGAATTAGACTTTGACGGAAGCATATTTGAAAACTAGACACTGAGATCTACGTTTTAGACTAAGACATCGTTATAAAAGAGTTCGTTACGAATAAGATATGATTAAAACAAAACTGGTTATCTAAACTGTCCAAAAACGTTATTCTTATAGATGTTGAGTTTATTACATTAGAGTGTCGTATTTTAGGTGTACACAAGATAAAATTTTTTTATTACTTTTTAAACTTGTTATTAACTTAATGTAATACCAATTAATCATTATTATGGTTGTCTAAGTGGTTACACGAAATAGATTAATGAACCTAGTAATTTCCGTTTAAAAACTCAGATTTGACCAACGTTTATTTAAGTGCAGTTTTCGAGGGTTCTAAAACGAATTAGAGGACGAGGAATATATTTTCAAAAATTACATTCCGAGAACTACAACGAGGAATCAAGATTTATCTAAGAAGCATCTGTTATGACCAAGATATGATCAAAACAAGTTGGACAAAAGCTTGCTGACCCGTTCAGTACTTAATGTACCCGCGTTTGTAAAAACGTTTTTAAATATCAAACTACCACAAAAAAATTACCAACACCTCCAGATCATTAATTTGAAATATAAACAAGGACTCCATGTTTTAATATATCCGTTTATACGCTTTTAGACCACACAACAAGTTATCCCATAATCGGATATAAAAACTCAGCTCAACACGCAGATTGACCCATGTTTACTAAAACCAGTTCTAGGGAGTTTGGAAATGAATTAGAATACGAGTCTTACGTTTTTAAAAATTAGATTCCAAGGCCTATAATTTTCAATAAGGTCACAGATCCTAATTCAATACCAATAAAGAGTTAGACACTGAAGTAGACAGACTACAATAGAATTTCCGAAACTGTCCAAAACCGAGACGTATCTAATTTAAGTTTAAAGCGAGTTTGAAATACACGACTGTTAGAAATAAACGTTTAGTATTGAATGTAAGCCCAAGCCGGTTAGGTTTATTTTTCCTATAAATAGGACTACAATGTAAACGTTTTATGTTGATGAAATATAAAACTTCTTCCACAAAAACACGATTACTAATCTCTACATGGTATCAGAGCAGGTTAGTACCTGTTCGGACTAGTCATTCGACTAGCAAAAAAGCCAAAACGACTTGCCATTCGACTGGAAGAGTAACTGGTTCGGATTGCCTTGTTCGACCACAAAACCAAAGCACACGAACTGCTTTTGTTCGACTACAAAATCAAAGCACACGAACTGTTTTTGTTCGATCACAAAACCAAAGTACACGACCAGCTTTCAATTCGATTAGGATTTCATTAGACTAGTTGGTCTAGGAGGAACACGAATTCAGCTTCCTATTCGATTAGGATTTCGATTCGATTAAGATTTCAGACAAGACTTTACCTATTCGACCAGCTCCTTGGATTCGATTGACACCATCTTCTTCTCGACTGGCTTGGTTCGATTCGATTGACACCTTCGACTGGTAAACCAACTTCTTCGATTGGGAAAGCTTATTCGATTGAAGGAATAAAGATAAAGACCACGACCAGAAAGTAAACTAGGCCCAATAAAAGAAACTTTGTCTATTGGGCTTCTATTTGAATTGTTTAATTACTGATTTGGCCAAAACAATTTTAACAATTTTAACAATTTAAACCAACCATGACTGACACAAACAATAACGCTCTTGCAATGGAACTAATGAATTTGCTTCGTAATGGAGCACCGAACCAGTTTCAGAACCCAAAACCAAACCCGTCCGATCAACTCAAGATTAGCTTAATGTTGACAAGCATCAACTACCCGTTATGGGCTCGTATGATTCGAGTATCTATTGGGGGGAAATCAAAAGTGTATCTCAACCACCTTACCGAAAACCCTCCTGCCATCACAGATGAAAAATACGATGAGTGGGAACAAGCCGACCTTGTGGTTTTCTCGTGGTTAATCCAAAACATCGAACCTAGCATCGCAAGTAACCTCACTGAATTTCCCACATCAAAGTCACTATGGGACGCCCTGGCAGTTACTTACAGCAGTGGGAAGGATAAGCTACAAACTTTCGATCTCCATGTTAAAGCTAATGAGTTCAAACAACAACAGCTACCACTAGAAGAGTTTTGGATAGGGATGCAGGGAATTTGGGGAGAAATTGATCGTCGCGACCCCAACCCGATGACTTGCACAGCTGACATAGCCACATATAATCGAGTTCGATCTGAAACAAAGTTGTTCCAGTTTCTGAACGGACTTGACCGGAGGTATGATCCAATTAAACGGGAAATTCTCCGTTCTGATCCGCTTCCATCTCCCGAAACCGCTTACGCTATGGTCAGAAAAGAAAAGGCTCACCAAGCTATTACTGACGGGAACCATGAGGCAGATATGGGTGTGGCAGCTGGGCTCAATACCACCGGCGACGGAGCAGGGCTTGTCTCGAAGAATTATCGATCAGAAAAACCGGCATTCCGATCCCAATCAAAGGTCGACAAAAGCAAGCTCAAGATGGAAGAGTGTGGTATGTCAAAACACACCAAGGAGCAATGCTTTAAAATTGTTGGCTATCCAGACTGGTGGAATGAGAATCACAAGACCTCCAAGACTGGAAAAGTTGCGGCTGCTGTAGGAAGCAGTGACACTAGAGGCGGAGGAGAGACGAGTACCGATGGCACACCAGAACCAGGTATAGGGTTTGGTTGTTCTAGACCAAACCCTCCGGGTAATGAATCTTTTTTAAATCCAAAAAGTTTTAATAAAAACTTACTCGATAAGTTAAATGAGTACGATTTAAAAAAGGAACAATGTGAGTCTCTTTCGGGCAAAGCTCATGTTGCAACCAAAGATTCTAGATGTACTTCTTGGATCTTTGATTGTGGTGCCACCGATACGATGACGTTTGATATCACTGATCTAACGTCAAAATCTATAGTTGATAAAACAAAAATTCATACCGCAAATGGGGAAACTCTTCCAGTTAAAGGAGGGGGAACCATTGAAATTTCAAAAACATTACGACTCTCTAGATGTCTTTATGTACCATCACTATCACACAAGTTATTATCCGTTAGTTATGTTACGAAATAATTAAATTGTGTGGTATTAATGCACCCCACTTTTTGCCTTTTGCAGGATATCAGAACCGGGAAGATCATTGGACGTGGTACTGAAAGACAAGGACTCTACTATGTTGATGAAGTTACTCACCACGGTTCTGTTTTGCTCACTCATAGGTCCAAGGATAGGAAAGCTTGGTTATGGCACAGAAGATTAGGCCATCCGTCTGTTGGATATTTGAGACAATTATTTCCGCACTTATTTCCTAATAATAAAACTTTCCATTGTGACACTTGTATTTTGGCTAAGAGTCATAGACAAACGTTTAAACCTAATGATACTCGAGTTGATTCTCCTTTTTCGTTAATTCATTCTGATGTTTGGGGTCCCGCAAAAATTGAAGGGGGACAAAATTTTCGTTATTTCTTGTTATTTATAGATGATTGTACTCGTATGACATGGACTTATCTTTTAAAAACTAAGTCTGAAGTGTTTACTAAGTTCACATCGTTTTGTAACATGGTCAAAACTCAATTAAAACTGTCACACCCCGCTATAGCGGAAACACGGAATGTGAGAGCTGGAATATCATTACACGGTTATAAGCAAATCAAACGATTCAAGTCATTTTATTCAAAATAAAAATAGTTCATAATCCGAAATCAACCAAGCAGTTTAAATTTAATTCAAGTACAAAATACAAGTTTCCAAAATAAATTCCCAAAAACAAAAAGGTCTTTCCCAAGCTTTGCCTCACGTGACCAAACTGACCCTTCCTTGCCATGCACTTCTACACTTACACTAGTTCCCTGAAACATAAGATAAAGTGTCAACTACATTGAGTAGTGAGTGAGTTACAGTTTTGAGTTTCTCGATAAAAGTTTCCAAAAATAGAAATGTATATATATGTCATAAATAAAAAGGAACGGAACGACGCTAGATCATATATATATACATTAAAGAGTTTCGTACACACGTAAGTAAAGAAAAATAGAACTCGTATAATAAAAGTTGAAGCGGAATCCATCGCTAAAATATAGTATATGCGTAGGTAATATGTGCTTAACTAAATTAGTAACTTGTAACAATCACTTGGCATAATATAAGGTAAGTCTACACTAAACCGATTGTCTGGTCAGATCTAGCCCCAAAATGTTTCATTGAGTTTCCACCTGAATCTAGTAATATGTGCTTGGTTCGCTAACCCTGAGCAAGGAGTGACCTCTCCTAAGTATCGATACCCATAATACTAACGGCTATTGCTAATAGTGTGTAAAGTTTCGAACCAAAGACGGGGAAACTGAGTTCTGTTTCTAAAAATAGTAGTAAGCACTTACGGTTTATATTTTCATCAAGGATTGGTCTCCTACAAGTAGCCTAAATTTAGTTTAGCCAATTAGGGGGCATTAACACATAATACGCATAATAGTTTCAAAGTTTCACAAGTTTCCATAGTTTCACAAGTTTCACAAGGTTTCCAAAGTTTCCAACGTTTCAAAAGTTTCAAGGTTTCATACGAGTTTCACATGTTTCAAAAGTTTCAAAGTTTCATACGAGTTTCACATGTTTCACGTTTCATAAGTTTCAGAAGTTTCAAGTTTCGCGAGTTTCAAATAGTTTCGACAAAGTTACATAAACATACAATCTTATGTTTCCCCCAAATAAGTAATTTAAAAGTAAAAACATAGTGGGGTTGTAACTCACGGGTTGCGGAGAAAAGATACGAACAAGCACGGATGGAGCGGAACACGTCGGAAATCAAAGATAACCTAGAACACCGGAATGTTGTATAAGTTTTATTAGTATGATTCAAGTTATGTTAAAGTTCCATTTCAACATTTTAAATCCCAATTTCGTATACTTTAGATTCTGTCCTAAAAGATTATTACGGAAAAGTTATATGATTAAACGTGTTCGTGTACGTTTTAAAGTCCGATAAGTCCATTTAAGTCCAAAAAGAGTCAACGTCCGAGATCAATATGTTTAAGTTACAAAAAGGTTAAGTTACTGAGTTGGAATATATTTTACGGTGAAATTTGGGCAGCGCTTCCGCGCTATAAAAATTCAATCCATTTTTCAAAACACTTTCCCGCTTTAAACGAACAATTTAACAGATACAAACCATAATACAAATGTTTTAAGTTCTCAAACTCATCCAAACTATTTTATTTACAAAATCAGTAAGTTCCCAGAATATATAATCTGTAATAAAGTTATTTGAGCTTATTTTTACGTTTAAAGTCCTCAAAACGACAATTTTTACGAACAGCGAGATCCAGACAGCGGCTGGAGATACTCAGCCGCGGGCTGGACCTTAGCCGCCGGCTGAGTGTCTTCGGCCGCCGGCCAAAGCCCTTCGGCCAGTTTGTAGATTTCGTTATTTTTCGATTTTTAGCCCGTTTTAGTGTTAGATTCGAACATGCAAACTGTTATAACTCAAATATATACATTTTTAGGCAAAAGTCACAGTTTCTTTTACATTTATACCATCAAAATGTAGATCTATTAGAAAAACTTGTTATAAAATAAGAAAACGTTTTAGATTTTTATAAAAACCATATCTCAGTTTATAGATCGTCCATGCAAACCAATATTTAAGTAATAAGAGTAAAATGGAAGAGTTTTACCGAAGGAAAGCTTTAGTTGATGGTTGGATGTGATTCTAGCTTACAAAAAGTAAAGAAACTCCTTCCAAAACCCGGGTTTTAGCTTCCTCTTGCTACCCCTTAACCTTAGGACGATTTTGAGTATGATTTTAATGGATGGATTTGTGTTTTTAGGGGCTGTTTATGGTGTAAATTTTCTGTATTTCTTTGAGTTCTTGAGAGCAATGTAGAGAGAGAGAGAGACTAGGTGTTTTTGTTTTTGAAAAGTGGTAATGAAATGAAATGGTGGAGTAAAAGGGAGGGTTGGGACTGACCTAGGGAACCCCCAAGTCAGTATTTTGGTCCAATCCCGGATTAATGCTTTGGTCCAATCAAAAGACATGCAAAAATGAGTCACCATCCACTGGACAGCGGCTTTCAGCCGCCGGCTGACCATATCCAGCCGCTGGCTGACAGCCTTCAGTCGTCGGCTGGAAGGTTTTTCCAGCACGGTGACGTTTTAAGTTTTCCGTTATTAGTAGTTGAGGACCAGAATCTTATTAGTTTCCGTTATGAACTTAGTCAAGTTCTTGTGTAGTTTATTTGGTGTTAGGATTTATAAGTTGATTCCGACTTTGGTTCCGACAAATAAAGACTCAACAAGTACGAACTAGAACAATATGAACACGATAACAAGAGTAACTAGAGATTCGAACCGATATAGTAACTGAGAATCACCTGAATTTTGACGGTTGTCACAAAAACAGGACATACAAATTCTCCGATCCGATAATGGGGGAGAATTCTGTAATACGTCCATGAAAAACTTCTGTCAAGAGCGAGGAATCATTCATCAAACCTCGTGTGCTCACACCCCTGAACAAAATGGGGTTTCAAAACGCAAAAATCGATTCTTGTTGGAAATCACTCGTGCTATGATGATCGAATCACAAGTCCCCAAGTCTTTTTGGCCAGAAGCAGTTGTCACTGCCACATACTTGGTTAATCGTCTCCCAACCCGAGCTTCAGCTCTCAAAACTCCTCTCCAAACACTGTCACACTTTCATAAATTGCCTTCAAATCTAACTCTTGAACCTCGAGTATTTGGATGTTCTGTTTTTGTCCATATACCAAAAATAGAGCGTTCAAAACTTGATCCTTGTGCAGAGAAATGTGTGTTTCTGGGGTATGGTGTCAATCAACACGGGTATCAGTGTTACAGCCTGAGTCGGCGTCACATGTTCACAAGAATGAACTGTGACTTCCTTGAAACTGAGTTCTTTTACCATGCCCATCTTCATGGTCAGGGGGAAAAAGAAAATGACGCATTAAGATGGATAAGTTGGGCACCACATGTAAATGGTGCTTCTACTGATACATCCACTCCGGAGACTGATAGTCCTGAAGAACCTAAAGACAGTACCACTCCCACCAACAATGATCCTCCTCAACTGATATCCGAGGTAAGTGGCTCTGAAACTCCGGATACTTCAAATAACTCTGATATGTGTGATGATGAACAACAGATCAAGACAGAAACTCCGAGTGTGACTGAACCAGCTCGGTATGATCTTCCACCTAGATCAACCAGGGGAATTCCGCCTGACAGATACTCACCTGAAAGAAGTTCAAGAGGGTCGAGATATCCAGTTGCAAATATCGCAAGAAGGAATTTAGTTCCGGAAGCCAAGTCCTTCGCAAACGCGATCTGTTCTGAAAAAATACCAACTAGTGTTGAAGAAGCATGCAAGTATAAAGAATGGAAAGAAGCAATTGGATCTGAACTTGAAGCCCTGAGAAGAAGTGAAACATGGGAAGAATGTGAATTGCCTCCATGAAAGAAACCCGTTAAATGTCGGTGGGTGTTCACTATCAAGTATAAACCCGATGGATCAATTGAAAGGTATAAAGCTCGATTAGTCGCAAAGGGGTATACTCAGACTTACGGGATTGACTACTGTGAGACTTTCTCTCCAGTAGCCAAGATTGATACTATTAGAGTTCTATTCTCAGTTGCAGCAAACAAGGATTGGCCACTACACCAATTCGATGTCAAGAATGCCTTCCTACATGGAGAATTAAAAGAAGAAATCTACATGGAAGCCCCACCTGGAATTCATGATAGTTTCGAGGCCAGGAAAGTTTGCCGACTAAAGAAATCTCTGTATGGTTTGAAGCAGTCTCCACGAGCGTGGTTTGGTCGGTTTACCACAGTTATGAAGAAATATGGCTATAACCAAAGCAATTCCGATCACACTCTCTTCTTGAAACGGAGAGGTAAACTCATAACCTGTTTAATAATCTACGTTGATGACATGATCATTACAGGGGATGATTCAGAGGAAATGACAAAATTTAAAGCTAATCTTTTCAAAGAATTTGAAATGAAAGATCTGTGAAGACTCAAATATTTTCTCGGAATTGAAGTTCTAAGATCAAAATTAGGGATCTTCATTTGCCAGCAAAAATATGTTCTTGATTTGTTAGCAGAGACGGGAATGCTAGATTGCAAACCTGCAGACACTCCCATGATAGCCAACCAAAAATTGTTCATGGAAGATGAAGCTGAACTGGCAGATAAAGAAAGATATCAGAGAACGGTGGGAAAGCTGATTTACTTAGGTCATACTCGGCCAGACATTGCATACGTTGTGGGGGTTATAAGTCAATTCATGCACCAACCTCAAGTCCAGCACATGGAAGCAGCTTTACGGATTATCAGGTATCTCAAGGTAACTCCTGGACACGGTGTTCTATTCAAAGCAAATGGGCACCTGAAGATTGAGGCTTATACCGATGCTGACTGGGCAGGCGACAAAGGTAATAGGAGGTCTACATCAGGGTATTTTACCCTAGTGGGTGGAAATCTTGTTACATGGAGGAGTAAAAAGCAAAAAGTTGTCGCCCTCTCAAGTGCTGAAGCTGAATTCCGAGGAATAGCACGAAGAGTAGCTGAAGTCCTATGGTTGCGAAAACTAATGTCAGAAATTGGGTATCCCTCAGAAGAAGCCAGTAAGATCATGTGTGACAACAAAGAGGCTATCCAGATCTCAGGAAATCCAGTTCAACATGATCGCACCAAACACGTTGAAGTTGATAGACACTTCATCAAAGAAAAACTTGAAAATGAGATTATCGAGCTTCCGTTTGTTTCATCAAAAGATCAACTGGCAGATATTCTCACAAAGGCGGTTACTGGAAAGATTTTCACTCACTGTCTTGAGAAGTTGAGCATTGGAAATCCCACTACTCAGCTTGAGGGGGAATGTTAGAAATAAACGTTTAGTTTGAATGTAAGCCCAAGCCCGTATGTGGGCTTGGGCCCGTTAGGTTTATTTTTCCTATAAATAGGCCTACAATGTAAACGTTTTATGTTGATGAAATATAAAACTTCTTCTACAGAAACACGATTACTAATTTCTACAATTACGAATGCTCAAACGATCCCGACATTTAATTATCATATTTTAGACCAGTGGTGTGACATCCCAAACATATTAATATACGTTCCCGCTTACTAAATTGTTACACAAATTCCAATTACGAATCCTAAGTAAACTCGTTTCAACAATTTCAGATTTGACCCGTGCTCACTAATTTGCAGATTCTGGGAGTTTGGAAAACAATTAGACGACATATCTTATATTTTTGAAAACTATAAAAGGAGAGCTACAATTCACGTTTAGACCACAGATTCTAAATCAATATAACCCAGAAGCTATAAGTTGAACAAAACAGCTTAACGTACGAGCAATTTAATCAATCGAAGTACAATATACATACACATGTATGAAACTGATTAAGAACATAACAAAGACAACTAATAAGGTGAACAATCAAACCTGTGATGATGATGCTCCGAACAGGTTGTCACTGAAATGAAATCAAAACTTTGGACGTTGAATCCCGTGGCTGCAAACAACAAAGAATACACCCAAATTGAACACCCTGATTAAGGTTCGACTAGGATTAGGGTAACAAAATGAATTCGATACTTACCAAGAGTGATGGAGCTGCTGAAGACAATTAAACAGGGAAGGAGAAGGCTCGTGATGGAGGAGATTGCTGGCCAACATGATTGCAAAGAATGTTTAACAACCAGAATATAGAAACTCAAAAAGAATTTTCGGATTATGAATCAAAAACCCACGAAATTAAAAAACAAACCTTGAACAAATGATGATGATGATGAACACGAATTTGATGGTGGATTAGCTAGTGATCGATGGTGATGATGATGGGGCTGAAATCTGTGCTAAGGTGTGAAGATGATGGTGACTAGCAAAAAGAAAGGGATCGGTTGGGTGTTTTTCTTTTAGCTGGATATGGATACAAGGGGTGGTGGGTTGGGCTAATTTAATGGGTACTTGGATTACATATTTGCTAGATGGACCAACCAATAGCCCGTGAATTAGAAAATCTCCCGGTTAGAACCAACGCTAGCTAACCAAGTGCTTACAATTTTTTTTTATTTTTTTTGATACTAGAACAAAACTCGAGAATTTAAAATATAGACTAGATTATTTCCATGACTCGCACAAACTAAGATTATCCCAAAATAGGAAGTCTACAACTTATGGCTTAGTATATATATAACACTTGCTCGGGTTGAAAAACTATCGTAGAACATTCCCGAATGCGAAAGTTATATGTGGAACAAAACTCAGAGTAATTGAACATATAACATTAATTTATCTTTAATCAAAAGGAGTTTTCAATATCAATTAGGGTTACGCATCACAAACAGACATTAGAGTAACCTATGACTTTACGAACACAGAATGGTGAACCTGATTATGAACAGTAGCTTTTACATCAAGGCTCGAATGAATGTTTTTAAATACCAACAAGTATACTAATAAATCAAATACGAAATTTACTCGTTAAGTTATCTAGGAGCTCGTCTAGTGGGACTAACTATTGCACCTAACTAATACAGTAACATCATATAACAAGGTATACACACAATGCATAGTAATCATCTTACATAAAATAAAATGTAATTATGTTTTTATAAAAGGTTTTATAAAAACAGTAAAAGCATACGACATACTAGATTAATCTGAGTCGAAAAAGTGACGGTTGTCACCAGTAAGTAAAACAATATTATACTCTTATAAATGGGCCAATGGGCCAGCAAGTAGGGTTGATAGCTTTTTCTAGGTGTTTGGGTACCTTTCTACTTTTCTTTTTTTTCAAGTTCGTTAGCATTGTAGCTTGAAGCGAAATTCAAGGTATGATTGGGCCTTATGACATGCAATGTCCTTAAATTCTTAGGGTCACATTATTTTTATTATATACATATATATATAACCTTAATCTCGAGTTTTACTACATAAACTACGATAGTAAATGAGTAATGTCTATGTAGTGTCTTTCAGGGGCACACTTTTTATTTTCGCACATGTCATCCGAATGATTGAGATAACGAAAGTGTGAATTAGAAGACTAACTATATCTGAACTCGCTTCTTTGGTAGTGGTGCCTCATCGAAAGTATGACAAACAATCGATGTCCTCCTCCAAGAGAGGAATGGACCTCTTAAATTTATTTTTTAGAAAACCAACCGGCTAATGAATGTAATTTAAATTTTAAAATGGGCTCTCATAAAATTTGTGGTATGTGCAAGTACCCATTCAGCACACCCCAGCCCAAAGTACATCTCTCAAGCTAAAAATAAAGAAATAACTGATTAAGTTGGTATTTGGTAAGTTGGTTTCATAAGACAATTTGTTAATTGTTCAATGTTGTTTCACTGAAAGTGTGAAAAACAAGCGGTTACCTTTTTTTTGGTTGATTAGATATTATTTGGAGCATTGTAATCATTTCTGAATTTATACAAAAATAATTGTGTACATATAAATACAATGCAATCACTATTTAGTGGAGTAAAAGCCTCCATTCGCTTACGGATTCCGTATACCTGATGGGGATGGGGACTGAGATTGAACGATAATAAACAACATGGACGGGGCGAAGATAGGGATGGAGACCAGGTATCGGTACGACATCATAAATGTGAGGGTAGGGTTTTCACGAGTTGTGGACTTGTGGGGAATAGGGATAGGGTGTTTATTTGTCTTTGTTGAAGATTTTTATATGTGTTTTTGTTTTTATTTTCCTCTATAGCTTTCAAAATGTCGACTGCATATTTTCCGGATCTGCAGGTCACCATGTTGCAATGTGACCAAAATGGAATACATATTGGTGACTGAGCATAAGGAAATCCCGAGTTATCGATTGTTTTTCAAAGCGGTTTTGTAATTTTGATTTTCTAGAGTCGTAGTAAATCATTTTGAAAAGACTGGTCCATACATCTATACGAAAGAATACGATGATGTAAAGAACAAGAATAAAGAAACAAGATGATCATTAAAGATTAAAGTTAAGCGTTTCTATACACTAACACTTCATCTGCACCAAAAAAATATACTAACAGAAGATGTATACTTTTTTCCCATTTTAACAGCACCAAATCTTTTTTTATTTTTTTATTTCAAGCCTTTTGCTTGTATGTTCTTTCACTTTTAATTGTTTTCATATTAATAAATTTATAAATCACTATTTTATTACATGTAGTAGTTTAATATTATTTTTTTTTTTTTTTTTTTTTTTTTTTTTTTTTTTTTTTTTTTTTTTAGGTTGTACGTAATATAACAAATCTAAGTTTTGAAGTTCGTATTTAGTGTTCAAATCACTTGTGATATTGCTTTACGAATTTCAACATTTGGCCATAAACGAAAAAATAAAAAATCGTCAAAATTCGAACTTTTTTCCGGGTTCATACAGGTTATACATTGTATAACATTGTTGTGTATTAAAATTTATATTTAGAGTTAAAATCATGTGTGTTATTGTCTTTTGAGTTTTTGAAACTTTACATACATAATATCACATATGATTTACAGTCATATCAAATATGATTTACAGTAATATCACATATGATTAAGTGTTATCACATATGATTTTAGTATGTCATATTTTATGTCAAAAAACGAGAAAAAATAAAACTCGTTAAAGTTCGATTTTTTTTTCTTTCTAGATTTAGATAGTTTATACATTTTATAGTAGTTTTCTTTTATAAAATTTTATGTATTGATTTAAATATCACATGTGATTTTATTGTTACAATTTCTATACCGAAAAAAAAGCCGTCGAAAGTATATAACACAACTCCTCTAATTAAAGATAAAAACGAGGCAATCACAACGGTATATATATTGTTTCGTCTAACGATTAATGGTTTATGGAGTAATTTAATTTTAAAAAATTAAATAAAAGTAGGTTTTTGTTTGAATTTTAGCCAGTAAATTAAAATGAAACGAATAACAAAAATTAAAATAATTTATAGATTTTAATTGATCATTTATCAATTTATATGTTGGTTATATAATTTATGTAAATACATTGAATTCTATATGAAGGGTTTTATTATAAAATAATTTGATATTAGTTATGTGAAATATTATTATAAAATGTTTAAGTTAGATCTAATCTATATACATAAAAAAATATAAAAATGTTTTATGAAAGAAATCATACCTTGAGTATTATACGTAGAATTTGGATTTTAATTGCAAGGCTGCCAAAGGTTGTGGTACACATCGTTGGAAACGCAATATTTGATCTAATCAAACGTCTAACCCTCTAAAAGTTTTTAACGGTGTTGGGTGTTTGTTTGGGCTTATATAAGCGGCTTATGGCTTATTGTCATTTCGGCTTATGTTTCATAATCCCGAATTTACCGGCTTATGTAACTAATTATGGGCTTATTAGTGTTTATTACGTCATAATAAACAGTAATAAGTCCATTAACGGTTACATAAGCCGAAAAATTCAGGCTTATGAAACATAAGTCGAAATGTCAATAAGCCATAAGCTTCTTGTATAAGTCCAAACAAACACCCATCGAATCTACGGGTAATAATCAATGTATATTATTCACTCTAGCTATCGGTACTATCCACTCTAGCTATCGGTACTATCCACCCATCGAATCTACGGGTAATAATCGGTACTATCAACTCTAGCTATCTTACAAATCGAATCTACGGGTAATAATCAATGTATATTATTCTGCTCGTGTTATCTATGCTTTCTATGTATCCCCATAACTAACTGTTAGCTATTTTACAAATGGACCCAAGCCATGTATGTTACATAAATTGCTAGACTAATTTACGTTTATTATGCTTAATGTTATTTTCGAAAACTGATGACGTAACCATCTAGGTACATATTGGACCGATGGTTCACGTCCCACAAAAGATCATATCCTTGTCATAAAAGCAATTCAAATTACATACAAAATGATAAAAACCTTAATCTTTTGGTTATATTTCTTCTCTTAGAATAATTATCAATCTTATCTTTCGTGAAACTTTTGATCACGACTGAACATTTAGTTACAATAAAGCCTTGGCTAATCTTGTGAATTGATCTATTATAAATGATCCCATTACCATTTTGTACAAAGAAATAAAACATACCATATGTTTGATACGAAATCAAAACAAAAGAAAACTACTGAAGAACGGTATAGCCGAGGCGTGTGTTTCACACGGTTTTCTTAAAACAGATTCACCGTCTATACACGTCAACGTCTCACAGGATATAACGGCCAAAGTAATAGAATTGCCATACTTAACAACGAATGCCTGAAACATTGTCAGAATTTCATTTGTGTCTCGTACGTGGAGTGTCTATTTGGTGGTCATCTTTCATGAAAAAAAAAATTATGATATAGGAATATGATTGAATTACGAAAATTTATTATAATAATTGTCAGAATTTATTATAATAATTGTTGTACTAATTTTCATGTTTTATCCTTGAATAATGTTGTGTAATATTATTCTAAATATCCATTGTTGATTGATCATATGGGAATATGATTAAATTACGAAAATTTCTGAGTGTTTAGTCCGCTTGGCTCTAACTCACATGGTATACATTATGATGTATACTGATGAATTATTGCTTATGGATCTTTGTCATTAAGTATAATTTATAAGGTTTGTTATCCTTAGACTTGAGATACAAGTTGTTACTCATGTACATAGTGCATTATTTGATCATAGTCAATACTACTCCTCGATAAGGGTGGCAAAAAGGCTATTTTTGGTAATGTTGCGAAGTACGATGACTACCAGTTGTATTCAATAAAGGATTTGTCCCCTCAGTGAAAACTGAAGTTAGATACTTATTCGGCCACTCATGGATACTCAAGATGTTTTATGGCCGGACCCAAATAAGTCTAGAACTGTCTCGACTGTATTCGGTAATCTTAAGTGATTCGCGAAATGAGAAACATAAGTTAAAATGGAATGACTTTGATCCATCTCCAAAGTTTAACTAGAGTATATGTAACAAAAGGATATAAACCGAACATAGACTCACAATGACTTTGGCGAAACTTCACTCGTGCATTTATGGGAACATTGATATGTTGTTAGACGTTAATCAATGTTATCATATTTGTTTGAAAATTATTCAAAAGTGTGAGTTGTTGGTATTTGAATAGTTTTAGCAAATATGTGAGCTTACGGGAACGCATGTATCGACACTTAGACACAACTATACCTTTATTATTTGCTAATTATTAATTAAATGAGTTAATTGTAATAATTAATAAATGAGAGGATGTATTATGTAATTATGGAGGTTTCCTAATTATAATAGAACTTGTGCTCCAAGTAAATATCACCTATATAAAAACCTTAGGTTTATTGTTTTGGTGACCTAGAAATCGATCATCTTCCTCCCCTTTGGTGATTCTCGGCCGAACACAACACAACAAAGTTGTGTTTCGGTTTTCGGGTTCCAAGCAAAGGAAAAGATTATCAATTGGTCGATTGAATCCAAACGTGTTATAGCATACAAGTTTGTTGCTAAAGAAGGTGTCGCGTACGTAACCGTGGAATAGATCTTATACTTAGATCTATAGCTTACTTGCTATTAACTCAAGACATAAAGGTATTACTTATCCGATTTAATTATTCGTATGTGATCCTAATTTCCATTGTCATGTATTGTTTGATAATATGACTCGAGTTGTATACCTATACTTAGTTCGAGTACAATTTTGTTAATTAAGTTGAGTTTCTTGGTCTGTGTTACTACTTGATATCATTACTGGATATCTTAGTTTGAGAACCACAACTCTTACTTGAGGGTGACTTTTTTGTTTGGACTGTTGATGGATTAAAAATCTCATACGGTGAAAGGATCTCAGAAACCAAATTATAGATATCGAACTCGAGTCAAATTATCAAATAATTACATGCAGTGGAAATTAGGATCACATAGTAAATAATAAATCGGATATAAAGTGTGTACCTTATTGAGCAAGCAAAATAATGAAAACATAACGTAAGGTTTTTACCACGGTTGCGTACGCGACACCCTCTTTATCGACAGACCAGTATGCTAGTACTTGTTTAATGATTTTATTTATAGGTTTTCAAATCTTAGAGTTTGAGTTATATTACAATAAGGAAACTTCATTATTTACATAATAAACACCTTCATTTAATAAAAGTTACACTTAACCCTTTAAGTAATATTTACTAAATATGTTAAACTAATAGTCGTGTCTAAATGTCGATGTATGCGCTCCCGTAGTTTCACACATTTACAGTCACATATTTATTCGACATTATTCAAGTATTACGAGAACCTAATTGGTCTCTTAATAATCTGACCAAAATTGTTGATCTCTGAGAACTTTATAAGAGAGTTCCTGCTTAATTATCAATCAGGTTCTCCAAAGCATTTGCTCTTCTTGAGTTAACTACAACGACAAACTCATCAATGAGTCTAACACTTTTCCATAGAGATGGAAATGCTTAAAATTTCATAAGCATGATTGTTTAGTAATAGTTTAACATTAATCGGTTGCTTTTATTAATTACCATGTTATTATCATCGAAGAATATATGTTGTTATCTTTTGTTTATACCATGTTTTATGTAATTTATTTAATTTGTGGTCATGATTATATAAGTCGAATTTCACAAAAATAAAATTACACAAAAGGTAGTTAAAAAAAAAACCGAGATCGTAATAATTAAGGTTTTTATTATTTGAATAAAACCGAATTGTTTATTTACACAATTTGGATTGGACTCTATTATTTGTTTTCTCTAATTAGATTGGACCAAAACCGATTCAATATTTTAAATTTTGGATTACTTTTTAGTTCATATTCAAAAACCGAATCAACATTTTGGATTTTGGATTACTTTTTAGTTCATATAGAAAAACTCAAATATAGTAACAATTTATTTAACTTTATATTCCATATTTACATCAAGAGTTTATTAGTTTGTTCAACTATAATGTTTCATACTTATAATATGGGTATCTTTCTTATTACGTATTAATACATAATAAAATAGTGACCTTGGTAACTAGTGTTATACTCGTGTGTTGCCCGGGTTGAATAAGATAAATGTGTATTAATTTTGTTTAAACATCTTCGATATGAAAATCTTTTTTTGGTTAAAGAGTTTAGTCATTAATATTGTCCAATATTTGAATCGATACATACAAAAATAGTTATTTAAACAAAGTTTTTTTTGTGTAGGTTTTTATGGATCAAGATCCTCTCATTTTTATTTTGACCATGATAGATTATATTTAAGTTTTGTGAGTGCGATAAAATTAATTAAATAATTAGAGGGCCATATCACTAATACTTCACTTATTTTTACACTCACAAAATTTATAAATATTACCTATCATGTTCAACATAAACATGAGATGATCTTAATCCGGTTTTTATTTATGTGGTATTTTCTTCATTATATTGCCTAATGTTGTTTAAACATCTTCGATATGAATCCAATAAAAAAAACTTTTTTTTTGGTTAAAGAGATTAATCATATATATTGTCTATTATTGTTAGTCATGTACTCATGTATATTGTTCAATGTTTGAATCGATACATAAAAAAAAAGAATAGTTATTCAAACAAAATTCTTTCGGATAGGTTTTTATTTAAGTGGTATTTTCTTTATTTGTTTGCTAAATAATATTCTATCACAATGTGCTTTATAAAGAATTTATCATAATAAAATGATATAAATCAAAATGTATAGAAAATAACATTTTTTAAATGATACTTGGAATACTGATTTATGTAAGATAATGTCTAAGAGCTTCTTTTTATTTGGATCAATAATTTATTAACACTAATTCATAAACATTTTAAGTATCTATATAGTGATTTATGTATGATAATGTCAAGAGTTTCATTTTTATTTATATAAAAACTAACTATTTCTTTTGAACTTATACCATTTCACCATACAACATATTTTCCTAATTCTCATGTGTGTGTGTGTGTTTTTTTTTTTTTTTTAACTAAGTATCCAATTTTTATGGAATATACAAATTGAATGCATTTACCATATGTTTATAATGTATAATAAAAAAGTCAATTTTATGACAAATTTAGTAGATGTAAAAATACATAATTTCAGTGGGCTTTAATTGATTAGTTTTTTGATCTAATAGATATAAATAAATGAATATTTATCTCTCACTCACTTATCTAGAATAATAAATATATGTAATTATTGGGATAATACATTAATAAATATACCAATAGGAGATTGAATTTAAAAACCTATCCAACCGATAGTAATTTGGTTTGGTTTGGTTCAGATCGGATCATAAGTTTGTTTTGATGGTTTGGAATCATATATAGGAACCGAAATCCAATCGGATTTAACTAATTTGATCGGATTAAACCGTCCATCCAAACGAACACCCCTACATATGAAAGGGTTAGTAACTTGGGATGTATAATTACGTGAAACGAAAATTTCAACTTCTTGTATGGTTTGATTTCTTTTGATTATTTTTAGTTTCTACTTCGATAAATTGCTTTGTATAGATGAAAATGATTGTAATTATAGTACTTAGAATAGAAAATTTGGATGGTAAAACACAGCATTAATATATGTATGTTTTAACCATAACGGCAGTGAGTTTAACCACAATTTTATTGGCTACTTTTATCCAAACTGTTAAATTCATTTGATAACACACAATTTTGAGCTGAACATCACTATAATGTTCTATAAATGCATGTTTTTCTTCTCCTCTATTCCATATATTACCATTTACAACTATTTCAAGCATTCAATCTTTCTTCAATTTCGTGCACTCAAGGAAGCAATCTAAGTATCATTTCTTGATTTCGATCGATCTATTAACATGACGAATGAGAAGCCCGACATTCCATTGTTTCCAAACAAGAAGTCTCCCAGTGGCCGAACCAAGCTTGGAGCATTTTTTCGTAACTCTGAACCAAATATTTTTTTTACCAGTTATAAAGAAAAACAAGACGATGCCGGTACTAGTACAAATAACCGTCTTAGCAACGTCTCGTTTCCAAGTCCTACCATTTCACCAAAGTCATCTTCTGCAAATTACTTCATGTCACCGTTGCACCAGAGCTCGCCCTATTCCATGTCTCCTTGGATCAACCATCCCTCGTTGAATGCACAGTCAGGAGACGGGACTGTTTCGGGTAACAGGCTGATTGGGTCTTTGGTACGTCAAGAGGGACATGTTTATTCGTTAGCTTCTTGTGGTGATTTACTATATACAGGATCCGATTCGAGAAATATCAGGGTTTGGAAAAGCTTAACCGAGTTTTCCGGGTTTAAATCCACAAGTGGATTAGTGAAAGCCATTGTTGTGTCCGGGGAAAAGATTTTTACGGGTCACCAAGATGGTAAAATTCGTGTATGGAAGTATTCAGATTCAAAGAAAAGTAAGGGGTATAAAAGGTTGGGTAGTTTACCTACTACAAGAGATTTCATCAAAAGCTCAATGAATCCCGATAACTATGTCGAAGTACGACGTCGCAGGAATGTTCCATGGATCAAGCATTTCGATGTGGTTGCTTGTTTGAGTTTGGATGAAGAACACGGGTTATTATATTCTGGTTCTTGGGATAAAACAATGAAAGTATGGAGAATTTCGGATTCAAAATGTTTGGAATCGGTTATCGCTCACGACGATGCCATTAATTCGGTGGTTGCAGGTTTCAAGGGATTAGTTTTCACTGGGTCGGCAGACGGGTCGGTGAAGGTATGGAGGAGGGAGTTGGTGGGGAAGGAAACAAAGCTTATGATGGTTTACAAGTTATTCGACCAAGAAAAATCGGTTACATCGGTGGCCACGAGCACCGCGGATGGTGTAGTGTACGTTGGCTCCTCAGACGGTCTGGTGAATTTTTGGGAAAATAAAAAACATGTGTTGGCTCATGGTGGTGTTATTAGAGGACATAAGCTAGCCGTGCTTTGTCTCGCGACTGCTGGGAGATTATTGTTTAGTGGGTCCGCAGATAAGAGTATTTGCGTATGGAGAAGGGAAGTTGGAGGCTTCCACTCTTGTGTTTCTGTTTTAACCGGTCATATTGGACGGGTTAAATGTTTGACGGTTCAAGAGAACCGGGAAAAGGATTATGGTAGTGTTCGAGATTGGATAGTGTATAGTGGTAGTTTAGATAAGTCAGTGAAACTGTGGAGGGTGGCAGAGCAGCTATAGAACTACCAATGATTGCTTGTATGTAGCGTCTTATAGGTGGTCCAAACATTGTCTTATATGACCTAAGATCTTTCACTTCACTTCACGTCTTGGTGCATCGGTTAGAAGGATTTCCTAGTTTGTAATATCTAAAGGTGTATTAAACTTTATTTTAAAATATATATCAAACTTTAAATAAGTATATATATATCAATATATTTAAATAAAGTTATTGTATATATACATATATATTTTGGTTACATCATAACTATATAAAATGTCACTTGAGTTATCACATCACATTTTTGTAAAGTTTTTATTGGTCCTATATATCTAATATAATAGAAGTTATTTGAAAGTTATATATATATATATATATATATATATATATATATATATATATATATATATATATATATATATATATATAAACTATATATAGAGATTACCTAGATCGATAACATATATATTTTTAATATTCAACACATAAACTATTTGATGAGTTTCAAAATTTATTTCAAGTTTTTAGATAAAAATAATGATTTCATACGATGTAGTTATTAACTACTTTCATTTAAATTTTTCTATTTTAATATAGACTTTATACTTGCACGCTAGATGATGGTTGATATTATAAACTAAAATTATTTCGATTAAATAACTTTGAGATGAAAGTATAACATTGATATTATTCCAAATAGTTATATTTGTCATATTTTTATATTAGACGTAAATGATGCTAGAAGTTGTAGTTAGCTAGAGGCTGGAAGGGGTAGCTTTTATTTTAAGACCTTTAATTTCTAAAAGTATAAAGGTCTTTAAAATAACTTTTAATTTGGGGTTTTTATTTTCAAATTAAAAGTTTGAAACCCTTCACAACCAAACGAGATCTTTTATTAGCCAGAATTTGGATAGACTAAACACGTAAAAATGTAAATATAATTGAAACTAACGTCATATCATCACTAGTTTTTTCTAGTAATTTAGGAAATGTGTTGCGCGTGTTACAGGGACAACCTAGCTAAGAGCTAGAGTTAAATCCAAAAGTATTAAATCAGTATAATATTAAACATCATTAAGAAAAACGAATTCATATCAAGCAAAAATGTTTGATCCAAGAAATGACAACGACCTTAACTTCGCCATTTCTCTATACGAGTCCAGTTCCAATCTTCTCAAATAAATACAAATTATTAGCATCCCATGACATCCTATAGATTAACAATGAAAATAAAATGACCAGTTGAGCATTGTGTTAATCATAACAACTATACCAAGATTTTGTGGATCCAAAAGGGATAAAAAGGAAATACGTTTAGTAGAAAGGGAATTACTGTCGTGTGTTACGGGCGTCGATTTTGTTCTAAAAAAACATTTAGGTACAGAAACTCAAATATAAAATAAAAAAGTTTAAACAATAAGATTAACTTTAAATTATGAAAAAGAAGGTTGAAGATCATCAACAAATGTTTTTGACATGTTTGCTACATTCTGACCTCTAGGATTCACTTGATCCGATGATCCTGTGACGGTGTCTACTTTCTTGCCATGCCATGGTCCATTAGTTTCGAAAGAGGCAATTTTTTTGTTATAAATTGCATGCCCCCAATGATAAAGAACTAATACAAATTCAAAGTTATATGTTGTAAAACTGTTAATAATATTGTGCATTTTGAATTATGAGAAAAAATAATACTTGAAAATTATAATTGATACCTTGAAGTTTCATCGAGTTGTTTACTACCTACGTGCTTCGATCCCGTTCAAGTTGTGATGCATAGTTTCAAATGAGATTATGTTATAAAAACAAAGTCATGCTTGTATCAAAAAAAGAGAATAGATTTGTCATACCATCTTCCTACGGATTCACACATTATCTACATTACCATAGTCATGCTTGTATCAAAAACGGTAGAATCATTCAATTGGTTTCAACAAATCTGTGTGGCCTTTCTAATATTAGAAAATGATGACTAAATAGTGGTAAGAGCTGAAGTAACAGTGGTTTCATTATCATTATAATAAGGTATGTATCGGCTTCTTGGAGTTGAGCCCGAGTGCCCGACTTCTATGTAACATATATAAATTTCCCGATTCAGTTTAAATTGTAGTCGTATGCATAAAAATAGTACTGCAGTTTACATAAAACAATATAACATACACAAAGAAAGTATGATCAAATTGGTGAATTAAAAAGGGAAGAACACATGCAACAACCATACTCTAAAAAAGCAAGCAAAAGTTGAAGTGAAGAAATAGATGAAAAACTCACCTTTGAAATTTCCACCAAACACAAGAATAGATAGGGCGTGTTTGGCGCGGAGCTTTTGGAGGTTTATGAAGGTTTAAGCTTATCGATTTTGATAATCCACTCAATAAGTATTGTTTGGTCATATGGATTATTTAAAAAATACAAGCCCTTATAAGGCTCAAAACAATAAACTTCTTGAAGGCGTTTATAGAATAGTTGGAACTAATGATAAAAAAATTTACTAAAATACCCTTCATATTAATTGATAAACATTTCCTTAATTATTTGTCATTTTATATATTTTTACATTTATAAACTTAAGTTTAAGCTATTTACAAAACATGTTTTCCATTTTTATAAATAAGTTTCATATCTAGCTACAAACTCAAGCTTAAACTTAAGCCATGACTTCAGTTAGTTATACAAACACACCCATAGTCATAGTCGTATGTGGTGACATCAAAAATCCATTCCATCCCCGTCATTATCATGATATAGCATTCTATATAGAAAACTGAGATCGGAACTTAACAGATTTTAAGCCTTTATGTTGACAGTTTATCAAATACGTTATGAAATAATTATGGAATTGTTAAAAGGGAAACATTTATAGGCACTTAAACTAAAATGATTATTGAGGAATATATTAAACCTAATTGGTGACCTCGTCGTAACATAATATTTTGCCAAGTGGGAATTTCATGTTTTGTGTAATTAGAAAGAATATATTTTTAAATCTTATATATATTATACTTCATTTTTATTAAAAACTATTCATTAAAATCGAGGTTTTATCATTTTAATATTTTAATATGATACGAATTTGTTTGCAATAAAATCAAAAAGCAAATATATTTTTGGTTTTTTTTTTTTAAATTTAAGACATATGCTGCAACGTTAAATTTAGAGTAAATTACACCGTTGGTCTCTGTGTTTGTATCGGAATCACTAGTTTGAGGCTTTTTTTTAAATAATTACATCAAACGTCCTCAATATCGTTATTACATAACACTGATGGTCCTTGATATTGGCATTTAATAACAACGATGGTCATTGAGCCAACTGAATTGACTAAAATACCCTTATCTTCATATTTACTTTTATTATATTTATTTTTATATTATTTAAATGAATAAAAAAAGAAAAATAAAATAATAAAATACACTCTAACCTTCTCCATCCCAAATTTTCAAAAAGCCTTCGTACCTTCCGACAACCTCCATTTTTTCCGACAAACCTCACATATTCCCTACTATCTCCTTAAATTAAATATTGAAACTCTAAAATTATTATTATCCACGTATCCTTACTTAGGTTTATTGATTTCTTTTAGGATTCAAGAACACAAATTGAAACCAAATCACAACACCACCATTTTATCCCATCTAACCACCACCTCTAAATGTACCACCAAAGCTATGAAACGAAAATCTACAATTGGTCGAAATCGAAATGTAGATCTGGAACTAACGAAACCCAAAAACTGAAATCGAAATCCAAAATTGAATTACCAAAACCCAAAATCAAACTTCTGTGATCCACAAACAAAATCAATAAAAAAAGGGAAAAACACACACACATACACATACCAACGGCAGTCCCGAATAATTAGTGGAGTCCGAAAATGGTAGTTGGTGCTTATGTATATCAATTCTGAAATCCAATCGAAAAAGATTATCCATCATCACGTGGTTGATATTTTGTGATTAAGTTTAATTTTTAGATTTGTTTACATGGCTTGTTGGGTGTTTATCTTGAAGAGAGATAAAGATTGTAAAGAAACATGAAGAAGAAGCAAAGATTCACAGAAGGTAAGAGAAAGAGGGGATAGTTATTTCTTTTAATTTATTAATCTATTAATTTATTCCTTTTTAGTTATTTAATAATGTAAATACAAATAAAAAGTAATAAAATAATAAAAATAAGGGCACTTTAGTCTTTTTGTTTAAAAAAGGATCAATGACGTAACGAAATTACAACAATGGGGACGTTTGGTGTAATTATTTAAAAAAAAAACCCTCAAACTAGTGATTCTGATACAAACATAGGGACCAACGGTGTAATTTACTCTTAAATTTAATATCAAAGCATAGAGCTAAATCCATTTTTTTTATTTAGTAGTTTCACTATATTAAATAAATATCGAATAAGTAATTTATGTTCCCATTCAACTCTTTTTTTAACATATACATATTATTTGAAGTATTTTATATATGGAAAAGTGAATATGGGGCTGTTACACATGTAAGTTTATATGCGAAACTCATTAAAAACTATGTCGTTTTGTGGTTTAAATGCTTTTCAACGCTTGATTTGTCCTATATTTATCAAGGGATAAGTGATCATCAAAATGCAGGGGGTCATTGTTTATTATGAATAAGTTATAAAAAGTGACTTCGATAGATGCCCAGTGATGACAAAAAAAAAGATGTGAATAAATAAAAATTTGTAAAGTTAGTTTAATAAATATGATTAAAATTATATGGCTTTAAAGAATTTTTAATAAAACAACATATTTTTTGATAAGTTTTGCATAAAAGCTTACATGTGTAACAGCCTCCTATTCACTTTTGTCTTTATATATATATACATATATATTATATATTTACATTAATAAGACCAACTGACTTGAGGTATATTTTACTTTATAATACTTTTGCATTATTTATTAAGTATATCAATACTAATTTAAAGGTCAAGTTAAAATCAATTACATATAAAGTAAATTTAAATACAAATCATGTTGATTTACATGATTAATGATTTTTCATATACCTATTTTTTCAATATTTTGTAAATTATACTTATATCAGTTTTATATACAGTTTTCCTGTATTATGCGAGATATAAACTAATTTTTATTGCAAATGTGTTAAATTTATAAATTATCAAACTTAGTTTCATTATCTTTTCCAAGAAACTTTATCTCTCTTTTTTTTTCTTTCTTAAGTAAGTCTCCAAAAGACCGAAATATCAAACACTTTTTCTATAAGTAAATCCAAATCGCCTTATAATAATTTTCAACATTAAGAAAATTACCTAAGCCAGAATTAACGTTAAATATTCATCGTAAAGGTGTTTGTCGTATGAAAGATTGAAGTGGCTTATTTGTGTTTTGGAAGCGCGTTCTTGCTCACAAGTAGCTTCTACTTAAAGCTTACTTTTCAACGAGTATATGTAAAGGGGGCAAGGGGCATTAGCTCTAATGTTTTACGCCTATGACCCAACTATATGTATAGCATAAAAATAAAAAAAATAAAAAGACAGTCCATGAGAATTTTGGGCTTATGGCCCAACCTTCTCAAAAATAATTTTAGTTGTTCAAATGGGAGATTATATAACTTTTAATTCTAGTGACAGCAATTCATTGGGATGTGGTAAAAGGTTTAAAATGTGTAAGACTTGCTTGTAAATAATAACCAGTAGCGTAACCAGGCTATACAGTGGAAAGTAATATAAAAAATAAATGATGCTGATCAAACTCTATTATTAGTAGCGGTGTTATAACACGATTTTTATTGTAGTAAATATAATAACACCGAATGATATTACACGAATTTTGTTAGAAACGTACATACGCTATGTATTTTAATTGAGTTGCTATTATACATATAACTAATGAGTAAAAGTTTAAAGTCGATAATGAAATATATGTTTTGATATTTATATAATTAAATAGTTTAGGGTGATTTGATTTCTTTTTCTTGGTGATTTCATTGTTATAAGGGTTTTGCTATATGGTCCTCGTGGGTATCGTTTATCATTATTTAATGTTCACTAATTAAACTTAAAGTTTTCTAATTTATTGATAAATGTATTAAACAAGTATTTTAAACCGCGCTTCATTGCGGGCTTGATGTTTGAGTTATCTAGTTTTATTGATTCGAATCAAAATATATTAAGTTTAGATACTTATTCGTTGCAACAGTGTCTCATTTAGAAAAAAAAAATTACTATAAAAAAAAATTTTAAAGGTCCGAACCTTATGTCTGCTGGTTATATATCATCGCCTATAACCACTCCAGCAACAATATGTTTTGTTAAAATTAACACTCGATCATTTTATAAACCAAAATATAATAAACACCAAAAAAAAAATTTTAAAGGTCCGAACCCGATATCTGCTGGTTATATATCATCGCCTATAACCACCCCTGCAACAACATGTTTTGTTAAAATTTATGGTTAAAAATTATGGTAAAGAATATATTTAAAACTCTAGCAACAATATGTTTTGTTAAAAATTAACACTCAATCATTTTATAAACAAAAATATAATAAACACCAAAAAAAATATTTTAAAGGTCCGAACCCTATGTCTGCTGGTTATATATCATCGCCTATAACCACCCCAACAACAATTATGGTAAAGAATATATTGAGAGGGGGAGGGGTCAAACTCAGCACCTCCCAGATAGTAGCCATTAGGCTTAACCACTATGGCAACAGATTGTTTTGTTTTATAATCCGGTCAATACTATATTTAAAGGAGAAAAACGAAAAAATGGCAGCCGTATTTTTAGACTTTTTTGACCAACTTTGGCTGAAATATTAGTTTTTTAATGTCTTAAACGGCAATGTTTGCACCAAAACGGCATTTTGATTTTGATAAATGTATATATTAGTAATTAAAGTAAAAAACCTATCAAAATAATGTATATTAAATGTATTTTATAAATAGGAAAAGTGAATATGAGTTTGTTAAACATGTAAGATTAATGCGAAACCAATTCAAATTACGTCATTTTGTTATAAATACTTCAAATTTATATTATTTTAATCATATTTATTAAACTAACTTTACTATTATTTTATATATTTACATTGTTTTCTTTTTTAATTGCGTGTTTTTACAATATATTTTTTACTATCACTGGGCAGTTATCGAACACATTTTTAATAACTTCTTCATAATAAACAATGACTCCATGCACTTTATGTATCATCTCTCTTTTGATAAATATATGACATATCAAGTGTTTAATAACATATAAACCACAAAACGACATAGTTTTTGATGAGTTTTGCATGTAACCTTACATGTGTAACAACCGCATATTCATTTCCCCCTTTATAAATATATATTAACAAATTTTAGGTTTAATTAATGCATATTAAATGTCAATAACCGTTGTTCACTGGAAACATATTAGAAAATTTTAAATTTAATTAATGCATATTAAATGTCAATAAACGTTGTTCATTAGACACCATAGAGCAAAACCCTGGTTATAATTAGATAGTGAACATTTTTGCAGTCATTTTTAACAAACTAATTTCATCAATATTCTCTTTGTAGTTATAAGAGATTCCTAAAGTTATAAGAGATTCCTAAAGTCATAAATTTAAATAGTTCTAATTAGTGTATTAATGTGTTTATTAATAAACTTAAAGTTTTTATTCTTATTATTACTTATTTGATCTCTTTGAATATATATATATATATATATATATATATATATATATATATATATTCTTTCTAGCAGGAAACCCGTACAACGAAATTCTTTTATATTCGTTAGAATTATACTAAAGTTTATCATATCATTTTTGGTATACGATTGACATATAAATAACAAATGACTATTAAAATTTATAAAAACATATATAGAGATATTGACAATATGGTTAAATTATTTTTATTGAAAAAGGATAATCAATGTATTTTTTATTTATTAATAGTATTTAATTAAAGATGAGTTAACAATTAATGATATTTTAAATAAGTTAATAAATACAAATATGTTCAATGATATTTAAGGATAATTTAGTAATATTGCTACTTAAATTTCAACATTAAATTAAAATGTTCAAATATTTTATAGATAGTATAGATATAGATATAATTAAGAGAAAATCACAAAAATAATCATTTGAGAATTCAAAAATACCAAAATAATCATCTGATTCGAGCCATTTTTCTCGCGCAATTTTTTTCGTCGCGAGATTGAAAATAATATAAATGA
This sequence comes from Senecio squalidus, assembly GCA_910822075.1. Lineage (NCBI taxonomy): Eukaryota > Viridiplantae > Streptophyta > Magnoliopsida > Asterales > Asteraceae > Senecio > Senecio squalidus. Next base: position 32,567,375 of record CAJVGC010000590.1, read on the forward strand.
TTGGTCATAAATTGACCACGTCCTCGCGACTTTTTTGGTCCTCGCGACATTTTTCTCGCCCCAATTTATGACCACTCAGTTATATTATTTTCAATCTCGCGACGAAAAAAATGGCGCGAGAAAAATGGCGCGAATCAGGTGATTATTTTGGTATTTTTTAATTTTCAAGTGATTATTTTTATAATTAATAGTTATGCATAAATATAAATACTAATAATTAGTTATAAAATATTTTTGTCAAATTTAATATAATTAGTTTGATTCATAATTCTAAATTGATGATCAAGATTGAATTGTTCATATCTTTGTAAAATGAATGGATAATTTAGATTGGTTTTGGTTAAAAACAATATTTAAAAAAAATAATATATTTTATATAGAAGTAGAGATAATAATTCCATTGATTTAGGTATCAAAGTTTTGATGCAAACATTTATGTTATCCCGTTAAATAAGGTTTGTTTCTAGCTAGTCACATTGTCCAAATCGGGATAAGCACCTAGGCGCTATCACCAACAGTTTCTAGCAATATCACTCTAAAGCTTGTCGTCTTTGTGGATCATGTTTATATTAGGCTCGATCCGATAATTTAGATGATTTAGGGTTTATGGAGTTTAGATTGTCATTATAATCTACACTGATACTCTTGATAATCTGACATTCACAAATCCTAAACTATCGGGTCGGACCTATATAACCACCCACAAAGTCTAGATGAAGCAGGAAATGTCGTGATAAATCAATTTGTTTGTGTAATAGTGACGACATAATCCAAAGGATAATTAGGAATATTCCAATTATTATCTTCTAAAAATTGACATTTGGAAATTTAAAGAGAAACTGTTTGCAATTGGGGCCTACAAAAAGATGGGTAACTCATTTAAATCTGGTGTGAGCGGGCAGCCATTTGGCCATGTGAAGTTAATTCCTAGTTTTAAAAGTCCAATATCTAAAAGTCAAATTATAGAAAGTCAAAACATAAAAAGTCAAAAGTGAACTTTTCACCACTCGATATCCAAGGACCATTGTTGATCTGGTTAACTGTCATACTCGTCTTATTTGCCATAAATCCTAGCTCATTTAATGTATGACTCAATCTTGAACAAAATTTACAAATATAGTCATGATAATTCTAGTTAAGATGAAACTTTTTATTATTAATAATGAATCATTATTTCTATTAACTACCTAAAGGGGAAGTTCGTCTTTTTAAACCTTCTTAAAACGAATTACTTTTTTTGAAAGAAGACGATTTTAATAATGTCAATCTTTGTCGTTGAGAATTAATTAGATACTCTATTTTCTTCTACATTAATAAAGTTTATTACTGTATTTTCAAGATCACCTATTCATCATAGATAGTTAATCAAATCATGCATGTAATATTATTTGAAACAACCCATAAGATTATTATTATCAAAACCCTAACAAGTATTAGCAACCTTTTCTTTTATTTGTTTATACAAAGACAAATATGATGCACAAAGACTAATTCGATGATTTTTTTTAGTTTGGATCTCTTGAAGATATTTTTTAAGAGAGGGGGTCGATTTTTGAGATTGAAGCTACATGTTTAAATAGAAGGGGAAAAAATAGAAGATTTTTGTAATATCCAAGAAAAGCTCTAATACGAGTTTTACTGAGTTCTAAACTTATAAATAGCTGATTTTTGGAGTAATATAAGTAGAATATTTGTCGTAAGCATAAAGCATAAAACTTATCGGACATGGTTCGTTTCTTCTCAGTTTTTGTCAATAGTTTTATAGAGCAATTTTAGAGGCTTGATATTTTCTGTTTCATATTACACGGCAAGACTAAAATTTACCACATTCAAAGTTGAGCAATTGTTCATCTAAGAATTAACAAAATATACAGAGATTATTTCGAATTGTATAGCAAGCTTTTGTGCATGCATATATTTTTTAGTTTTTACCGATATCCAATAGATAAAATATGTTTTATAGATACTAAGATGTAATTGCCACGTCACCCGATGATGAGTTGAATCGAATGTCTCAAGATTGAAAATCATTGTTTAGTGTTCTTATATAGTGTTTGTTTTGAACGTAATTGACTTAATATAAAATTGATATAATACGATAAGTCGTGCCAAGTTTATTTGTTTATGACTTAATTCATCAAACCGGAAAAAATCACAAGGGTAATGTCTTTTGTATTAAGGGAAATGATTTTCAATCCCATTTTGGATAAATTGTTGTTTTATATTAAACCATACTCATTCATACTTTTTGTTAGTATATAAAGTAAGTATTAATACTTCTTATCTTACATAAACATAATTTATCTATAAAGACAATATTTATAGAGGACTTAATTAATGAGTAAAAAAACAAACAAGCTATCTTAAAACGATCCCCGACTTCATTCCTGGTAAAAAAAAAAAAAATTATCCATTAGTAGATACAAGTGTTAAGGAAATCGGGACGTATGAAATAGATAGATATATAATCATTCTGATAACCCATTTAAATCGTATCGGAGATAGAAAGGGTAAAAATTGGTTCTAAACAGCACATTAAATCAATGGTTAGTTTGGTTAACGATATTGTTCTTCCAATCTGTCATAATCAACAGAGAAAAAAACATACCAAGATAGATAATCAAGTTTTTCTACAATTTGTCCTTTAGGAAAAGAAAAACAGACCAACATGTCTATCTAATGGCCCATTATACTGTGTGTGGTGTGTGTGTGATTTTGGCTTAGCCACTTGGTCAAATAAATGTGGTTCATAGAACCATATCAAATGTCTTAGCACCTGAAATCAATGGTCAATTTATTTAACAGTCATATGCTTTCCATATATCATAATTAAACATAAATTTGATAAATCTTTCTTGTCAATATGGTGTTTGTCTTTTTGAAATTATGGTGCATGGAAATTTGAGCCTATGAAATGGACATATAGCAAGTAATAACGTGTACACAAAATCCACTTGGCAATCATGTATAGGTAGTTTGGATAATCAAATACTCAATCAAATATTATCAAAGTTTAATTTTATTAAAAGGAGATATAAGACCGCTGCCAATGTAACCGTAGATGGTCGTCGGCGGCCGAACCGATGGCACCGATTCGTCGGTTGCTATCTTCGGTGAGGGATGTGGGCCCCACTCAATTAAAAATCAATTTTTTTTTAAAAGTAACGGCTATATAGACGTTATAAAATTAGTTTTTTTTTTTTTTTTTTAAAATTAATAATATATATATATATCCATATCCATTTAAACATTTCACACACAACATATACCAACAATACAATACACATTTATCACTCAAACAAATACATTCAACACTCAAACACAACCCAAAAAAATGCCGAGAAAACAAACGAAAAAAACACTTTCGGTGAGCAACGACATCTTTAAAAATTTATTAAATAACCCGATGTCTCCGATGCCACATTCACCGGCGAGTTCTTCTTCCGCTCCACAATCAAGTAACGCTACACCATCCAGGTTTGCTTCATACGGGCCACCAATTGCCAATCGATTCGCACTAGCATCCGACGATCCAAGCAATTCGTACCAACACCGTGATTGGTACCAAGAATCACCACCACAAAACTCACCCCAATTTAGCCAACAACAACCACATTTTTATCAAAATTTCAAACACATTAAAATGGAACACATCACCAAACAATTCACAATGGAACCCACCACCAAACACTTCTCAATTTTGGGATCCATCACCAAACACAACACAATGGAACCCACCACCAAACACATCACAATGGAATCCACCACCAAACCCACCGACCAACGAGGAAGAAATCGACGAAATCGTACCGGAAAATGTCGTCGGAGGGAAAAGACCCCAAGTAAAGTGGTCCGACGAAGAAGCTAGGATTTTATCCGAACGATGGGTGCATTGTTCGGAAGATGCTATAGACGGAAACAAACTACCGGGTAGTAGTTTTTGGGGGAAGGTACAAAAGGATTACAACAATTTGGTCGAGGAAAAACGAAGCCTTAACCAACTAACGGGCAAATGGAATAAAATTTTCAAAGATGTCAAGCTTTTCAACCCGATATACAAGCGCCTTAATGATCATAGTCCAAGTGGGTATTCGGACGAAAATGTTTTAGACGCGGCAAAGGTACAATTCAAGGATCAAACCGCTCGACACTTCATTTACACTTCTTCTTGGTGCGCGATTAATAGATACCCGAAGTTCTACACAGAGGATGGTGTTATGGGAAACAAACGAAGATCCAAAAAAAAGGCACCCATCTCGGAACCGGTAAACTTAGAGGAAGATGAAACGGTACCCAACACCTATCAAGAAGAAAACCCGGGTCTTGCGGCTACCATGACAACGTTATTCACCTACGACCGGATCCGACGTCCATACGGTCGTGACACAAGTAAAAAAAGTCAAAGAACTTCGATTTTGTCCGACGCGGCTACCTCATCAAGGAGTTCAAGGGACGAAACCATTGAATCGATCAAAATGGCGGCTGAGGCGCAAAAAGAAACGATGGACAAGCTTACCGAAATTGCCGAAAAAAAGTTTGTTCTTAAAGCTTGGAATTTTATGGCTAAACCAATACCAAAAAGTATTGGTAAAAAGTATAAAAAAATGTTAAAACAAGCTAAGAAAGCAACATTTAAAAATTTCAAATCGGACTTTAAGAAGATGTTTGGCGGTGGATCGAGTACGCAACAAGAACTAAGCGATGACGACGAAGATGAAGAAGAAGATGGTGACGAAGGCGAAGACGACAACGACGACGAAGATTAGCCGTTTTTTTCTGTTGTAATGTTTATTTCTCGTAATGTTTTTTTATTGTATTGTTTTTTATTTATTTTAATGTAATGGTATTAATGTTTTTTATTTTAATGAAGTTGTTTAAATTATTTTTGTTATATTTTAAATGTATAAATAATAAAATATGTGGGGTCCAGAAAAACTGACTGATGTGTTACTGTTGGTAGTGATTTAGTTAGTTTATTGTCAGTTTGGTGTCAGTTGACGTGGCGCCGAGTTGGCAAAAACTGAGTGTGTCAGTTGGAACAACGGTTGGGAGTGGTCTAACCGTTCTCGAAATTCTGGATATCCGCTGAGAAAAATAAATAAAATTCTTAAATATAATTTGTTTAAGGACATGGACTTGGTTAGAAATGCATAATTAATGAAAAACGTAAGAAAATGCATTATTCTTGAAAAATGTAAGAAAAATCATTGATTCAGTAGATTGTTATTTTTATTTACAATCTACTAAATCGATGTTTTTTTCACTTTTCTCACCAAAAATTCATATTTCATTTCATCCTCCTCCTTGCATTTTTTAATAAACACAACGTTCTTTAATATATAAAAATGCATATATCTATGGTTTTTATACAAAAAAAATGTCTTCACAATCATAGAGTATTAGGTGTGAGTCCTTCAAAGGTTGTGGTGGCGATGGTTTAGGGTTAGGGTTAGGGTTTTGTTATTTGGGATAGATTCATAATTTTAAGAGTAAATTACACCGTTGGTCCCTATATTTGTATCCAAATCACTAGTTTGAGGGTTTTTTTGAAATAATTACGCCATTAGTTCCATTGTTGTAATTCTGTTACGTCGGTGATCCAAAATACTAACGTCCGTTTATTTTTAACGATTTTTTCAGCACATGACTTGCACACGAGGGTATTTTTGTTATTTCATCTTTAACTTACACTTTTAACCTTCTCCCTTTCTCTCACTTCACATTTACCAACCACCAACACCTTTCTTCCCCATTTTCCATTTCTTTTAAACAAGATTTACCATCCAAAATCAAACAAACTTATAACAAACTCATTAATTTTTTTCTAACCAAATTCATCATAATAACAACAAAATCAACCCACACCTTTAAAGATAATTGCAACAATATTTTAGAAACAGCTAATTCAAAGCCTAAGAGTAATATCGAGACCCAAAGAAAGATTTTTATACAAGACCATGGCGGACGGCTACTCGGTATATAAATTGTCTTGTTTTAGTGTTTTTTTGAGTGTCGGTTACTCGGTTTGGCCGGAGGAGAGACGACGGCGGACCGCGGCGGCGAGGAAGAATATAGTCGGACCAATGGAGGTGATACAACCGGCGGCACGGTGAGCTTTCAAAAGTAAAACCCATGTTAATTGTTTCGCGTTTTTGTTATGGATTCCTTTTGAAACGGCGTCGTTTAAGAAATCATCCTCGGATTTGGGATTTCAAGATTTGGGATTTTAAGATTAAAGAGTGAAGAATTGAAGCAGCATTGTGATGTTTGTGAATTTGGATTTTTAGAGAGAGGAAGAGTTAGAGTGAGAGTGAGATGACGTTTGAAAAATGGACATGGTTTGTGAATTTTGATTTTTAGATAGAGAGAAAGGTGAGTGAGGGTGGTTAAAGACTATAATGCCCTCGTGTGGAGGGCACGTGACCTGGTTTCCGTCAAGTATAGACGGACGTTTGAAAAATGGACCACCGGTGTAACCGATTTACAACAATTGGGACTAATGGTGTAATTATTTCAAAAAAAGTCTCGAACTAGTGATTTGGGTACAAATATAGGGACCAACGGTATAATTTACTCTAATTTTAATAAAGACTTCACTACAACAAAATTGTTATTTGCACGCATATGTTTCTATTCTACGCACTTTCAAAAACTGCATAATTTTTTAAAATTTATACGCACTTATAAATGTATATTGGATGTTTACATAAATAAACACATTGAAATAATAAAGAATCTCAAAAAATGAAAAGTTTCACATTTTTAAGTGCGTACAAACATAAAAACTTCACACCCAAAAGTGAACAGATAAATTCGTTGCACCCTTTTTCTACGTACTCGTCTTGCGTGTAAAAATTGAGTGCGATGAATTAATTTTGCATTTTTAAGTGTGTAAAAGTCCTCCGTTTATACGCATTTTTATGTTCGTAATCTTTTTACACTATTATAAGTCCATACGAATACATGTTTTTCCTATTGGAAAATGTAACAATAATTAACATATTCATAAGTTCGTACAAATCGATCTACAATAGTTTTACACTTTTTAAAATTGTGTCGAAAATATGTGTATTGGCAACTTTTATGTAGTGCTTGTACTTATCAATAATCAATAATCAATAATCATAATCATTTTGCATTTATAGTATCAACTTGAATTAAAATAAAAACTTATAAAGTCTTAACATTAACCTTACGAAGAATGGTTAGAAAAAGTGATAATCTAATCGTTCATGTGCAAAACAACAGTATGAACTGAAAGATCGAAACCAAAACAGTTGTCGCATTCAAAGCAACCAGGACCACTAGCTTCACCAAACTTCTAATTCAAATAAACAACCAAAAGAGAAAGAGTAAACACGTCACAACACCTCATCATATATAATTTAACCACAAATTTGAAACTTCAACAATACTTTTTCCACAAGAAAAACGTTTATTAAATTGACTCATCTTCAATTCGTGGTTATTATACTATTTCTTTCATAAAACATTCGACACTTGAATCATATTTATTTTTTCTAATTTTCACATGCAAACTTCCAAAATTAAAAATGTAGGAATTAAATAAATAAAAAGTTGTTATGTTTACACATGAAGAAGAATTTCAACGTTATTTGACGTGTTATAAATAAATTAATCGAGAACATAATAGTCAAACGAAAGTGTGGACACGAGGGTTCGAGACCACTTTTACTACAATGTTCTATAAATACATTATTTTTTATTCTCTTTTCCATAGATTTCCATTTCCATTTTCATTTACAACTGTTTCATTCTTTATATTCTTTACTTATAAATCATTTGAATCATTCAATTTTTCTTGAGTTCGATTTCGATCTAACGTCATGTCGAAGGACGATATGAATATTGCGTTGTTACCGGACAAGGGCTCTTCCCACGGGAGAACAAAGCTCGGAGCTTTGTTCGCCAACTCTGAACCAAACATTTCACTTAAACTCGATGAAGAACATGGACGACAGGAAGCGAGTACAAGTACGAATAACCGACATAGCAACGTCTCGTTTCCAAGTCCAACAATGTCTCCAAACGCATCTCCAGCTAATTACTTCATGTCACCTTTGTACCAAACGTCACCGTATTCCAAGTCACCATGGAACCTTCCTTTGTTAAATGCGGAAGATGGTTCGGGTACTGGGTTGATTGGGTCTTTGGTACGTGAAGAAGGACATGTTTATTCGTTAGCTTCGTATGGTGATTTGTTATATACAGGATCTGATTCAAGAAATATTCGGGTTTGGAAGAGTTTAACCGAGTTTTCGGGGTTTAAATCGAGCAGTGGATTGGTAAAAGCTATTGTTGTTTCCGGGGATAGGGTTTTTACGGGCCACCAAGATGGAAAAATTCGGGTATGGAAGTATTCGGACTCGAAGAAAAAGGCGTATAAGCGGTTGAGTAGTTTACCGACAATAAGAGATTTCATTATTAGCTCGATAAATCCAGGAAACTATGTTGAAGTAAGACGTCACCGAAATGTTCCGTGGATCAAGCATTTCGACGTGGTTTCTTGCTTGAGTTTGGATGTAGAACACGGGTTATTATATTCGGGTTCTTGGGATAAAACAATGAAAGTATGGAGGCTTTCGGATTCTAAATGTTTGGAATCGGTTAAAGCGCACGATGATGCCGTTAATTCGGTTGTTGCGGGTTTTGACGGTTTGGTTTTCACCGGATCGGCAGACGGGTCGGTGAAGGTGTGGAGAAGGGAATTGGTGGGGAAACATACAAAGCATATGATGGTTTACACTCTACTAAACCAAGAAACTGCGGTAACATCGGTTGCGGTTAGTATCGTGGATGGTGTCGTGTATGCCGGTTCTTCAGACGGGTTAGTTAACTTTTGGGGAAATCGAAAGCACGTGTTGACTCATGGAGGAGTTATTAGAGGACACAAGCAAGCCGTTCTATGTCTAGCCGCCGCGGGGAACTTGTTGTTTAGTGGGTCCGCAGATAATACTATTTGCGTTTGGAGGAGAGAAACCGGAGGCTTCCACTCCTACCTCAAAGTTTTAACCGGTCACACTGGACCGGTTAAATGTTTGGCGGTTCAAGAGAACCAAGAAGACCGTGATGGTAGTAGTGGAGAATGGGTAGTGTATAGCGGTAGTTTAGATAAGTCGGTTAAGCTATGGCGGGTGGCGGAGCAACCATGGAAGTAGCCTGATTAACAAGAGGTGGAGTAGACGCGCCGCGGCGACAACGTGCAGATAAGGTTGTGGGGCCTGTTGGGAAAATGAGGTGACCAAGTATTGGTTGCTATAAAGGAAGAATGAAAGGCTTGTGGGTCATTTCTTTTGATGAAGATTGGTGAAAACATTTTGAAAAAAAAAAGGTCCAAACTTTAGAAATTTATGGTGGTTATGAATTGGATTTGAATAATTTCATTATTCTGGTTGTATAGATGTAGACATACACATACATTTTCACAAGATAATGCTATTGTTTGATACAATTATGTAAATAGCTTGATGTATTGGTTTATAGAGATGTAGACATGACATTCATTAATGAGATAACGTTTTGGTTTGATTCAAACTATGTTTAGCTTGTATTGCGTGTCATTGTATCAAGATATGATTTAGATTGGATTTATATTTCTTTCTTTTTTTGTTGTTTAACGATAGAAAAAAACATATTACGATCCAAGGAATTTCGTCAAATGCACCATTATTGTAATAAAGTTTTAAATGACCTTTATGTAATTTCGAAAATCCACTTTTTTCCGTCCACACCATTGTCTAAAGTTTTGTCAATTTGCATGAAAAATATATGCCTCGCGTAGAACCATTGAGTTTTGATTCTAGATCTTCGTTTAGGACAGAAAATGAGGCACAAGAAAAAGAAAATATAAACCTTCTATGAAAAAATGAAAATCTTATTTAATGACCAAAAGTAAGGAAGTATATGTTTACTGTACCTAAGAGCATACGGACTGGACAATTATCATCTCGTTGTCACCTCTGTTGTAGAGCCACAACGAGCCGTGTGCCTCGTTATAACACCGGGGTTCTTCGTTGTGGGTGACCGTTCTCGCTACAACGGTCGTTTTGCTTTATTTATTTATTTATTTATTTATTTTGTTTCAAATGGCTCGATTTAAAAATAAAATAAAATTACATAACGGTATATAACCGTTATTAACTTTTTTTTTTTTTTTTAATACTATTTCATTTATAAATACATCCCCAATTTAACCAAATAATCACACCATTTCTCAGCTCATTCTATTTTTATATACATTTCATCTATAATCTCAAAATCGTAAAAATGTAATCATCGTCTTCAAACGCTCACCCAACAAACGTAAACACACATTCGACGCCACAATCACAAACCATCCCTAATTCCAGTTTCGCAAACTACCAAAATATACCAAACCCATTATTATCACCCTCATTACCAAATTTTAACTAACAACAACAAATTTTAAACACCTTTTTTTCGCAACAATCTACACAACAACAACCCCAACCCATATTCAACCTCGAACAATTTTTTATGCATCAACAACTATTGTTGCAACAACAACAACAACAACAATCACAATTTTTACCGCAACAATCACAATTTCTAGCACACCAATCACAATTTCCACCTCAACAATCACAAACGCTTCAAGAAACGCAAGAAGTTGTGCAAGAAACTCAAGACGTTAACGAAGAAACGCAACGACCCGGAACATCTAAGCCAAAAAAGAAAAAGGTGTGTAAAAATTGCCATGGACCACGACCGAGGAAGTACTTTTGGCGAAGATGTGGTGTCACATTTCAGAAGATTCCGACATCGCCAACAACCAACCGGACGCACGATTTTGGAGACGAATTGTGTCGGGTTACAAGGAACAAGCTCGGGGGCTAGGTTTGGTGGAGGGAAACAAGGAGTCGATGAATAGAAAGTTCACAACAATGAGTGACGCAGTAAAGAACTTTATTGGGCACTATGCGGAGGCTTTACGACTTCGGAGTAGCGGATCCGACGATTCAAAGGTTTTAGAGGCGGCTCATGAGATGTACCTTGATACGGAGGGTGTGCCTTTTAGGCAAGCGGCGGTGTGAGAAATTTGGAGAGATTATAGCAAATCGCGTGTTTTTGCGAAAATAGAAACTCCAGTTACCACCGTCAACATTGAAGACGTTGATATATCGGACGATATTTTTGCGGATGATTGAAATGAACGACCACGCTGAAAACAAAGAGGAAGTAAATGAAAATAATCATCTGACGCATCTGAAAAGGCTCAATCTTCATCGCCGGTGTTGTGTGAAGCGATTGCTTCACAGTTAAAAAGACTTACAAAAAGAAAACAAGATGTCGCAAAAACGAAAAAAGAAACACTCCAGGTCCAAAAAGAGGCGCCTCTCGAACAAAAACAAGCGGCTCTCGAACAAAAACAAGCGGCTCATACAAGTGCAAAAAGAGACGATATTTTGTTTCTTCAAACGAACACGAAGGGGATGAACCAAGGACAAGCGAAGTGGATCGAGATCGAAAAAATGCGCATTCGGGAAAAATATGGGATGATTTAGCGTTTAGTATTGTTTTAGTTTTAATAATTTTATTTGCTTTTTATTTTAATTTTATGTACTAGTTTCTATTTAAATAAACGTTATTACTTTTTATTTTAATAAAAACTTATATTTATCTTATTATATGTTTTTTTTTTTAAAAACTCGGGGTCGCACATCTCCCACGATCACCCACAATCATCATTTTTACTCCATAAAAAAACTCACAACTCTTATTGTGAATGCCATGTCAGCAACAAAATCCCACAATCACCCACAATCTTCATTATCACTCCTAGTGCTCTAAACAGGAATGATAAATTGATAATTGATGATGGAGATTGGAGAATTTATTCATGGATACTCTTAAAATTAAGTTTTTAAAAGTTACTATTAGTGGTAATTTGTAACTTTCAAATAAATGGTTTAATTCATAATAATGATAATTAAATCTAATAATTGTTCAATGAATTACCTGATTAGTTTTCAGATTAATAAAAATAATAATAATAAATAGCTTTCAAATAATTCGGGGTTTAAGGTCAAGTTTGGCTCTAATCGATTTTTCTAAGCTTTAACTAATCTTTACTATATTATAAAGCATCTCATCTTTATTCTTAATCTCTTAAAATTTAAGTAATTAAAATTACTTATTTACCCTTTTTATACATTTACAAATTTCATCATTTAAAACACTTTAGAATTAATGACATTTCCTTAATTACAACAATAACTAATCTTTACTATATTATAAAGCATCTCCTCTTTATTCTTAATCTCTTAAAATTTAAGTAATTAAAATTACTAATTTACCCGTTTTAAACATTTCACAAAATTCATCATTTAAAACATTTTACAATTAGTGACATTTCTTTAATTACAACAATAACTAATAAATAATAATAACTATATTTATCTTTATTTTTACTAATATATAAAACCATTTTCACTTTTTATTAAAATTTTAAATTTTTAAGTGAAGTATAATTAGTAATTTATTCCTTAATGAATATAACATATAAACTAATCTTAGTTTTCTTTAATTAATTATATTACTAATTTCATAAAAAAAAAAAAAAAATATACCCATATTAAATAAAGGCAATTTAAATTAATTGATATTAAATTTGTATTCATGTAACCATTATTTTTTTTTTAACTTTAAACGTTATTTGATGGAGTAAATTTATCAAAATTTAATTTATAATCTAAATTTTATAAAGTTAGTTGATAGTGTTGTGGTTCGTGTTGCTCTTTAATTCTAGATGATGGTTATCATCATAAGTTTATATTCTTCTATTGATCATCGATAAGTCTTAATACCAATAAGCTGAGTAGTATTACATTTGATACTTTTAAGGTTAATAAACCTTATTACCATATTGATTATCCTTCATTACAACATTCGAAAGTATGGGTTACCTAATGGATTGATGGAAACACACTGAATTTGAATGTCTTGAAGGAAAATATTTTTTTTTTCGGCTTGAAAAGAAGAATGATAAACGATTAGAAAACGTAGTGTCTGAATGGATTTTTAAGTTGTTTTTGCATCGTTGAAGGAAAATTAGATTTTGTTTATAGAAAATATAGGTTTATACGGGAATACTATTCAGGAAATATATTTAATTCTCTTTTTGACCGAACGTGATATTATTAGACGTCACCTATTAAAAAAACAAAAAGACCTGAAGATTAGACTTTTGTTATGTTCGAAAATGAGCTTAATCTTCAAATGAGTCGAATTACCCAAATGGGTTGAATGATCCGAACGGAAAAAATTATGCTGGGTGTTTGTTTCATGAAATCTAGAAAAAATTGAGTGAACTTGAATTGAATTCTTTTTCCATAACATGTTTGTTTGAAGTTTATGACGAATCCGTTGGAATCTAAATTTTTCTTTACTTACAAATTTGAGATTCCTTAGGGTAGTGGAGAAAAATTGAGAAAATCGATCATACGACATAATAATTACTATCGCTGAATGGTCGAACCATAAATTGTTACCACAACATTCTTTTTATATTGCACGAAGGGCCGAACTTTATACTATTACACTCCACATATATGTAACGAGACAAATAATAAGCTACCATAAATCACCCACTGTAAGTTATTGAATATAACTTTTTTCATCCGCTGCATCGCGCGGGTACCATACTATCTAAACTAATAAGTAACATCTTATTCTTCTTTGCCTTAACAATAAAGTAAAAAATTTCATTTATAATTTAGAATAATTAAGCAAACGTTTTTCAATACTACATAAAATGTTTTTGATTAAATAATAAAGAGAGAATGTCACAAATCGTCCTTGTGGTTAGGCCCTTTTTCACATATCGTCCTTTTCAAGAAAACTTAGCACAAAGTGTCCTTTTATTTTTTGATTTTATCATCTATAGTCCTTCCGTCCACTTCCGTTTAATTTGTGCCGTTAAACACCCTCACGTGATAAACATGTGAGGGTAAATGAGTAATTAACCCCTCATCTTATTAATACCCAGTTTCACCATTTCTGTTCTCAAGTTCATCAAATTAAACCCTAAAATTTCTTCAGATGTCATATAATAAACACATTGTGAGACAAAATATAAAGATTCAAAAAAGATCATCTACTGACCCCGAACAACAGCTCCTTCATTTGGGCGCTCATATCCCTCCCCTTCTTTCAAGATTTTCTTAATAACTTTCTTGTCATCTGTAACATTTGTGACGATCTTCCACGACAGAAGTTCGAGTGTGATTTCTAGTGTAGCATTTGCTGGGACTGAACCTACATCACCAGATGCGGGTTTCCCCTTCTCTCCAAATCCATCTGCAACCAAGAGAAATTATTATAACACATTAACACTCCGTACCGCACGAAACTTCTTCAGGACAATTACAGCATTACACTTACATTCTGGTTTCACCGTAAGAATCACCTTTTCCCCTTTCTTCATCGTTTTTAAAGCCTTGGTAATAGCAGGGCAGAAATGGCCTGATTATAAACAAATACGTTAGCAACAATTAGCCGTGACCATAAAGCCACAAGACCAACGAAAAGTTTAGGTGTAAGTTACCATCTTCTACTTTGAACTCCACTCCGTCTGATTTTGCAACCGTCCCATCCTCAAGTCGAACCTCATAATTGACTACATTTACAATCAAAATCCAAAACATGTTTAAAAATTCAACCTCTGATTATTATTAAACCTCAATTTCATCAATTTTACCTAAAAATTCACTCAAATTCGTCCCCAATTTGAACGAAACCATGCCTGATTCACCATCATCTTGAAATTGCGATTTCTGCAACACCTCCCCAGCAGTCGTCTACTGCAGAGCCGACATGGCAAAGCTCTGTCTCTCCTGCGAAAGGCGAAGTCCACTCCACCAACCCCCTCTTCACCAAACACACACGCTCCCTCCTCTGCGACCTCTGCGACTCCTCTCCCTCCTCAATCTTCTTCACCAAACAATCTTCTCGAAACTGAAATGTGAACCTTTGATGGGATGCAATACTAGGCTGGAGAAATGAGATATGATTTTTGTGTGTGACTGTGATTTTTGTGAAATGAAAATTAGGGTTAAAATAACAAAAAGAAAAGGGATAAATGAGATGAGGGGTTAATTACTCATTTACCCTCACATGTTTATCACGTGAGGGTGTTTAACGGCACAAATTAAACGGAAGTGGACGGAAGGACTATAGATGATAAAATCAAAAAATAAAAGGACACTTTGTGCTAAGTTTTCTTGAAAAGGACGATATGTGAAAAAGGGCCTAACCACAAGGACGATTTGTGACATTCTCTCAATAATAAAACATTTTCTCTCTCGTTAACGACTCTCACACCATTCTCCTTCTCATTATCTCCTCTCAACGTCCAGCTAGTCGTCCCCCCAACCCAACCACACACACACACACACACATAAACAAGCAGACCATTGTTAGCAAGATGGATGGAAATCGTTGTGTAAACAAATCATATACCGATGCAGTTATAGAGGTGAGAGATGTTTTCATTCAAGATGGAGTGGTCGGTGAGTTTTTTCAAAATGATATGTCTATTCGGAATTTCTTTGGAAGATTGGGAACTCTTGAAGGTATTATTATCTTCTCTAATGGGAAATATGCTTTTATCAGATACAATAGTTGTTTGAGGCAAAGGAAGCAATAAGAAAGATAAATGATACACAATTTTTAGGATCTACAGTCATTGTATCTTGGGCAAAGAGACAAATGGAAGTGAAAAAAGAAAATCATAAGGCTGTTAATTTCTGTCAGCATGAGAATGAGATTATTCAGTCTAAAGTCTCATGTAGCCTTTCTTTAGTACTAAGTAGGACATTTGTTGTTGGTTATATCAAGGAATTTACTAATGAAGATCTAACATCGTGGTTCCTTGATAATGGAATTGCTTTTCAACATGTTTTCGGTTGGGGGAAATTTTGTAAAGGAATAGTTTGTACTTCAACCGAAGGTTTTGATCTGCTTTGTAAAGACGAATTATGGAAAGGAACATTCTTATTTGGTGTAGAGGCATCATCAATGGGATAGGAGTATTCTCGACTTCAATGGTGTGAAGTTCGTGGGGTTACTTACGATAGCATAGAATACGGACAATTTGATGAATAGCCTTTGCAAAAGAGACAAGATATATGTCCAATGTTGATTCAACAAAAGTTCTTATGATGCTAAAAGCTAATAAGATCATTTCAGAAGATTTGACAAAAAAAATTCAATTGCTATTGCTGAACAACCTATTCAAATTGAAGACTTTACATATCTTATGGTGGAAGATGATCACGAAAGTAGTTTACAAACGACCATGGATCATGATGGTCAGTTCGATGATGTTAACAATTATACATCTCTGGTTATAAAAGAAAAAGAGGAAGCCGCAAACCGTGTGGTGAAAGATACGAGGGAAATGGTGGCTCAAGGACATGGTTCTATAGGTGTTATTAGGGCTACTGATGTGAATCAAGTGAACTTGTGTAATAACCAGAAGAATGTGTGATAGACACCGGTGACTTGGTGGACTTGAGTAATTATGAGGTTAGAGATGGTGATTGTACCAAGTCTTGTGGTTGTATTTTTAAAGAGAAAAGTATAAACCTCTCGATGATAGCCAAAGAAGATAATAGTAAATGTAGGAAAAGTGATCATGGAAGAAAAAAGGGAAAGAAAAAAAAGATTGATCTAAATAAGGAATTGGCTTATCGGATGATATGAACAATAAGGTATTAAATGTAGAGGAAATTGAGGATTTGGGTCGTTGTTTCGGAGTAGATGAAATTTTAAAACAATCCAAAGGAACCAAGTTTGGAGTTTTTTTAAAAGAACTTGCATCACTTAGTAGAGATTCTTCTACATAATTTACATAATTTCTGGAAAGTTATGCTTGCCGGTGGAGACATATATTGATGATTTCATCGAGATGTGTTTTATGGATTCTCCTTTTGTCACACCCCGCTCAGGCGGAAACCCGAGGTGTACAGTCAACATGGTATCAGAGATTTCAAAGGTTACATTAAACATAAATAACAATACAATCATCAATAGATTAAATAAAATTTGATTACAAGGTTTATAATAATCCGAATCAAATACAAAAGGGAACTACAAAGTTTGGATATTACGGGAACTGATACAAATCAAAAGTAATCAAGTTCCAAATCTCAAATATCCAAGTAGTCATACAAAAGCTTAGCAGCAAATAAGTGTAACCTCAAATCCCTGAAAAGCGTTAAAAAGAGACGTTAACAATAATGTTGGTGGGTTATACGCATTTTCATAAAAACACGAAAGTATAAAAGTTTAACAAGTTTTGACCCAGAAAATCAGTAATAAAACGGTAAGACCATAATAAATATATTATCTTGAATCAGGAAGTCTAGTAAGATCTATGTATAGCCCTAGATATCGTTTGCACCTGAAGCTTACATCAAATAGGCAACCAAAACCCTCTACCTTAGTGTGTCAAACTAAAGCAATATCACGAAAGTAACGGTCATAACGTCGACCCCTAGGGACCGCACAAAGGTCAGAATCCCATAACAGCGACGAGGGTTTGTAAAACCCCTATAGATCTATTCATATGCACCGATGGCTCATAAAGAGTTAACAGGTTTGCAGTGAGGGCCGTATACTACCACAAAGACCGTATAAGGAACGGACACTTAAATCTAAAGACAACATAATCCACCAGCCTAATCAAGATACATAATATAATAGTTTGACTACGCTTAACATGCCCGAGTAAATATAAAAACAGTAAAAGGGCAACGAATAACTCACAGTCAAGCAATGAAATACGTCGGGTAATCGGGAATCAAGTGAACAACGATCCAACGCCTAAGTGCCCCAGCATAAATACAATAACAAGTCTAAGTATCTCTACTTTCGTAGGGTTGCCTTATACGATTAACGTTATATGATAATATAATAATATTGTTCGAAAAGTAGTATTTTGAATATATTATAACATAATTCGTGGCAAACGACAACTTTATACTATAATTACGAAAGAGTTTGTGATTACGGTCGATTATTGGAGAAACGTACGTTTTTATTGATAAGTTATACGTTTTTATCAATACCGTGTTAATAAATGTTATACTTTAGATTGTTGTTATGTTTTGAGTTCAAAACATATATTTAGATAAGTATAATATTTTAGGGTATAATATTCGGTATATAAGAATTAGTTGTAGGATAACCGTTGTAGAGTTTAAGTACCGGAAACGAATAAAATGGCAAACTGTGGCATGACTGCGTCGCAGCATGAGGGGACTGCGGCGCAGTAGCCTTGTTGCACAATGTTTCTTGTTTCGCAGGTTGTTACGTTAGAGGTGTTTCGTGAGATTTTGTTACGCTAAAAAGAGGTGTTACTCCACCTTGTTACGTAAGAAAAGTGTTACGCTAATATGGTTGCGTGACAAGATTGTTACGGAAAAAAATATTGTTTCGGTAAAATGCCCGTTGCGTCGCAGCAGGAGGTAGATGCGGCGTAGTGGCTTGTTTCGTTAGAAAGATTGTTACGCAAGATTTTGTTACGTGACTTGTTACGGAAGTTTGTTTCGGTAAAGGAATGGTGTTGCGCAACATGACTTTGTTACACAACTTTTGTTTCGCTAATGAGTGTTACGGGATTGTTTCGGTGTATATGTAACGAAACAAACAAGAATAAGGAGTTGGGCGCCCGCTGTGTCGCAACTTCTGTTACCCTGAACCATTTTGTTGTTTCTTTAGCCCCGTTGCGGCGCAACAGGCTCTTGTTGCGGCGCAAAAGGCTCCGCAAAAGGCTCTTGTTGCGGCGCAAAAGGCTAGGAAACAACAATTAACTTCACGTTTTCGAGTGTTTTAGCCAATGTTTTCGTTAGATATTAATATCTTATGTCTTAAATGTGTTTTATAGATGTTTCCTTCCATGTTTTAGACGTTTAGAGTGAAAAAACAACATTTTTATATATAATAGTTTTAAATAACGAAAATGGTAACTTTTATATAAAAAACTTGTTGTAAATTCGGGTTTTCTTTTATATACATGTGTGTTTATGTTTCTAAATAAAGAATAACAGAAAGTTTATGAAAAATAAGGAAAGTTTAAGAATAAAAATGGGGAAAACATACCGAAATGAAGGGAAACGAAATGGAGAATGAACACGAGGTAAAAGCCTTGACTTGAGGATGAAAACCTTGACGAAAATGGTATTTTTTGTTGTTATAAATCACTGGAATTCGTTTGGGTTTTAGAGAGAAGGAGGAGGAAATGTTCTTGAGAGAGAAAGTTATGTTTATGTGTGTGTTTTGTTTGAAAGAATGAAAGGGATGGGATATGGGTCAATATGAGATCAACTTTAGGTGGGCTAAAGGCCAAAAAGGCTGGGAAAGGGAGTATGGCTCGAGATTGGCAAGAGGTGTGGTCCAAAGATTTGTGAAAGTGACCAACTATTTTGGACATATCTGACGCTCATTGCGTCCCACCAGCCAACGGGTGCGGCGCAGTCCATCAGTTTTCCCAAAAAGTTAAATTTTGTTAAAAGGACTGATTTTGTAATGTTTTTGCCGTTAAGTCCCGTTAAAGGACCAACTTTGTAAAAGATTTTACGTTAGAGGGCTAACTTCGAAATATATGTAAACGTTAATTTTAATCGTATAATTAAAGACATAAACTACCCTAAATAACTTACGAGCATACTTATTTCTACTAGGCACTTAGGTCTAAATACGTTTCCGACGCGGAAACCGAATAATATAACTAACCCGACCAAAACGTAAAACATACGAATACGAAACGTATATAAATAAATACAAATACGCGATAAACGCAAATTAATCAAAATAATAAGTAATATGGTCAAAATGAATATCTTTTTGGGTGTTGTTTGTTTCTAGCGTAGTTTGTGTTGTTTTGTTTGTTTTTCAGATTGTATCTTTAACTAGCATACGTTCTTTGAATGTTTTGTTTCATTTAATGAAATTTAGGATAATTGTTTGGAAATGCACTTAAATTAACAACAAAAACTATTGTATGCATCCACAATTTAAATCATCTGTTTTCTGAAGCAAACTTGTTTACCCACCTATTGTATGTATAATGTTACCTGATACTTGTTTCATACTGACATGGATCCGGTATTTTCTAAGTTTGATACATAAAAATGGGAAGAAAAAAAAAAACTCATTAAATATATATAAATACATATATATATATATATATATGTTATTCCTTTACAAGAGATTTCCAAGATTCATTTTTGAAGAAAAAGAATCAATATCAATCTTACACAAGGTTGTGAATAACGCAAGGCGTGGCGTGGGGGTATGGTCAAGCCACAAGACATGGCGAGACATGGCGTGACAATACAACAAAATTTTAATATATTTTATAATTTTATATATGTTTTTTTATATGTTTTTACTATTTTTAAGTTATATAACTATAAAAAATCGTTGTTTTCACTTTTTAATATACATCTAATCTAAGATATAGTCACCAATATACAATTAAATGATCTTAATAGTCATTTTAAACTATTTTTAGGTCTTTTTTTTTTTTTTTTAAATTTCCGTAACTCGTTAAAGCGCGCTATGGCGCGCCTTGACACGTTTTTTGGACGCCACGCCTAACAAAGACGTCTTACATGTTTTTCGTGAAGGCAAGTCACGACTTGACGCTATAGCACACCTTGGCGCCGCCATGACGCGCTTTTTAGAACCTTGATTTTACATACATTAAATTTCCCAAATTCATTTAAGTTGTCAATTGTTCGCAAAAATTAAATTATAATTTAACATCAATCACCAAAATTCAGAACTGAATTATAGTTAACAAAGTATGAATAAAACTGGATTATTTTTCTTGATAGAAAAAGAGGATTTGATATGAGATTGACATTTGATGTAATAGCTTGTATACTTCTAAACATTTCTTTAGAGCTTCAATAGGCCGATACAAATTGTCGCCTGGTGCCGGCCATTTCCAAGATCAAGTTAGGGATTTCAATTTCAGATCTGAAAATCATGTAAAAATATGAACTCCACTACATTCAAGCCAGATTTGACTTTGTTCATTTATACTGAATATTAATCACAAATCAAGAACCTTTATTATACTTCGTACTTAATGCCAAGTCTCGTAGATCCTCAACAGCTATCAACAAGTGTAAGATCTCAATTACGTGTAGCGGAATTAGACATAATTGATTGAACAAATGAATTAGAGATAGTAATCAACGATGAACGGAAAAAGTAGAATGAGAATTGTATCTGGGCGGGAAATTCAGTTACATGTAATATTCTGTTCAAAAGCATGCATGTTACATGATTGCTAGCCACTATTTATAGACCTAAGCTATCTAACAATTACTTAAATGTCATCCTTGTGTTTATCAAAAAACATTTCGGAGTAGACATAAACTTATATTTTAGTTGGTTCAGTTCGGAGGAACTTGAACTAATTCGGTAAAGAATTAGTTCCCCCGAACTGAAACCTTCATAAACTTTACACTTTATTAAACAATTCGGAGAGTCCGAATTAATACAAATCTACTCTAAACTATGACTTGGTTATTTTGGAAGCCTTCACCATTTAACTTGATATCTCCAATACTTAATTTTGACCAAATAGTATGTGGATTCTTATTGGTTAATTTATGATATAAAGAATGATAGAAACAAAAACTGAATATGAATGATTTTAGGTACATAATAATTGGCTAAATCTAAAATTAGAATTAATTTAAATAAAACGTATTAAATAATTGACAAGGCAACACTCAAAAATATATTAAAACTAGAGTAATTACTGATTACTCGGGTGAAAGATAAACCGATACATACGAGTTCGTTAAATACAACAGATGATTTAGATTTGGATGAATACAATAGATATTGGTATAAAATTCAATGCATTTTTAAATAATGGGTTTTTCTAGGGCACATGTTAACACCATTTTTAAATATTAAAAGTACAATCAAAAGTATCAAAAGTTAAGAAATCAATAAAAAAAAATGGTACTTTTTGATACTTTTGATTGTACTTTTAATATTTAAAAATGGTGTTAACATGTGCCACAGGGCACAAGTTAGAAAAACCCTTAAATAATTATTTTAAATATTTTTATTTTTCATAAATGAAAAACTTAACCATTTGAGTTTTGAATTAAATTCGGGTATTTTGGGTTTCCCTTCACGCCATAGAAGCCGGCGTTGCAAGGGATGTATTTGTGTCGCCGGCATCAAATCATGAGGATCCCCACTCTCCGAACTCCGAAACACTTGTCATCACTCACACACACCCCACCGGTAACCCTTAACACTTTACACCAATCCATCACATCTTCTCAGTGGCATTTCGTCGAACACCTTCTCCCCACACTCACCCCCACCACAATCTCCACAACCCTCTACAATCTCCGGTCCTCCCCTTCCCTAGTCCTCAAACTCACCCAATACCTCACCCCGAACACCCCGAACACCGATATCGAATGCCATTGCCTATCCATCTTCATTATCTCCCAACTCCCCTCACCCAAATCCTCTCTACATTTCATCAAAACACTAATCACATCCCAAAACTACACTTACAAACAAATCTTCTGCGGGCTACTTAATGCCCGTCAACGCTTAGCTATATCCAATACTATCGTCTTTGATTTATGGATTAAGGGTTTGTGTGAGTTAAAGAAACCCGATGACGCGTTTAAGTGTTTTTATATGATGAAACAGATCAAGGTTTTACCAAAGATTGAGACTTGTAATAGTATGTTAACTTTGTTTGTCAAGTTGAATTATACGGATACTGCCTGGCTTTTGTTTGCTGAGATGTTTAAGTTGGAGATTTGTTTGAATCTGTATACGTATAATATTATGGTTAATTTGTTGTGTAAGGAAGGGAAGTTGAAGAAGGCGAAAGAATTTGTTGGAAATATGGAGGACTTAGGGTTGAAACCGAATGTGGTTACTTATAATACGATAATAAATGGGTATTGTTTGAAAAAGGATCTTGATGGTGCGCGGAAGGTCATTGAGAAGATGAAAAGTAAAGGGATTAAGGCCGATACGTATAGTTATGGAGCACTTGTTAGTTGTATGTGTAAAGACGGAAGGTTTAAAGAGGCGTCTGAGCTTTTGGGTAAGATGGAGGGAATCGGGTTAGTACCTACTGTGGTAACTTATAATACTATTATAGTCGGGTATTGCAATAAAGGGGATATTGTAACGGCGTTTTGGTATAGGGATGAAATGGTTAAGAAGGGTATACGACCGTCTGTATCTACTTATAATTCGCTGATTCATGCATTGGTTTTTGACAGTAAGGAGTCAGAAGCTGAGGATATGATAGAAGAAATGCGGAAAGAACATTTGGTCCCAGATGCCATTACGTATAACATATTGATCAATGGATATTGTAGGTCTGGTAATGCACGAAAGGCATTTAGCCTCCATGATGAAATGGTAACTAAAGGAATTCAGCCCACACATGTAACCTACACTTCTCTTATTAATGTATTAAACAAGCGTAATAGAATGACCGAAGCAGATAACTTGTTTGCCAAGATCATTGACAGAGGAGTGGTACCGGATATTGTAATGTTTAATGCATTGATTGATGGTCACTGTGCGAACAAAAACATGAAACGGGCTCTTTTACTTTTAAAGGAGATGGATAGACTAGAGGTTTCTCCCGATGAAGTGACATACAATACTTTAATGCAAGGGCATTGCAGGGAAGGAAACGTTGAAGAGGCTATTACGGTTTTTAATGATATGAAGGAAAGAGGGATGAAACCCGATTTTATCAGCTTTAACACTCTTATTAGTGGGTTTAGTAGAAGAGGTGATATGAAGGAGGCGTTAATGGTTCGGGATGTTATGCTAAGTTCAGGTTTTAATCCTACAAAGCTGACCTACAACGCTCTTATACAAGGGTTATGCAAAAATAAAGAGGGACATCTTGCAGAAGAACTCCTTAAAGAAATGGTGAGTAAAGGCATAAGTCCTGATGACAGTACCTATTATTCTTTGATCGAAGGGATAGAAAGTGTTGACGAGTTTTTGAATAATGATGTTTGACCGTAGTTGACTTTGGATAAAACAGAAAGGAAGGCATGATTTTTGACAAGTTCTTCTGTGTATATCTTGTTTAATAACTTCCATATTACGACTGTACACACACACATCCTGTTGACAGGAATGATTATTTAGTACATAATTCAACGCTATAAAGTTTCTTCAAACACATCCTCATATTCAATAAACTGGTGTTGGATTATCTTCAAACATTATATTACAAAATAAACAGTCTTAATGAATTTATTAACTGTGAAGTACTATTTTTTGGTATTACATGAGTTTTTGTAAGTACTTGATGTATTTATGCTTAATCTTATAAGATGAGAATCATGCGCTCCTTGACTTTTATGGATTGGCGTAGTCCATGGGACCATAAGGCTTAAACAGGTCAGCCCAAAACCCATTTTTCCGCCTGGGATTCCAACCCATATCTTTGCAGAGCTGATCATTGTACCAAGTATCCATTCCATTTATGGATGACCTCTGATGATATTCCTCAGATGATTTCTTCATGTAGTCATCCCAATTCGAGATATCCTTCTGCATCTCTTTGATGCTCGGTAGTTTGAATTTTCCCTCGAGAAGCTCTACTAGCCATTTGCACCTTATTTCTGATGTGAACAGGTTTGAGAAACTCTCCGAGAATCCAATTATTGCTAGCTGTGGTATTCTTGGCGGAATGCATTCTCTGATGCATAAAAATTAAACAGTTAGCTTGTAATTTGCTTTGAAAATATAGGGAGCAATATCTAGTCATAAGTCTTTTGCCAACCTGTAGAGAGAAACTCTAGAATCTGGTGAAACCGCAATGTGTTCTTGGAAATCGTGTGATGTGAAAATGTTTTTAAGCTTCTGTATCCCTCTGAATCCAGTAGCCAGTATGACAATATCTGTCTGTATGGGTTTATTCTCTCCGTCAATTAGGATGCCATCATTGTAAAAGCTGAAACTTGGAGTTTTCTTTAACAAAATGCTTCCTGATTCAACTCGGTTAAAGAAATCCTCTGGCATAACTGCTAATAGACCGGAGCGAAAATCTTTTGAGAAGCTACGCTCCGGCACCATGTTAAATTTGGCTAGAGGAAGTGTCATTTTGATGTGCGTTTCTACCAGTTTTGAAATTCCCCATCGCTGTTACACAAAGTGGTTGTTCAGCAGTTTAAAAGTAATGTATAGGCTGAAATCAAGGTAAGAACACGAGTTTACAAGACGTTAGTGCTGAAGGCAAGTTTGAAACGGGACTGACAATGAAGATTGTTTAGCATAACCATACGCATGACTTCATTTGTTTTCTAACTGCACGCAAATGGACGGATCTACATGGAAGCCAGGGTATGCACGTGTTTTGTTGTAAGAGAATTCTTTCATTTTATTTTTTTGCATCTCTTGATTTTTTTTTTGTTATTGCATATAATCGTCCAAAAATACAAATCTACCACTTTTGCATCCCTATTACTCGTGTGTGTGTTTGGATAAGAGATTAGTAGTAAATGTGGCATTTCGACCCATTTATGGCTAAATGGGTCAAATGGGTTCAATTAATTCATAGGTAAAACAAAAACATGTCACTGGGTTGAAAGTCGCCTGACGTGTATTCTAAATTTTAAAGTTTTTTTTTATTATTAATAATAAATTTTTATATCAGTAATATAGTTTTTGTAATGATACTTAGCATAATAACTATTTACAAAAATAAAATAAAAAATAAAAATTGAGTGTCAGGTAAAAGTGACACTTTTGATCCGTTACCCAAATGACCACCCATTTTGCCACCTCTGATGTGTAGATAAGAAGTACTTACCAAAGGTGATAGAATTGTGGCCAGTAGACCAAGTAGAAAACCTTCACCGGGCTTATGAACCATAAGCTCGGAGAAGCGGTTTAAGTACAAATATTGCAGTGGAATTCCCCACGGACTAAAATCATGAATCTTCCATCGGTCTTTCCTGTATATAACGGTACATGGATTCTCCGTTCCTAATAACAACATAAATGAAGCTAAAGAAAAGAAGATATAGGGGGAGCAATTTAAAAAACATGATAAATTGCACACAAAACTAACCGTTAACTGATGAACACTCCATGGCAATATCAAGCCCTTGCTTTTGGAACCCCACAACGAGGACTCTTTTCCCTTCAACAAACTCTTTAGCTTTCTCATGATCCATAGCAGAATATTCCATAGAATGAATCACTTTTCCTCGGAACACTTCAGGGCCGGTCCCTGGAGCAAACTCTGGTATGTTTGGAACATCTTTAAATCTCCCCACACACAAAATAACAAAATCTGCATCATGCACCGTTATTGATGGCGTTTGACTTTGATTGTTTTCGACTGTGACTTTCCATCTGCCTTGAAGAAAGGTTTCGCCAAGTCCATTCCAGTTGGACCACACAAAAGATGATGGCCCTTGGTAGTCAATTTCCTTTACTACAGAATTAAACTGAATGTATCTAAACAAGTCAAAATGAGTGGCATACGACCGAAGATAGTCTAGGAGTTGTTTTTGGGTAGGATAGTTTTCAGTCACTGAAGAAGGCCAATTGTAATCCGAAAACTGGTACATTCCTTTGAACGTTTGTAGACGAGTTGTTCTTATGGTTTTAGCCCATACGCCACCAATATCACCCATTGACTCGAAAACAACAGGATTGAAGCCTTTCGAGAGACAATATTTGCATGCTACTAGACCACTGATTCCGGCTCCAATGATTACAACTTGTTTTCGATCCATTGTATGTTAGAATGATGCTTCTTGTTAGTGCTTATAAATAAAATGTATAATTATGGACTATTTAGATTGGGAGATAAGATCAAGGAGAAAAAAGCAAGATGAATGTTTGGGCAATGGATTATTAATTGTATGGTCAAACTTTGTTTGGGACATATATTTGTTGGACAATTTTGTTAGATGCCGTATAGAGATAAATAGTATCAATATATCATACAATGTTATTCACTAGATTCCATAATTCCATTGCTAATAGTTATGATACTGTTCTTCTGAAAGACAAATCTTGATGATGGAACCGTTATTGAAGATTGAGAAGAGGTTGCCAAAGTGTTAGACATTATAAAGGTGAGTTGTTCAGGTTTAATATTATAAAAAAACAGAGTTATTTTGGCCCTCGTGTAATGGTATGAAGCTTCGTGATGGTTTATTTCCTGTCGATATTCGGAGGCCATCATCGGGTGTGAAGCTTCTTGGGGGAGCTGTTAGTAGAGACGCAAATTTTATTAGTGGGTTGGCTATGAGGAGAGTTGTGAATGCTGTTGATTTAATAAGTCTTCTTTCACAGTTACATGACCCACAGAGTGAGCTTCTTTTGCTTCGATCATGTATGGGTATTGCCAAACTCTTTTTCGGTTTAAGGACTTGTCAACCTGGACACATGGAAGAGGCGACCTTGTTTTTTGACAAAGGTATGCGTGAGTCAATCGAGAATATAGTGGTTTGTGGTGGACCATTCTTTGGAGACTTACAGTGGCGACTTGCTTCTTTACCGATTCAATTTGGTGGTTTGGGTTTGTACTCGGCAAAATTGGTTTCCTCATATGCTTTTGTAGCCTCGAGGGCTCTTGGGTGCTACAAGACCACATAGTACGTGACAGTGGCATATGTGGTATGGATGATGATTATGTTTCTGCTTTGGCTTGTCTTCGTGATACGCTTCCAAGCTTTGATTTTAGGGGTTTCACTAATAAGGACACCGTCCCCTCTAAACCCCAACAAACACTGACGAATGTCCTTTTTAGCGAATTGGTCAAGGATATGGAAGTTCACTTTGACATGACTATGAGGCACAAAGCGGTTTTTGAGTGTCTACGCGCACCACATGCTCAGGATTTTCTACTAGCTATTCCTATAGACGGGCTTGGTCAACATATGTCACCGGTGGAATATCGTACTATTCTTAAGTATTGTCATATGATTCCATTACTAGATTATTGTCCCGCGATAACGCGAACAAAGATAAAAATTGAATTTCATTTAGATTTTACGTTATTATGAGAAGACAATGTTATACGTATGATAACATATATACATTTGCATTTTACATGTTGTTTATAGTTATAATAACATATACACTTTTACGTTTATACCTATGTTTTGATATTTTATATTAGGAGATTTTAGAATAAAAATAAGGTATTGAGCGATTTTATAAATAATTAAAATTATGTTTTTATTTAATTTTAGATGAAATGAAAAAAGTAATGTAATTATATGTTGTAAGAGGGTGTAAAGTGAAAATAGTCTTTGATGACATCATCAATCTGATCTAACGACTGAAATCAAAGAACTTAACTCATCCAATAGACCTTACTTCGTCATGTGGCATTTAAGGTTTCTCTTTTATTATATATTAAAGATTCCCGGTTGATGCGATATGCCCTGTTTGTCGCAAGACATGTTTGGATTCTTTTGGGGAACACGCGGTTCATTGTAAAGAGCTCCCGGGATTCAAATACCGACACGATATGGTTAGAGACGTCCTTTTTGACTTATGTAGACGTACCGGGATCTCCGCCAAGAAAGAAGCACCTGTAAACTTTTTAGCAGACCCGTCGGATGGAAGATCTACACTTAGACCGGCCGACGTTTTGGTTTTTGGACGGGTTGGAGGAAAACATGCGTGCGTGGATCTGACCAGGGTTTCTCCTCTCGTGGGGTTTCGTAGTAGCGGTTTCACAGCGGGTCAGACTGCTTTGAAGGCCGCTTCAGGCAAAGTGACAAAACACGAGAAAGCATGCATTGAAAATCAACACGTGTTTATTCCCTTTGCTTTTGATACCTTCGGTTTCCTTGCACCGGAGGCGGTAGAGCTACACAGTCGAGTTCAACGGGTTATGCATAGCAATGTTATGACACATAGATCAACAGATATAGTTTTTAAACGTATTGGTTTTGCAATCCAAAAAGGTTAGTGGCGCAGCTTGTTGCCCGCTTGCCTTCTGTCACTTTGTAAATTCTTATATATTATACTATTTTTTTATTTTCTTATTAAAAAAAAAAAAAAAAAAAGCATTTAGAAATGTATAAAAATGAATAATTGAGTTAATGATAAATTCTATCCGGAAAAGTGGAAATTGGAAGAAAGGACGCTCCTTTGAAGCGTGAAATATCATTATGATAGACAATTTTATTTGTAATTATTGCTCACTAGTAATCTGACGGCTTTGGCTTGAGTCTCTCTCTTTCACACACACATATACACACACACCCGCACACGTACACGCGCACATACACACGAGGTTGACACTTACACGTTCATTTGCTCTAGTACTACTTTCACCCGTACCGGAGGTCTCTCCAAAACTAGTATCCGGTCCTCGACAAAATTGGATATCATTATTATGAATTTTTTAATAGGATGATTTAAAAGATAAGTGTGAATTTTTCGTTATTTATTATTTGTCATGCTTTTTGTCATTGATAAAAGTAAATAAATACACTTGGATGACCGATATAAAAGTTCTATAATTTTTTTTATTATGTAAGTTTTAGACTACAAATATCTAATATTTTATTACATTGTATAATATTTTTATATTTTGAATCTTAATTTAGTAGATAAAACATAAACGGGAGTGATATAAAAGAATATAACTTTGAAGCTCTACATTATAATATTTGTAAGTATGTATGGTAGTTATATCTTTGACAAACTCTTGCTTGATAATAATAAGGATATATACTTTTATTCTTAATGAGATTTGAACTCATAACTTTTTGGTTGATGTCTCAACTCACATGTCGCTTGGGTTAAGCCCTTTAATTTGGTCGTTTTCAAGTGTGTATTTCTGGTGGATGGTTTCTTGAGTGCTAGATAATGTGATTGTTGTGATGAGTTTGAAGGTTTTCAGAGAGTGGTGGTTGTGATGCGTATAAGGTGAGTCCATTACTTAATATCATATCATATTTTATTTGTAACAATGTCCTTAGGATGGTATTTTAGACGAAAAGCTATGAACCGGGCAACACCCAAATATAATCTAGTTAAAAATACATCAAACGAAGAGACAAATTGTTCATGGAACGATAGATCTACAAGTTTGGTGTTCGTCTTTTATACTAGCCTGTTTTTCTTTTTATCTACTTTCGCCATAAAAACATCTATATTTTTGTTTAATATCGAAAAATGATGGCTACTAAAGATTGACAAACGTTTTTTTATTAAATATTCAAACCTAACAAAATCAACTACTAGTCGCATCAGTATTATTTATTTACGTCGATAATAGCATGTGTTTCCATATGTTTATTTGAGATGCGTGGTTCCATAATTAGGATGCATTTAGTTGTAATCTGAACATTAACACTTGTTTCGGATTGATTGCTTAAAATTGCCTAATTATGTACTCCAAAAGAAGCATAAGCTTAATATTGGTATTTTAGTAATTGAGTGTAATTGAAATTTATCAAGTCTAACGAGATCTTAAGTTGAACTTTATTTGGGGTTAGGTGGTGCGAGATACACATTCGTATAAGTTAATTTGATTTTGAATATATTAAATTATAAAATGTGTAATGATTCACCAAAAGGTGTGGTCATTAATAAAACATCTTAACTATTTTTTAAATGGTAGAACTTTTCATCAATTTTTCATAAAAAGTCACAAATTTTTATTTTATTTATTATAAATAGACATAATTTGTTCTTTTAGATAGAGATGATAAATAATATAACAATTTTCTTTTTGTTTTGATCAATTCTTCTATTATCTTGAATATTAATTGTCATTTCTTGAATTAGGTGATTCAAAGATTTCGTGTAAACTAATATACAAAGTAATTGGGACAAACTATTTTATTGAAAAAGTGAACTCCATATACGATTCCAAAAATTATGTAAGATACCATAACGACATAACCTAATTTCCTAACAATAAAGCTATCCAAAGTGGTTATTGTTCGAGCAACGATTGTCAAACACGAGGATTGGATGATGTCAACCTTGGATCTCCTGTGATGATCACAGTGCAAACCCAGCAAGTTCTTGACGAACCTAGGGTGATCAAGGTTAAGGATGAGAGTGAGAGTATACGAACTCTGCGTTTAAGGTTTTGTGTGTGTGTATTGAGATCAGATGAAAAAGTGGGGGCGATAATGATTTGGACCATGTATTTATATGGCCAGTGTCAAGTATATGGAACGTTGTCCATTAATGATGATCATGGATACTTGAACAGTCTTAATCATTAATCACCCGTATATGTAACGCCTTACTAAAGCAGTCACAGACGCTGACAACTTGGACAGGCGGTGACATAGCTTGACCATGACAGGCGCTGACATAGCTTGACCTTGACAGGCGCTGACATAGCTTGACCTTGACAGGCGGTGAGACCATGACAGGCGCTAACATAGCTTGACCTTGACAGGCGCTGACATAGCTTGACCTTGACAGGCGCTGACATAGCTTGACCTTGACAGGCGGTGAGACCATGACAGGCGCTGACATAGCTTGACCTTGACAGGCGCTGACATAGCTTGACCTTGACAGGCTCTCACAATTTGACCTGGACAGATGACAGCCAGCTTGACAGCTGCTGACAGCCTGTCTGGGTTTGGTTGTAGTAGCGGGCTTTAATAAAAAAGGCCCATTACTATATTTAGGTTTTAGGGATTACCTATATATACATAGGTAATCCTACTAACCTTATCAGTTATATATATATATGCGTTTTCTTAACTTTATTTTATTTTGATTTTACTTATTGATAAGATGATAATGATTGCTAGGGAATGCATATTACTCTATATATTAAATGTCATCGGATGGTTGAAAATCGTGCCGTTTTTGGGCTTTTACCCGATTTTCTTGGGCTTTTAGCCAACCCACTCCAGTAGCCCAGTCCTGCAAGCCAACTGTAGGTTTGGTGTGCTGCGTCACTTTCCACGTGTCGTCTTTCTTCACTTCCCCAAACTCCACCTCCTCAAAACTATCTACACCGATTCACTTCAAAACACACACACAAACCCGCAATCATGTACAATTTGTTAATTAATCAATCCAATTCGTTAACTTTCTGATTCCGATTACAATTCGTAAAATTAATCTATTTAGGGTTTCAATTACTGATTTGATTTCGATTTCTGTTACTGATTACAGACAGATTTGAATTTGAATTGAAAAAATATGAACGTTTTTGTGAAAACATTGAAGGGGACTCACCTTGAAATCCAAGTTAAACCTGAAGACACGGTTTGTTTTGGTTTTTTTTAATTGATTGGAGAAGTTAGGGTTTTTTTTATGTTGAATTTGATCTGAATTTACTTGATTTTGATTGAAGTTTGGATTTTTGTTTTGGAATTGGGGATTGTGTTTTTTTAGGGTTTAATTGGGTTCAAAAGTGGAATTTTCGTCGATTTTGTTAGTTTTGAGCTGTGACCTAGCTTATATACATTTTTTTGTTTTGTATAAGATGAGTTAAAGTTTTTTTTACAATGCGGTTAGTAACACACATTTTTAACGTATTTTGTTAAGCGAGTATGTTTAGTGTAGTACCTCACCATTGTCGATATGCGGATGCTTATTAAGTTTAGTTATATTTTTATTTATTATTGTTGTATACTAATAGTCTGTTTGTACTATTTTACAGATTGTATCTCCGTTTCCGCCTGCTCTTAGTGGGTCTTTGGATTTGCATTTTGTAATTGGGGATCTCTTTACTGTGACTTGAAGTTTTGATAATCATTTGGATAGTTTTTGTTTCGTATTATCTGATACCTAAACAACTGATTATCTAATTATTACAAATGCAAGCAGTAGAGCACATATAAACACTATCTTGCACATGTCATATTACTGCAGATGATTTTGATTCCGATTCTTCAATATCATATTATCACTTTCAAATGTATATATTAAAACAACCTGATTATACACTTGGTTGCAGCATATATATGAGTTCGCATTTTTATTCTAAAATTTGGATTCATTTTCTTTTTCTAACAGTGTGTCATGCTGAAATATAATAGCAGTTATTGTTTATATGTCCAGGTTTATGTTTTGCCTGGATTATGTCAGCATTATATCCATCATATGGCTATATGCACCCAAAGTTACGAAAAAGTATTACCTGTTGACATATCATCTGAATTCCCTGGTTATGCCTGTCTTCTTGGTAATTTATTGGAAGTAGTTGGAGTTGCTTTGGCCCGCCCTGCATGTCCATATGATATGGTAATGAACTCTTGCTTTTCACCGTTAGATGTGGTTTATGTCGATCTCTTTTCTTGTAACGAGGTCATTTTTTAATAAAAAGGTTTTTAGTATTATTATTATTATTATGTAGAGGTATACTGCCTTTCATTTTTTCTTATCTTTGTTCAGGCAATAGATTTTGCTACTGTTGCAACATTATTGCTGGAGGAACTTCCTCCTATCCAAACATCAGGAATTAGAGAAGAAAGTATGTTCTCCACGTATAATGAAACGTCTTTTTGTTGTAGTTTTTGCATATCTCATGTTTATATTCTATGGATCAAATATTTCACATTTGAATCAGCCATCTTTTAATGTTCCAAATTGTTGATGTACTACAGCTTCAGTAATAGGTGAGGACGATATGATTATTGATGATGCACCGGCAGTAGTACCTCTTAGTAAAGAATTGGAAAAGCAGATTTCAAATGCTATAGATCCACGCTTTCTCTTACAACTGGTATGCTATTTTTACATCTATACTAGAGGTGCCAATGTGAACCGATTTGTGTGGAAACAGGTCAATTTAGGTTGTACTTTTGTGAAAAAGGATTTTATATTATATTATTAAGTGTTTTGTGGACAATGAATACAGGAAAGACGCTACTTGCAAAATCCTTAGCACGTTTAGTGAACGTGCCATTTGTTATTGCTGATGCTACTACACTTACTCAGGCAAGTATTTATTGGCTTTTTATATCTGTATTTGACCTTTTGCCTTGCTAAACATGTTGTGATTTGCAGGCTGGGTATGTCGGGGAAGACGTGGAATCTATTTTATACAAGTTTTTGACAGTATGCCACTTTAACCTATTATTAATTTATGACATTGCCACTGAATACGTGCTTCATGTAAACATGGATTTCTTTGATACTTATTGCTTTTAAACTGTAACTGAAGCAAATGATTCTTACAAATTTTATGATTATGTAATTGACGCAGAAAGTATTGCATGAGGACTAAGCAAATAACCAAAGTCATTTTTTAGTGTGTAGATTTCATGGCATTTTAAAGATTAGTGGATGATGTACATAAATCCAGAAACGTGAACAAGAATACAAGGAGTTCCTAAACACGAGAACCAGTAAGTTAATATCTTTCCGTTTGTAAAAGTTGAAAAAAAAGAAATACATTTTCTCTTATGAAAATTGAAATTTATGAAACTTAACTATGTTGGTGAAAAATAAAACCTCTAATAATTTAAGAAGCTGATAACCAATAATAATAATAACCATGTGATTCCTAAATTGATTTCAAATAGTATTTTATGCATAAGGCAGAAACTTAACATGGGACAAATGTTTCGGGTCAACTCGACCCAAACTGTTTTAATTAGTTTAAAGTCTACTTTGTCAAACATAACGAGCGAGTCACATTTCGTGTCTAAAAGAAGGTTTTGCTTTAATTTGCGGACTCTTAGAAGTATTATGATTGACGTTTAATGTGTTCTGTCCGTTCTTATTTCTTTCCTCTTATCCGTAGGCCGAGAGTCTTAATATTAGTAGGGATGTCTCAGGTGAGGGTGTGCAGCAGGCATTACTAAAGATGCTGGAAGGGACTGTACGTTTCTTGCTTTTCTCTATGTTTTAATATGTCACTTTTTTAATTCTCTTTTCTTTAAATTAAAGAAAAACATGCTATTATGGCGTTATGTATTTCAGGTTGTCAATGTCCCCGAGAAAGGTGCACGAAAGCATCCTAGAGGAGACAACATTCAGGTAAATCGCACTATTATGACCAATATAACCAAAACTGCCTGCTCTAGGCATGACAGATTCTGGTTCTAACCTACGTATATAACCGGTATTTGATATTGATGTAATGCGTACCCCCTCGCGTCGTGATACAGAAAGGAAAGACTCTCTGATTTAAGTGGTTCGTTGTGGAGAATTTGTTTTAGTTATTTATTTTGTAATGTGTGATTTTGTGTATTCAGGTAACTGTGATCCGTTTTGATATCCCAAAAACTATTCGCAGTAATGTCCAGTCACGTGGACGAGCTCCTAGAAGTTCGTCACAGTTTGTCTTAATGCTCAAAAGGTAACAGAAACTAATAAAATATGTCTAAGAAAGTGTAAGTTTCGTTTATATACAAATACTGACAACTACCACTACAATAATACAGATCATGCCGATAAAATCACAGATACTAGCATAGGCAAACGCAAATCATCAGAAACGACAGGTACACAATTTTCGCAGTAAATTACAACTATAGCGACTCTAACAAAATATTATTACGCACTGCAGACAAATTAGAAGCCGTAAACCCAACAAAACGCGAGCGGTTTCCAGAATAAACAACGCAAGACAGCAAACCCACTTTTGTAATAGGCTAATACTTTCATGACGAAAAACAGCAGTCTATGTATGTATTCTCAAAAGCTTTTGTAAACACTGTATATTACGTATAAGTAGCATCTACCGTACACGTTTTGAAAAAACCGTCAACATCTGTCATCAACCCAATTCGAACTCGTGCAACGCACGAGGTTTCACTAGTTATTTATTACTTTCGATTGCATAACTAGTGATATATGCGTGGTGAGAAGTTAATTAATACCTATATATTTAGTGCTTAATTAGAAAGAAGCATAATGAGTGAGAGGATGTTGTTTGATGTATTTCTTCTTATGGTTTCTTTCGTAGAGTCACATTTCATGGTTAAGACACTTCAAGGCTTCCGTAGCGATCTTTCTTTTACACTTGAAACTGGGTAAGAAAGTGTAGGAGATGAGCAATTATTTTACTATTTCATCGAGAGAAAATCCAAAAGACAACCCACTTATGTTTTGGCTCCCGGGAGGCGTTCAAATCTTTTTATCATTGTGTACGAATATTGTTTTTATTCATTCTTTTAACTGGATTCTCACACCAAACCCCATCGACCATTAAGCCCTGTATATTGTTTTCATTCATTCTTCGTTTTATTACCGAGTGAAAAAAAACTGGAATTCTCGTTTCCTTCCGTGTCCCATCTAACTCTCGCCTTTTGTCTCTCCATATTTGCTTTATCCCTATCTTTCTCGAAGATTCATGATTTCCGCATCCATTATTCCAAATCTATCCTTACTCCACTCCTTCAAAGATCCTTTTACATTCTTTAACTTATCCCGAAAAACACAATCTGGTCTCGATTTGCTAACTATTTTACTTCAAGCGTCCTTTATCACCCGATCCACGTCACGATCTTCTAACCAAACATCAAAAACCCGGAATGGTTTAGGTACGTAATATTAGGTATTGCGATTAGGATAAATGAGTCACTGCCTTTCATTCCACACAAAATAATATATATATATATATATATATATATATATATATATATATAGGAGGAGGTTCTTATAAACCAATATTTAAAATAAATTAAGTAAAAAAATATGAAAAAATAATTTATAATATATGTAATTTTGTATTATGTTTATTTATTCAATTATAACAAACTTTAAAAAAATAAGTTTTGATATGCATCAAAATATATGTCGTTTAAGGGTTGTGCATCAAATTTATTGTTTTTGTGCAGTAAATATTCAAATTTGATGCACAACGATAAAACTACCCATTTTTTGATGTACAGCAAAACTTCGTTTTTTAAAGTTTGATATATGGTTAAAACGAACGATAATCCAAAATATCTAACGTTATAAATTATTTTTTAATTATTTTTTTACTTATTTTACCCTAAAGCTCTATATATGTATATATATATATATATATATATATATATATATATATATATATATATATATATATATATATATATATACTAATTCATACTATAATTTTTATTTTTGCAGAACTAATTTTGAACCATAAGTTTTTTTTCTACTATTAAATCTTTTTATTTAAAATGAAAAAGGTAAATTAGTAATTTTATTTCCTTGTTTTTAGTATGTTTTAATTTTTATTTTCTTTTTATCTCTCTTTTTTAATTTTTAATTTTGTTCTCTTTGCATACATGTGTTCACTAATATTCCTATAATTTTATATTAATTTTGTTCTCTTTGCATACTCCTACTTAATTATCTTATCTAGTTATAATATATTATTCAAAATTAAGACATAATTTTGTATAAATACACTAGTTGTCACATTTGTTATTCTTTGTTACATAAAAAGTTCATGGAGGAATAATTGTTTGAGATGAATGTTTAGAGATGAACAGACGAGTTAAATAGAATAAATTCAAATAAAAATACAAACATTCAAGACTTTCTAGCAAAAAAAAAGATAAATATATGAATGGACAGCTAAAAAGGCTTAAAAGCTTTACACCATAAAGTTTAAATGCCTTACGCCATAAAGGCTTAGTTTTTTACTTGTTGACCGGAACTTCGCGTCTTTACACCGTAAGTCCTCAACTGCATACACCGTAACCAGAGACTCATAAAAATGGATTTTTGGGTCGTTACATAGAAGAACTTGAAGAAATATTTGTTGAACCATATTTATTAAAATAATCCCCAAATAACCCTTTAAAAGAAGCGTTAAAATACGCTTTTTGGCTCTCCGAATGTAATGGGTCAAGTTGATCCAAATGCAAATCAATTGCAATCATACCAAAAAGATGTTCCACCCCACTAATTTCAAACATGTGTTTAATGTGACGGAAACAGTAATTTAGGTGACATTTGCTTTTAATATTTTTTTAAAGTTTTTCTTTCATGCGCTTTACCGTATTTGAATATAAACCACCTTTAATTTCGTATTCGCTAGATTTTGAACACATTAACCATATTTGCATAGTTGTTAAACTTGTCCGAGTTGACTCGGACGATTCGAGTCAGAAAACCAAAAGAGGCAACTCGGTTCTTAACTCGGAATAATACACGAC
This sequence comes from Senecio squalidus, assembly GCA_910822075.1. Taxonomy (NCBI): domain Eukaryota; kingdom Viridiplantae; phylum Streptophyta; class Magnoliopsida; order Asterales; family Asteraceae; genus Senecio; species Senecio squalidus. The sequence continues at coordinate 32,605,516 of CAJVGC010000590.1, forward strand.
TCGCTTTAGGAATCACGAGTTTTTTTATTGAATCGGTACGAGTCGAATTAACTCATAAACTGCCCAGGTCAAAACTCAGACAACCGTCAGTCGGGTTTACACTTTTTTCGGTTTCACAAACCTCAATTTTTAGCCTCAATTTTAATTATTCTATACTTCGTATCATCATTTAATAACTCTTTGTGATATTTCCTTCAAAAATTGATTTTTGATTTTCTTTTTCATAAAAGAAACATGAGAGATTGGGATGAAAACAACATACAAATGAAGGAAACAATTACTAGAAGGACGAAGTCAATCAATTTTTATGGGGAAAATGGAAAAAAAAAAAATTAGTTGTATCCAACCAACTTGCATTGAAAAATGTTCTTCATTTCATTTTGTTAGTTCTATTTGTGACAACCGTAAATTTTGAGATACTAATTCCGAGTTTAACTTTTCTTATTCTTCGTTATTTCATTTTGACCCATTTTACTATTTCGATATTTCGATTTATTACACTTTCGTTTGTGTCGGATTACGTATATTACTTATTGTTTTATGTTCTTTGTGACTAAAACATATATTTAACTAAGTGCCTAGCAATTATAAGTATTTATGGTAGATTTAGGATATGACAAAATGGTAAGAAAAAACACCAAAAAGGTAAAAAAAAAACCAAAAATCTAAAAAAAAAAGGGGCAAAATAACGGTAACATAACAACTATATTTAAACCGGTTTTCCAAAGCGGTTTTTCGAACCGGTTCACCAAAAACCGGCCTCAACCTGGTTCTCCAACGGATATCTTCAACCCGGTTTGGTCAGAACTGGTTTTAACCGGTTTCGGTTTTCGATCAGTTTCGATTTCGATTTTTTTTGTCACGTCTAGGTATCACGTAGTTTCTTTGGGTATGTCGGGTAAATTTTCTCCAACGTTAGTTCTTATCAAGAAAAAAATAAAACGTTAAAAGCCCAAGTTAAGAAACAATCAAATGATATCGTGATTAGTTTAAATATATTTACACTAAAAACCTGTCCTTTAATAGTAAAACTTTATTCATTTACCATGTATTTTAATTTATGTTTAAAGTATATCGATAATATGTAGCTAATAACTTGCACGTACATTACTTACATTTGTAAGTGATGTCAGGGACATGAAAAATAGTAAAGCATGTAGACAGCCTATCTACACTTACATTACTTACGTTTTTGTACTATTATTTTCTTCTTCTAAAGATATGCTATTAAATAGAGTTATTAAGTATTTATTTCGATTAATTTTAGTTTAAGCTTTTTGTTGCGTTACCTCGTTAAAATGAAATATATACGTCTTTATTTATTTATTTGTTGATTTGTGGTTTTAGTTTAGTTATTTGAATTTCATTTTTCTTTTTGTAGTATATGCTATTAAATTAACTAATTATGTATTCATTTCGATTAATTGTTAATTTTTAGTTTTATATATATTCCTTTTTAGTTTATGCTTTTTACTTTTTCTTAATTTTAGATTGATGTTTTTGTTATCAATTAAAATATAAGGTTTAAATCACCGGTGGAACCGCAACACACGAATATTAAACACTCGTTAAATACATATCTTAAATTCCCATTAAATATGTTTATAGTCATTCTATTTAAAGTCATCAATACTTCATAAATAACATTGGAAAAACATATGAAAAACCCAATTTTTAAATTACTCAATTCGTCCTTATTGTTTGTGGCATGTTATGGATTTAGTTCTCCTCATTTATATTTTTCTGGATACGATATCTTTGAGGTTAGTAACTATTACGGATCTAATTTTTCAGTCCAAAGATTCAAATATTTAAGGACCGAACTTATAACTGTTACAAACAATAAAAAACAAAACTACTGAAGCTCCTCCAAACTGAAAATAAACTGAAGAATAACTTAAGTCAACTAGTCAACATTGAAGATATCAACTCGGAGGCTGAAGATTTTGATTCCGAATTGAAGTGAACTCTCCGAGTTGAAATTAAGATGATGACATGTTGTAATAATTTAGTTCGTAGTGTTTAGATTTTGTCTATAAATAGTGTGATAGGTTGTTAGAGTTTGTTGTCTTTTAACTCGGAACTCAAGTTTGAGTTCCGTTGAGCTTGAATGTCTATTGTAACAAGCTCGACACAAAACTTGTTCACACTATCAATGAAATCTTAAACAGTTAAGCATATCGTTTGTTTTATCAGCTTCAATTTCAGTTTCAATTTCGATTTCATGTTTCTCCTTTTGATTCCAACTCAGTTCATGAGATTCCGCATCATGATGTGTTTCAATTTTGATTCGCTGAGTGTATAGGAGAGGAAATTCAGGACCTGTCACGTGTTAACGTCTAATCTTAATAACTCGTCTAAACACCTTAAAACTAGCTCACTATCACTCGAAAACCGAGCTGAATCAACACTTCAAGTCAAACAATCTTCTTTTCAACTGATTTTCCAATGTAAATTTCATAAACTTCAACACTTCACAACATATGATTCTCCGTGATGAGTTCCACATCAATCAACATATCCAGCTGCATTACACTCATCCGAACTAACACCAATATCAATATCATTATAAATATCTATATCAAATCCACATCTTCAAACAGTTACATCATCACACAATCTCATCACTAACTACTTCCGAATTAAAATTAGCAATTGAACCAACTGAATTGACTTAATTGAATTGAATTGATAAACACTTATCTAGACTTGGATAGCATGTAGACATTAATTCTGAGTAGATTCTTAGATTCGTGTTCACCATCTCCAATCGCCTCTTCATCAATTATAGTTTCATCAAAACTTCAACAACTTCATATCTTCAATTTGATAACTAGTTGATTAGCTCCAAACACATCATAGATTAATTGACTTAAGCAACTTGAATTGACAAATCATTAATCTAAGCTTGTATTAGCATGCATAATTAAATTTCTAAGTAGATCCTTAGCTTCATGATCATCAGATTCAATCTACTATTCATCAATCACAATTTCAATTTAATTCGGATGAACTGCTTCATCATCCAAATTAATTCAAATTTGAACTTCAATTTTTTTCAATTTTAGCTATGATATGCTCAAAATCACTGCATAAACACCAAAACACCTTCAAACTTCATAAATTGATAACTCGTGGATTAACTTCATACTCCGATCACCTCCAATTGATTATCGTACCAACAATTCAACCAAAAACTAACTAATTTTCACAAATTCTTCAATAACTTTCCTCAGTTTCAATTTGAACTTCTTCGATTCAACAAAACACTGATAATTTGACTAAATTCACTTGAATCGAGTCAAATCGATGAACCGGAATCAATTGAATCTAATCAAATGATTGATCCGACTCTGATACCACTTGACAGACAACACTAAATTAGTGAATTGCATGATCAAATTGAGATGCGGAATCTCTCAATTTGAGTGAATCTTAACAGTAATTGTATTGAGAATTATTGAAAGAGAATGTAAAGATACTATTGATAGTGTGATTTTGGCGGGAATAGTCGTTTACAAAATGTTGAAGCTCTACGGTACTCAAATGAGTCCGGGTTCAAAGACAACTAACTAAACACACACATCACTCTATTTATAGACATCTCATTACAGCCTATGTACAAATAAAATACCTAAAATTTCATTTAACTTTAACTCTGGTGAACTTCATTTAAGTCGGGTAGACTAACTTGTTCACCCGAGTTAAAGTCTTCAATGAAACAGACTTTGTTCATTAAGCAAAACACTGAAGTCTTCATCTTGATTTTAACTCTGAAGCTGTTCACTTTAACTCGGAAGTAGAGTCTTCATCATTAGAGTTATCATCTTCAATGTTGACTTGTCTTGATCAGCTAAGTCTTCAATTAACATTAACTCGGGTGAACTTGATTTAACTTTGGTGAGTAAACTTGTTTACCCGAGTTAAAGTCTTCACTGAAAGACTTTCTAGGTTTTAGTTCGGGTGATGAAAATTGTTCACCCGACTTAAAACTTAGAGCAAAACACACTTTGAAGATTTTATAGCTTCATCCATAACTTTCAATATACTACAGTTTTACACCAAAATTATGCATGATAATGCCAATAACATAGTTTCATCCTACATAAAACACACATACTTCAAGTCTAAACTTACCAAAAGCACATACAAATACCTAAAGTTATCATAAGTTTTGAAACATAATATAACCAAACATCACAATTACTTCTTGGCACCGACTCTTTTTGCCCTTTTTCTTTGTCATCTTGCCCCCAACAACCTGACTCATTTGCACTCCCACTTCCACCAGCTTGACTTGCACCAACACCAACTTGACTTCCAGCCTGACCTACATTTCCACTTACACCACCTTGTCGATCCCTCGCAACTTCTTTTACTATGTCCATTATATTTGCATTGTGAACACTTCTTTGATTGCCTTGCCTTTGTAACCTTTCCACCTACTATAATCTGACTGTTGAACACTTCTTTTCCTCTTCTTTTTTGGTCTTCCAATTTGTGTGTGATGTAAGCAAGGTGGTTGGAACTAGACTCTTTGGCCAATATTCTCTGCCAGTGATAAGGTTGATCTTGTTTGAGTATACATCTTTCCATGTTTCAAGAAATAAGATGGATGCACATACTCCAAGTTTGACCTGGAAATGGAGTAAAACGTCCTGCATGATGGACCTTTAAAGAGAATACATTTGCGTAGGCGACTGTTTTTATAAATAGATAAAAATAAAAAAGAGCATCAATACTTATTTTAGACAACATTGCATATAAAAAGAAGAATTTTTACATAAAAATTAACATATATACCGTAGTCCAAACTTTGATGAAAATTTGTGCATCATTTGGACGAATGTACCATATATCCATATGTGTTGTCATTGTTAACTACACTTTTGGGACCGAAAGCATACACCGATTAATGATGTAAGGACTTAGAGCAATTAGGGTTTAAAGGTAAAATTTGGGCAGATGATTAAATTAAGTTAGGTAGAAATTGGTATATTAAAAACTAGTGTAACAAGTAAAAAAAATGAGGTTGCCTTAACGTCTCACTAACAACGTATATGTTCAGGGACAAATTTGTTATGATGTGACGGGTTTGGAGACGAGTGATGCACATATTAACTTCAAAAGACGATATCTATAATTATTGTATAAAATTATGGATAAAACTTGTAATTTACTATTTAAAGTTTGAAATATTTGTTAAGACTTTACGAAGAAAAATTAACTCTCGTATTTAAAAGTTTGAAATGTTTGTTTAAACCTTATGAAGAAAAAAAAAGAAGTTAAAAAACCAGAATCAGACTCCCTCCTACTCAAAGATAACAAACACACACGCAGCCGATAAAACAAGACAACCAGGCCATGTTCTGTTTTTGACACCGATTTCATCTCTCTTCCACCTTCTTCCTGTCTTTTTTTCATCCCAACCCAAAAACAGCAAAACCAAACACAAAACATACTCTGTTTCTGTTCTTGATCCTTAAAAAGATTCAATTTTTATTCAATCAATCGAATCTTTCTCTCCTACCCTTGTTTTCATCTCCAAAAAAGATTCTTAATTCATCAACTTTTTGCTGTTTAGTGCTTAATTTTGATAATTAAGAATTAGGGTTTTGTAAATAGTCATGAAAGCCATGGAGACTATACAGGATCTGATTGAAGAAGCTAAGCTTCGTACTGTTTGGTGGGCGCTTTGTATCTTTGCTGTTACTTACTTCTTAGCTCGTAAGTTTTCAACTTTTATATTAATTAATTCATTGATTAATTGTGTTTAATATATGTTGAATTTTTTTCTTAATTTTGTTTAGAATTAAGTTGCTTTAAGTTTGTTAGATTTGAGACTGAACTTGGACTTGACTTGAAATTTGGTTGATTTAAGTTAATTTCTAAGAATTAGTGATTTTCGACGAATCTCGATACTCCGAATGCTAACTTTTTGTGCAAAGTTGATTAAGGTGTTTGGGATTGCATATTTTGAGCTGTGTTCTGTGTTTTGAATGCAATACACAGTTTTTGGATGAAATATGCATCTGGTGTGTTTCGGGTTTTTTTTGTGTGCCTATAAACGCATTGTTTTTAAGCCGCGTACTGCTTAAATGCAATACGCAAAAGCTGAACGAATGCAATCCCATTGAAAGCAACTTTATGACCCTTAAATATGCAGATAAGCATAAGCAAACACTCAAATGTGCTTATATGATTTTAAGAAACAGTAATAGGCTGATTAAATAAGCAGTCCTAAATATCCGTGATTGTTACTAAACGTAGTGTTAGATTTCTTTTTGGTTCAATAAGTCATGAACTTGTAGCTATATTAAAGTGTTAATTGTTGTGTTGTGGCATTACAGACACCAGTAAATCAATGTGGATGAATGTTCCTATCGCAATGCTTTTGGTTTGTGGATCACGGATTTTGTTAAATGAAGTTGAGTTCCGTTGGAAGATCAGGAGAGCCCACCCTCAGCCTTATTTATCACACTTCGAAAAGAAGCAATTGTCTGAAAAGAAGCAGTTGTCTGTGAATGATTCACGAATTTCTACCTTACCTCCTCCGCCCAAATGGAAGAGAAAAATTGATTCTCCTGTTGTCGAGTCTGCTATGGAGGATTTTATTAACAAGCTTTTGCAAGACTTTGTTGTTGATTTATGGTATTCAGATATTACGCCTGATAAGGAGGCGCCCGAGCTCATAAGAGGAATTATTATGGATGCTCTTGCGGAAATATCTGTAAGAGTTAAAAAAATAAATCTTGTTGACTTGTTAACGAGGTAAGTATGTCTAGAACTCTTTCTGAAGACTTACAAATATAGTGAATATATTTGTTTCGGATATATATTTCGGGAGTTTTTATTTTTTATATTTAATTATTTCAGAGAAGTCGTTGATCTAGTGGGGTCTCATCTCGAACTGTTTAGAAAAAACCAAGCTGCAATCGGTGTGGAGGTTATGGTAACATTATCTTCAGAAGAAAGAGATGAAAGATTAAAACACCATCTCATGGCTTCTAACGAGCTTCACCCCGCTCTAATATCTCCCGAGAGTGAGTACAAGGTGTGAGTGGAGTGTTTCGTTATAAAATAATAATAAGTTTCATAATTTTTATTTGTATGAACACTATCTTTGAACACTTTTTATTATTCTATAGTTTCTTCAACGGATCATGGGAGATGTCTTGGGTAAAATTCTAAGACCTCGGGAAGCTCAATCCGCTTTAGTTCGATGCATTTGCCGTGAACTTTTAACATGTTTGGTTATGGAACCTGTTATGAGATTCGCAAGCCCTGCGTACATTAATGAGTTGCTTGAACTTATTTTTCTCGCATCCGCTAATGAGGGATGCAAAGATTCAGGCGAAGATCAATCGGGTAATGTTAAAGTCCGTAAAGAAGATCAGTCTGGTAATGTGAATGTCCGTAAAGAAGATCAACCTGCTGCTGCAAGCTCTTCAAAATCCGAGCATTCATATAGTAAAAAGAGTGACGTGGGACCGTTAGATTCATCTTGTAATGCTGTTATGGTTTTTGTTAAAGAAGAAACTAAGCGTCAACAGGCTGCTGATTGGGCTCGTGGTCTTGAGGCAGCAACCCAAAGAAGGACGGAGGTTCTCCAACCTGAAAATCTTGAAAATATGTGGACAAAAGGAAGAAATTATAAGAAAAAAGCTCAGAAGCAGGCGCAGAAAAATTCTGCACGAGGAGGAAAAAGTGGCAGTAATATAGATACGGGTAAGGAAATAATATTATCTAAAAAGCTCGAGAGTTCAACCAGCATCGGTAGGACTTTAGGACAGATTCCACCAAACCCTTATTTTGATGATCAAAGAAAATATAAACTTTTTGATGGAGGAATCGAAGAGGAAAATAAAGGTAGGCTTCGAAAATCGAATAGTACGTCTGATTTGGACAAGGAAACTGTGATTGAAACTGCAAGTTCATATCCAGGGCAAGTGAGTGGGTCGATAATCTCAGAGTTTTATAGTGCAAATGTTGGTAGACGTGGTGATGTACATAATGTTAATGTCGCTTCCGATACAGTTCTACGTATTGAAGGATATAGTCCCAAGCTTAGATCCCGGGTAAGAGCTTTCTCTTTTACACGTCTTCAGTTTCATACATCAATTGAAGTTTGTCTATATATTCACACAATATCATATATCTATGATCTTTTTCATCCCTGTTTGATTTAGACATGCTATTGTTTGCTCGTGAATATTTTTTTCCTTCGAAAGGTAAAGTACTTGAGGATCGTTTCCTTAGGAAGATGGGATGTTACTCACCTAAAAGTAGACAATCTTAGTAGCTACCTCAGATGGTTTAAAAACCCTGGTCTCAAATCTTTGATTACCCATGTGCAACATAAAGGCTCAGTTGGTTATATATCTTTAAGTTGGATAAAAATATTAGGAGGTAGAATGAGGACTCGTGCTTTTTTAGAATTTAATATGCATTTCTGATTAGGCCTTTTCTCTTTGGTAATAGACATTAAACTGTCGTTAACCTTTTCTTGGTAAAGGGGCTTTCTAGTCATATGCATATATTGCTAAACTCCCATTCCAATTTATGTAATTCTGAGGATAGTTTTGTAACTTTAACAACTTTCAAGAGATATCAAGTATTAATTTTTAGATTGAAAATTGTTTGACGATATTTTTATTTATTTGGTATACTCTAACTTAAGAACTTTATACTTTGTTTTGTTAATCAAGTTGAGAATGGTCATCGACTTATCTAGTCTTTAGTTTGAAGGGTTTTTAAGAGATGAATTTAAGGATCAATAATCTCACAAACATTAATACGGTAGGGAGCAGCACAATGAACATTTATTATTTTTTCATTTTCCAGCAATTCAATTATTGCCTTACTATCTCATTCTCATTAGAAACCGTATAATGGGTGGGTCAGAGATGTTGGTTAACCGATCATGATCGGTACAGGTTGACACAGGTCATGTTGGTTGACCACAAACACTTTCTGCTCCATTTTAAAATAATTAATGCATTAATTGTAATTAAAACAGTTCTGTTACAGTAATAATAATCATGAATAAAGGTTATAAGGATTATAAATAGACTTTGGTTTTCTTTCAACCGGTTTGACCTCTTCCCCTTCTATTGATTTCACTCATTTGACCTACCAAAATCTACTCTTCATAGGTAAATAGGTCGAAGTTACCACCTATACATCTCATAGGATTTTCGTTTCTACTGTAACATACTTTTCTGAACTTGAGCTCTATACCCGACAACCGAATTCACGATATATCATGTTAATCTACTAGGGATAGGTCTATATATATACCCCTACTGTGACATAAGCTATTCATTACCTTCTATATTACATGCTTAATAATATGCCATCATTAGATTTAATATATCTGTTATGATAATTCTACAGGTTCTTGGAGCATATTTTGAGAAACTTGGCTCAAATTCTTTTGCAGTCTATTCCATCGCTGTAACAGATTCTGAAAAGAACACTTGGTTTGTGAAAAGAAGGTCTTGTTCCTGTTCTACTCATTTTCACATATTTGTGCTCCAATGGTTTCCCGACCACATTTTACTAATAATAATATTGCTCAAGCAGATACCGGAACTTTGAGAGATTACATCGTCAGCTTAAGGACATTCCAAACTATACGTTACATTTGCCTCCTAAAAGGATATTTTCATCAAGTACAGAAGATGCTTTTGTTCATCAACGCTGCATTCAGCTCGATAAATATCTACAAGTACGGTTCAAGTTCCTTTCTCAAAAACTTAATTATATGTATACTAGATATTTTGTTTATAGCTAATGTTGCGGAGCAACACGAAGTGTGGGACTTTTCAAAAACTTAATATGTGTATACTAAATATTGAACCGATTTTGTTTTCTGCAGGATCTTTTGTCTATAGCTAATGTTGCGGAGCAACACGAAGTGTGGGACTTTTTGAGTATTTCTTCTAAGGTGTCTACCTTTCTTTGTTGTTTACCTATCATTGGAGATTAATGCTTTCTCCTATTTGTTTCGTGCGTTGAGCTAATTATTATTTTTTGTTGTTTGTTGTTATAGAATTACTCATTTGGAAAGTCTTCTTCCGTAATGAGAACCTTAGCAGTCAATGTGGATGATGCCGTGGACGATATCGTCCGTCAGTTTAAAGGCGTTTCAGATGGTTTAATTAGAAAAGTTGTTGGGCCGACTCTTACTTACGAACCTTTGGCTTCCTCAACTAGCACAAGTACAAACTGGAAAGCAGATGAAGGTAGTAATTCTTTCACTAGACAAACTACCTCAGAATCTGCTCATAGTCTTTCCGATAACGAAGTAGATTCTACTGAAAAAACTACCGGGTGGCATTCAGACAACGAGTTAAACTTAAAAGGCTTCCCTCCTAGGGTTGTCAAGCATGATGATCTTTCAAAAAGCTTAGATTCAGGGGTCCGATCTGACTTGCTCAGTTTAGCTGCAAATTTTCCTTCAACATCTGATAGCATGGAAGATCCACTTGGTGTGCCAGCAGAGGTCTGTTTTTTCTGCTTAATCGCGTCACATTGAGGTCGATTAAGTTATTTAATAACATGTTACCAGACACACGTAATGTTAAGAACTTAAAGTGCAAATGTCTTTTGTAGCGTTAAAGAAACGAGAGATCTCTGCTTTTATTATATCTATGGTAAATTTATGTTTTATCTAATTTGTGTTTTGTTTTCCCGTGCAGTGGACACCACCTAACGTTAGCGTTCCCTTGCTAAATTTGGTAGACAAAATATTTCAACTCAACCGAAGAGGCTGGTTAAGGTTAGTTAGTTTTGGCTTATTTCCAGATGTGTGTATTGTCTTTTGTCGGTATTCTATATCGACATTTAATAACTGTTGTAATAAAATACATGAAATCCTGAATTTGCTTTCTTTTTAAATTTACCAACACATGTAGTTACATTAGAACTTATCAATTAGTTATGTCATACTAACTAGTAAAAATTTAAGTCAAAGGAGTTTCTCCATACTAGGAAAGAGGGCCGTCTTTTGGACTCCCTATGTACTAAAAATGGGTCCCCAAAATAAAGGTTAAATAAAAAATGTGCGGTAATTTTTTTTTATAATCAGAAAATAAAAGCTAAACAAAAAGTGTGCTTCTAAATCAAGCAAAAGTGGTTTAATTAATTAAGTATTTATATATTTGGGGTAAAAGTTGAAGCACCATGAAGAACACAACTTTAACATCCCTGAAAAACACAACAAATATGCTCAGTTTCATTCGGGAATGCATTTTATAAGTAGTTGTAGTAATATTATTCATTTTAGGCCCTGTATCTTAGGCAAGTTTGTATATGCAGACGACAAGTGTTTTGGATATCAAAGCAAATCTTGCAGCTAATGATGGAAGACGCTATTGATGACTGGCTCTTAAGACAAATACATTGGCTTAGGAGAGACGACATTGTAGCTCACGGGATACGGTGGATACAAGATGTAAGTTTCTGATTAGCCTTTAAGTTAAATGCATTATGTGATGTCCACTAAACTAATTTTTAGAATATGGTTTCCAAAGTTTTGAGTTGATTTTTAAATATGGTTTTAGTTCTACTAATCTTCAAATAATTAATCTGAAGTTTGAAATTGATATGAATTACGTTCTAGTTATCAAAATGTTATAACTATAAAGAGCTAGGTGGTAGAAATGTTAAGAGAAAATGATCGATAAGTGTAATTGACGGGGTTTTTGGATAGGTTCTGTGGCCCGGAGGCATATTTTTTACGAAAGTAAATACTCAAAATCGAACGGGTTCTCAATCTGATCAAGATTCTCCGCTAGCTGCGAGTCATTCGTCTGGCAGTAAGATCAACAAACAAGCATCGTTTGAGGAGCAACTTGAGGCTGCTCGAAGGGCCAGTGATGTAAAAAAGATGATATTTAGTAAGCATTTATCTTTTTCCCTCTGATAAATATTTGACGATTGGTTGTGAAATGTCTAAAATACCCCACTTCTTTTTTAGATGGAGCACCCACTACATTGGTCAGCCTAATCGGACATAACCAGTATAAGCGTTCTGCAAAAGACGTGTATTATTTTCTCCAGGTAATTATGACAATATGAATGTCGAATGTCTAAAATACCCTTTCCTTATACATGAATAAGGAATACTAATATTTGCTCTAATGTGTGCAGTCTGATGTATGTTTGAAGCAACTTGCATTTGAATTACTCGAACTAGTAATACTAAGAGTCTTTACAAACCCGGACGATATTGAAAGAAAGCAAAATCCACTTGTGTAGATTCCAAGATCGTGTCACATTATTTCCACGAAGTTTTCATTTCATGCCTGGAAGTTTGGGATCTGTTGCTTAGATTACCAAACTTGGATGTTTATGTAATGTAGCCTTGTTTTTTTCTCCGGGTTTAAAATGTTTAACTTCTTTCTCTGATCTCGTTCTAATTGTACAAAAGATGTGGTAGTCAGAATGTTCATAGTATTCAAGAGTACAAATGATAAAATTTAGGCTTTGAAGATACTATCTTGACATAGTTAGTAATTATGTTTGTTACTGGACTAGCTTCGTGACTTATTTTGAATGGAATATTTATTCCCCATTTTTCTAATCCGCTAATGTTATGTTTTTCTCTATTCATCTTTTCATTTTTTTTTCTTTTTAAGGGAATAACTCTTTGAGCTGGTAAATAGAATCGAACTTGATATCTCTAACTTTTGGTGAGATTCTTATTTAATTTAAAATTGTCACTAGGGCAACTCCTGGGGGACATTGATGGCCTCGCGATTGATATCTATCATCCAAGCCACTAGAAACAATAGAAATTTGAGCTCCTCGAACCGAAGTATACTCATTTGCCGCTCTTTGTTGTTGCTGTTGTAAGCTTGCATCGTGGAGTTGAAAGAGATAACAAATAGTGGTGTATGTCATATTTCAATAAATATTACGTACTTTGTCAAAAAATATCGTTTTGTGGTTTAATTTCATGGAGACATAAGTGAAAGAATTTGGTTGTAATAAATAAATAATCGTCCGTATTTTGTTTATTTTAAAACATCACGTATCTTGAGCAGCAGAATAAGTTTAATTGACACAGACTATGCAGCAAAGGTTCCACAACTCATGAACTAGCTGTAACCGTTGGTAAATGGACTCGATTATAATTAGAGGTGACAATTCCCGACACGACCCACGAACACGACATGATATAACTGGGTTTAGGTTGCGGTTAAACGGGTTAGGGTTGTAAATGGGTTGACCCATCTAACATGTTTATTAAATGGGTCGTGTTTTGGTTAAGCATATGTTAAATGGGTTATAACCCGTAAATCCGTTTAACTATATATAATTTAAAAAAAATCGTAAATATTATACATATATATATATATATATATATATATATATATATATATATATATATATATATATATATATATATATATATATATATATATATATGTGACCTATGAACTCGTTAAACTATATATAATTTATAAAATATTGTAGATATTGGAGTGGAAAAGAAGAATGAAGTTATTGCTTTAATGTTTCTCTCAAGGATGTACTGAGCCTTCTCCTGCTCTAGTGCTTTCTTTTTGACATCCTTGTAGAGATTTGCAAGGTTTTTAAGCTTCATTGACTTCACAGACTTTGGATTGTAATTTTTCCTCACAAGATATTCAACAAACTTCTTCTTGTCATCCTTTCTTTTCTGCTCAATAGTCTGTGCAGTATGCTTTTTCTTCCTTTCAGCTTCAGCCAACCTTTGTTCTTCTTGTTGCAACTGTCTGCTCAGCTCTTCATCATCCTCCACTTGCTGTATTGTTCTTTTAAGTTCAGCATCTGTGGCAGCTTCCTTCTCTTTTTCAGACACACTCAATTGATCAGCTGCAGGTGGAGCTTGAGGATCTTTGATAATGAGAGTGCTGGATCTTACTTTCTTCTTTTCCAATCTCTTTTTCTTCTCGGGCTCTTGATCTTGTGCTTTTCTTTTGCCTTGAGGATCTTTAAGCTTTTGAGACTTGGATTCAGCTTTCTTCATGGCTTTCTCTTCTTCTTTCCTTTGCTCTTTGGCATTAATTTTTGCAAATGCTTCTTTGCATTTCAAAATATTTTCCCTTGTAACCATTTCAGGGTCCTTCTTCTTGAGAACATCATGAATGAAGGTGTCTACTTTGAGAGGAACTGGTTTGAATACATATTCAAGAGCTGGTGGGGCATCAGTAGTTGCATGAGTATCATCAGTAGATGCCTTAGGTTTCTCCCCCTCTGGGTCTTCAAACACCACCATCTTCCAGTTCTTCTCCTTCTCATCAGCTGATGGATCAGTAGATACATCATCAGAGGCCGGGACATCAGCTGAAAGGGGCACATCAGTAGCTGGAGCATCAGTAGATGGAGTATCTACTGATGGATCCACTGTAGCTTCACCACCTTTTGGAGTTTCCTCTTTTTCAGACTCCACTTCTTTTTCAACATTTTCATCATCATCCTCCAAATCAATCACCATTTTCTCCCCTTAGTGGGTGCATCATCTGTCTGCACACCACTATCCACCAAGGTAACTCCCTCCTTTTCAATCACAACAGTATGAACCTCCTCTTCTGTCTGAACAGCTTGATTTATCTTGACAGTTTTCTTTAGAGCCTTGCCAGATTTCAGTCTTTTGAGCATTTAGGAGTGAGAGAGTCTTACAGTTTTGCCAAGCTTGGTCAACCTCCTTTTTAACATTGTGATCTCCTTACCTTGCTTGGTCACTTTAGTCTCCAGAGTGGTACATTTTCCCATCAATTCCTGAATTGTCACACTGTTCTCCCCACTTGCATGTTGAGTACCAACATGAAGCAGATATTTGAACAAGGGAACAGTATCAAGCCTAGCTTGACCAACTGCACCCCCTTGGTTTCTTGGCACCAGGAACCTTCCCATGAAGGATCAAAAGATCCTCCATGATAGGAAGTTGCCACATATTGGGTCTTATAGCCTGTCACCCTGTCTTGTGTCACATTAGGTGTGGCATCAGTAGGGTGAGCCCTTTCTGCATAATCATGCATCTCCTCAGTGACCACCTCTGTAAGGTTGGGTGAGACCTCATGTGTACCCATTGAGACTGAAAGATGAAGATTTCTATAAGATTCATAAGATAATGGATTGATAAGAGCATCAGTTTCAATGTTATCTTCACTATCACTTCCAACAAAAAGGGAAGAATCAGGATAGGTTTCAAGGATTGGGTCTTCAGTAACAAGGGTTGAAGGACCCCCTTGAGACTGTGCATGCAACTCTGCATCATCCATGGTCTCAAGCATGGATTTTTGGGTGTGTGTGCCAACCTCAACAGGTGGTGTACTTGATCCTGGTACAACAGGTGGTTCATCAGCTTGAACAGTGTGTTCAGTGGCTGGAATATCATCAGTAGGTTCAAGAACCTCAGGCTCCACATGGGAGGAATGGGTGGAGAAGAAGCAGTGGGAGGTGGGGGTTGGGATGCACCTGGGTTAGATGATCCCTCACCTCTAGAAGCAGATGATGAAGATACTCCCAACATATTTTGAAAAGGAGGAGTATCTGGATCACCCTCAAAAGTTTTTCCTACCTTCCTCATAGATGTAAAAGTTTTGGAGGAATGTATGGATGATAAGAAAAGATTTGCATGAGGAGTAAGATTGAGGATTTCCTTTGAAAGTATTTCTGTCAAGAATCTAGGGTACATTAAAATTTTACCCTTGGCAGAGATGTTTGATTGCATCCCCTGAAAAATGAATTTTGAAAAATTGAATACCTGGCCATCAGCTAAACATGCCATTGCAGTAGCAGTAGGCACATTCACTTCATTCCAGGTACTATGTTTTGGTGAAAGACAAGATTGGATTATGTGGGCGAACACTTTCCAGATTCTTGGAAACTGGGCTTTGTTAAAAGTCACACGTTGGGTTACAGGGTAACCCATACGCCCCACAATCGCAAGCAGGTTTTCTTTAGGCATAGAGATAATACCTGTTTCGTCATCTAGCTGAAGGTGAGTGCGAATGATGGCTTCAGTGATGATGACAGGCTTTCCATCAACAGTGGCAGATATACTTGGCACGCCATTGATGTCACTCGTGGTGGCTGTTGCCCAGAATTCTCGAATGTGAAGACTTCTAATCGTCGGATTGACAGTTAGGGCATATTTGATTTTTGAGCGATTTAAGAAGTCTATGAGTGTGTGAAAACCCGCTGTTTCTTTTCCTTTCATAAGATATGCCACGGCATTATGTTGATCATGAAACTCGAGATCCATTGATGATATTCGACTTGATTTGCCGACTTTTAGAATTTTCGATTGCGTAAAGAGGGTTTTCTTGAGAGGGTTTTCTTGCAATTTAGGTCACGTTGAAGTGAATTAAGGTTGAAGACGAAGCATTTTATAGTTTTTCAAATATTACCGGGAAAGGACTTAAATGCCCTCATCAGTATTAAATGAACACTAAACGACAAGAAAAATTTACACGTCAGCACCCCTTTGTATTCTAAGAGCTGATCGGTAGGAACCCACATCAGTATGTAGATTTCATATTGATCAGTATTGTCAACCATCAGTAGTTCCCCTCCTAGTCTTCCATCAGTAGTGTAGTCTTCTTATACTGATCAGTATTACACTTCTTCTTTCGTCAGTAGTCACTTGATGACTTGTATGTGTCAGCTGATCAGTAGGAAAGTTTTTTCAACATGACAAAACTTTCTAAGTTGTCTTCACAACTGATTAGTAGACACATAGACTTGGATTTCATCAGTAGTTACAAAGTTACATCTACTGATCATCAGTAACAAAGTACTTTTTTTTTTGTTGGTTAGTACACAGTTCAATAATATGCAATGTATAACAGTGTACTAAAATTTTTTACAAAATTGACCAAGCACAAGGACGTTTAATTGGTTTGAAATAGAATTAAAATCAATTTTGATTAATCATTCCGATTGAGTTCACAAGAAATGTAAATCTTCCCACATCAAATGCTTTTGTGAAAAGATCTGCAAATTGATTGTCCGTGTGAACTTTTAAAACTTGAATTAATTTCTTTTCATTGCAATCTCTAATAAAATGAAAACGTATTTCAATGTGCTTAGTTTTGCTGTGTTTGACTGGATTGTTTATGATGCAAATTGTACTCTTATTGTCAACGAAAATAGGAGTTTTAAGAATGAACATACCATAATCCATCATTTGATTTTGAATCCAAAGGACTTGAGAACAGCAACTGCCAGCTGCAACATATTCAGCTTCAGTTGAAGAAGTAGACACATTAGTCTGCTTCTTGCATTGCCAGGAAACCAGTCTGGACCCAAAGAATTGACATCCACCAGATGTTGACTTTCTGTCCATGTTCTCCCCTCCATAATCACTGTCTGTGTATGCAATTAAATCAAATGGAGACTCCTTTGGATACCACAAACCCAAATTCTGTTTTCCCTTTAAGTATCTGAAGATCCTTTTTACAGCAGTTAAGTGTGAGACTTTTGGATGACACTGGTATCTTGCACAGACACAAACACTGAACATGATGTCAGGCCTAGATGTAGTTAAGTACATCAAGGATCCTATCATTGATCTGTAGAGATGTTCATCAACTTCTTCTCCCATAAGATCAGGTTCCAAATGCTTGTGAGTTTCAAATGGAGTGCTTGCTGGCTTGCTGTCTTGAAACCCAAATTTTACCAAGATATCATTCACATATTTGGTTTGGTGAATGAAGATCCCAGATGGAATTTGCTTGACTTGAAGACCAAGGAAGAAATTTAATTCCCCCATAGAACTCATTTTAAATTTCTTGTGCATCATCTTCTCAAAGTCTTTGCATAGGCTTGTGTTGGTGGAGCCAAAAATGATGTCATCTACATAAATTTGCACCAATAAGATGTCCTTCTTCACAGTCTTGATAAACAATGTCTTATCAATAGCTCCCCTCTTGAATCCATTCTCCAGCTAATAGATAGAAAGAGTATCATACCATGCTCTTGGAGCTTGATGAAGACCATATAGAGCTTTGTCAAGTCTATATACCATATCAGGGTAGTCTTGATCTTCAAAACCAGGAGGTTGACACACATAAACCTCTTCTTCAATTTTTCCATACAAGAAAGCACTTTTGACATCCATTTGAAAGACTGTGAAGCCCTTAAATGATGCAAATGCAAGAAAGATTCTAATTGCCTCCATTCTAGCTACAGGAGCAAAGACTTCATCATAGTCAATGCCTTCTTCTTGAGTGTATCCTTGGGAAACAAGTCTGGCTTTGTTCTTGATGACAATGCCTCTTTCATCAGTCTTGTTCTTGAAGATCCATTTGGTTCCAATTACCCTCTTTCCACTGGGTAATATCACCAATGTCCATACCTCCTGAAGTTTGAATTGAAGCAATTCTTCCTGCATTGCTTCAACCCAACTTGGTTCTTTCAAAGCTTGAGTTACCTTCTTTGGCACCATTTGAGAAATGAAGCAGGCAAACAAGCATTCATTTAGACTTCTGTGCAATCTTCCCCTTGTTTGAACTGAAGAATTTAGGTCACTTAAGAGTTGTTCCATTGGATGTTCCTTGTTGATTCTCTAAGAAGGATGAATGTCCTCTGCAATGGTTGGTTCCAGATTGGTGTCATTTGTTTCTGTATTCTCCCCCTCATTGTCAGATGGTAGAGATTCATCATACTGAGCACCTTCATCAGTGCTTGAAATTAGCTCAGGTGGAGGAACATCTTCAGCTTGTGGACCTTCTTCTTCTTGAGATGATTGGGATTCAGTTTCTTCTTGATTTTCTACAACTGCTTGAGATGGAACAATGCTTGGAGGATCAGCAGTGTAGACTGGGAAGTACACAAATCCTTCATGTTCTTTGTTTTGAAGTTGATCAGTAGTTGGCCTCTGAATGTACTGATCAGTAGGAACTTCAGTAGATAGGTACTGATCAGTATTTGCACCTGGTTGATATTGATCAGTAGGACTCTTTGAACTTGAAGCTTCAGCTGATTTTGTACCTGTTCCTACATCATTACTAACCACAAAATGATATCCTAGAGATTTGGTTGGTTCATCTATATCAAATAGCCAATCATGACCACTACCATTTGCATTCAAGGTTTTCTCATTAAAAGTAACATTTGCACTTTCTTCTATAAGTTTAGATTTGATGTTATAAACTCTAAATGCCTTACTTTGTGATGAGTAACCTACAAAGAACCCTTCAATTACTTTGCTATCAAACTTTCCTAGATGTTCTTTTGTGTTTAAAATTGTACAAGGACACCCAAATGGTTTCAAGAAGCTTATGAGTGGCTTTCTCTTGCGAAAGAGCTCATAAGGGGTCTTTGTACATGATTTTACAATTGACACTCTATTTTGAACATAACAGGCAGTGTTGACAGCCTCTGCCAAGAAAGTGATGGGAGACTTAGCATCTGCTAACATAGAACGTGCTGCCTCTATGAGAGTCCTATTCTTCATTTCAGCAACACCATTTTGTTGAGGAGTTCTAGGGGCACTGATGTGTAAAATCTAGTCTAATAAAATCGACCTACTTGTAGACTTAATTACACACTTATAGGCAGTGGACCTATTCGTATATAATATAGTTTAAAAGCAAGTAAAGGTTCGTTCGCAGGGACTAATTTAGTTTTAAAGTTTCGAATTAATAATACTATTTGTTTTTGGGGGTTTTTTATCGTAACAAAAGATTGATTAAAAGTTGCAAAGTAATTAGTAAAAAGTGATTAATAAAAATCGAGTGAGAAAGTAATTGAAATTATCAAATATTGGAGAAATTACACTTGTTTGACACTTCACTTATTTTCCATTTAAGTTTACGAAATTGATTGAATATTAAACTTCTAAGATATAATAAAAGTCCCCTCGAATCTTTTATTAACTTTAACTATCTCTGATTATAATGTTCCTCTCGAATACAATTATAATTATTAATAATTAAGCGTTAAGTAACAAGCCGGTATTTAGATATTTAACCTTATAGAGTTTCCTCTCGAATAACTCCTCTAAATATTAAGTCCTCCCGAATCTTAACAAATAGACTCACTCATCTAAGTTTAATTATTTAAGTTGATATTATTAGGTCCTCTCGAATCCTAACAATTTTAAACCAATTAAAGACCGATTGATTATTTCGTATAAATTATTAACCTATCTAGATTCCTCTCGAATACCTAGAATGTTGATTAATTAACTTATATATAAACAACTTTATAATAATATGTTAAAACTTAGACAAATAAGGATTTTCGGTTAAAAACAAATACCTAAAACAATCAATATCGAAAACGTAAACTTCAAATAAGATCCATAATCAAACAAGCATAAAACGAATTTAGCTACTCATGATAAAGTCTAAATCAGCAGCTAAGAATAAAGAAAACATAACTGAAAAGTCTTGAAAAAGAAAGAAAGACAAACGAAGAATGTCGGAAATCGTTGCGTGACCGAATATTAAACAAACTCCGACTCTAACTCTTTTCCTAGCTCCCAATCGTGATCTCCAGCTCCAGTAGATGATAATAATAATTGGTGATGAAAACTGGTCGTTTGGGTTGGTATTTATAGAGATAAATCAAGAGGAAATCGAGTTCGAGTCAAATTCCAATTGCTGAAAATCCCGCTAGTGCGCAGCACCAACCCCTCAGTGCGCAGCACCGTGCACTTTTTTCCCAATATTCAAAATTTACAAAATGTAGCTCTCTCTTTCTTCTTTATTCTCCAATTTGAATCACCTAAATCGGATATCGTATGAAGAAGTTATGATCAAAACGGTGGAGGTGGTACTGCGTCGTTCTCCTTGTCATATTTCACTATTTTTCGTCTTTTAAGCTCATTTCTTCCACCATTTCTACTTCCCGATCATGTAAACCTGTAAAATAAATAAAAACACTTTTTCACACAATTAAATGTAAAAACCTATCCTATCCATCATGTTTACTATGAAATGTGACCAAATATCGCATATAAATATCTATATAAATATGCGATATCAGGCACTAAATTGTCTTTCTATGCCTTTCTTCTCACAGAACACATTCATGTCCTGATTCTTAAACTCTGTCCCATTGCCACATCTAATGGTTTTTACTTTTTGATTTGTTGTGTTTTCTATCCTAACAAGAAAAGATATAAGAATTTCTCTTGTTTCATCTTTAGTGTTAAGAAAGAAAACCCAAGTAAAACTTGAGAAATCATCAGTAATAACCAAACAATATGACTTCTTTCCCATGCTTTGGATATGGGTTGGGCCAAAAAGATCCATATGCAACAGTTATAAAATGGAATCATTTGAATTAACTTCTTTAGATTTGTGAGACACTTTGTGCTGCTTTCCTTTAAGACAAGAAACACAATGATCAAAACATGTAAATTCCTTTTGAGGTAGACCTCTTACAAGATCATTTTTGACAAGTTTATTCATGTTTTTGAAATTCATGTGACACATTCTTCTGTGCCACAAAGAGGACTCATCTAAAGATGCTTTTGATATAAAACAGTGTTCCTTTCCAACTGTGCTTTGGCCATATCCAAACAGTATACGTTCTCTCTCCTAGGAGTTCTCAAAATGATCATGCTTTCATCAATTTTGAACCTAGGATCAAGAACTTTACATTCCTTTGTAGTGAAAAGTACAAGGTTCTTACTGTCACATACCTGAGATACACTTACCAGGTTGTATTTCAGCTCTTTGACATAGAGAACATTGTCAAATTTCATTCTACCACAAGTAACTGTGCCTTTGCCAGTTATTCTTCCTCCCCTGGAATTACCCCCAAATGCAACATAACCTCCATCATATTCGACAAAGTTTTCCAGGAAGTCTTTGTTGCCAGTCATGTGCCTTGAGCAGCCACTATCAACATGCCATAATCTCCATAGTCCTCCTCTTTCGACAATTGGCTTGCTCTGCACATGAAAACGGGTTAATTCCTTTTAGGAACCCAAGCCATTGTTGTCTTGGGTTGACCTTTAGCATCATTGTAATTAAATTGCTTTAAGTAAAGAGATGATGCATGCAGGGTTGTGGTCTTAGCAACGGTAGTGTCAGGGGTGGAATCAGTAGTGATTTTGTTAAAGTTTTTGTTGCTACTGACAACCCACACTTTGTTGCTACTGACGTCAGTTTTTGTCTTGGTACTACTGACGTCAGTACTCACACCCTTTGGTCTCTTTTTGCTACTGACAACAGTTTTTGTTTTGATCTTACTGTTGTCAGTGCTCTTGGTCTTCACTGTTTTTCTATTCACAGTGTTTCTACTGATGTCAGTAGATACCTTTGCCTTTGCCAGATTGTTACTGTTGCCAGTAGCTACCTTAGCTTTTGCAGAGTTTCTATTGATATCAGTATTAACTTTGTTTGAAATCCTTTTTCTGTTGAACACTTGATTGTAATAGCAGTTTTTCGCTATGTGTCCAAGTTTACCACAAATGTAACAACATCTGGTTTCTGATTTGATGAATTTTGGATTTCGTTGTGTCATTAAATTGTTCAAGTTTCTTTGATTGCCACGTGGGGAAGTTTTAGCGCAGTTACAAGAACAATGTTTGACTTGGTTTGACACTTTTGATTTTTCAATCGTCAAAGGTTTTTGTGCAATTTTCATTGGCACAGGTTTTGATTTTGCAAAATTCTTTGACGTTGAAGCTTCAATTTTCTTAGCAGTCTTGATTGTTGGTTTCTTTACAGTTTGAGACGCTTGAATGATTGGTTTGCTTGAGATGATTTTGATAGGAGTAATTGGTTTTTCAAACAATTTTGGAAATAATTCTTTTACATCCTTTTCAACATCACTTTTGACAGGGTCTGGGTTCATCAAGTCTTTTACATTTTCATTCTCCTCCTTAATGTTATAATCAGGGGTTGGAGGAATGTAATTTTGGTTAAATGGTGGTGACACATTGTTGTACCCAATTCCTTCTTTTGATTTTCCATGGATTTGACACTTTAGGATTTCATCCATTGTTTTTGATGATTTTTCAAATTTAGTTATTGACAACCTGATTTGATCACATTCTAGCTTGGTCTCAGCCATTTTGATCTCTATGGCGTCTACCTGTTTTAATGCTTTGTTTCTTTCCCATGTCAAAAACTCAATCTTTTCTTCATATTTTAATTCATTTTGTTGGTATGCTTTGACTTGGTTTTCAAAACTAATGATGATGTGTCTATACTCATTTCTGCTTTGATTGGCCAGTTTCAGTTCATCACAAACCGTTTGGTTGTGATCCCTATACTCTTTTAGTTGTTTAATGCAGTTTGGAGTACAAAGTTTTGAAAGTACCTCATTTGGAATGGAGTCCTTCACATCAACCATCAAGGCTTGATTAGTCACAGCATCACCAGCTTCAAAGCTCCAATCATATCCACCTTCTTCATCAGTTGTTGTTGTGAGAGTTGTGGAAGGTTTTTCTTGGTTGCTTTGATTTCTTTGAAACCTTCCCTGTCTTCCTTCATGGTGTGGATTTTGTGCACGTTTTTGAGAGTTATCCTTGTTTGGACATTCTTTTGCAAAATGACCTGGTTCTAGACATTCATAGCATTTGACTTTGCTTTTGTCAAAACTAGCATTGTCATTTCTCTTGACAGCAACATTTCTTCTTCCACTCCTCTGAATGAACCTTCTTGTTCTAACACTTAACATGGCCATTTGCCATTTGAGGTCCATTTCTTCAAGATCATCAGCATTGAGTTGTTCAAGGTCCTCAATAATCAAACCTGAGTTCACATGGCTAGAAAAGAAAGCTTCTATAGCTGTGTCATCCAAGTTCTCATATCTTGATCCTTTTGAAGTGCCACTTCCACTAGCTACAAAACCTTGGTCACAAGGAGTTGCATTTACTTCAGGAGCTTTTGTTGACACAAAAGCAATATTCTGTGGACTGCTGCTTGATTGACCATTTTTTGAGCTTACTTCCCCTTCAAACACTCTTAACTCATTAAAGACATCATCAAGTTCCATATATTACAAGGCATCTCCTTGCCTGTAGTTGATGGTATATGGAATCCATTCTTCAGGAAGAGACCTTAAGAACTTCCTGTTGAGAGTGTCTTTGGAAATGTCAATACCTACTATTTCCATTTCACTTGACAGTCTGTTAAATCTGTCAAAGATCTGGGTTAGTAGCTCTCCTCTGCCTGCTTTGAATGCTTCAAATTGTTGATTCAAGACCTCCTTATAGTTTCTTCTTGTGCTTGCATTCCCACCAAACCTTTTCTCTAAAGCCTCCCAGAGAGTCTTTGCATCTGTGTACTTGCAAAACTTGTGTTGGTAGTCATTTGGAATGGCCGAAAGCAAGCTGCTTAAAGCTTGACTCTCTATATGTCTTTGTTTCTTTTCTTGATCTGTGGGTGGAGCAGCTTTTGTGCTTCCAGCTGTAGTGGTTATGGATTTGTTGCCATTTTGAACCACTTCTCACAAAAGGTAGTTGGTTTGCAGCATATATTGCACCATCATTCAAGTCTGCCATTTTCAAAAAGTTTTAAAGTTTTTGAAGATTTAAAACACAGTTGTTTTAACCCTTATTTTTTTTTTTAAATTAGATCTAGAGCACCTGAATGCTCTGATACCAATTGTGAGGATCGAATCAATTAGAAAACAAGATTAATTGATTTAATGATTTAGATCTAACAATCACAAATGTGTTGCAGCGGATAAACACAAATTGTATTGAACAAGGTTAAGATTAATTGAGTTAATTTGTAAGAATGAACGATAAGAACAAATAACACAATTTATCAAACAACACCTCAATTGACTTGTATTAATTTCGAGAGGATTACAAAATTACACAGTCAACGTTATCATCTCAATGTGATAAAGGAATTACTAAATACAAATCCTTGAGGCTACTAAGCTATGATCAAGTACAGTTACAATCGAGTAAATCTAATACTATAATCTATAGCCATACTCTACAAACATGGTTAATCTCTAATCAACCTGTCTAATCAACTGAAAACAACAACTCCCAGTAAAGCGCTCTGCAGCAGCACGTGAAAAGTACTTTAGTTGTTGAGAAGCTTCAGTAGTTGAGGATCTTCATCAGCAGTCATCGTCGGTGATTACCCACCTCTACTGATCAATTGAGGACGATGGGTTTCTGGTGATCAGTATGTGGCTACGGATTAGTTCTTCAAAAAGGCTAGATACTGATCAGTTCTTATAAGCTAGATACTGATCAGTACCGTGGGACCAAATATATGTTTTACTGCTGATCAGTAGATAAAGACTATCTGCTGATCAGTAGCAAAGCATACTTAGAGAATTTTGTCCCAACAAATGTTGTTTTGATTTGTATGAACTTCTTTAACGATGGATTTGGAATTGTGGTTCATGCCTCTATGGTTATGTGATGGTTTTAAAATGTCGAATTTTTTTTGTGATGACTTTAAAACCAGTTTAAGAGCCGTGAAATGTTTGACATGCCAACCCGACTACTTAAACGGATTAAACGGGTCGTTATTGGATTGAGTGGGTTAAACGGGTTTGGGTTTGGGTTCAATTTTTAGACACGATTAATTAAATAGGTTGGGTTGGGTTGAAGTATATGAACCATCCAACATGCCAATCCGTGACACGATAACCTCCAAACACGACACGATTGCCACCCCTACTTGTAATGGTACTGATATCCATTCAATCTTGTCGAGACTCAGGAGGCATTTGCATTTCTATTCTCCAGATTAAAATTAACAACATTTCAGGGAATCCATGATTTATAAGTAATTTGGCATAAAGGAGATATAAAATTTTAAACATAAATAGTTGTTCCTCAGATAGTACTAAAATTATGCCATTGGTTACTTGTAATAATGAGATTGGGAATACGGGTTATGGTGGAGTTTATGTTCCCCAGCTTATGAACCCAGGAATTACGAGATGTTAGGTAACAGTCTGTTTAATTGACATGTTGCTTCTTAGAATCATTATCTGTTTAATTTTGTTTTAATTTGTTGTTTTGTTTGAAAGATGCATTATTTAGGTGGTTTAAAAATCCTCTATTAGTTTTGATGAATTTGTTGAACATTTTCCTTTGAATTACAGAAGAAATATTCCATTCAAAATAAGTTTAGTATCTAGAGGTGCTATTTGCGTTTCATGGTTTATTACGATTTAACTGCTTCGAAAAGAACTTTGTAAACCCAACTACCCAAGGAGGGGTTTGTCGCCTTGCATTTTCGAAGTCAACTAAATCAGTTTGTAAGTCGATGTGGAAAATACTTGTTGCTACAAAAGACTTGGACTAATCAACTTGATCAATTTGTCTCCGTCAAGGTGATAAGAAGTTTATGGATATCATGCATTTGTTTCATTATTTGTAAATATTTAGGATAAAAACGCCAATAAATATCCTTGTGATGTTAAGTTAATTTCCAAAAAAGAAGGAACTCAAGCATGCCATCAATAATTTGCTTATCTTCCTCTTGTATTACTATCCTCTTTTATGTTCTTGTTATATACCAAACTACCACGATTGCTTCATATAGTGGAAATGAGACAGATCACCTTGCGTTGTTGCCGTTTAAGTCAATGGTCACCCAAGATCCATATGGAGCACTAAGCTCATGGAACACTTCCTTGCATTTTTGTGATTGGAGTGGTGTTTCATGTGGGAAGAAACATAGAAGAGTGACCGCTGTACGACTGAAGGCGCATGGTCTAGTCGGCACCTTGTCTCCTCATGTAGGGAACCTGAGCTTCCTTCGTGAGTTTCGGCTCAGAAACAACAGCTTTCACGGAACCATCCCTCATGAACTTGGGCGTCTATCCAGGCTACGGTCCCTTGGTCTTGAGCGAAACAAACTCAACGGAGTCATTCCAACAAATCTCTCTAGTTGTTCTAACCTTGAAGTGCTTTTGCTTGGTTTTAATAAGCTAGTTGGAAGTATCCCTAAGGAGATTAGTTTCCTTTCAAAGCTTACAAAGCTTACAGTTCATAGTAATAATTTAATAGGTGGAATCCCCCAATTCCTGGGAAATATTACGTTAATGAAAATTTTCTCTGTTACGGACAATCCTTTTGGTGGGAGCATTCCTGATACCATAGGCTATTGGAAAAACTTACAAGAACTCGACATGGGTGGTTGTAAGCTACATGGAACCATCCCTCATTCCATTTATAACCTCTCACAGGTAACTATTTTATCCTTAGCTGACAATCACCTTACCGGAAGTCTTCTTCTTGCCATGGGTTCAATGCTCCCAAATCTTGAATACTTTCAGTTGTCGAACAACAAACTGTCTGGTTCTCTTCCAACCTCCATATCTAACTGTTCGAACTTACAACTTTTTGAAATGAGTAACAACAAGTTTAGTGGAAAGTTAGTGATCGACTTTTCAAAACTAAGGGATATTAATGAAATATTATTAAGTTTTAACAACCTTCATGGACTGGGAGAAGGGGATGATTTGAAGTTTATCGATTCTTTGAAAAACTGCAGCAACTTACAAGTTTTATTCCTATATAATTGCAAGTTTCAAGGAGCACTCCCTGTATCATTCAGTAATCTTTCGAATCAACTCGGCCATGTAGATTTAGGAGCAAATCAATTATATGGAAACCTCCCTTCAAGTATAGGAAATCTAGTTGGCCTAAATACTTTATATTTAGGAGAAAACCAATTCACAGGGAAAATACCGTCTACCATTGGTGAGCTTAAAATGCTAGAAGTTGCTGGATTAGAAAAAAACCATTTTTCAGGGTCAATTCCAGATTCCCTCGGGAACTTATCATTGTTGAATAGAGTATCTTTAGATTCCAACCAATTGGACGGACATATTCCATCAACCTTAGGGAATTGTCTTCACTTATCAGATGTGTCTTTTTATAACAATAAACTTAGTGGAAACATACCTAAACAGCTTTTCCAAATTTCAACTCTAGCCATAAGATTAGAACTTTCTCAAAACAACCTATCTGGTTTGCTTCCAACAGAGGTCGGAAATCTCAAAATGTTGAGTCTTCTAGATTTATCTGATAATAACTTATCAGGTAACATTCCTAGTAGCCTTGGTGCTTGCACTGGCCTTACAATCTTATCCCTTAAAAGCAATTTATTTGAGGGAGAAATACCGCCATCATTAAGTTCCTTGAGAGGGGTGGCCGAACTTGATCTTTCTCATAATAACTTATCAGGCCAAATTCCTCGGTTCTTGGAAGGGTTTACATTAAAATTAGTTGACCTCTCCTTTAATGATTTTGAAGGTGAGGTACCCGTGCAAGGCGTGTTTGCCAATGCAAGTGCATTTTCGATTTTGGGGAATAATAGGCTTTGTGGTGGCTTGGTTGAACTTGGGTTACCCAAATGCAAGGACATAAAGAAACATAAAAAAATGTTTCATTTGATCCTAATTGTCATTTTGATTCCAACCACACTCTTCATCGTATTATGTCTTGTGTATGCTTGGTGTAAGAAGAAAAGAGAGGTCCAACACTCTCAATCATCGACGAACGAACGGTTCTTAAAACTTTCCTTCAATCAACTTTTCAAGGCTACCAATGGCTTCTCCGAAGCCAATTTGATTGGTCAGGGTGCAGTCAGTTCTGTTTATAAGGGAATCCTGGATCTTGATGATGATAGATATGTTGCAGTCAAAGTTCTACATCTTCAAAATAGACGAGCTCATAAAAGCTTTGTAGCAGAGTGTGAAGCATGGCGGAGCATTCGACACCGGAATCTGTTAAAGATAATAACTTCATGTTCAAGTATTGACTTTCAAGGCAACGATTTTAAAGCTTTGGTTTATGAGTTCATGCCGAATGGAAGTTTACATGATTGGTTGCATTCAAGTGCACATACATCTAGACTGAACCTTCTTCAAAGAATAAAAATCGTCTTCGATGTGGCATCTGCACTTGATTATCTTCACAATCGCTGCCTACCAACCATCGTTCATTGTGACTTGAAGCCAAGCAACATTCTACTCGATGATGATATGGTGGCCCATGTTGGAGACTTTGGTTTAGCTCGCTTCCTTGGAACAAATTCAAACCAAAATAGCTCAACGGGTGTTAAAGGAACAATTGGCTATGCACCTCCAGGTAAAACTATTATATTCCGATATACTCATAATTACTTCACTACCTTCTTCTAAAGTGATTGCCTATACGTTACAGAGTATGGTATTGGTAGTGAGATGGCAACTAGCGGGGATGTCTACAGTTTTGGTATATTATTGTTGGAGGTGATGACAGGGAAAAAGCCAACAGACGACATTTTTTATGATGGATTTAGTCTTCATAAGTTTGCTTCTACGGCTTTGCCGGACCATGTAACCGGTATTATTGATAATGACGCAATTGTTATGCAAAGTACGGAAGCAAATGCCAAAAAAGTAGAAGAATGTTTGGTTTCAACAGTTAAGATTGGAATAGCATGCTCTGTGGATGCCCCACAACAAAGGATGAATATCGAAAATGTTGTTCATGAGTTAGAGCGTATTCGGAATGTGCTTATGAATATTTGAGGTACCATGTGCTTATGAATATTTGAGGAATATCGAAAATGTTGTTCATGTAGACGCGAGTGCATTGCACTTCAATTTCAGGACCGAAGGTAAACTTAGTTTACGCAAGTAACATCCTTTCAAATAACCGCTCAAATGTGTTTACAAAGTTTAAATGACAAAAAATATCATTTGAATGAAACTACACAGAAAATGATGAATGGATTAAAAAGAAAGAGAACGAATCAGTGATAAAAAATGATTGGTTCTGATGATATTAAACATTATTTTGTAAATTTCTTTTTATAAACCGTTTGTAAGTGTAATATTTCTCAAAACAAAATATATATATAAGTATTAAGATTTTGAGTTTAATACGAAGAAGGAAGTTTAATATCAAAATTGAAATGTTAATCCAAATGATGACTAATTGTTATTGATGCTTCACTAATATATAAACCTTTTGTAACCTTTAAAATTTTAAATGTCTAATTCTAGGGAAGGGCTAAAAATATAAAGTGAGGGAAAAAATAGTTAGGAAAAGATCAAGATTTTACACCTACCAAAAATTTAACTATTTAACATAAATTTTATAGTTTTATAAGGACGTGAGTGTAATTCTTATATTATAAAAAACCACGATCGAATTTGAAGGCATGCAAGAGGCTGTACCACACATAATCTCAATAGTTTTAGGGATCGGTACGCGATAAAGAAAAAGTTAGTTAACTACAAATATATAAATGAAGTGACATGTTTCAATGATAAAAATTAGATGGTTAATCAGTTTTATCGAACAACTTATAATATATTATAGAAGTTAACCCTTTTTATATGTAATTATTATGATTAGTTAATATATAATCTTTTTGTTTAGGTCAAAATCATTAGAGATAGTATAACAAAATGTTTCATCTGAATAATTGTAAACTATTAAGTGATAATTATACTTGATTCTTAAAACTAAAATGAATAAAATATTGCTTATTATTAATTCTAACTATTTATAGCTTAACAAAGGGAATTGGGATTTATCCTAAAAACCACAAAACTTAACTTATATAATTGAACCGGACGGTTCCTAATTTTAAAAAATTGAAATATTCGATCCGGTTTCGATTTTATGTAAAAGCTGTGTCGAACCAAATCACGCTCATCCCTATTAAATAAGTTTAACCTTTCAATTCTAATACATCTTTAATACTACTAGAAATAAGGTTGGCATCCGATTCCTACTAAGATGATTTTTGATTTTAACTGAATTGACTTAATATGACTTAATGCAGTAAGTGACGAGGAGTTTGTTTGTTTACGAGTTAATCTAAAAAGTATGACTTAACTGACAAAATCACAGAGACGGTGCTTTCTCCATTAAGTCATGATTTTTCATATGTTTTTTATATAATTTTTATTTATTGTTGTTTACTTTTTATTCAACATATAAAACAAACATCATTACTTATTTTTTTCAGATGTCATTTATCAAAACGTATACTATATCTAAATGTACATAACTTAATAACAAACAAACCCTTAAGTCGATAAGCTAATAGATTCTCCATATAGAAGAAATAGTATGTGTTAAGCTCACAGTGTATGCGTTTTATGGTTGAGCCATGTAGAAATAATTTAATAATCATTTTCTACTTTTT
This sequence comes from Senecio squalidus, assembly GCA_910822075.1. NCBI lineage: Eukaryota > Viridiplantae > Streptophyta > Magnoliopsida > Asterales > Asteraceae > Senecio > Senecio squalidus. The sequence continues at coordinate 32,636,613 of CAJVGC010000590.1, forward strand.
TCAAATATGATTTGAAATTAATATAATCTATTAACTTTATATAATTGCTTTTGATAAATTCCGCCTTTTATCTTCTAAACGTTAAAACGTTATATACTAAAGTAAATATACATCAATGATTCAAAGATAGGTTTAATATTTTGCTATGACTTTTAATAAAAGAAACATCTTATAATCAATCTTTTCGATGTTGATAAATATTTTGGGTTTATAAAGAATCTTTGATCTTAATTTTAAAGTGTTTGTTTGATTTTTTAGAAGAAAGGATAAAATGGTAAGTACAGACTTTAGGGTTGTTAATAAAAACTTCAAACATGCTACATTTAGTTGTACTCTAATTAATAATCGTTCCTGTATTTATAGAGTCACTCATTTAAAATTAAAAGTACAAGTATTTATTCTTATGGACGGTTGTTGGCAATACCCAAAAGGTTTAATTATTAATCTCTAATTTAAATCCCGTGAATGCATTGCTATTCGTGCCAATTTTTGGGCTTTTGGCTTACTGGGCCGCTTACCCGCGTTTTTATTGGGCCGACTTTTTAGTGGGCTTATCTTCGTTTCTTTCGGCTGTTGGAATGTGACGTGTATTACACGTGTCTTCATCTGCTTTTTTTTTACTGCGTCGTCTTCTCCTTCGTTATTCGGTTACACGTGTATTACGGTATTACCTCTCTGTGTTCATTGTAGGTGTTTCAATTGCTTTTGCTTGCCTTCGTTGCTTCAAGGTTTTTCCTGCTACCTTTTGTCTTTTTTTTTTCTTTTGCATGTGTCGTGGTTGTTTGTTGACGTCACTGTGTCGTTTCGTTAAGTAATCTCACTTTTCTACTTTTCAATTTTTGATTCAGTTTTGCAGATTCATAATAATCGAGGAATTAGCTGCTATAGGTTTTCGTTAATCAAGGAATTAGCTTGAGCTGTGATTAAGTTTTTTGTAATTTAATTAGGGTTTTTGATTTATTTGAATTTAATATTTGTTTTTGGTAATTTTCGAGCTCCGACCCTGGCTGTATTTATACGATTTAATATAAGTATTTTTGATTTCTGTTTTAAAATGATATTTATAGAATAAGTTTAAACTGATTGTATTGAATATGAAGGTTTTCAGGAATGGAGCATTTGAAATCTCCATTCCGAGGGATTGCGACTGATGTTAGAGGAAGAGCATTGTGCTATAAACAGGATTGGAAGGCTGGAATTAGCTCAGGAATTCGGTAATTTTCTACGTTATGGTTATGTATTTATAACCTTAGATCTGGTGCAAAATGTAAACATAATTATCGGAACATTGAAATTTTATAGGATATTGGCTCCAACTACATACATCTTTTTTGCTTCCGCACTACCTGTGATTGCATTTGGGGAGCAACTTAGCCGAGGTACAGGTATATTTTAAAAGATAGTAATATATATTGATGAGTTTGTAACTTGTAAGAAAATTTTATCGTTGATTTTGTATGTAGATGGAAGTTTGAGCACTGTTGAAACTTTAATTTCTACGGCTATATGTGGTCTCATTCACTCGATATTTGGAGGACAACCTCTTCTCATCTTGGGAGTTGCAGAACCTACTGTTATAATGTACACTTACTTGTATAACTTTGCTAACGGGAGACAAGATTTGGGGAAAGAGCTGTTCTTGGCTTGGGCTGGATGGTATAGTTTCACTTTTTGGTTTTGTTTTTGAAGATCGTGGTTTGAACGAGAGAATTAATCATGTTGATATAACTTTCGCAGGGTGTGCATTTGGACAGCTCTGTTTCTGTTTCTTCTAGCAATCTTCAACGCATGTGTTATTATCAATAGGTTTACTAGGATTGCAGGGGAAACTTTTGGGATGTTAATTTCCGTTCTTTTCATTCAAGAGGCCATTAAGGTAAAACCTTCCGAAAAGCTGATGGTTTGTTACTACCGTTTCAATTTTTGTAAGACTTAGTTGTGATTTTGTTACCTAGGGACTGGTGAGCGAGTTCAAAGTTCCAAAAAAACGAGGACTCAAATAAAGTCAAGTATCAGTTTCAGTGGCTTTTGACCATTGACGATAATGAAAGCGGCGGAGGAAAAGGTAGAGGGCGTGGTGATGCTTCTGGAAACGCTCCACCAAAAGCATGGCAACAACATGGTCAGTGGATGTGTCCGAATACAAGGTCTGTGATATATGACATTGGTGAGCAGCTCATTCTGTCTATTTTTCACATAGTGTCGATATGTTAGTTTTTTGTTAATTGATTGTTAGTTATTTTGTTAATTGATTGTTATTACTATCTAAATGTGTGTTTTCTTTGGTAATAGCTGTACGAATGTGAACTTTGCATTTCGTGGTGTATGCAACCGTTGTGGAAGTGCCAGACCTGCTGGTGGGTCTGGGGGAGGTGGTGGTGGTGGTAGAGGCAAGGGTCGTGGTGGTCCTGATGCAGGTGGCGGTCGTGGAGCAGCTGGTGGTCCTACGGGTCTTTTTGGTCCTAATGACTGGTCTTGTCCAATGTAAGTACTTAACAAGTAGCGGGTCTTTGATCATTGCTTTAGTGACAGCATTTCTAATGGTTAAACGGTTTTCGCAGGTGTGCTAACATCAACTGGGCAAAGCGGTTAAAATGCAACGTTTGCAACACTAATAAACCTGGTGTTAGTGAAGGGGGTGTGAGGTATTGATTCAATCGATATCGGTTATTGATTCGACATTTGCAACGGTTAATCGATTATATTCGTTTATTCATTGTATAAGAATTGATTCAATCGATATCGGTGTTGATTTTGATATAATTGTTGTTGATACAGATCTTCTATACAGAGATTACCAGAGCGATCTTCATCGTTTATAAAAGATAATGGTCGATGAATGGGAACCTTTTTTTCTAATAGGAGCATCCTACAACCTTTTTTCTAATAGAACCTTATTTTTGGGACGAAAGTTTGTTTGAAGAAGGGGAGTGCGAATATTGTGAGGGAAGTTGAAGGGACGGTTTTGTTACATGTTAATTTTGCGGTGAAGCAGGATCCTTCGTTGGGACAGGAGGTTATGGGGCTTGTGAGATCGGATGTTTCGGTGATTGATCATTTTGTTGTGGGGTTGTTGTTGTCGATAGCGAGGATTAGGAGGTATAGTGAAAGCTCGATGGGAACGTTGAAAACTGCTTTAATTACTGCTTATAAAGATTATAAGTTTTCAAGGTATATTCTTCATTGCAGTCTTATAGTATATGATTCGTTACATAACCTATAAATTATTGAAGCTTCGTTCTGTGTAATTTTATTATTTTTGCAGACAATGTAAATGGCTACTTGACAGTTTAAAGGAGGACTATTTACAAAATGCCATATTGACCGAGAAAGCAGTTCTAAGAGCTGTATTTTCTTTCTCTTAGCTACTCTACCATCACAGTTACCCATGAAGTCGTATAAGTTATAACTCGATAGTTATTTGTTTACCGTTTTTCAGGTTAATTCGAGCAATTATGGAAGAGAGCATATTGTTCCTAGCATAGTGCAGTTAGGTTTTGTGTTACTCGAATCAATTGAGGAAATAAGACAGAAAGAAGTTGGAAGTAACGGTCTTATGGGCTCTCAAGAGCTCGGGATTCAGATGCTTAAAAGTTTATTTGAGGTTCATGATATGTCAAGAAATGAGGTTCGTATAAAGTAATAAACCATATATGAAAAATAGCAGCTATTCATGTCATATCTTCATCTGCAACTTTATATGTTAAATCTCTTATTTGCAGATAATTGAGCAATATAAATTCTGAATACTCTCTCTTAAGCCTGAACAAAGTTTAGCTGTCATAAGGTATCAATAAGACTCTCGTATTAATTTAAGCAAGGGTTTGCATATTTGAAGTGCATATGCTTTTGACTGTTTAGACTTTAGATGGCTGCTGCGTTTTAGCTTATTTTTAGAGGGGGGGAGGGGGGGGGGGGGGGGGGGATATCATCTAAGCAGCCAGTGGTGCTTATTTCAAGCATTTTTTTGAGCTAAGAGCACTACGCAATCCCAAAAACCCCTTAAGTGATTAACTATGGTTTGCTTATTAATACCTCTTTTTTCTTTGTTAGATTACTCGGTAACCTGGTGCAAAGTTACGCATATCCGATGTTAGAATATGTTTCACATTTGAAGGAATTACTAGATTATTTTGGTTTTATGCAAAGCAAAGTTTCTTCGAATTTGATTAACGCTATACTGCCACTTATCAAGCTCAGTCACAGCCTCCAGGTTTGCGTCAATTCAACAAAATAACAATTTAGACTAAATTTTATAAATTAATCTATTATTGTGTGTCACACAAACACTGCAGGATATTGGCAAGGAATGTTGAGACACTGAACAAAACAATGGAAGTGGAAGGCAAAAGAACGAGAAGAGAACTAGCTGCAATGGAAAAGGAACTTGCTGCTTTGCGTAACCCCCGGACTCGTGCAACGCACGAGTCTCTACTAGTTAGTTGTAAATTAAATTTATTTAACAAAAGTTAAATTGTTTATTAATATTTTCAAGTTTTTAAAGTATATTAACCTAGTTTTAAAATTTATAATAATATTAAGTTATTTTAATGTTTTATAAAGATATAAACGTAAATCTCTTTTCTTTTTAATATGTATAGATAACCATCTATATATATATATATATATATATATATATATATATATATATATATATATATATATATATATATATATATATATATATATATATATATATAGGGATTAGTTCATGCGAGAACTCAGATTTTTGCGAGAACTGCGAGAACTCATTATCAGCCACTCATTTATTTTTGAATATTAAACTTTTTTCTGAAATTAAAAAGGGTAAAATAGTAATCTTCTTATTTGTAATTTAGATTTCTTTTTTCTTTTCTCTCTCATCTTAATTTATTTCTTTTTTCATTACATATCTTTTTTAAACTTTTATGTGGCATGGGAAAAAAAATAATTCGTCGATTGACTTAGTATTTTACATCTTGTGCATTTATGAACAAAGGTTTTTCTTATGATTTTTTCGCATGGTTACCAATATCGTTCTTTATATAGCAACTAGGAAAAGATAAATATACAAATACATTAGTTTCACTTTAATGTATATGATGTTTAGTAAGAATTTTTTATTTAGAGAACCCTAACTTTTCAATATTAAACTCACTTTTATGTGTGTTCATATGATCGTACCTTAATGTTTACAAATGAACAACTGTGATAATATATGAACGTGACGATGTTCATATGTGATGGAGAAAAAATCCATGAACTAAGTATGATCAAATATAGTAATCGTAAAAAGTTAAAATAAAAATCCTAAAACTAGTTACAAATCAAAGAAAGAAAAGCTTTGCCAGATCCGGGGACTAGATGTTTGGTAGAAGCTTACTTCATCTTCCTGTTTTGAAGCTGCAACAAGTTCTTCGCTATCTTAGCCCTACAAAAATAATCATAAACACTAAAACCCAAAAAAAAAATCATAATCTAATCTTGCATTTCTCATATTAAAGATTCCTCTAGTTCGTCATTGCTAATAAAAATCCTAAGCATTTAACATAAAGTCAAATACTTTAACATCGTAAAGCAACATTTTTCATTTCAACTTGGACTAATAATTTAAAAATAAATCGAAAAATATCAAGTGTACAAAGATCATACCACCAAACATTCTAGAAAGCCCACAACTACAGGCGAATGGCTCGATAATATACTTTCAGCTTCCTCAGTCGGGGTTAAATTAACTAAACCAGGACCAATGGATATCATTAAGTTTATGAAGGTACCTGAAATTAATTACGTCATCAACTCGTCCAGTGAGCCAACGGTATCCATCTGTATCTCTGAAATGAAGTTTAGTCATCGCTGATGAAAGTAAAACAAAGGTATGAAATTTTGAGAGGCTTATAAACATGATATTACCTACTGCAGCCATCACCACTAAAGTAATAACCGGGGAATGCACTGAAATAAGTTGTTTCATATCTTTCATGATCCCCGTAAAGAGTCCTGAATGCTCCAGGCCATGAGTTTTTAACACATAAATAGCCACTGCATTCGCCTTCGATCTCCTTCCCCGTTTCATCCACTAGAACATAGGGCGCCTACAACAAACTACTCATTTACACGCTAAAAAGTTTGACGCTAAAGAAAGAGATTCCAGATTAAATTATCTTGAATAAACATGCTTTTCTTATAATCCAAAGCTCAAGTTTCACGCTAAAAAGTTATGTTTGCATAACAAATCATCTAGTAACGAAATTATAACTCAAAGCTAAAAGTTACCTAACGTTAAAGACAGGATGGGATACAAACAAAGTCATCTCCTCTACCAACAGGACTAACATATCTGTCAGCATCACGAGAATGCGCATTTAACAATATAACTAAAGATAAGTGAAACGTAAAAGGCTGATTAAATGACTTCACTGGTACACAAATGCAGAATTAGTATATTAAACTTAAAACTTATCCAACGAAATATCGTATTCGCCTTGAAAAAAACTATCAAATTTATGTTACCTCCAAACGTTGCATCAGCAGAAGCAGCACATCTCACCAAACCACAGAGTTTCACCTTTCTAATATTCGCATTATTAATTGACCTGCATAATCAATAAACACACAAAATTCTTATAAAAAAAACAATAAATATTGTAAATTGTAAGTAGATAAGGTGTGATTGGAAGGTTACAGATTATTGGTGAGGAAAGAAGATGAGATAATTGGATTAGAAACAACAACAAACTACTCATTTACATATATTCCCCAACAAAAAAAAAACTAACCAAAAACCAATACTTGGCCCGGATTAGTACCATCAAGATCTGTTTCTCTCCCTAAATGAATAGTGCGCCAGTCACTCCACCACTTTCGTCTCCGACTTCAGATGATCAGAAATAGCAACGCCAAGCGGAAGGCGACGGTAATTTAATCGCCAAAATCGTCGGGGAAATGAGTGCGGTTAGGGATTGACATAATCTGTGGAACGCATTTTACGTATTAAGGAGAGAGATTTTTTAGGAAGGATAGCGAATTCTCAAAAATACCCTTTTAACTCTTATAAAAACTTACTCAATTTTCCTATTAATTACAAATATGTCATTTTTGTTTTTAACCCTTGATCTGATCATCCAATGGCTCCAAATTGGTTCTCGCAGTTCTCGCAGAAATTTGAGTTCTCGCATGAACCATTCAATATATATATATATATATATATATATATATATATATATATATATATATATATATATATATATATATATATATATATATATATATATATATATATATATATATAGGGGTGGGTTATTGTAAAAAGGTTTTAAAATAAAAAGGATATGAAGGATTGTGGGCCACTCATTTAGTCAACAAAAAGGGGGTTTGAAAAAGTCAACGCGGTGGCATTTTTGTAATATTTTCGAACTTTCATGTCCTTTTGGTAATTTGCAAAAATCTGTTTTTTTTTTTTTTTTTTTTTTTTTTTTTCATTTTACCTGATTACTCATTTTTTGAATCTCTGTGCATAACTTTTATCAATAACGTGTGCATCGGTTTTATGTGCATCAAAAAATTCTATATAAAAAATACGAACATTGTGTATCGGTTTTTATAAAATAACTTGTGCATTAATTTTATGTAAGTTTTTATACAAAAAATTACAAAACATTGTGCGTAAATATTAAATATATATGTGCATAATTACAAAAAAGATTGTGCATAACTTTACAAAACCATTGTGCATAACTTTACAAAACCATTGTGCATAAAAAAAAAACATCCGCCTGAAACACCGTCACCGTCACATTCTCGCTCGCATCGTACAATCGAACACTCTGTCACCACAAACAAAACCATAATAAATTAAATTACTACCTAATCTAAATAAGCAAAAAAGTAGTACAGTTAGGTCACAATAAAAAATGAAAAATGAAAACCTAGAAACTTACTTTGTCCCATTGTCACCACAAACAAAACCATAATAATTTAAATTACTACCTAATCTAAATAAGCAAAAAAGTAGTACAGTTAGGTCACAATAAAAAATGAAAAATGAAAACCCAGAAACTTACTTTGTCCCAGGAAGATACAAGTAGATGGTTATGTAGGCTTTATTGAGTTTGTGTAGATCGCCGGAGTCGCCGGACACCACTGTCACACCGCCGGAAGCAGGAGCACCGTCACTGTCACATCGCCGGAAGCAAAAGCAGATCGCCGGAAACTGTCACATCGCCGGAAGCAGAAGCAGATCGCCGGAAGCAGGAGCACCGTCGCCATCGTGATCTGAGAAGTCACCGGCGGCAGAAAGCAGATCGCCGGAGTCGCCATCGTGCCACTGTCACACCGCCGTCCATCATGATCTGAGAAGTCACCGGAGCAGATAGGAGAAAATCATAGAAGCTCGCCGGAGCAATCAGAGAAGCTCGCCGGAGCAATCAGAGAAAATAGAAGATCTACTTTTAAGAGAGAGAGATTTTTTTAGTTGATCTAGGTTGATTTTGAGATTTAAAATTAGATCTAAAATTTGTGTGTAAAATGACCATTTTGCCCCTTCACGGGGTTTTTTTGGGGTTTTAATTTTGGGACACGTGTCAGCACATAAACACTCCCTATCCTTTTTATTTTCAAAGTCTTTTTATTATATCCTATTTCTATATATATATATATATATATATATATATATATATATATATATATATATATATATATATATATATATATTGCAAACGATGTAAATAGTGTAAACCATAAGGACGACCAATATAATTATGTGTTAATTGCATATTTACAGATTTCATATTATTAATATTTAGTTAATTAATCTTTTTTATAATATTTAATATTGAATTTCGATTATCGTATATCGTACTGATATTAAAACTAATAATATAATAATTTAAATTATTGAAATAACAAAATTTGAAGACATAAATAATTTTTTACTTAACCTGCATAAACATTTTTCATTATATTTTTCACTTTTATTGTTAGAAAGACCATTCAATTGCTTCATCCTAAAAAAATCATTATTATGTTACATTAAAAAAAAGAAAAAAAAAAAAAGAATAATGTTGTTACTAATACATACTAGAATTCCACGTAAGCAGCCGCCACAATATTCCTTTCGCCACGTAACTACATAACCCAATTCCTGACCCCACAAGTCAATCTGTCACCGACCAAAAATCATTATCCAACGACTGAGATCAAACAGTCACAAAACAAAACAAAACAAACAGCCAGTCACCTTAGTCCTAATGACAAACAACAATCCTTATCTAAACTTCCCGCTTTCTATATTTTCAACAACATCGTATTCTCCTTTGCAAGAAATTATAAACTTTTAGCGTAGAAATTTGCAGCGTTTTTGACAAAGATGAAGACGATGACGGCGATAAGATTCGGGCCTTCGTACACTCCTTCTGCTCGGTGTCCACGGTTAACTTCTACTAAGGTTTGTTGTTCATCGAAAAACAATTCGTATATACCTAAACTTGAACCGTTTAGTCGAGGGAAGCTTGATAGAGTCATTAGAGATCCCCCGTTGATCAAAAAAGCCGAAAACGATATAGCAGGCATAGTACTCTCTTCCTTCTTGACAGTTTTTAGCTAACAAGATATATAACACGATGACATGTTATGTTTAGGTTTGGCTTGTTTGATCGATTACTTTATTAAACAGGTAACTGAATTAATATTTATTATATCACACCGATAAATTAAGAAGGATTCGTGTTAAGGCTACCCAGAGAGATCGAGCCTTTTTGGCAATGTTGTACGTGACCTAATTGATATTCTCGTGGTTGTTTCTGAACTCTTTCAAAATGGGAACTTTCAAACCAAAATTTAACGATGCGACCAAGATTTTAAGCCAAGCTCATAGATGAAGTACTTAATAATGTTAATTAGTATAGCTTAATTGATAAATAAATACATGTTAGATGTAATATGCAAATACTTTTAATAAGCATATATAACTAAGGGTATGCTAAACGAATCGAGCTTTGTTTACATACTTACTTATATGAATTAATGTTTCATTCTAGATCTTACTTATTTTAATGGTTTATCTTCCTGATTATTTATCAGATTACTGTTTAACAATGGAAGGAGATTCATCATACGACTGCTGGAGGGCGTATTTCGAACTAAAAGAGCTGGAAGTAAGTTCATCAACACAATATGTTTTAATTAACATTTCTTTCAATTCAGTTGGTTTGTTAATTTACTTTCTATATTTGATTTTCGAATAGAAAGAAGTCCCAAAAGAAGAGGTGGAAAAAGTGATACTAGAATCAGGAGGAGTAAAATCTCTAATAGGACTGTTACATGGAATCTCGGATATTCACAAAGCAAGAAAGCAATTGCGAAATCATAATGGATCAAACACAAGTGATTCAAACTCGGATAAATTTGTATCGAGAGTGAGAAGAGAATGTCCTGTTCCTGACGGTCTACCCAAAAGCTTGGATGAGATGGAAGAAGAGGAAAACTGGAAAATGCCAGACTCTTCATTTACCCGATTGCTTCGCTCAAAAGGCACGTCTCCTGCTTGGTTCTCCCCTGTTCCTGATCACGAAACTGATTAGTTTCTGTTAAATAGTTTTACTTTGTTTGCTTGTGGTTTTGCTTATTAATGTACATATTTTTTGCAGGTTTGATTATGTAATTTATTGCTAAAACACTTGTCCATACAATTTAGGAGATAATATTTCGACAAATTAACGAGATTCTAGCAAAATGGCCTTAAGATTTTGTGGTGTGGAGAAATATTTGGTGGTAAAGAAACATTCACCATTCAACAACATCTAACACCATCCCCACAATTATAACACCCTTTTTTCGAACTCTTATAGGAAACCTTTGGCCAACCCCAAATGTGGTTTTCGTAAACCCTTTCAACAATGCAAACCGCAGGCTTCTTCTTTTACATTGGCCTAATTTTCATCTTCTATATTTCATCATTTTCCATTGCCTTACCCAAGTTTCCTGTCCCAGTTAGCCGTCGTGGGCTAACCACTTTGAAAAACCCAATTCCGGACCCTGAACCAAACCATCTTCTTGATGATATCAAAATAGAAGTCGATCCCAGTTTGGTTTTTGATAGTCCTAGGCTTAAAACTGCTTATTTTGTGTTTCAAGAATGGAAAAAGGTCATCTTGTCGGATCCATTAAACATGACCGGAAATTGGGTAGGGACACATGTATGTTCTTACCTAGGGGTGGTTTGTGCACTTGCTCTTGATGATGAAAGTATCGTGACGGTTGCTGTCATTGATCTTAATTTTGGAGACATTGCTGGAGAGCTTGTTCCTCATCTCGGTTTGTTATCCGATCTTGCCATTGTCCATCTCCATTCCAATAGATTTTTTGGACTTTTCCCAAAAACATTATCAAACCTTAAACTATTGTTTGAACTTGATTTAAGTAATAACCGCTTTGTTGGCACGTTTCCTAGCGCAATATTGAGCATGACTTCTTTGAGGTTTCTTGATATCAGATTTAACGAATTTGAAGGCACATTGCCTCCTGAAATCTTTGATATGGATATCGACGCACTCATTGTAAACAATAACCGATTCTATTCCCATCTACCAAAAAACATGGGGAATTCACCGGCTTCCACACTCGTTTTATCGAATAACAAGTTTAGCGGATGCATTCCCAGAAGTGTAGGACAAATGCAAAACTTAGAACAGGCTTCCTTTGCCAATAATCGTTTAACCGGTTGCCTACCAGAAGAACTAGGAATGCTAAAGTTTTTAGATGTTTTAGATGTGAGTAAGAACTACTTTCTCGGCCCCCTTCCTTCAAGTTTGGGGAGATTGAAGTTAATGGAGAAGATTGACTTTTCGTGGAACCAGTTGACCGGGAAAGTGGACGATAGCATTTGTAATTTGCCTGCACTGTGGAACATAACCATTAATAACAATTTTTTCAATGAGATTGGTGCTGAATGTGAAAAGCTTGTTAATACTAAATTTTTTATGGAGGATAGAGAAAATTGTTTTTCTAGGAAACCAAATCAAAGACCCGAGAAAGATTGTGTCTCGGTGTTGAGCCATCCGGTTGACTGCAGAACTATAGGCTGTCAACCCCGAGATCCTGATATAGTTAGACATAAAAACAGGAAAAGCCCACCATCACCACCACCACCACCATTAGGTATTCGTTCACCACCTAAACCAAAACCACCCCCCGTGCCACCATAACCACAACACCGATCTTCAAAGACCTTGATCTTCCACCCAAGATCGGTTCGCGATATTAGATATTAAACCATTAGAACAGTTTCTTTATGTTAGTAACCTTTTTGTAGAAAAAACCCCTCTTTGTAGACTAACTTGTATTGAATTGCTAATTTGAAAAGATCCACATTTCATTCATCTCTTGCTTTTGTTTAGTATTACTTGTAACGTGTGACTGTATGATTTACTTCTCGATCACAAATTGATATGAAAATATTGATATATTGATAATCGATTAATAATAATCAATTAAGAATACAGTTAACTGAATCTCTTTAATCCGTAGTTATGGGTTTGAGACCGGCTGTTAAGATTTATACATGATGATTATACAAGAAAATGTTAATCAAGAGCTGATTGAATCGTCTTAACCACACTTCCCATTGATGGACGTTGCTTCGGATTAGGCAATAGGCATGTTCCCGCGATGGTGATCATTGCTGAAATGCTTTCAGTGACATCAATCATTCGCTTATCTGGAACTCCTTTTGTCCCCTCTCTCTTTCTTTTCTCAACTACATACTGACCTAAATCAGTCACTGAAGGTTTCTTACCAGTAATAATCTCCAACATGAGAATCCCGAAACTGTATACATCTGATGCTTGTGTAAAAGACTTGGAGATACTTCGTGTTTGAGTTAATTCAGGGGCCATTCGGCCACAGTTTCTTCTGATGATTGCGGAAGATGGAATAAGGTATGGTGTTTCATAGCTTGAAAGACGAGGTGAGAAGTCGTTCTGTATCAGGAAGTTTGAAGATTTGATCACTCCACAAATGAGAGGCTCACCAGTTTCTGTTACTCGACTGTGAATTAAAGATACTGCTTTTGCTGCTCCAAGTGCTATTTGCTGCCTGATTTTCCAACTTAATGGTGTAAATTGAACGCCTTCGCTACCTACATCGTCGGAAAAAAAATTGAGAGTTAGGATTCCGGGATAAATATTTTGTGTTACAAAATTTAGTTAAAACATTAAAAACTAGTTATTGCGAATTCAAGTTGATGTCGCTATAATCTATAATCAGTTTCAAAACGTATATAAGGATCATTGTTGAAACATGCAGAATACAACGACGTCAGAAACTCTAAAAACATACCATGTAAGAGCTCCTCCAAGCTGCCTAAACACAAGTACTCATGAATAACAAAAGCCTCCCCACCATACCAAAAACCAAACAGCATCGGCAACAGACAACTCTCATCACGAACGCCACCAAAAAACCTAACCCGTTGCTCAAAATCACCTACACCACTAATCCTCTTACATATCTTCCTAATAGTAACCATCAAGCCACTATCAAGAACAACCTTATAAAGCGTCCCTATCGCTCCCACTCCAAGCCTGATTTTTGGAAGCTGAACAAGTTCAGACGGATCAAATCTTTGAATGGTGTCTGCATCTCCAAAAATGATTCTTGTGGGTAGTATGATCTTAATCTCTAACGAAATTGGGGTCTGGTTGGTAAATCTTGTGTTGGTTGACTTAACAACTTTAGTTGAGGCGTAGGTACTTATGGCTTTGTGTAAACTACAGAGGATGAAGATTATGATGACAAACAAGAACTGCCATGAATTATCAAGGGTGATCATGGTTTGTGACAGAGTTTAATGGGATCGATTCTTTCGAGATTTATTGGTTGATTGATGATGAATTTGAGTAATAGTCATTGGTGTTTTCACCTGAATCTTTGGAATCATCTTGAAGACAAGTTGCAAACTGAATCTTAAGGGAAATAAGCTAAAAGAAATTATCTGTATTTCATAGATGTTAGAATATAAATAAATTCATTTATTTTAACAAGTAACAAGATGTCTATAAATATGTAAGCCTAATTGGTTTTATACAATAATACTTAGACATAACTATATATTTATTATTTGTTAATTATTAATTGATATTTAATTATAATAATTAATAAATTGAGCAATTATCATAGTCAATGAACCCGGTGTTCGGAAAGGAGTCAGACACCACACTACCAAGGTTACAGATAACGTAAGATGTGGCGTGGCGGCATGAGTAAGCCTCAAACTTTGCAAGAAAATGCGAGACATAGCGTTTTTCAAAGCGTGACAAGGCGGCAAAAAAATTTAATGTACTTTATAATTTTATATATACTTATATATATTTTTACTATTATTAAGTTATATAAATATCAATAAATATCAAAAAGTCTGTTTTAACATTTAAGTATATATATATATATATATATATATATATATATATATATATATATATATATATATATATATATATTCTAAGATATAGTCACAAATTTAAAATCAAATGATTTTTATAGCCATTTTTAAACTTTTTTTTTTTTTTTTTTAAATTTTCATAACGCGTTACAAAAAACTCGCGTTAAGGCGCGCCATGGGACGTCATGACCATGTTTTTTTGCCTCCACGCCTAACAAAGACGCCTTGCATGTTTTCGTAATTTCTCACCGCGCCTCGACGCCATGGCGCGCCTTGGCGCCGCCATGACGCGTTATTTAGAACCTTGGACACTACCATTGGAGATATCACTATGTTCGTGAGCAAATCGAACAAGGTGAACTCAAATTACTCAAAGTTCACACGGATGATAATCGAGTTGGCCCCTTTACGAAGGCATTGTCAAAAACGAAGCTAACTGAACATGCTGAGGGTATAGGAATTCATTTAGCTATTAATCACATGTAAATTCGTGTTTAGTATTTGGGTAAAGGATGTACTAGACAATTTTATATTTAAATGAAATAAATATTTGATATATGAGTTTTTTCATTTATGATATTAATTGTGTCATATTTTTCATTGTTTAATCATTGAATAAATATTTTTAGCATATATTATTATTCTAAATATACGTTGTCGGTTAATTATATGGGAATATAATTAAACTAAGATAATATATGAGTGTCTAGTCAGATTGACTCACCAACTCATAGAGTATCCACAACATGCATACTGAATTATCAAATCAGTGAATTATAACTTTATGGATCTTAGTCGTATAATTCATATATGATTGGTTTATTTATCCTTGGACTATTCAAGAAGTTACATATATATATGGAATACATTATTTGATCATAGTTCTACCTATCCTGAATAAGGATAGTAAAAAGACTATTTTTGTAATGTAGTGAAATACATGGCTAACGCTTGTAATCAAGATAGGATTTGTTCCTTCAGCTTACAACTGAGGTATGATACTACTGGGCCACTCATAAATACTTACACTATGTTCTTGAGTTTAGTGAGGGGAGAAGAGAAATGAAAAGAAAATAATTTAACAGAAAAGAAGAGAGAAGAAAGAAGATTATTTTTTCAAAAATGAGTTCCCGAGTTGGAGGTATTTGGAGAGAAACGAAAAAAAAAAACTTATATCAAAGTTTAATCTACATTCAAAAATACAATAAATGAACTTTATAAACACAACTAAAAAAAAATTAACAAGAACAAACGAGCATTACACAATACACGAATTAATTAAGAGAAAACAAATATATGATAAATTATTTTTAAAAAAATCACAATTCGATTCGATTTGGTTGTAATTTCGAGTAAAAATGAAAAAAAAAGATAGACATGGATGTAAGAGATATATATTTGGTTAAAGATAATTTAGGGATTAAGTTTTTTAAAAATGTTCAAAACATATTTTATTTTCAAATCTTCTCATTTTTGGAAGGAATGTTTGAAGAGAAAAATGGAACAAATTTTATTTCCACTTTTCTCTTCTCTCCACTTAAGAACTCAGGAACACGTTTTTATTTTTATTTCCTTCCTACTTCTTTTTCTTTCTATTTCTTCAGAAAAAATATTTCTGGAACACAGTGTTAAAGATGTATGTCTGGCCAAACCAAAGTTAATCTAGATATGTCTCGATATAATTTGGTAATCTTAAGTAATTCACGAAACGAGAAACAGAAGTTAAAAGATGGAATGACCTAGATTCATATCCATATTTAACTAGAGTATCTGTAACAAAAGGATAGTAAACTCAAACATGACTCACAATGACTTTTGAAAACTTCACTCGTGTATTTATAGGAGAATTGACGTGTTTCTAGACGTTAACCAATGTTATCACATTTATTGAGACATGCTCAAAGTATGAGCTATTGGTATTTGAACACATCAAATAAAATACGTGTCTATAAATATGTGAGCCTACGGGGTTGCACACATTGACATTTAGACACGACTATACGTTTATTATTTGTTAATTATTAATTAATAGTTAATTGTAATAGTTAATAAATTGGAGGATGTATTATGTAATTATGGAGGTTTCCTAATTAGTATATGTAATACCCCGCCTTTTCATGACCGCGATATTGTCTGCTCTGCCAGCAAGGCTCACAGATTTGTTTTTGGTCGAGCTTCCCAGGGGGTCACCCATCCTCGAATTTCTCTGGCCCAAGCAATGCTTAACTACAGAGTTTCTAAGCTCCGCAGTCATGAAAGATTAAAAGTTTACTCATACACCCAACATTACTCTTGTGCACGAGGATGTGGGATTTGCCTAAGGTGTCACAGTATACAACTTGTGCTCCAAGGAAAATCACCTATATAATGATAACTTAGGATTCATTATTGGTTATCCATTGAAATCGTTTCTCTCCCCCCAACCGATCGGCTCGAACCCTATAAGGGTTGATACCGGGAAACTCAGTAAATGGGTGTTAACCCGGGTCGGATAGAAAGCTCACCACTTCAAGGAATCCACCTTGAAGATACAGGGCCTAACAAGTTCACCACTCAATGGAATCCACCAACGAGATACAGAACATAAATAAAAACAAAGCTCAATGCTTAAGTTTCATTAAGAAATTATCACCAAAATTGTCTGTCTCCTATTTGGGCAGGTTACAACTTTTATAGAGTTATTTCCCCAATCTCTTTAAAGCAATAAGAGACTTATTAAATGTCATGGAAACCCTAAAGACTTATTAAACTTGCAAAGTAACTCGAAAGCCTCACAGAAACATTACACTTGACCAAATTCGGATGATTATGACCCATTGACATCCTGTAGTAAAAAGGGCATATCTTCTTCTAGGAAACTCCAATCGACTCGCCGTTTTTTTTGTTTGAAACTAGACTTCCATAGCTGTCCAGCCATATAAGATATATTCCTTATCGATCTCTAGATTAGTACAGTTTATTATTTGAAGTTGGGCTAAGTTCAGAGAATTTGTTGCTTCTTGAAAATCAGCTTCTGTGTTTTTAAGGTCAATTCCCGTGTCAGGCTCCCCTACTTCAAAAGGACTCGTCCTCGAGTCTTGAATTTCAGAAGGTTGATAATAAGGAGATATATCCGATACATTGAATATGTCGGAAACTTGATAGCTAGCAGGTAAATCAATCTTATAAGCATTGTCGCCAATTCGCTTCAAGATTTTAAATGGGCCATCCGCTCTTGGTTTAAGTTTAGCATATTTTCCGGGAGGAAACCGACCCTTGCGAAGATGTACCCAAATCATATCACCCTCATTAAACTGAACAAACTTTCGATGTTTATTAGCTTGCGTCTTGTACTTTTCATTTTGTTGCACGATCTTTTGACGAATTTGATCATGGAGTTTCTTCATGAACTTAACTCTTTCCTCCGCGTCTCCGCTAAAATGATATTTTGTGTCAACGGGAGTGAGGTCAAGAGGGGTAATCGGGTTCATACCATAGACAACTTCAAAAGGAGTGTGGCTTGTGGTTTGGCTAGTTGAACGGTTATAAGCGAATTCTGCATGTGCTAGCAACAAGTCCCACTCTCTTATATTCTTCTTGATTAGGCTCCTCAACAGATTTCCCAAGGTTCTATTAACGACCTCAGTCTGACCATCTGTTTGTGGGTGGCACGTTGTACTGAATTGTAGCCTTGTACCTAATTTCCTCCAAAGCGTTCGCCAAAAGTGACTAATGAACTTTACATCACGATCTGAAGTTATTGTCCTTGGAATGCCATGAAGTTTGACAATTTCACGAAAATAAAGGTCTGCCACATGAGACGCATCCATGGTTTTGTTACAAGAAACAAAATGTGCCATCTTAGAGAACCGATCGACAACCACCATAACTGAGTCTTTGTTTCTTTGAGTACGAGGCAACCCGAGAACAAAGTCCATGCTAACATCTTCCCATGGGGAATTAGGTACGGGAAGAGGAGTATACAAACCGGAATTCTGCCCATGACTTTTAGCCTTGTGACATATGATACAACGTTCCACAAGCTTCTTAACATCTTGCCCCATCTTAGGCCAAAAGAACTTCTCTTGTACGGCCACTAGTGTTTTATCTCTCCCAAAATGTCCAGCAAGTCCTCCTTCATGTGTCTCTCGAATAATTGCTTCTCGTAACGAACATTTAGGAACACATAAACAGTTACTCTTAAAAGAAAACCGTCTTGTCGTAGATATTCACGGACTGGACCCTTCATACAGCCCCGCCATATCGTACCAAAATCATCATCAGTGTCATACAAATCCCTTATTACTTCAAATCCAATCACCTTGACCTCCATAGATTGCAAAAGACAATGCCTTCGACTTAAAGCATCAGCAACTTTGTTCATTTTTCCAGCTTTATGCTTAAGAGAAAATGAATATGACTGGAGAAACTCCACCCATTTGGCATGACGACGATTTAGTTTCTGTTGAGTGTTTAAATATTTTAACGCCTCATGGTCTGAAAAAAGAACAAACTCATTAGGTAGTAAATAATGGCTCCAATGCTCAAGTGCTCGAACAATCGAATAAAATTCCTTATCATAAGTCGAGTATTTTCTTTTGGCTTCATTTAACTTCTCACTATAAAAGGCTACTGGTTTTCCTTCTTGGCTAAGAACACCACCTATCCCGACATTTGAAGCATCACACTCAATTTCAAATATTTTCTCAAAATCCGGAAGCACAAGAATAGGGGTTGTTGTCATCTTTTCTTTAATGGCATCAAAACTCTTTTGAGCTTCCTCCGTCCAGCGAAACACATTCCTTTTAGACACTCGGTTATTGGTGCAACAAGAGTGCTAAAATCCTTTATAAATCTGCGATAAAACGAGACCAACCCATGAAAACTTCGTACATCATGAATGTTTTTAGGAATAGGCCAGCTACTAATTGCTTCCACCTTGTCATGATCAACTTCTATCCCTGTGGAAGTCACGACATAACCCAAAAATATAACTTTATTAGTAAAAAAATCACACTTTTTTAAGTTCGCATACAACTTGTTTTCTCGCAGAATTGAAATACTTCTTTTAAATGTGCCTTATGCTCCTCGAACGTCTTGCTATAAACCAAGATGTCATCAAAGTAGACAACAACACTTCTCCCCAATAAAGATTTAAAAATCTGAGTCATGACACGCATAAACGTACTAGGGGCGTTAGAGAGTCCAAAAGGCATTACCATCCATTCATACAGGACCGTTTTTTGTTTTAAATGCGG
>CAJVGC010000590.1:32656365-32715703 GCA_910822075.1 Senecio squalidus
GGGATGTGAGATTTGCCTAAGGGGTCACAGTATACAAGTTGTGCTCCACGGGAAATCACCTATATAATGGTAGCTTAGGATTCATTATTGGGTATCCATTGAAATCGTTTCTCTCCCCCCCAACCGATCGGCTAGAACCCTATAAGGGTGGTTTCGATTTTTGCTTGAAGCAAGGGAAACAAGATTTGTTCGACAATCGTTGTAGAACCAGTAAACGTATACTAGCATACGAGTCTGTTGCTAAAGAAGGTGTCGTGTACAAGCCTGTAGTAGGATTACGCTATAAATCCTAAACGAAGTAAATCAACAACAAATGTACAATTCTTAACTTAGTTAATATTGATTATGTGTTGGATTCTAAATTACTTCCGTTGCGTGTTGTGTGACAACCTGATTAGATATATACTTATAGTGGTATCAGCCAGACCATAAGTTCAAGTTAACTAGTTAAAAAAACTTTTGCATTTTTTCGGTAGATGCATTTTTTTTAGAAAAGTCGATGCATTTTTTTTAGAAAAGTCGATGCATTTTAAAAAATAAGGTGTATTTTAACTCAATTCTTTTGTAATATTAATAATAAGTTGCAATTTTATCCATAAAGTAAATGCATATTTGAAAAAAAGTATATGCATTTTTTGTAAAATTAGAAAAATGCATCTACCGAAAAATGCATCTACGTTTTTTTTCGAAAAAAAATCAAACTTTTTTTTATTTTATAAAAAGATTCTATAGGTTATTTTAGAAAGATTCTTCGAAAAAAATGTGAAAAAAATATTCTTTTACTCTTTTTTAACAATTTTTTAAAACATACTTATTGACATGTAGAGTTGACATTGTTTGTATTAGATTCTCTCCCTCTCTCTCTCTCTCTCTCTATATATATATATATATATATTATTTATCTATTTCTAACATATAATATTATCTAACTTGTAAGAGCACATACAGTGACACTATTATCAGCGTCGTTATGGGATTCCATGCGCGCACAAATAAAATGAACATTATGTGTTTTTTCCTTCTTTCTTTATAATTGGGTTAAGGTCGTGAATAAGCAACGGACTTACGGTTTTGTATCACTATAAACAACAAATTTTGAGAAACCTTATCTCTTAAATGTAATGCACAATGAACAACTTTTTAAAGCATTAGATTAATTTTTAGGTCTATGAGTTATGTGTGACATTCGCGAATTTCTAGGTATACTTCTAACGACCCGTATTCGTTTTATTTATTTATGGTTATGTTTTGACCCTATTGTATCCCTTTTATGTTTTATCGTATTCGTATTTCATGAGTATTGTATTCGTATTTCTCGTATTTTATGAGTATCGTATTTGTATTTTATGTGATTCGGACCGTTATGTCGGGAACGTTTAGTTCTAAGTGCCTTTAGTATAAGTCTAGTATGCTCTTAAGATAAGTTTAGGGGTGTTATGCCTTATTTATACGATTAAGATTAACGTTTAAAAAGTATTACAATTTTAGTCCTTCCAGAATTTTATTACAAACCTAGTCCTATGGGATTTTCTATTACAAAAATGGTCCTAAAGTATCCCACCAACTATTTTGTCTCATTATACACAAACCATTTTGTCATTTTCTATCACCTCCATCACCTACACCATTCTCCCCATTCTCACTCTCTCTCTAAAAACACACACAAACACACACACTTCTCTCTAACATATCTAGAGATCCGACCGTCGGAATTCATTTTCGAAGCTAGTATATCGTTCACCATATTCATCTTCATCATTCCTCTAAATTTCATCTCGATCGGGTAAGTATTTCTTCGATTTTGTTTTAAACTTTGTTTATTTTAGATTTATCTCAAAACATCACTTTTTACCATCAAAACCCGAATTTTATTGAGGGTTTATTTACCTAAACATATTCTGGACATAGGGTTTCGATATTGGATGAATTTGACACCTAAAAACACTCAAGATCGTATTCCGAATGTAATTTTTTCGTAAAACCCAGTTACGTCACATAACTGTGTTACGTGAACGTAACTGTAGCACGTAACTCCTTGGTCACGTAACTAAGCTAGATCACGTAACTCCTTGGCCACGTAATTACTTGGGAAACACGTAACTGAGTTACGCACGTAACTCCCAGTTACGTGAAACGTAACTCCTTGCTGTATTTTTCGAAACGTTTGTAATTCTGTTAAATCGATGTTCCTGTTGGTCATTTTAAAACCCGTATAAAACGTTAATCGTTAAGGCATACCCCACTAGACTTAGAGATACTTAGACATGTTTATTTACGTGATGTTCAGGGCACTTAGACGTGGGAGCTTGACCGTATTTGATTATTTCCCGACGTATCGTGTTTGGATTGCATTGCTATTCTGTGAGTTATTCGTTGCCCTTTTTACCGCTTTTATATTTTTGGGCATGACTAGCGTTGTATAAATGTATTTTATAATATATATATATTATGATATTGTATTATGGATATGAATGCTTTAGGTTAGTCTTACCCAAACTTGTACCGCCTTTGTGGTAGTACGAGGCCCCGTATACACACCTGTTAGCTTTTAGCCGCCGGTTTATATATATAGCGCTATATGGGTCTAACAAACCCTCATTTCTAACACGATGGATGATGGATGCGCCCTGTCCGTGTTAGTAATGTTATGACCGTTGATTTCGAGGACAACCTAGCTTGAGACACTAGGTGGGGTTAGTTGCCAGTATTGTTATGGTTCAGGTGTACCGTATGCATCTAAAGCTATTATCTATCCAGTATGGTATTTTATGATTTGATTATGGTATTTTTATGATATTTATATTGGTATATTATTAAAAAGGTTTTGTATACTTCACGTATATTTTGAAACATCATTTTTCAAATGACTTATCTTCAAATCATATCACTTTTGGGTCAAAACATATTGAAACTCTTATACTATTATGTTTTTATTAATTATTGCGAATGATTCACCAACTTTATGTTGACGTCGTATTTTAACGCTTTTCAGGGATTTGAGGTTACACTTTTTGATGTTATGCTTGGTGGCTACGTGGATTACTTGCATGGAATTTATTTTGCTTTTGTTAATTCCTTAGTATCCCAAACGTTGTAGCCGTATTTTGATATTTTCGGATGATTGTAATAAGTATGCTATTTTAAACTTATTTATCTATGTTGATTATGTTTGGTTTACTTATGTTGATGTAACCTTTGAATCTCTGATACCGTATTCTCTGTACACCTCGGTTCCGCCATTTTGCGGGGTGTGACAGAAGTTGTGTCACACCCCGCTAAAGCGGAAACACGGAATGTGAGAGCAAAGAGTCATTTCACGGGTTATACCAAAATTAACGGTTCAAGTCATCACAAAATAAATTGAAAAGTACAAGTCAAAGATACAACCAAGTTTCAAGGTAAGACCATAATACATAACAAAATATTTTTAAATAAAGTTCCCAAAATAAGGTCTTCTTCCCAAGGTACACTTCACATAAAAGACTTGACCCGCCTGAGCAATGCACTTCATAACTTACGCTTAGTTCCTGAAACATGAGATAAAGTGTCAACTACGAAAACGTAGTGAGTGAGTTACAGTTTATGAATTGAAGGAAAGTTCCAATATCAAAGTTTATAAATAGTCCGAGACGAATTCAAGATTTATAATAGTTCAAGAGTCGTTCAAGATCAAAGAGTTCCAAGATAAGCTCAAGTACTTAAAATTCAAGAATAACTTAATTAAATTTAAGTGCTTAAAATTCAAGAATAACTCAGTTTCAAAATAAGTTTAAGTACGATCAAGGTAAGTTCAAGTCAAGTACACAAGTCAAGTAGTGTAGCGGGTAAAAGAGGGTTCGTAGTCATTACCTCAGCGGTGGATTAATCCACATGTGCAAGACAGTAAGGGAGTATATGCGTAATATAGACCTATGATTCTCGAGTTGTACCAACCGCTAAGCTTAATATACGTAAGATTTAGTCTACACACTAATCCGATTCTGGTCAAGAAACTGCCCACTAGTCAAATCTAAAGTCAGAGTCCGCGAGGACATAGCAATATGTACCTTGGTCGCTACCCATTGGTAAGGAGTGACCGCTCCTAAGTATCGATACCCATAATATAAGCTAACGGCTTGTGTTAATAGTGTGTATAGTCGTCAAGAAAAAGTGTGGGACTTGAGTCGAACCAATTTTTAAAAGTCTTTTGTTTACACTTACGGCGTTATATTCTCACCTAGGGTTTAGCACCTAATACAACCAAGCTATCAACGTCTATTCAAGTATCCAAAGAGGCAAACCTAGGGAGTCTAAAGTAAGCCAATCCGAACAATTGATGTTGTTTACGCATATTAGTCCAATAAGTTCGTACCAGAGATAGTTCCAAGTCAAAATAAGTTCCAAGTCAAAATAAGTTCCAAGTCAAAATAAGTTCCAAGTCAAAATAAGTTCCAAGTCAAAATAAGTTACAAGTCAAAATAAGTTCCAAGTCAAAATAAGTTCAAAGTCAAAATAAGTTCCAAGTCAAAATAAGTTCCGAAATAGTTTATTTAGTTCAAAAGTTTCCATAAATAGAAAGGTAGTTCAAATAGGTCGAAAAGGTTTCCAAAAATAGTAAGTCGTTCAAATAGTTTCAAAAGACGACATAGTCGTACGGGTTTCAAGTCAAAATAGTCCATAATCAATTTCGCATAAAGGTTATAGTTCAAAACAAATTGGATCTCATGTTTCCCCCAAAAAGAGTACTTAAAATGGTAGAAGATAGGAGGGGTGTAACTCACGGGTTGCGGAGATAAGATATGAACTAGCACAAGGTGAGGCGGAACACGTCGGGAGTCACAAGTGACCTAGAACACCGGAAAGTTGTGTAAGTTATATTATTATAATTTGAGTTATGTTAGTTCCAATTTAACATTTTTAAGTCTCAATTTATAATATTTAGATTCTGTTCCAAAAATTATTACGAAATGTTTGTAAGGTTTATGTGATCGTGAATGTTTTAAAGTCCGAAATGTCCACTTATGTGTCAAAAGTGTCAAAGTTCCAAGTTAATGTATAAAAGTCTCGAGCTTATTATGTTTCTGAATTTGAAATGTAATTTACGGTGAAAATTGGGCAGCGCTATCGCGCAATAAAAATTATGTCCATTTTTCAAAACACTTTCCCGCCTTATAACACATAATATAACGTTTAAAGCATTAACATACAAGTTCAAGTCCAAAAAGCTTTTTCCAACACTTTATAAGTCAAAATAGTAGGTTATAAATATGAGTACATTCTGTTTTAGCTTAAAATCAAGTTTACGACCGTTAAAACGACGGAAATAGTGAACAGGGGCATTCTGGCGGCGGCTGGAGGAAAACAGCCGCCGGCTGAATTCCTTCAGCCGCCGGCCAAAAGTGCTCCGGCCAGTTTCAAAGTTGCTTGTTTCTTCGATTTTAAGCTTATTTAACCGTTGGATTCGACATGCAAACTGGTATAATCCATATATATATATTTTTAAAGTGAAAACACTATTTTCTTTTAAATTTCCATGGTAAATATATAGATCTTTCATAGAAATTCATTTTTAACTAAGAAAACATTTTTGAAAGTTTATGAAACTCATTTCCAGGTTATAGATTATGCATGCAAGTGAAAATATGTATAGAAATAGTGAAAAGAAAGTGTTATACCGAAGGAAAGAAATATGTGATGGTTTGGATGAGCTTTAGCTTCAAAACGTCTTTGGAAACCCGATTTAAACCTTTCCCTTTAACACCCTTTTCTTCTAGGACGATTTTGGTGGATTAGATGGTTAATTTTATGATGTTTAAGTGGCTGAAAATGGTGGAAAGTTTCTGTTTTGGTTATTGGTGTTCTTGAGAAATAGAGAGGGTTTAGAGAGAGTGTTATGTGTGTGTGTTAGAAATTTGAAATGAAAATGAAAATGGATTGAAGTGGGAAAGGGAGTAATGTTTCTGCCCTTGGGAAGCAAAATGCAGTTAAAGTTGCCCAAAAATCGTTGCCCAATCGACTTGCATGCAGAAATGAGTCATCAGCCAGCTGGACAGCAGGATTCAGCCGCCGGCTGAGTAAATTCAGCCGCCGGCTGGATTCAGCCGCCGGCTGGATTGAAAATCCAGCTTTTTGAAGTTTTGCTGTTTTCCGTTAATTAGTTAAGGACTAGAATCATTTTAGTTACCGTTAAGAACTTAGTCAATTTCTTGTATTGATTATTTGGTGTTAGGATTTATACTTTTGATTCCGACCTTTGTTCCGACAAATTTTAAAAGTACAATAGAATGAACCCGAACAATATGAACACGATAAAAGAGAACTAAGGTTCGAACCGATTAAGTAACTGAAAATCACCCGAATTTTGACGGTTGTCACATTCTCCCCGGGTTGAAAGGAATTTCGTCCCGAAATTTAGTTCGGCCCGTGGGGAAGGATGTTGTCGGATTATGGTGGATTCTCATGACGAGTTTCGGTCCCAGCGTTTTCACGCGGTTGTGGGGCTACGTCGGAGGTTCCACCGAATTCAGAGATGGGTACAAGGTTCGGTTAAAGTCGCCTGACCTTGGAGTCAGTAGTCTACGTGGTTCAGCAAGGAGTTTGATTTGGTAGCAGTTTTGACCTCGTTTAGAGAGGGGTGACGAGGGTCTCATCCGATGAGCATTCTTCAAGTGTGAAAAGGGACACATAAGAACGTGAGGTGACGGTTGGGAAGGTTAAGTGCAATGAGAAGTCGGATCTGTATATTCCAAGACTTAGATTGGACCGGTGTACTTTGGCTTAGCGTGCCGCGTTTCCTGAAGCAGACTGTCCTCTTTCCGTGGCGATATCCTAGGGGGATACTCTATTGCCATCTAAGGGGGTGAGGCTTTCCTTCTAGGTGGTCACGCAGCTCCTTGGCCGGGTACGGGAAACTTCTAGTCCTTCTCGAGAAGAGGCAGACGCGGGACCTTGCAAGTCGTCGACCGTCAGCTTCCACCCGATGGGGCGGTGTTCGACACTTGCGTCTAGGTATAGACTGATGGGTGTGCACTTAGTACTGGCACGGGATCAGTGACATAAGTTTACCCGATTAGGGGACGGCGGACAGTGGGGGGTGGAGAGATCTAGTCGCGTTCCTGGCGATTCTCGGAAGGGCATTCCGAAGAGAGAGGGACGTGGATCGACTAATAGAGGGATAGGCTTCGGTGTCCTGCCTTGACCTCGAGGTAAGTGAGGCACTTAGCTGGTCACAGGGTAGTGTCCTTATATATGTCCGGCCAGAATAGTATTCTCGGGGAACTCCTGGTACAGCAAGTCGAATCCCTGATAGATGGAATCACAATTCGATGGCCTTTGACAGGAGTGGGTTCACGAATACCTTCGGATTTCAGAACTCATGCTTGGGGGTCTGGCGCAACGAGTCGCGTTTGGCCTGAGTCCGAATTCCTTCAAAGTTGACTATTAGGTCGGGCAATATTCTGTTCAGGGTCAGAGTTCGAACTTTGGGAAATTGGCGTACGACTCCTGACCTTGGAAGGGTTCTAGGGGGGCTCGGGATGTTCACAGAATCTTCCTTGAGTAGGGGTGAGTGTTGGCGAGGGGTATGATCATCAATCATCCAAATACGGCCTACACACCGTGTTCATTAAGTCCATGAATGCCAGAGGTGTGTTTTTTAGGCCTACTGGCAAAGGGAAAGGCTTGGGTTACTTGCATCGAGTTTGGGGAAAGGCGGTCCTCGGAAGTGTTGGTCAAAGTGTCGCGAACCTGGTGATAACTCGAGCGGGGTCGACTTTTGAGAGGTGTGCTGCATCCTGCAACTACTCGGACTGGTTGTCGATCCTCGGGGATGGTTATCGGTTCTTGACGGTAGGCTTGTCACGTTCATGACGATCAGTGTATAAAGGAAGGGTCCGTCTGTCTCTTGACAGGGGATTTGGGGTTTCCCATGGGGTTAGGTTTGGGTGTTAGAGTTAGGAACAAGAAGTTCCTACAACAGTTTTGGCTGCCTTAGCATCTCGGGTGGTGCCACATGGTAGGGAGCCTTAGCTATGGGTGCCGTGTCAGGAACGAAGTTCATTTGTAATTTCTACTTGTCGATTCAGTGGTAGTCCGGGAGTTTCTCAGGAAAGTTTTGGATGGTCCTCGACTATGGAAGTGTCTTGGACTCGGCCTTCCTTAGATCCATGATCAACGTCGTGGGCGGAGGGTGCGTCGTAGTTCTCCTCGGGATGCTGGTGCATCATCGAGGAACACACGTTTCGGAGTTATCATTCAGGTTGTACTCCTGAACGACGGGAGTTTCCTTTTATGGAGAGGGATACAGGGAAGCTTGTCGGGGCGGACGATCTTGGCTCAATACTAAGGTGACCTGTCCATCCCAACGATAGCGTCAAGACTTGATGGTTTGGTAAGAACCGGGTAGATGGAAAAAGCTTTAGGCAAGCGAAGTACTGGGAATCCTAAGTTTGCATTCGTAGCTGCGGCTATTGGATCGTTGGAATATTCGAAGGAAAACTATCTGTAACGTCTGAGGTCTTAAGTTGGTGAGATGTCTAATCTCTAAGGGGCAAGGTTTTCTCCAGCTCTAGAATCAAATAGTGCAGAAGAAAAGGGTCATTTGACAGAGAACGTACCAGTAGCTGCATTAAGGTTTTGAGAGGTTTCCTCGGCTGTGATTGCGAGAGCACTGAGGGTCTCTGTGGTATGCTCTAGGAGAAGATCCTCATGGGGGTGCTGGTCGCTCCCACATTCGAGACATAGCGGCTTTCTGTTCGCATTTTCTGGGCAGCACCAGGGGTAGTGCCCTAACGTGTTGCAAAGTCTGCATACCGGGCACTCCCGGGCATGATGGAAGTGGCACCTGCTGCACTGGGTGTGCGGTCCAGTGTGGGTTCGAGTTATGGTGCGGTATCCCTGGGTGACGCTAGTCCATGAGATTTGGTGGTAAAGCTTCCTTCTCTTGTTCCCGCTTCGTTGGAAGAGGGCTAGAGGGGGAGGTAAGGGGTTAGTTCCAAAGTCCTCGTTCTCGTACTGTTTAGCAGCATAATCGCGACAATGTCGGGAGAGGTGCCCGACTTTGTTGCATGTGTAGCACGCTGGGCAGTCCCCAACATGATGCCGGTAGCACTTACCACACTTAGGGTGCGGTCCAGCATATTCTCGGCGTCTGATGGCGGGCTTCTTGTAGCGGTCGCCCCTTGTGGGTTGGTGACTAGTCCCATGTTTCTTACTTTCCCTTCGGGTGACGGGGGCTGGAGGAGGAAGGGGGTCATTGCCTCCGAAAATCATGTCGCTCACTCCGGCGATTACCTGAGCGATCAAGTCGGGTATTGCCGCGTTCATCTGGGCAATGACTTGCTCGGCGAGGTCACTAGCACTCAAGTGCGGGGGTGCCATGATTCTGCAACAGGAAGAATTTAAGTTGGGTTTAGAACGCGCGAATGAGATATGATAAGAATTACGATTTAAGTGACCATAGATAGTTATAGCACGAGATTAACACGAATGATCAAGTAGTATACGCAAGATTATAATTTAAGAGATAGAACCATAGTGTTCGCAACAGGTAACAAGTTCACAAGATACGATGAACTTAATGATAGAAGATAGAAATTCCATTAATAATAAGAGGTTTTAGTACATAGGACAAAATCACTGAAGGAATACAAGTACAATACATAGAAAGGAAATAAATAACGGCTTCAGTCGTATACAATTGGCATCATGGGTCGGGAGGGTCCGGACTCCTGCGCACGCCGTCTTTCCTCGATGACTTGACGATCCCATGCGTAACGCTCCGATATCGGAGTGCGAAAAGCGGGATCGTAGGGGTCCAAGAAAGACTGGGGAGGCGCGGGTCGGAACGGGCCCGACTGCGGATGCACAGGTGCTCCAGCATTGGGTCCTCGGGGTTGCGGTGCTGCAACGGGCACCAGTCTAGGAGATGGAAGTACAGTCCTTGGGCTGGACCCGTGGCTGCTACTGATGGTCTGGGATGTGTCTTCCGTTGGGTCAGTCGTCTGGTGACGCTGACTCTCGGATGCGGTGTGGCCCTCAGAGGGTTCGTGAGAGGGAGAGGCGGCTCGGGGAAGTGATCGAGTCTGGGATCGGGAGCGTGACGACTGAGACATAGTGTATCTGCAAATAAAGAGTTACATAAGTATGGGGAAACTAAGAATAGGAAAACGTAAGTAAATGCATGCACGGGTCAATCATGTGAGTGTCGGGAATTGACAAGACCGGGAATTTTTCGACTCAAAACCGTTAACGATAGATGTTGACTTTCCGTTCTTGCATAATTCATTTTGAACTACGGGTGGTTGATCAAGTCACGCATAGTTGAAAAGATAATCATGCAATTACGGAAAACAATATACTAAAGTTTGGACCCGAAAATAATCTTTCTGAAAAGCCTTGGTTATAGTTTTGGTTTCGAAAACTTTTGAAAATTTTTAAAACCGTTTTCACTATAACCCGTGCTCTGATACCAAGTCTGTCACACCCCGCTAAAGCGGAAACACGGAATGTGAGAGCAAAGAGTCATTTCACGGGTTATACCAAAAT
This sequence comes from Senecio squalidus, assembly GCA_910822075.1. Lineage (NCBI taxonomy): Eukaryota > Viridiplantae > Streptophyta > Magnoliopsida > Asterales > Asteraceae > Senecio > Senecio squalidus. The sequence continues at coordinate 32,666,890 of CAJVGC010000590.1, forward strand.
TAACGGTTCAAGTCATCACAAAATAAATTGAAAAGTACAAGTCAAAGATACAACCAAGTTTCAAGGTAAGACCATAATACATAACAAAATATTTTTAAATAAAGTTCCCAAAATAAGGTCTTCTTCCCAAGGTACACTTCACATAAAAGACTTGACCCGCCTGAGCAATGCACTTCATAACTTACGCTTAGTTCCTGAAACATGAGATAAAGTGTCAACTACGAAAACGTAGTGAGTGAGTTACAGTTTATGAATTGAAGAAAAGTTCCAATATCAAAGTTTATAAATAGTCCGAGACGAATTCAAGATTTATAATAGTTCGAGAGTCGTTCAAGATCAAAGAGTTCCAAGATAAGCTCAAGTACTTAAAATTCAAGAATAACTTAATTAAATTTAAGTGCTTAAAATTCAAGAATAACTCAGTTTCAAAATAAGTTTAAGTACGATCAAGGTAAGTTCAAGTCAAGTACACAAGTCAAGTAGTGTAGCGGGTAAAAGAGGGTTCGTAGTCATTACCTCAGCGGTGGATTAATCCACATGTGCAAGACAGTAAGGGAGTATATGCGTAATATAGACCTATGATTCTCGAGTTGTACCAACCGCTAAGCTTAATATACGTAAGATTTAGTCTACACACTAATCCGATTCTGGTCAAGAAACTGCCCACTAGTCAAATCTAAAGTCAGAGTCCGCGAGGACATAGCAATATGTACCTTGGTCGCTACCCATTGGTAAGGAGTGACCGCTCCTAAGTATCGATACCCATAATATAAGCTAACGGCTTGTGTTAATAGTGTGTATAGTCGTCAAGAAAAAGTGTGGGACTTGAGTCGAACCAATTTTTAAAAGTCTTTTGTTTGCACTTACGGCGTTATATTCTCACCTAGGGTTTAGCACCTAATACAACCAAGCTATCAACGTCTATTCAAGTATCCAAAGAGGCAAACCTAGGGAGTCTAAAGTAAGCCAACCCGAACAATTGATGTTGTTTACGCATATTAGTCCAATTAGTTCGTACCAGAGATAGTTCCAAGTCAAAATAAGTTCCAAGTCAAAATAAGTTCTAAGTCAAAATAAGTTCCAAGTCAAAATAAGTTCCAAGTCAAAATAAGTTCAAAGTCAAAATAAGTTCCAAGTCAAAATAAGTTCCGAAATAGTTTATTTAGTTCAAAAGTTTCCATAAATAGAAAGGTAGTTCAAATAGGTCGAAAAGGTTTCCAAAAATAGTAAGTCGTTCAAATAGTTTCAAAAGACGACATAGTCGTACGGGTTTCAAGTCAAAATAGTCCATAATCAATTTCGCATAAAGGTTATAGTTCAAAACAAATTGGATCTCATGTTTCCCCCAAAAAGAGTACTTAAAATGGTAGAAGATAGGAGGGGTGTAACTCACGGGTTGCGGAGATAAGATATGAACTAGCACAAGGTGAGGCGGAACACGTCGGGAGTCACAAGTGACCTAGAACACCGGAAAGTTGTGTAAGTTATATTATTATAATTTGAGTTATGTTAGTTCCAATTTAACATTTTTAAGTCTCAATTTATAATACTTAGATTCTGTTCCAAAAATTATTACGAAATGTTTGTAAGCTTTATGTGATAGTGAATGTTTTAAAGTCCGAAATGTCCACTTATGTGTCAAAAGTGTCAAAGTTCCAAGTTAATGAATAAAAGTCTCGAGCTTATTATGTTTCTGAATTTGAAATGTAATTTACGGTGAAAATTGGGCAGCGCTTCCGCGCAATAAAAATTATGTCCATTTTTCAAAACACTTTCCCGCCTTATAACACATAATATAACGTTTAAAGCATTAACATACAAGTTCAAGTCCAAAAAGCTTTTTCCAACACTTTATAAGTCAAAATAGTAGGTTATAAATATGAGTACATTCTGTTTTAGCTTAAAATCAAGTTTACGACCGTTAAAACGACGGAAATAGTGAACAGGGGCATTCTGGCGGCGGCTGGAGGAAAACAGCTGCCGGCTGGCATTTAGCCGTCGGCTGAATTCCTTCAGCCGCCGGCCAAAAGTGCTCCGGCCAGTTTCAAAGTTGCTTGTTTCTTCGATTTTAAGCTTATTTAACCGTTGGATTCGACATGCAAACTGGTATAATCCATATATATATATTTTTAAAGTGAAAACACTATTTTCTTTTAGATTTCCATGGTAAATATATAGATCTTTCATAGAAATTCATTTTTAACTAAGAAAACATTTTTGAAAGTTTATGAAACTCATTTCCAGGTTTTAGATTATGCATGCAAGTGAAAATATGTATAGAAATAGTGAAAAGAAAGTGTTATACCGAAGGAAAGAAATATGTGATGGTTTGGATGAGCTTTTGCTTCAAAACGTCTTTGGAAACCCGATTTAAACCTTTCCCTTTAACACCCTTTTCTTCTAGGACGATTTTGGTGGATTAGATGGTTAATTTTATGATGTTTAAGTGGCTGAAAATGGTGGAAAGTTTCTGTTTTGGTTATTGGTGTTCTTGAGAAATAGAGAGGGTTTAGAGAGAGTGTTATGTGTGTGTGTTAGAAATTTGAAATGAAAATGAAAATGGATTGAAGTGGGAAAGGGAGTAATGTTTCTGCCCTTGGGAAGCAAAATGCAGTTAAAGTTGCCCAAAAATCGTTGCCCAATCGACTTGCATGCAGAAATGAGTCATCAGCCAGCTGGACAGCAGGATTCAGCCGCCGGCTGAGTAAATTCAGCCGCCGGCTGGATTCAGCCGCCGGCTGAATATATTCAGCCGCCGGCTGGATTGAAAATCCAGCTTTTTGACGTTTTGCTGTTTTCCGTTAATTAGTTAAGGACTAGAATCATTTTAGTTACCGTTAAGAACTTAGTCAATTTCTTGTATTGATTATTTGGTGTTAGGATTTATACTTTTGATTCCGACCTTTGTTCCGACAAATTTTAAAAGTACAATAGAATGAACCCGAACAATATGAACACGATAAAAGAGAACTAAGGTTCGAACCGATTAAGTAACTGAAAATCACCCGAATTTTGACGGTTGTCACAAGTTGGTATCAGAGCCAATGGTTATAGCGAACTAAGTGACCTTACGGAATCACTTAGACTATGACCTAGGCTTTTGGACCTATCTGATTTACTCTATGTGCGCATTTCTTTCTTTTGTGGGCCTGTATGTGATTCGTATGCTTTATGTGCTTTTGTTTTGCATTTTATGCTTTGAGGCCTGTTTGTTTTAGTCGCACATCCGGTTATCGTTCTGATTTATTCTGTTTGACATTCGTAGAAGATGCCGCCTAAGAGAGCTTCTACTAGGTCTACTCCGGCCGTCACTGCTACGAGAAGGTCGACGAGGCGAGGTCGCGCCAGTGTGAGAGCGGGTGCTACGCCTCAGAATACCACTACTGCCCCCAATGCTAATACCACCGCTCCGAATATCAGTCAGTTGATTGCGGAGCAGATTGCAGCGGCAATACCCGTGATTGTGGCACAGCTCAAGGAGACACCGGTACAGGATGCCGACATAGGGTTTGAAGAACCTGTGATACAGGGTATTGGATCAGAAGGTACGGCGTCTGGGCGCGATGGTTCTGATGTGGGAAGGGCAGTGCATGTGGGAGCCGGTGGACCGAGTATCGTTATTGAGGATCCACCCCGAGGCTGTTCGTATAAGACTTTTCTGGATTGCAAACCTACTGAGTTTAAGGGTACTGAGGATGCGGTTGCTACCCTGCAGTGGTTTGAGAAGATTGAGTCCGTGTTTGATGTTTCGGGATGTGCTGAGGAAAGCAAGGTTAAGTATGCTACGTTCTTGTTCCAGGGTAAAGCCCTAACTTGGTGGAACTCGGTGAAACGGGTTCAGGGCCGGGCTGCTGTTACCTTGATGAGTTGGGAAAACCTGAAAGTTATGATGAGAAAGGAGTATGTGCCGTCATCTGAGACGCAGAGGTTGGAGAATGAGTTGTGGAACCTGACTATGCAAGGTTCTGATTTTCGCGGGTATGCGAATAGATTTTACGATCTGTGTGTTTTGGCTCCTCGTTTGGTTCGCACGGAGAATGAGAGAATCGAACGCTTCACTCAAGGGTTGCCCCAGGCTATGCGGGACCACATCATTTCTCACCAACCGGGTACTCTACAGAGTGTGGTTGATATTGCGGGTCGGTTGACCGCAAGTATGATCCGTGGTGGTGTTCTTCAGCCGGTTGTGAGCCGAAGAGATTCTGGTAGATCTGATAGGAGGGATATGGGTAATTCGAGGAAGAGAAGTCGTGGTCAGGATCAGAGACCCCAACTTCCTCAAGTGTATGCTTTGACTGGTTCTGGAGCTGGTTATCAGGGAGTGCGCCCGAAGTGTGGTACATGCGGCAGTGCTCATGCAGCAAATGTGGCTTGTTGGGTTTGTAAACGCTGCAAGAAGTTAGGCCACACTGAGCAGTTTTGTGGAAGGGCTACTGGAGCGTGTTTTGAATGCGGAGAAGTAGGTCACCGCCGTCATCAGTGTCCCAAGCTTATAGCACCTACTCCCCTTCCTACTCATGGTGCTGGTACTAGTGCAAGAGGAAATCCTGCCAAAAGCCGAGCTTTCTCCATGGAATCTTCTGAAGCTCACCAGGATCCTACTGTAGTCACTGGTACATTTCTTGTCGATGATTATCCTGCTTTTATCTTGTTTGATTCGGGTGCCGATAGAAGCTTTATATCTAGTGATTTCTGCCCCTTAGTAAACCGTGCTTCTAGTCCTTTAGAGCCTGCTTATGAGGTAGAAATAGCTGATGGTAGATGTGCTTGTGTTAGAGAAGTTATTCGTGATATTCCCCTCGTATTAGCCGATATTCCTTTCTCCATCGACCTTATTCCTATGAAACTCGGTAGTTTCGATGTCGTAATCGGTATGGATTGGTTAGCGAAGCATAGAGGTGAAATAGTCTGTCATGAGAAACTTATTCGTATTCAGAAGCCGGATGGAGATCAGATGATTGTACACGGAGACAAGGCTGGGAAACGCCTTAAAGTCATTTCTAGTTTGAAAGTTCGCGACTATATCCGTCAAGGTTGTTCCTTATATCTCGCTCACCTGATGAAGAAAGATTCTACGATAAAGATTGATGGTGTACCGATTGTTCGCGAGTATTGATGTGCGAAATCGAGTATATTTTAAAAACAAGAATTACTTACGACTCGACTACACGATCTTAGGCAGTGGACCTAATCAAGTATAGTATAGTTTTAGGTAAATCAGGTTCGTTCGCAGGGACTGATGTTTGAAATATAACTAATAATTAATAAAACAAAAAGTGGGTGTTGTGACCGAATTGTCTCGGTGCTTAAACTACTAAATTAAAGAAACTAATTGATTCAGATGAATCGCTGAAAAGATTTTGTTTGTAAACAATTGATGAAAATACATTCACTTGGACTTGATCACAATTACTACGGTTATCACTTAATTACTAACAATGTTGAACTACTTAAAAAGGTATTTAACTTGAACTCTCGTTTCCCATTAAAACTTTAATCGTCTCATGTATAGTTACCACTCTCGTGAATAATTTCTACGTTCAACAACTAAGCAATAAGTACCTAAGCCGATTTTATGATTTAATCTTATAAAGCTTCCTCTCGAATAGCTTCTTAATTAACTAAACCGATCTCTCTTAATCTAGTTAACTAACAACCACAATCACGTTTTTATTGTTTAAATCTTTAATACTAGTTCCTCTCGAATACTAATATCTTTAAACTAATTATAGACCGATTAGTTATTTCATAAACTATTTTGTAATGTCACAAGTTCCTCTCGAATACCTATGATTAATTACTAACAGTTTATATAAAAGATTAAACAATATTCAAAAACTGATTACAATTGGTTTTTCGATTAAACATAAAATCCAATTCAACATATACGTAATCAAATAATAACTTACATAATTGATCACATCATCCAAGTGAACGTTAAGAAATTTAGCTACTCATAATGATAAAAATGCAACACAATAGAATTGAATGAAACATCTTTATATTAAAAGTAGTAACGAAAAGGATTAAAGTACCAATGATCTGAATGCTTAAAACAACGAAATTAACGAGTCTAACAATACCAAAATACTCCAAAAATTCGTGGTCCGAAGCTAGGGTTTCAATACTCTAAACGTAATAATGATAATGATAATAACCCTAATAATTGCTTTTATAAAACGTCGAACAACAAACAGCAGCTGCAGATATGCGCGGGACGGGCGTCCCAGGCCTGGGGACGGGCGTCCCTCGGCCTCTTTCCAGTTTTCTCGTTTGCTGCTCGTTTTTGCTTCCTTTCTCGTGACCGATCGCTTATACTCTCAAAATATAACGGGAATAGAACATTGACCCGTTTTCTTCATTTTCAGCTCCAATTATATCACTTCCGCTCCAGAACTTCGGGTAATACCTGTATAACATTTTAATACCAAAATTGCCCGAAATTCCCAACATCTGTTATGAATTAAACTTTAAAAAGACAAATATCGCATATAATAATATGACTAAAATATGCGATATCAAATCCCCCCATACTTAACCTTTGCTTGCCCTCAAGCAAATCCAGTTTAATTCAATTCAATTACCAAACCATGATTTAAAAAGCATAACCAAACACCTCACGAATTTTTGGGAGTAATTCACACAAATCGCTCGAACTAGTCTAAAGGGTATGTAAAATATTCTGTAAATCCGCTCAATTGCTCAGTCATGGTGAGTTTTCTATCATAGGCTTGATAAAGTATCGTTTCTCCACCACTAGAGTCTAGGTACAACTAAACGGGGACTTTTATTCGGGTTGTAATGTACAGGTAAAGGCATGTGAATAAATATATAGAGGTTAAATGGGTAAATAAGTAAAAGGGGAAAATGCACTGGATGACCATTGTACTACCTAAAAATATCCGTATAGGTCATTGTACAAAATTTACGTCTATCTACATCACTATACCGAAAGAAACCTTTTAAATTATAACCTTAACTTTAAAAAACCGTTTAAATAGATAAGTTTGGTGACTTGAAACCTGTTGGTAACCGCCACGTCATCATAGCGTACAAGAGAAAAAGCATTGAGTACAACTTCTTAAGAGAAAAAGCATTGAGTACAACTTCTTTTCTCAACTTTCTTGAATGGTTTCTTTTTTATCACATGTAAACTCGGCTTCTTTTCGGACCCGGAGGTCAGTTTGGGTCTTTCTGCAGCCTCGTCTTCACGAGAGATCTCACTTGTTGTCACCATCACCTTCACGTTACCAATGTCGTACACTTTTGTTCCTGCAGTCAACAGAAAAGAAGTCAAATGAAGCTCAGAGACCACTGTATAAATTGACTATTTTGTCCCTAACAGCTAAAACACCATAGTATATTAAAACTTCTCCTTCATATACTTCCTGGCGAACCGAATTAAACAATAAACTTTTCCATTGATAGTCCCTCTTCCCATATAATTTTTCCCGTATTGAAGGGCATTTATGACATTTGACAAATAGTAAAACAATATCATATAGTAGAATGTGTGCAAAATCAAAAGTCACACAAATGGACGGTGTATATGAAGAAAATTTCAATTTTATATGATTTATTAAGGAATTTTGAACTTGCGTTATTAATGTAATAGTGATTTTTAAATGATTAAATAACTATTTGTAATAAAAAGACGTGCTTTTATTGTTCTGACTTCTGAGTTGTGATAATCATATGATGATCATGTATATTTATTTTACACTTAGATAATCTGGTTATTCATAAATGATTATTTGACTTCTAAACAACTGGAAATCAAAAGCAACGTTTTTTTATCCAAACATCAAAAACTGATTATTGCACAATAATCAGTTACCTCGGCAAAGCCAAATACCCATTTATTCCCTCTAAACATGAATGATGTCGGCAGCATCATATGCATCTTAAGAAATGTTTACAGAACCAGTCCGACCAGGATTCGGAGACCTAGCCAATCCGTGGCAAGAACCAAGCAGGTTTGGTCAAACCCTAGTAAAACCGCTGAGCCATTAACCCAGTTTAGAAAGTTTAGAAATATTTAGGTCAATAATACTACTGGCATTATTTAGAAGGCGACCTGACATTATTTCAAGCCTCAAAATGTTTACATTTTCATCTGCTGGCATGTTGTAATTCTATTTGCTTAATACTAATTATATCTTACAGTTTTCTAAACTGGTGCGGTTTATAACATTTGTCTTAATTCATTAAGATGCACGTCTTATTTATATTGAAATATCCTAGAAATTCTCCAAAAAAATTATAAAACCAGCAAAATACAACTTTTGCACTTACCCGGTGAAGGGCTTCAAGAAGATTCCAATATAAAGGTGGACCAACTAAATAATCTAATAAAGAAAATACTTGTATTGTGACAGGAGTTAAACTAAGTAGCAGGAGTAGATCATCAGCATAATTTCAAAATGAAAGAGAGAGAGAGAGAATTAGTGGAGGTTGACCTGTTGATCGGTTAAAAATGGTTTAAATAACATGTCACTTTCGGTACAGTGATGTAGATAGACGTAAATTTTGTACAATGACCTATACGGATATTTTTAGGTAGTACAATGGTCATCCAGTGCATTTTCCCTAAGTAAAAGTATACAAATAAACGTAGTATACATCTAAACTTAGAATTAATCCGAACTCTTAACGCTAATGAACCAATTGCTCCATATAACTTCAACTTCTTCCGAATTACATAACTCATAATACAACTACTTCTACTTTATTTCTACAAAGACTCAAAATACATAAAACTACATACTTTACAACTTTCTTTTTTTTTCTTTTGTTTTCTCTTTTTTTTTCTTTTTTTTTTTTAACAAATAAATATATGATACAAAGGCTAACGATATTCGATAATTTCAATGCCTTAACACCTCTAACTTCAATCTTCATGTATACAATCAATAGCAATCTCAAAACTAAGTTCGGATTCATCTAAAAATGAAAAGAAAAGGCTAATGTACAAAATATTTAGTGGATTTAAATGAAAAGAAAAAGGTTAGGCGCAAAGTGGTTAACTAGAGTATCTAACACTAAAAGTAAGTGTTACAAAGGGTTAAACGGAAATTAGCTAACCAATGTGATTAAGCTATAATAATTTAACAAGAAACGAATAGGCTAAATCAATTGGTTTATTCCTAAGTTGCCCCTAAAGTTGTACCAAATTACACTAGGTTACCCTAATGCAATGCTCATCTATGGTCTCGAAACGTATGACTATGTCAAGTTCTAAAGTCATCAACCATCGGCACACTCATACAAAAGAAAAAATAGCATTTAAAATGAATGCTTTCAAGGCTCAAAATCTCACTTTTCTTTGAGTAGGGTATAAAATGTGCTAGGTTATGCAACAGATTAAAATTTTCTCAAGACATATCATCATTTTTTTTATTTTTTTTATTTATAAAAATACAACACACTGACCTAACTAAACACAACGGATGTTTTTCCTCAACCCCCCCATACTAGAGTTGGACAATGCCCTCATTGTACAAAACGATTCAAAACAAAGGAAAAACATCACAAACAAATAAGACAAGGTACGTTAACATTAGCTAGCACAAATAAATAAATAAAAACAAAAAATAAACTAAGAAATAAAAAGAAATAAGAAAAAGAAGTGTTTATCTGTAACGACCACCAACTCTCTCTCGATGCCCAGGCGCCAGCCTTGCCGACATCCCTCCAAATCACCAACTAGGCCATGTCATCGGGGGAACGGAAAACGGATGGTTCCCCATCCCCTCCGGAATACGTACCAAACTGTGGTTGGCCACTAGGACCACTCTGCTGCGGATGCTGCTGCTGAGACTGAGGGGGATAGTAAAATCCGCCCTGACGATGTGAAGGAATGAAGATATCTGGTGGAGCATAGGCCGGAAAAACCTGACCCATACTCTGAGCCTCTCGCTGCGCCCACTGATCCATATAGGGCTGATAAAACTCCTGATGATAAGTCACACGAGCTAGCTGAGACCCCATCATCCTCTGATCCTCATAATAGTACTCCTGGAATCTCTGTTGAGACTCATACATCTGTTGATGTGATGTCTGCATCGCAGTCAACTGTCGAGATAGAGCCTCCATAGAGTACGGATCACTCGGCTCTTCATCTGACTCTGACTCACCAGACCCAGTAACATCACGTGTACTTCCTATCAAGTTCCCAGCTCGGTCAACCATCGAAATATTCCTCAGTGCAGCCATATCCAATGTACGAACCCCGGCTACCGAACCAACTGTAGCCTCCAAATTCTCCCTATCAGCCACCCCTAACTTAAAAGCTAAGTGGCATATAAAAGCGCCACCACACACTGCCCCATCTCCCTTACCATACGCCTTGTCGTATAAATAACGTGCCAAACATCTGGCAAGGTTACACGGACGTCGAGCTAGAACACAGTAGAGAAAAAATAGATCCTGCTGGGTGCAATTATTCATGCAATTTACTCTAGCCGAAATGGACTCAACAATTGCCCGAAACAGTATCCGATGCATCGGGTTGACCATGACTGCCTGTTTAATGCTCTTATGATAAGGTTCGGTACTAATCTCATACTGTCGCCAAAACAACCCAGCGTTCATCCCAGCAGGCCAAGTCGCTAACCCCTGAGTAAAATCTACTCCCAAAACCTCCTCCTCTGTGTAAATACCCATGGAAACACCAAACTCGGCATAAGACATTGTAAATGTCCTACCACCCAGTTGAAAAGTCATAACCGTCTCAGTGGTAGAACCCAAAGCCGTATTCAAACGAAAACTGCAATAAAATTCTTCCACCAATCCCTGATAAACCCCAGACTTGATTGCAAAAAATCGCTTCCAATCCGCGGTCAGAAGCTCCTCTAACTCAGCCTTAAAACGCAAATTCTCAACAGTCTCCCAATCCAAAGTCCGATGTCCAATAATACTCTTCTGACGAAGCAATTCCAAGGAAATTTTTGGCTGATACTTCTCGGGTATATCCCTGGGGTTTCGCTCATTTCTGCCTCGTTGTCTCTTACCTACACGTGGTCGACTCATCTACAAAACAAAAACAAATATACAAAAAGAATACAAATGTTAAACAACAAACTTTACAATTAAACTACATTCCCGTTCCATTTGCCCATCATATTACCAAATAAATGATTATAATACCGCCATTTTAATTGCCGAAAACACTAAAATAAAATTTCAAACTAAGTTTAGAAATTTCACGTTTAACATTATCAATTTAAGCAATCAAACTAGACGAAATCATAGTATCAAATTAACCATTAAAAATCAAATTGAAAACTTTTTCAACCCCCCCATACTAATCGCAAACTTGGGGTAAAAAATTTTAAGCAAACAATTGCAAGTTCATGGTTAAAATCATCTATCTAGCATTCCCTTTACTTCCTAAAGTCATAGAACATCAATACACACAAAACCCCCAATTCAATTTAAAAATCTAAACCTAGGGTTCATAAGCAACAATCCCAAATTAAATGGTTTCTAAGGCAATAATCATGCAATAAATCAATAGAGAATCAAAGAATTGAATAATTAAAAGCAAATGAAACTAACCTTGAATTGATATGCAAAAAATTGAAATTAGGAAGCTGAAAATCTTGTATATGTGTGTGTTCTCGGTTTTGGATAAGCAAGGAAAAGAAATGGGCATTAAACTTGCAGCAAAGAACAAAAGAAACGACCTAACAGGCCCAACCCGTGTGACGGGCGTCCCGTTTAGGGGACGGGCGTCCCTCGCGAGATAGGACGGGAGTCACGAGTTTGGGGACGGGGGTTCCAGTGGGGTGTTTTTCGAGCAAATATTTGGAACGGGAGTCCCATATTTAGGGACGGGAGTCCCCCATATCTGACCCCTTTTTATTTTTTTTATTTTTTTTTGAATGAAAACGAATGCTAAAACAAAGAAAAACTTAAAAATGAAAAACATAAAACGGAAGACGTACCTTAATCGTGACACGTGTACTTCCAAAAAGAAAAGAAAATATACAAGTTACCTCGGGTTGCCTCCCGCAAGCGCTAAATTTATCAGTCGAGTCCTTAGCTAGACTCGTGTTGCCCCAACTTACGCCTTCATGTAAAGGTCGAGATTTATCTCGCCTTTCTTTCCCACGTGCTTTCCATCATCCACGAATCGCTCACTCGACTCATATCCGCCATGGTCGCCAAAAGTCAATGCTTCCTCCATGACATCGAACATCTTGGTTCGCTTCACCCAAGCGTCATGCCACTCTCGAGCCTCAATAAGCAGTGATAAAACATCTCCAATCTCCCAAACATCGTCACTTTTGCTTTCGTTGAATTTTGTCTTCTTAAATTCCTCCCATGCTGTATCATCTCCGATATCCTCAAATTCCTGCAAAAATTTTTCCTTTTCTCGACAAGTAAAAGAAAATAATTCAAAAGGGTCGGGAGACATACCGTGACAAGTTTCCCCCAAACTTGAGTTTGACTGCTCGAGCTCTTCCTTAACTGGAATCCTTTCCTCCAACAACGTTGCACCCGGATTGTTGATTAAATATTCAATCTCTAATAAATCTAAATCCGGGTCGGATTTCTCCAGTTTCAAGCTCGTACAAGTCTTCTCAAATTTCTCCAGCTCCATTTCCAGGATGGGATCAAAATCCTCGAGCTCTTGATCTTCCTCCTCTTCAAACGCAATTTGTCCTCCACGTATTTCCTGCACATCTAGGTCAAGCATTTCATCAACAACATCAATACGAAAACATGTATCATCACAAGAATAAGAATGCTTTAAAGCTCGATCTACAGTAAAAACAATCCTTTCCTCCTTAACTCCCAAAGAAATTTTCCCTTCCTGAACACGAATGATAGCATCCGCAGTATGTAGAAATGGTCTACCTAAAATCAAAGGTACCTTGCTATCCTCCTCCATTTCTAATATGACAAAATCAACGGGAAACACAAATTTACCTACTTGCACTCGCATATTTTCGACTATACCTAAAGGGTATTGGTATGAACGGTCGGCGAGTCTAATTTTCATACGAGTAGGTTTTAATGCCCCTAAATCCAATTTAACATACAATGAATAAGGCATAAGATTAATACTAGCTCCTAAATCAGCTAATGCCTCACAAGTTATTGCTTTACTCAAAGTACATGAAATTAGAAAACTCCCTGGGTCTCCTAACTTTGGTGGAAGCTGGTTTTGAATAAGTGCTGAACACTCTGCATTTAAAAACGTTGCTTGAGCTTCCTCTAACTTCCCTTTTCCAGTTACAAGCTCCTTGATAAATTTGGCGTAATTTGGCATTCCTGATATCAAGTCAACCAAAGGAACGTTAATATGCACAGATTTAATCATATCAACAAATTTACCGTACTGTTCTTGCATTTTCTCCTTCCTCACACGTTGAGGGAAGGGAACTTCCGGCTTGTATTCTTTCACTTTAGGTGACACTGCTGGTTTTGGTTGAACAATTGGCGTAACTTCCGGTCCCTCTTCTTCCTCATTCTCCCTCACTTCAACATTAGATTCCTGCACAACTGGATTAGTAACACCTGCAGAATCATTAACATTACCAAAAACTCTACCAGACCTTGTAAACACCGCATTCACATGCTCGTTTCGAGTGTTAGGAGGTTGAGATTTTTGCCCTCCAGTTTGCCAAAATGGTTGTTGCCTTGGGTTCTGTTGTGTGTTACTTGGCAACTGCCCATTAGGTCTAGCAGCATGTTGATCACTTAGTCTATCCAATCTCTTCTCCAAATCACTAAGTGCTGCTTGTTGATTCCTTTGTCCTTGCTCCAATTTCTCATGAAGGACCTTAAACTGGTTGTCTGTTGCTTCATTCTTAGCTGACTGAGTTTGAATGAAGTTTTTCATTATGTCCATCAAACCCGATTCCTCTTCTTCCTGCTGTTGATTCTGGTTACTCCTTGGGTACCTGTTTTGAGAATTCCCAGAATTGTTAGCATTAAAATTATTATTACCAGAGTTATAATTACCCGAATTACGGTTATGAAAGCCGGTTCTCTGAAATGCTCCCTGGTACTGATTTTGCGCGAACTTCACATCCTCACTTTCTGCTTCTCTTCTCACATCACAATCTTCGGTGTAGTGGAGTCCCCCACAGTGGTCACAACCATTTGCCATCACATTCATATCCTTCCCAACTCTACTAAACTGAGTGTCTATCTCGAAAAATTACTATCCATTTTACTAGATAAAGCTTTAATCTCAGCCATCACCTCTTCATTCCCACTACTACTCTCAGCACTAGCAACTACTTTTTTTCCTCCTCTTTCTCTGCCAAATTGATTCTGTTCTCTAGATAAATCCATTAATAACTGATCATCCAACATCTTGGTCGCATCGTTGATGGATTTGTACTGAAAACTTCCTCCTCCAGCTAGATTTAACTCTCCCTGCGACTGCCTATCCAATCCAAAGAAAAAGATATCAATAATCTGCCCTTTATCCAATCCATGCCCATGACAACCCCTGAGCATATCCTTAAGCCTACTCCAAGCTTCAACAATGGTTTCTCCGTTTCCTTGCCTAAATCCCCGTATATCATTCAATAAACTCCTTGCCAAAGATGTTGGAAAAAATCTTGAAACAAATTCTTCCCTCATTTTTGCCCATGTACCAATGGAGTTCTCCTCTAACTCATCAAACCAAGTAAGTGCCTCTCCCGTGAGAGACGATGGAAAAAGGGTTAACTTCACATTATCATCCATTCCTGCCCCGTATTTGAACATCTCGCACAATTTAACATACTTAGCCACGTGCGCATGTGGATCTTTTCTCACCCTTCCGTCAAAATAATTATCCTGGATCATCTTCAGATGATGACCCTTCACTGAAAAATCATCTCCCATATTTGGAGTCCGAATCGCCGAACCCGGTGTTGGCGGTACTACCCTAGCTCTCTGATGCATCGGTGCATCATTCGGATCAGCCATCTCAGTTATTATCTCTACTTCTGAATCTAAACTGATTGAATCCTCGAAATTCTCTTCTAGATCCTCCGTTTCTAACTTAACTGGTGATGGTGGTGTAGTGTTTGGTTTCTTGTTGCGCCTTTTCTTTGAAACTCCTGGATTAGACTGTGGACTTTTAAGCGGTAACCCATAAGCCCTTGTGTTCATCCACTACCTGTAATCTCTGAAAAATCACAACTAAAAACCGTCAAAAGCACCTGATAAACAATTAAAATAACTTTCAAGTAATTAATACCTAAAAGGATCGAATCAAAAATTATTAATTAAAATCAAAAACTACAGTCCCCGGCAGCGGCGCCAAAAACTTGATGTGCGAAATCGAGTATATTTTAAAAGCAAGAATTACTTACGACTCGACTACACGATCTTAGGCAGTGGACCTAATCAAGTATAGTATAGTTTTAGGTAAATCAGGTTCGTTCGCAGGGACTGATGTTTGAAATATAACTAATAATTAATAAAACAAAAAGTGGGTGTTGTGACCGAATTGTCACGGTGCTTAAACTACTAAATTAAAGAAACTAATTGATCACATCATCCAAGTGAACGTTAAGAAATTTAGCTACTCATAATGATAAAAATGCAACACAATAGAATTGAATGAAACATCTTTATATTAAAAGTAGTAACGAAAAGGATTAAAGTACCAATGATCTGAATGCTTAAAACAACGAAATTAACGAGTCTAACAATACCAAAATACTCCAAAAATTCGTGGTCCGAAGCTAGGGTTTCAATACTCTAAACGTAATAATGATAATGATAATAACCCTAATAATTGCTTTTATAAAACGTCGAACAACAAACAGCAGCTGCAGATATGCGCGGGACGGGCGTCCCAGGCTTGGGGACGGGCGTCCCTCGGCCTCTTTCCAGTTTTCTCGTTTGCTGCTCGTTTTTGCTTCCTTTCTCGTGACCGATCGCTTATACTCTCAAAATATAACGGGAATAGAACATTGACCCGTTTTCTTCATTTTCAGCTCCAATTATATCACTTCCGCTCCAGAACTTCGGGTAATACCTGTATAACATTTTAATACCAAAATTGCCCGAAATTCCCAACATCTGTTATGAATTAAACTTTAAAAAGACAAATATCGCATATAATAATATGACTAAAATATGCGATATCAAGTATTCTGACGTTTTTCCCGAAGATTTACCTGGACTCCCTCCCCAGAGACAAATCGACTTTCGTATTGATCTTGTTCCTGGAGCAGCGCCTATTGCTAAAGCTCCGTATCGTTTGGATCCTTCCGAGATGCTCGAGTTGTCGAAGCAAATTCAGGAACTGGTCGATAAGGGTTTTATCCGTCCTAGTTTCTCCCCGTGTGGTGCTCCTGTCCTCTTTGTTAAGAAGAAGGATGGCTCCATGCGTTTATGTATTGATTATCGGGAGTTAAACAAACTGACTGTGAAGAACCGTTATCCCCTTCCTCGTATTGACGACTTATTCGATCAACTTCAGGGTTCTTGTTATTTCTCTAAGATCGATCTTCGCTCTGGTTATCATCAGTTGAGAGTTCAGGAAGATGATATACCTAAGACCGCTTTTCGTACTCGGTATGGTCATTATGAGTTCATGGTGATGCCGTTTGGTCTGACAAACGCCCCTGCAGCATTCATGGATCTAATGAACCGTATTTGTCGTCCGTATCTTGAAAAATTCGTTATCGTATTCATCGACGACATTCTTATCTATTCCCGAAGTCGCAAGGAACATGAAGAGCATTTGCGTCTTGTTCTAGAGGCGCTTCGAAAGGAAAAGTTGTATGCAAAATTTTCTAAGTGCGAGTTCTGGTTATCCGAAGTTCAATTTCTTGGCCACGTGGTTAGCGCGAAGGGTATTCACGTTGATCCTGCTAAGATTGAAGCTGTTAAAAGTTGGGTTGCACCAAAGTCCCCAACCGAAATCCGTTCGTTTTTGGGTCTTGCTGGGTATTATCGCCGATTCATCGAGAACTTCTCCAAGATCGCTTCACCTATGACAAAGTTGACACAGAAGAGTGAACCATTCGTTTGGGGTTCTGATCAGGAGAGAGCCTTTCAGGTATTGAAGCAGCGGTTGTGTGACGCGCCTATTCTTAGTCTGCCAGTTGGTTCCGAGAATTTTGTTGTTTATTGCGACGTTTCGCACAAGGGTCTGGGTTGTGTGCTTATGCAGAATGGTAAAGTTATAACTTACGCTTCGCGTCAGTTGAAAGTCCATGAGCAGAAGAGCCTTCAGCACATATTCGATCAGAAGATGCTGAACATGAGACAACGACGCTGGGTTGAGTTATTAAACGACTACGATTGCGACATTCGCTACCACCCTGGTAGGGCGAACGTTGTTGCTGATGCACTAAGTCGTAAGGAAACAGTCAAACCAGTTCGTATCCGTTCTATGATGGTATCTATTCAGACGAGCTTGAAGGCTCGGATTATTCAAGCACAGGAAGGTATTATGACAGAGGACCGTGTTAAAGAGGAAAGGTTGTATAAGTTAGCGTTGGAATTAGAACCGAAGGAGGATGGAGTTCTGTATTTCCTCGAGCGTATTTGGGTTCCGATTAGTATCCGTCAGTTGATTCTAGACGAAGCCCATAAGTCTAACTATTCCATTCATCCGGGTTCCGACAAAATGTATCATGACTTGAAAGAATTCTATTGGTGGCCGGGTATGAAGCGTGAGATCGCCGAGTATGTTAGTCGATGTTTGACTTGTTCCAAAGTGAAGATTGAGTATCAGAAACCGTCTGGGCTACTCCAACAACCGAAGATTCCCGAGTGGAAATGGGAGCGTATTACTATGGATTTTGTTACGAAGCTTCCAAGATCTTCGAGTGGTTATGACAGTATCTGGGTTATTGTTGATCGATTGACGAAGTCTGCTCATTTCCTACCGATTCGTGAGAATTATCCGATGGAGAGATTCGTGCGTTTATATATTGCAGAGATTGTATCGAAACACGGAGTCCCAGTATCGATTATTTCCGATCGTGATGCTCGTTTCACCTCACGATTTTGGAAGACATTCCAGACTGCTATGGGTACAAGGTTAGATATGAGTACCGCCTATCATCCGCAGACCGATGGTCAGAGTGAGAGAACTATTCAGACCTTGGAAGATATGCTACGAGCCTGCGCAATTGATTTTGGTGGTAGTTGGGACGTTCATTTGTCGTTGATTGAGTTCTCGTACAACAACAGCTATCACACGAGTATCAAGTGTGCACCTTTCGAAGCTTTGTATGGCCGCAAGTGTCGATCGCCTGTATGTTGGGCAGAAATTGGAGATAGTCAGATTTCTGGTCCAGAGATTATACAAGAGACCACTGACAAGATCTTCAAGATCAAGGAACGATTAATTACTGCCAGAGATCGACAGAAAAAGTATGCTGATAAGCGCAGGAAGCCTCTTGAGTTCAGTGTTGGGGATATGGTATTATTGAAGGTATCTCCATGGAAAGGGGTTGTCCGATTCCAGAAGCGCAGCAAGCTGAGTCCGAGATACACGGGTCCGTTCAAGATCTTAGCCCGCGTCGGCCCAGCTGCGTATCGACTAGATTTGCCGGCAGAACTGAGCAGCGTACATAATGTATTTCATGTATCTCAGTTGAAGAAATGCCTGGCTGACGAAACGTTATTAGTTCCGCTTGAGAAACTCCAGATTGATGATAAGCTTCATTTCGTTGAGGAACCGATCGAGATCGTTGCTAGTGATGTTAAGCGTCTACGACGAAGTAAGATCCCGATTGTCAAGGTTCGTTGGAATTCCCGTTTTGGAGCTGAGTTCACGTGGGAACGCGAAGATGAAATTCTGCGGAAGTATCCTCACCTTTCCCCCGGAAGTAGTACCAAGTGATAATTTCGAGGACGAAATTTCTTTTTACTTGGGGAGACTGTGACATTCGCGAATTTCTAGGTATACTTCTAACGACCCGTATTCGTTTTATTTATTTATGGTTATGTTTTGACCCTATTGTATCCCTTTTATGTTTTATCGTATTCGTATTTCATGAGTATTGTATTCGTATTTCTCGTATTTTACGAGTATCGTATTTGTATTTTATGTGATTCGGACCGTTATGTCGGGAACGTTTAGTTCTAAGTGCCTTTAGTATAAGTCTAGTATGCTCTTAAGATAAGTTTAGGGGTGCTATGCCTTATTTATACGATTAAGATTAACGTTTAAAAAGTATTACAATTTTAGTCCTTCCAGAATTTTATTACAAACCTAGTCCTATGGGATTTTCTATTATAAAATGGTCCTAAAGTATCCCACCAACTATTTTGTCTCATTATACACCAACCATTTTGTCATTTTCTATCACCTCCATCACCTACACCATTCTCCCCATTCTCACTCTCTCTCTAAAAACACACACAAACACACACACTTCTCTCTAACATATCTAGAGATCCGACCGTCGGAATTCATTTTCGAAGCTAGTATATCGTTCACCATATTCATCTTCATCATTCCTCTAAATTTCATCTCGATCGGGTAAGTATTTCTTCGATTTTGTTTTAAACTTTGTTTATTTTAGATTTATCTCAAAACATCACTTTTTACCATCAAAACCCGAATTTTATTGAGGGTTTATTTACCTAAACGTATTCTGGACATAGGGTTTCGATATTGGATGAATTTGACACCTAAAAACACTCAGGATCGTATTCCGAATGTAATTTTTTCGTAAAACACAGTTACGTCACGTAACTGTGTTACGTGAACGTAACTGTAGCACGTAACTCCTTGGTCACGTAACTAAGCTAGATCACGTAACTCCTTGGCCACGTAATTACTTGGGAAACACGTAACTGAGTTACGCACGTAACTCCCAGTTACGTGAAACGTAACTCCTTGCTGTATTTTTCGAAACGTTTGTAATTCTGTTAAATCGATGTTCCTGTTGGTCATTTTAAAACCCGTATAAAACGTTAATCGTTAAGGCATACCCCACTAGACTTAGAGATACTTAGACATGTTTATTTACGTGATGTTCAGGGCACTTAGACGTGGGAGCTTGACCGTATTTGATTATTTCCCGACGTATCGTGTTTGGATTGCATTGCTATTCTGTGAGTTATTCGTTGCCCTTTTTACCGCTTTTATATTTTTGGGCATGACTAGCGTTGAATAAATGTATTTTATAATATATATATTATGATATTGTATTATGGATATGAATGCTTTAGGTTAGTCTTACCCAAACTTGTACCGCCTTTGTGGTAGTACGAGGCCCCGTATACACACCTGTTAGCTTTTAGCCGCCGGTTTATATATATAGCGCTATATGGGTCTAACAAACCCTCATTTCTAACACGATGGATGATGGATGCGCCCTGTCCGTGTTAGTAATGTTATGACCGTTGATTTCGAGGACAACCTAGCTTGAGACACTAGGTGGGGTTAGTTGCCAGTATTGTTATGGTTCAGGTGTACCGTATGCATCTAAAGCTATTATCTATCCAGTATGGTATTTTATGATTTGATTATGGTATTTTTATGATATTTATATTGGTATATTATTAAAAAGGTTTTGTATACTTCACGTATATTTTGAAACATCATTTTTCAAATGAATTATCTTCAAATCATATCACTTTTGTTTCAAAACATATTGAAACTCTTATACTATTATGTTTTTATTAATTATTGCGAATGATTCACCAACTTTATGTTGACGTCGTATTTTAACGCTTTTCAGGGATTTGAGGTTACACTTTTTGATGTTATGCTTGGTGGCTACGTGGATTACTTGCATGGAATTTATTTTGCTTTTGTTAATTCCTTAGTATCCCAAACGCTGTAGCCGTATTTTGATATTTTCGGATGATTGTAATAAGTATGCTATTTTAAACTTATTTATCTATGTTGATTATGTTTGGTTTACTTATGTTGATGTAACCTTTGAATCTCTGATACCGTATTCTCTGTACACCTCGGTTCCGCCATTTTGCGGGGTGTGACATTATGTCACTCTATCATATCTTTTTCTCAAAGAGAAATGATTAGCAGATCTAATTGATGTGTCTAATAATTAACCTAATATATTGCATATTTAATTATTTATACTTTATGCATGAAATGTATAATACGTGGGGTGATACTGGTGGTAAATTTGGGCGGTAATGATAATGTTTGTGTGTTTTATTTCAAATTTCTAAGTCATCATCTGTTTATATTTTTTGTTACCATCTTTTAAAAACTAGCATCCTAGATTCTTTGATTTCAATTCACAACATATCTTTTAATTCTACATCAAAAAAGTTTAAGTGGCCGGAAAGAATGGCGTATTCGGAAAATTTTCGACGGAAAATTCAGTCGCTGAAAAATCTGCCCCGACTAGCAGGTAAAAAGGTGCGTGTTTCTAACTTTAACAGATAAAAACAAAATAGGGTTCCTATTATACGGTATTCCAAAATTTGTTGTTTATAGTGATACAATAATATAAGTTCGTTGCTTATTTATGACCTTAACCCTTATAACTAATAAATATAGTGATAAAAATAAATAAGTGAGTTTAGACTTTTGTGTTATGATTGTGTTTTATTTATGTATTATATTATAGTGTTATGTGTGTATGATTTGAAAACCGAAGATGCATAAAAAGTAAGACCTAAATTCGGAACGCTACTAACCGATTTTGGACTGAATCGGACCGAATGTTCAGAATTTCATAACTAGTAGACCGAACCGGTTGTCATCGGTTAAGATCGATTTTAGTGGGGTTCATGTTCAGTTCATCGGTTGGATCGTTTTTACTCTCCTCATTGTGTGTTCATGTCGAAAATCGAACTGAACCAAAGGAAATACATGAAATATAAGACGAGAAAGTGAAACCGATTTTGGAATGGACCAAACTGAAAACCGAAATTTCAAAATTTATAGACTATAAACCAAACCATCGGTTTAAACCAAATTTCACAAGAAGGTGAGACGGTTTATGCTCACCCGGTAGTTATGTGATAGTACCGTTACGATGTCATTTCAACCCCAAACCCAAATCCAAACCCAAACATTTACAAACCCACACCCAAACCCAAAACCAAACGTAAGGAGTAGTGAAGTTGAAGTCTTCTCTCTAAGATCCAAAGTGCCTTTCTCGTTCTATTTGCACAACTAACTTATTAACTTCTTATTTAATACTATTATATTTTCTAGATTCATTCCCAGATTTCTAAAAATGGAACCAAAATCCAACGATGAGATACACCCAGTCGACGAAAAACCACAAAAACAAGACACCACCGACGCCGGCGGCGGCGGCGGTGGATGGGGTTGGGGAGGTTTCTCTCCGTTATCTGTTTTTACAGATCTTCAAAAAGCTGCTGAAGAAATCTCTCGTAATGTAATAATATTTCATATGATCGATTTTTCCATTAGGGCTTTACATAAAGATCTAGGGTTTTGTTTTGGTTAGTCAAGTGGAGGGCTTTTAGTAATTTAACAATGTGTATTTTATAGTATATAATATCTATGCAGGGTAATTCAATACCCCATTACTAGACCTGCATTGATTCGAGGCTATAATACATTCGATTCAACCTGCCGGGTGGACTGAGGGCATTGTAAGACTTAGAGTTAGGGGTAGGCTGAAACGAATGGCCTCGATTGTTTCAATCTCTATATAGGGAGTTTGATATTGCGTTTTGAAAGTGATATTGTGAGTCTTTTGCAAATTCTTATTGTTTGAGGATTTATGTCCTTACGTGTAGGTGTAGATACACGTTAGTTAATTAGATAATTAGAATCAGTTTTCTTATTAATTTATCCAAGACTGATTATTTTCCCCCGTAAATGTTCAGATACTTATATTCGGTTTTTCTATAATAAACTGAAGAACATACACACAAATCAGATATTCACTCTCAAAACGCAATGCCACCCTTTTCCTTCTTACTTCAAGTGGTTTGGGATGAAAGATTTTATATATTGTTTTTGATACATGTATTATGCTAGGATGTTTTATAATCAAAAACTGTGTGCATGGTTATTTGTTTTTAAGAAGGATTAAAATTTGGACTCTAAAATACGTATAAGACTATAAGGTTTTATTGACCAGTGTTGTGCGTTTATAGGCTGCCGAGGTTGCTAAGACTGCTGCAAATACTATCTCAGACTTGCAAAAAGAGCTTGAAGATTCTGAATCTTCTAAGGATGATAAGCCCGAAGAATCTGATAAAGATCAAGAGAGTGAAGACGAGGATGATAAAAGGCGCAAAGCTGCTCTGGAGAAACTCGAGAACGCTAGTGATGACACGTTCCTTGGCCAGGTAAGTCTTAAATACTAGTTTAATGAAAATTAGTTGTTTTTTTAGTTGATACTTGATCTTATGACATCAATTGTCTTTGATTTTTGCTACAGGGTATAAAGGCTATCGACACTTCTGTTGAGAATTTTGCTACTGGAGCTTGGCAAGCATTAGGTAACGCGTGGAAAGGGGGTTCTAGTTTTGTTCAGAAGTAAGTTATGATCGTGGCAAATATACGATTTTTCTTCGATGAAGTGATTAAAGTTTATATATTAATGATTAAGATTTAAGATTTAGAAATTGGTTAAAGACTTCTCAGCTTTTCGTTTTCTTATTTACATTGTGTAGGCTAGAGAACTCGATACAGCAAGGGGGTATGCCTGCAGCTGGTTCTGTTCTTGAGGTTAGGATAGACCTTTTCTTGTTTTCTTTCGTAATAAAAAAAATGTTTTTCATTTTATGGATTGGTTTAACAGACTGGAAGAGCCTTTACTGCTAAGGGCATCCAAGTGCTCGAGTATGTTGGAAAAGAAACTGTGGATCTTTTGATCACAGAATCGGGAATGGAAGTTGACAAAAATCCTGGAGAAAGTGGACATGAAACCGAAGATCAGTTGTTGGAGGAGGTAACATTTGACAGGTGTTTTTATATCTATGGAGGTCCAGAGCAACTGGAGGTACGTTTATACATCTTTTCTATATCAAATTCATCATGTTAAAATTATTTTAGGATATTTAAAAGCCGAAGCATGTGTTGTCTGTGACTTTTAGGAACTTGAGGCATTGTCAAATCATTATGCAATGTTATATAATCGGAGAAAAGCAAAGCTGTCAACAGACGAAAAATCTGCGTACGATGTAAAGCTTAAAGAGGTCCAGCAAATTCTCAATTTAGACTCTGCAAGTGAATCAGAAAAGGGGAAGCATGTAGAAAATGTATCTGATGTCACTCATGACGAAATTAAGAGTTTTCACAGTTCAAGTGTGACCAAGGCCGCAGAAATGGCTACAGGGTAATCTTCAATTTTAATCTTTGTAAAATTTTTAAAAAAAATTGTGAATATGAAATAAATAAAACTCAACCATATACAATATTAAGCGGTTCAGTGATGTTTTACAGGTTTGCAAATGCCTTAGCGGGACTGTCCTCAAGTGATATTGTTCAAAGAACCAGTGGCAGACTAGATTCTCTTCACTCAGAGGGTGTTCATGTACGAATATAAATTTTTTTATAAATAATTTTCGACAAGATAAAGTCATATAAGTATTATATCTCATGGGGTATTATGTGTACGCAGCGACTTTCGGAAATGTGCTGCATTGCGGTCTCTCAACTTCTGATTCTTGGGAAATCAGTTATTCATAATGCAAACAAATCCCAAGATGCTGCTGATGATGATGACGAGGATATTGTAAAAATTGAATGGCCTGTGGATTCTATTGAAAAAGCTAAAACTATCAGAACGAAAACACAAACAATGACCGGATATCTGGAGGTAGTTGCCGACAGTTTTGTGACAGGTGTGTGTAGTTTGAGATTTGCGATTATAAACACTTCTGATTTTTATTAATATGCAAGATTTTGATATTTGATTTCAATTGATTAAACAGGCATATCAGATGTAGCAGAAGCTTATGCAGCGGCTTTAAAATCTGCTACTGCTGATTCTTCTGAAGTTGCACCAGAGAAATCAATTCAAGATAAAGTGAAGTCTTTTTCCGAGGATCTACGTGTTAATCGGACCACAGCTGTTGGTAAAGTCCAGGATGGTCTACATTTCTTGGCATATGTCATTCTTTCGACTTCAATGCCTGCTGTTTAAGCCGTAAACCCATCAGACCTTTTAGATTATCAAATTTCTCATGTTGTATATAGTTGCTTTTAGTTTGGGATTGTTTAAAGTTTAAACCTACTTCAGTGATCTATACATGAATCTGTACTACTCCTGCCGGTAACCTTGAAAAGACGATTCCTTTTTATCTAAATCGTACTTCTCATTTGACTTGTAAGTTCTATTCAGTTTAAAGGTATTGAACTATTCGTTACCAGTTGGTGGTTGTGTACAATTGTTGATTATGTTTTAAATGCTTTGACAAGGTTAAGCTTCATACTTGGCGTTTGTGTCTAAGCACTTTTTGCCATTTGCGAAGTATGACTGGAAATACTTAGAAAGATAATCATTTATGAGCCGGATTGTTGGGAAATAAGCATCTTTTATGTCCTTTTCCTATGATAAAATGCAAAGGCATCTACCCGCCTCGACAATAACTATTGGTACTCAAAACGTCGGGTTAGATGAGCTGGGTAAATGGACGTAACGTAATTGGAGAAATTGGTTGATATCTTAAGGTGTGCTAACCAAATGGTTGCGGGTTTGAATCAAGTCTCGGTGGATAGGCGTATAGTGACTTTTAAATATGCCCCTGTTTCTTTTTTCTTTTTCCCTTGCATATAAAGCATACCCCTAACAAAGGTTCGATTTAGAATTAAACACGGAGATTTATTTATCATAAATAGTATTTCGAAACATAGAAAATAAGGCAATTTTTTTTTTTTTAATATTATCAACAAATCGCAATCATTTCCGTTTGATAGGCACATCAGCTTGAATCTTGTATCGGTCGGCTGTAAGCTAAAATTGGCAAAGGATGAAAATGACAGCATCAGAAACAACCAAAAATGAATGCATTATATACCGAAACCCATCCAAATTCAGTCCCATTACAACCAACCTTAAGTTCCTTAAGTTCACCACTTTCGAGCCAAATCCATCAATCATCAGCTAGCTATGGGAGAAGTTGATCCAACCTTCATCCAAGAACTTGAACATAGAGCTAAACTTACAATAACCGAAGCCCAAGGCATCCCACAAATCGACCTTTTTCCTTTGATGAACTTGTCTCCATCAGACTGTAATGCTGGGGTGATACAAAATCTGGTTAGTGAGGTACGTGACGCATGCAAACACTGGGGGTTCTTCCAGGTGCTCAACCATGGGGTCCCACTAGAGAGCCGTGAGAAGATAATGTCAGCGTCAAGGAGGTTTTACGATCAGCCAGGGGAAGAGAAGAGAAAGGTGAGGAGAGATGAAGCGAATCCTCAAGGTTACTATGATACCGAACATACAAAAAACGTTAGGGACTGGAAAGAAGTTTTTGATATCACGGTAGAAGTTCCTACCAAGATGTTTGCTTCGCATGAGGCTGATGATGATCGGATCACAGAGTATATTAATCGATGGCCTCAACATCCTCCAGAATTAAGGTATTTAACAAATTTATCAAGCAAACATGAAATGGCGATTTATCCGAATAATACTAACTTGTTTTGATGTTCCCGTTTAAAAAAAAAAGGGAGGCATGTGAAGTATATGTTAAAGATGTGCAAAAGTTATCATACAAGCTATTACAACTTATCTCGTTGAGCTTGAACCTCCCTGCAAAGCGGTTTGAGCCCTTCTTCTCTAAGGACCAAACCAGTTTCATTCGGCTTAACCATTACCCACCTTGCCCTGTTCCTGATCTAGTCCTTGGTGTTGGCAGACACAAGGATGCCATTGCTTTGACTATCTTGGCACAAGATGACGTAGGAGGTTTAGAAGTTAAGAGAAAAACAGACGGAGAGTGGATTTTTGTCAAGCCTACACCAAATACCTTTATTATAAATGTTGGGGACATGATTCAGGTAGCATTAGGATCGTATACTTTATATGTTTCTTTCCTTATTTGTCATTTCAAGAAGTTTTGGTTAACGACTTGTTATTGTTGTTGTATAGGTATGGAGCAATGACAAGTACGAGAGTGTAGAGCATAGGGTGATGGTGAATTCGGCAAAAGAAAGGTTCTCGATCCCATTTTTTCTGAGTCCTTCATACTATACTGACGTGGAGCCTCTAGCAGAGTTGATAAATGAACAAAACCCTGCCAAATACAAGGGTTACAATTGGGGCAAATTCTTTGCCACCCGAAAGCGCAGTAATTTTCAGAAACTTAAAGTTGAAAACATTCAAATTTATCACTTTAAAATACCCGACCCAGAAAATGATCACGTTGTTTCCAGTGTTGAAAATCTTGTTATATAAGAAGAAATGAACGTAATATCTTTAGGTATCGAAAAAAAGTTAGTTTACGTAGTACTATTTTGTATTATAAGCCAAGTTTTTGGCTCTCATGAATAAGATGTTGCTTGTTAATTTGTTTGTACTTTGTAGGATGTTCTGTTTGTTGGGTGTAAAATATTCTGTTTATATTCTTTTTTTGGCCTTCATAGCTGATATAGTATCGAGTGTGAATTTTGACGCTATGTGATCACCCCTCCACACACCCTTGAGTACGGTTGTGTAAGACATGCCTTTTTAACGTAGAGATATAAGAGCTTCGTCTCTCAAGGCTTCGTCTCATACTTTTGAAGTCAAGTTATGTCGTAAATTTAAAAATATTGAAATCTTACTAGTAACTTGATTGATTGGTTTCTAGTTTCATCTCACGACATCAACGTTTTTGTGATTGCGTACTTTACTTAGCTCATGCATCTTCAACATTCAACAAACCTTGCAACGACATTATCAAACTATGACCAAAATCACAATCTAATAGATTTGTATGAGTCAGCTCAAAACACCTTAATCTACAAATATGTGTCAAACGAGGTTTTAAAACCCGCGTATTGATGTGGGATAAAATATCTTAGTCGAAAATTAATAAATATATTTCCACCGTTATTAAAAAGAGGTTAGAGGAATCAAACTCAATAGTCTTTTCCTTAATTTCTTTTTATAAATAAACTTTTTCTATATGGGAGTTTAATGTAAAAAAGGTTTTTTATATATATATATTTAAGGAGTAAAGTAAAACTTATAAGTAAAAAAGAAGGGGTTTAAAAAAATGGATGACAAATGCACCCTTTAGCTCAAAGCACAAAGTACAAACCACTTTCTCTATTTTACATTTTGATATATATTTTGTTCATAATATATATACTATAATAAGATTATGAGTTAATTACATAAATCGTCTCTATGGTTTACTTCAAATTATGGATTTCGTCCCTAAGTTTAAAACGTTGCATAAATCGTCCACTTTGGAAACTAATTACGCTTTTCGTCCCTAATTTCTAACGGACGTCCATTTTAGGGACGAAATCTGTAATTTGTTCACGATGATTTTAACGGAAAATTTTAACGGACATCCATTTTAGGGACGAAATCCGTAATTAGTTTCAAAAAGTGGACGATTAATGCAACGTTTTAAACTTAGGGACGAAATCCATAATTTTGGATAAACCATAGCGACGATTTTTGTAATTAACTCTAAGATTATTATGACTATTTATTGAATATCTACGTCAACTCAAGATCCCCCGAGGCATAGGGAGTCTTACACGGAAAATCCGATGTACAACTCGAACTATGAACCTGCTACCCACAGTTCATACGTAGATCGAATATACAACCCAATCCGATAATGAACCAAATCTCGGTGATTTTTCATCTCTACGTCATGGATGTCCATAATGTAGGACAACGAAAATTGAGATTTTAGATCCGTAACATATTCATTATTTAGACCTTGATGAAAATGATTGGATAAATATTTGTTGGGAGTTAGAGACCAATTTACTCGAGTATCAAGCAACATATGTCAAAATGTCGTTGAAATCCCAAAGACCTGGTTGGGCACCTCGGTTTACTCGATCACGATGCCAGAAAGCGTTAATCTTTCTATTTCTTCGACATATAATAGGGTTGTTTTCATTTTAAACCAAAAATGTAACACGACTTGTTTTTTTACTTTGGTCTAGCCCGCCAAAGTCACAACCTCGTCTCTCATGTGCCATCATGTCGTCAACCATGTCAAATATGAGGCTTAACTTCTTTTCGTTTCTTTTGTATTTAACTAGATTATTGTCCCGCGATAGCGCGGAAAAAAATAAAAATTGAATCATAAATTTTACGTTTATGTAGATTTTAATTTATTATGAGAAAATAGTGTTATACGTAGAATACATATATATATTTACGTTTATACACATGTTGTTTATAATTAAAATAACATATATACCTTTATTTTTATTTTGTGGTAGGAGATTTTAGAATAATAATAAGGTAAATTATAGTCCAAATTAAATGATTCTATAAATAAATTATAATTATGTTTTTTATTTGAGAAGAGATTGAATAAAAGAAAGAATGTAATTATGTATTGTAAGAGGGTGTAAAATGAAAATAATATTTGATGACATCATCAATCTAATCTAACGGCTGACATCAAAGAGGTTAATCCATCCAACGGATCTTACTTCGCCATGTGGCATTTAAGGCCTCTCTTTTATTATATATTAAAGATTCCTACTACTTTTTATTTTTACTTTTTTTTTGTTTCATGTATAATAAAAAATTTGTTTGGAGTACAATATCTATTTTTGCTATTATATGTTGTGTAGTTTCTTGAATATTGAGAGAAATATTTGGTCAGCGGTAGTTTTCGTGTCCCTATGAAATTTATATATTCGACTTTCTATAATTTTCAAATATAATGAAACGTCAAGAATTTACATGTCCATTATAAAACAATGATATTCAGTTAAACATGAAACTTTTATATAGGTTTATAATTTGACAAGTCATGAATATATAAAGATTTAGTATTTATAAATTTATATTCACTATGTGTAAACTTATAAATGTTTATAAATTAGACATTAATAAATGCATTTTTGTAGGAGTTCAAAGGAGAATTAAATTATAATGATGTTCATAATCTTAAACCTCTTCATTTTATATAGAAATAAAACTTATGTTCACTATGATTCACAAAAAAGATAAACCTTTCAACCTTTTTAAAGCTATTTTTAAACCTACCAATGTGGATGTCCCAAGATTTGATTTTTCATGCAACATTATTGGACATATATAAGCATTTAACGAATAAGCAAATAAACCTTTAAAAAGACCAATTAAATTACAGAATATTCCGTGTTATACAGAGGATACCCAAAAACTCAAAGAATGATATACCGAAAAAAAACAATGTCTTCTTGATACGAATTGGGATGATGAAAAGTTGTGCTAGGTGATTGGATACAAGGAATATGAAGGAACCGTGGATCAAGGGTTGTGTTTGGTGACTTGGGAGGTTTGTTTGGATCTAAATTGCACTTTGGAACTCACCACGACGCATAAAGACATCCCCACGACACACCAAGACATCACCACGAAGCACCAAGACATCACCGCAACGCATTTGAGGTTAACAACAAAATAGGAGTAGGCTTAGTTTTCACTACTGCAACAGTGAATTCCACTGCGACGCAGTGACTGATGGTGCTGCGTTTTTGTTTCTCGAATGTTCCCGCTGCGGCGCATTGAAGCCTACTACGACGCAGTAGCTGAGTTTTCGGCCAAACATCGACTTTTTACTTTCCTTTTTACGTTTTAGGGTTTAAGAGTTCTCGCAGAAATAAGAGTTCTCGCATGAATCAGTAGGGACTGATTCATGCGAGAACTCTTTTTTCTGCGAGAACTGCGAGAACTATTGAAAAAAGTGTTAATTAACATGCAATTATGTCTATTAACATGTAAAAACTTATGAATGTTAAAAATCTAGTAAAAATATAACTGAAAAATTAAAATAATTGTCTGAATTTACGCGTATTTAGAATTGTTCACATGTGAACGGTTTTTTTTTCTTCCAAAAATGAGTGTTCATATATGAACGAAATTTTTTTACGATATTTTACATGATTTTTTAAGTTTTTTGCGTTTATATTTACTAGATTGTTAATCTCCAAAAGAGTTCATATGTGAATGAACATAATAAAACGTGATTCAACAGTTTTTGTGAGAGTTCTCATAGTTCTCGTAAAAATAAGAGTTCTCGCATTAACCATTTTTTCTCTCTCTCTCTCTCTCTCTCTCTCTCTCTATATATATATATATATATATATATATATATATATATATATATATATATATATATATATATATATATATATATATAGGGGAGGGTTCAATTGGGATCTCTTTTTTGCTAGAGATCCAGGGATCACCTTTATAGCCACACAAATTCATTAATAGATCAAACACACGGAGGGGCATTTTAGTCATATTCAGAAAATATTTAAAAGTTACACGCGCAGAAAGAAAAGAGAAAATATTAAGAATCAGACGCTCAAAACTCGATCAATTTTTAAAACCCTAAAACAAAAATCTCTCCATTGTAATCCGAATTTTAACAATCAATTGAAGGTTTGACAATCGATTCTTAGATCCGATTTTTTTTTTAACAATCGATTGAAGGATATTTTAACAATCGATTCTTAGATCTGATTTTTTTTTTTAATTGCAGATAATGACGCTAATTTCAGAAGAAACTATTGAAGAAAGAGGGGATTCAACAACCAACAATAATTTGGAAAATAATGACAATGAAAACAATATCAATAACCAGACACTGGAAAGTAAGTAATCACGTGTGATTTTATTAGTTTAATGCCTTAGTATGTGATTACTAAACATGTTTAAACATATATATCACCTGTGATTGTATTAATTTAGTTTAGTATGTTTAAACATATATGTTTAGTAATCACCGGTGATTACATATAATTTTGTTTAGTATGTTGATGTAAATTTAGTTTAGAATGTTTAAACATATATGTTTAGTAATCACCGGTGATTACATATAATTTTTCTTAAAAATCGCTATAATCTCTGTTTGTTTGTTGTTTTTCAGTTCTGCGACATAAGTGTGATGGGTCAGCATCAAAAAATTAGTACACAAAATGGAAAATGGGAAAAAAATCGTTTATCCTCCCAAATATGCTATATTTGTACGTCTTCTCTCTCTTTTTTATGTGGATGGGCGAATTGAGTAACAGGTCAAGATGGGTTCAGAGGGAACTGGTTCTATCGGGGTCGAGTTGGGTTGACATGCAGACACTTTTCTCTGTCACATAAAATATGTTGATCTAATTTTATTACTATCGGTGATTATAGATCGAGGACCCATTTGATCAACCGGCGAATTGTGCAAGGGCTGTAATACCAAAAAACATTTTGGTGATTGGTCAAGCATTTCAAAGTACCTATAACCAACTCACATCTGGAAAACTACAGAACCCCCTTTCTGTTCTAGTGAGCCCCGAAGCTGAAAGCTCCCTTTCTGTTCTACTGAACCCCAAAGCTGAAAGCTCTAGTGGAATCCTCGGGATGAATCATCCAAACCCGAACGGTATGGTTAAGCACCCGCGTGTGTTTAGAAACAACAGTAACAAACACTAATAAAGCAAATATCTTCATTCTTTTTAGGTTCAAATCACCATGTAATGTGGAAATCTCTTCTAAACGAAGATGCTCAAAAGAGGGGAAAAAAATACCCAGTGTATACAAGTCAAAATGAAGGCTGTGGCCATATGCCAAAGTTCAGATCAACTGTTTCATATGATTGCCTGAGAATCACGTCTCCGAATACTTTTCAGAAGATTAAGATGGCTGAAGAGGACGTGTCAAGGATAGCATATCTTACATTACAACAAATTTCTAAAAGATAGTAAATTCTACGCTCTGGAAGTCTGAGTACGGAAAAGAACAATGCGTATAAGCTGTCTTCATGCCTAGTAAAATATATGTTTTTGTCTATAATTTTTAACCATGTAAGTTTTGAAACATTTAACCAAATCAATATCTAAATGTAGCCTAAGAAGGTTGGTTAATCACCTGTGATTCTATAGTTAATCACCTATGATTATATTAAAATTAAGTCTCTAAAATGATTAAACTGGTGTTTGGGAGTTTCTTTTGAAAAAATTTCCCATTATGATTCTATATACTGTATGACTGTTTCTATTTAAGACAACACATGTGTATAGGATTAGACTACACAAAAAGCGTGTATGAAAAACAGTAACAAAACAAAAATAAAGTAATCACATGTGATTCTATATGATAAGACTACAAAAATTTGAAAAAGATTTCTGCATTTATAGCTTTTGCTTTATTATGTAGAGTACACATATAGCATTTGTAATTTTGTAGTCAACAAATTATAAAAGAAAAATCACCTGTGATTTAGTGCCTTAATACCTTAATACATTTAAGGTTTTTAAATTTGGTAGTCAACAAAGTATAAAGGAAAATCACATGTGATTTAGTGCCTTAATACCTTAATTTGTCAATTACTGCCTTAGTACATTTGGTGCCTTAGTATGTAGATGTAAAATGTCACCCAAATGTTTAGTAATCACCGGTGATTTTTATTAATAATGTGCCTTAAGAATGTTGATGTAAAATGCCTCCAAATGTTTAGTAATCACCGGTGATTTTATTAATAATGTGCCTTAGAATGGTGTTTCTATAGTTTTTACATATAATTTTGTTTAATGCATTATGTATTTTGGCTTTTATTGCAAGTGGTTGGAGAATATATACTTGGTAAATGTGAAAAGAATATATTCTTGTTTTGGAAAATGTGATAGAAATGCATAACCACACAAAAAGAATAAAAAAGCATTGAAAACATATACGAATCTATACAACCATTCATCCATCTATCAAAATATTGATTTACAACTCAATGCAAAAATGCAGAAAAAGAGAAAAAAGAAATGACAATTCAATGCATTTGAAGACTAGTCCTAGCTTATACTCATTACAATTCAAAAAGCAGAACACAGAAAGAAATTGAATGACCATTCAATGCATTGAAGAAATTGAAAAAAGTAAGAGGTATTTTTAACCATCATATTGCCTATATAAAGGATGTATATGGAATAGAAAGGAGTACACTAAACAAAAAACCAAAAAAATGCCAGATGATTGCTTTGCCATTAAACTTGATCGCACCAAAGTCACAAGGGGAAGAGTGGTAAGCAATATATATTCATAATATCATGGTTTACCTTTAATATATGTTGTGTATATAAAAAACAATAACTATGTCATTTTTTGCAGACAATACCAGCATACTTTGTAAGGGAACATAACCTTACTGAATATGAATATTGTGACATTGTTTTCACCAATGATACCAATAGGTTATTCGGAATGCAAACATACCCCGACCCACGAAGGAATGTTCCAACTAGCCATGTAACTATCAATGGTGAATGGAACAAATGGAGAAAAAGACATGGGTTGCGATGTGGGACTATGTTGCTCTTCACAAAAACCTTGCAACAAACAAACTCTGGTCTTCGATTGGTGTTCAATGTGGAAAAATACGACGTCTAAGATGAAAAGATTGTCTCGTATGAAGCCAATAAGTTTGTTTGTTTGTCTTATGTTTGTTTGTGTTATGTTTGTTTGTTTGTCTTTATGTTTATTTGAAGATTTGTCTGTTGTTTATTCGTAGTTGGTATGTAAAACTATGTTGTTTCTGGAATTTGAAGATTTCTCTTGTTTCTTTGTGCAAATTCATATTTAAAACTTTTTGTGTCTCATTTGATATGCATTTATTTATTTGAGTAAGTAATCACCTGTGATTCTATAGTTTTTACGTTAAGAACTGTTTATTATTAAATGCCTTAGTATGTTGATGTAAAATGTCACCAAAAATGTTTAGTAATCACCTGTGATTTTACTAAAAATTAGTGCCTTAGTATGTTTAGTATGTTGATGTAATTATATAGTAATCACCTGTGATTTTATTAGTTTAATGCCTTAGTATGTGATTACCAAACATGTTTAAACATACACAAAAAAAGAGTTGATCTACATAAAAAAGCACATACATATAACATATTGAAAGATTGGTCATAACTTGTCCAGGAATTCTAAAAAGTATTCAAATAACATAAATCAGCTACATAAAAAAAGCTACTTAACAACAAACAAACTACTTAACAAAAGAACAACTAATGTTTAAACACCTCCTTGAACTGCATCTTCAATATCATCATCATCACAAACAAAAACAGATTTAAACAACTCTTTAAAATCCCATATTTTTGGATGAAGAGGAAATTTGTGGACAGCTTCTTGAAGATATGACATTATATCATCTTTATCATCCAACAAAACGGAAAATTTCGACTGCAGTTTACGCACCATATCCTAAAAAAAAAAAAAAAAAGCAAAAAAAATCAGAATAACAAAAAACACAGAAAAAGAATAAATATTGAAAACAAATAGTTAAAAGAAAACTCAATAAGCTAATAAGCCCTTATATAAGCTCAAACAAAACACCCCCAAACTCCAGTTTAATCATTTTAGTTACTTAATTTCAATAAAATCACCGGTGATTACTTTATAATAAACAGGTGATTAACTATAGAATGTTACTATATAATAAAATCACCGGTGATTACTATATAAGAAACATCAGTTTAAACATTTTAGTGACTTAATTTTAATAAAATCACCGGTGATTAATCATTTCAGGGGAATGTTTATAAAGAAGAAGTAAAAAAAACTAACATCAACAGCAAAATCTTCATTCAAGATCAACTCATTATAATCAGGTTGCAAATCCCAAATCCCAAACCCTCCTTCTTTCATTTCAAGATCTTGCCTAGCCTTCATTTTATCCATACTCCAGGCTTGAATTGCAGGTCTCCCACGAGGTATGTCATTCAAGTGGAATTTCACATAATCAAAATACAAAAGCTATATATAAAAACCAAAAATTTATTAAGTAACATAACAATAAATCAATAGGTAATAAGAATGATAAAGAAAAGAAAAGAACTTACAACAAGAAATGTAAGTGGACCACCATATAAACCACTCCCATATTTCTGCCATCCACTTTTACTATGAGCCAAAGAATCTAAAATATAACGACACCAATTTAAAGAAGAAATATCAACAGATTCGTCAAAAAACTTCAAAACTTTAACGTCACAGAAACCGGAACTAGGGCATCCAACCATTGTATTTGAAAACAAGACCAGAAAATTAAGTTTAAACAGAATTCCCGCTTCAGAAGAATTGACAATAGCTTTGCAGATATCAGTTGCACGAACTTTATTGCCAGATAGAAACTGAGAATACCAATGATTAATTAAAGGTCGATCCTCCATAGGAAGTTCATTTAAATCACAAATGTTCAAACCACCACAAGGAATACCAAGAATTTCGTGAACAGCTCCCTCATTTATATTAATTACGCCATTCTTCAACTTCAAAGTCATATTCCTTGGATTAAAATTATCGACAACAAAATGACCAATATGTGCGGGAAGCCCATCACATGGCATCTTGTATAAACCACCAAAACCCATTTCTTTTAAACAAATCTTCTGTTCTAAACTTAAATTATTCAATGCAATGAATAAACTATGTGGGGACATGCGAGTTCTAATAGCTAAAAATTTCTTCGGTTTAGCAACCTTTACCAAAACAGAATCATCAACACCACCAACACAAACTGATTTCCTTTTAGAAACAACCTCTTTCCCTCTTGATAAATCATCAGAGTTAATAGCAGAACTCTTTGTAGAACGACGAAATGATGAAGTTCTAATTTCTTCAAGAATCTTACTTCTTGTGTACTTCTTAGACATACCCTGCGTTGTATTCTCTTTCTCGATTTCATTAACAGTAGTGTCATAAACATAAGATGGACCTTCAAACACATGTGCTTGTGCTCCAATCACAGGTGATTGTTCTTCAAAAACAGGTGATTGTGCTCCAGTCACAGGTGTTTCTGCTCCAGTCACAGGTGATTGTGCTTCAAAAACAGGTGATTGTGCTTCAGCTGCAAAATAAAAACATATCACAAACACATGTAACTACGTATACAGATTCATGAAAAAATAAAACAAAAACATCATATAAAAAAAATATATACACAAAAACTGGATAAATTACCATTAACAACATCTTCAGTAACAACAGGAGTAGTTGATTGTTCTTCAAAAACAGGTGATTGTTCATCAAAAACATCTGCTTGTGCTCCAATCACAGGTGATTGTTCTTCAAAAACAGGTGATTGTGCTTCAGCTGCAAAATAAAAACATAGCACAAACACATGTAACTACGTATACAGATTCATGAAAAAATAAAACAAAAACATCATATAAAAAAAATATATACACAAAAACTGGATAAATTACCATTAACAACATCTTCAATAACAACAGGAGTACTGGGTGTGTTTTTAAATTTACTCAACCCAATTCTTTTGAATATCCGTTCACTTCTACGAGTACCACCTACAAAAGAACAACACAAAAATATAAAAAAACAAACAAAATCACATGTGACTGAATAAACCACAAAAAAAAAAATATGTATAAATAGTTGATAAAAGAAATCAAAAAAATACCTATAGATGACATGTTTCAACGGAAGAATTTGATGATAAGAAGAGCTTTATCTCGTTTTTCAATTGACGAATTAGAGTTCAATTCGATTTTCAATCGAAGAAATTAGGTTAAAAACTGAATCGGTGAAATTGTGGTTCAAATTAGAAGCGCGTGGAGTAAAAAAAGAGAAAAAGGTAAAAAGACTAAATTGCCCCTCCGTGTTTTTTCCTTATAAATCATTTAAAGCCAACTTTTAATCTCAGCCACAAAATTTAGGTGATCTTGTGGCTGAAAAGGTGATCCCTGGATCTCTAACAAAAAAGAGATCCCTTTTGAACCCCAATCTATATATATATATATATATATATATATATATATATATATATATATATATATATATATATATATATATATATATATAAATAGAACCATTAAATATTTAGTAACTATAGGAACCACTTTTTAACCACTAATTTAAATTTTCCTTTAAATTAACAATTAACTTTAAATTGACATATCTAGAGTATAACTAGGTTTTAGGAAAAACTAATTACACTATTAAAACAAACATTTAAATTTCTTTCCAACGAGCACCTACTTGATATACTTTTGACGACTTTTTTTTTTTCGGTATATACACTAGTGTATATACTAAATATACACTAGGGTATATACTAATTCGCCAAAAACACATTTGAACCATATATTCACTAGTTAATACATATGTATACACAAGTGAATTTACTTTTATTCACCGGTGTATGAACTATTTCGTGACGTACATACTAACCATATATTCACCACTGAATACATACATATACACAAGTGTATAAGATGATATTCATCAGTGTATATACACACTTTTTGAAAAATTCAAAATTTATAGTATATACACTAGTGAATATAAAAAAAAAAACAAAAATAGTCAAAATTTAAAAAGTTTATATTTTTTTTAAAAAGAATTAAATACTCGTTATAACGGTATATTATTTATTTCGTAAAAGTTTATAATTTAAAAGATATTACTTTTAAAAATGAAGTAGGTTTTGTTAAATGAGTGGTTAAAAAGTGGTTCCTATGGTTTCTAAATATTTAGTAGGTTCTTATTTGAAACCAAATATATATATATAGGTGGGTTAAAACGAAGAAGGTGTATTAATGGCGTATTAAACATGAAAAACATCTCGAGTTTATTTAATGGAAATCAATTTCTAATGTATTATTTTTTTAATAGATATTTGTATAGCATGTAATGATTCAAAGAGGTTTTTTTTTATTTTATTTTTTTGATTTATGGTTTTAATTATGGTTATATTTAAATGATATTTGTCATTTTTGAACATCTAATGTTCGATAAAAGTCTCAAATGAAAGTATTTATATTGTGCATACATGATTCTCTTTTTAGGTTATCATATTTTCAGTTTGTTTGTTTGTGTTTTAATGGATACAAATTATCTAATTAAACTTGTAGTGGATTTGAAATATTTTTCGATAATTTAAGTCGAAATAAGTGTATTCACTGATGAATACATGTACAAGTGAATACACATGTATGCACGAGTGAATACATTTATTCACTGGTGTATACTATAAATTTATTAATTGTCTCACTACTAAATACACTATATTAGGGTATGTTTGGCCTAAATGAGACTAGAAGTTGTATCTACAGGTTGTAGCTAGAGGCTGGAGCTTTTATTTCGGAGCTTTTATTTTCTAAAAACCTCAAGCTCTTTGAAAGAGCTTTTAATTTTGGTTTTTTTTTTTTTCAAATTAAAGCTTAAAGCTCTCCTTACCAAACAAGGCTATATCTAAAAGGAGCTTTTAAATTTGAAAATAAAAGCTTGTAGCCCTCTTAAAGCTCCTAAAAGCCTCATACCAAACATATCCTAAGCAGTAAATATAATGTAAAAATTATATTCATTGGTTTGTGATTGTATTCAATAATAAAAGTAGATAGACCAATGAATACAATGGTATATACTCTATATTCACTAGTACATATTGTATTCAATAACAAATGTTTACATAGAATGAAATTCATAAGTAAATACACTGTATTCATCAGTGATACACGTGTATCAACGAGTGAATATTATGTATTTATTAGTAGACCCACTACTAAATACACTATATTAGCAGTGAATATAGTGTAAACTTTATTTTCATTAGTAACGATTGTATTCAATAATAAAAGTAGATACACTAATGAATACAATGTATAAACTAGTATATACTTTATATTCACTAATAGATATTGTATTCAATCACAAATGTTTGCATAAAATTATGTTCACAAGAATATACAATGAATTCACTTGGGTAAACGTTGCACTCACTTATGTATACGTTGTATTCACTTACTTAAAAATTCAATTATAAAAAACACCCATGTAATTTGTATACACTAGTACATATAGTATACAATGTATTCACTTGGGTAAACGTTGCACTCACTTATAATAGTAAATGTGTTTAAAAAACACCGATGTAATTTGTATTATATATTTGTTAACTCATAACTACATAAACACAACAAATAAAATTGAACACCTAAATATGCATTTTTTTATGGGCATAATACTAAAATGCCTAGTCAGGACTTTTATCAAATACTTGGTGGACAAAAATATAAAACATTAGATAACTCTAAATTCATCTCCATTATTTCCCCAAAAATTATTACTAATGTTCCAAGTAAAGAAGATCACATCTAAACAAATACACTAAACATTGAATTCAATAATATAATGAAAATTTATGATTATAACTTACTATTTGGTTTTCTTCTCCAATTTAATAAATTCGAAATAAATCATCATTATTATGATAAATCAATATTGATTCAGCTTCATTCTCATATATATATAACTTGAATCCATCAAAATTTAAAGATCAAACAACCGAATTTTTTTAAAATTGGGAAAAATTCACGTTAGAACTCAAAGAATAAATTTACATGTAATTGATGAAGAACTCACCTCATTATATAATTATATCTAAAGATTTAGGTGGTATTTAATATTTAGAGGAGATAAATCAAGATAGAATTGATGAATGATTAGGGGAGTAAATCAAAGAAGAATGTGAGTTTTGGTGTTATGAATTGTTCGAGATCTTAATTGATATTAACAGATAATTTGAAATATGATGATGTCTCAATTAATTCAATAGTATACAACTATAATCGCTCTTCCGGTTTTTAAAGCCTATCATTATTTACGTCGTCTTTCGAAGGTCATCATGGAAATATTCAGAAAATGAAAAGAAGAAAAGAATAATTGCATATGATCGTTGACATTCAGGCAAGAACATGCATGCTAGATACAATTATTTAATCAATGTGTACTAATATAGGTCACGTATGGAATGTTGATTTCCCACTTTTGGTTGTCAGCTTCCGGCCTTAAGCATCAAATTTACCGACTTACATTACATAAGTTCTAAAAGGACAAATCTTAGAAAAATATAATGGTATGACTGAAAGATGTTGGGTCTTGAAGAATATGCGTCAAGTTAAGAAATTTTCAATGTTTGTTTATGTTTAAGTTTTTAACTCGGAAGAACAAAAATCAACATCCGAATTAAAAACTTAGTTTGATCAGCTTGGAGTCAGCATTGAAGATTTAACTTGGATGATGAAACTTCTACTTCCGGGTTAAAGTAAAAGTTCATCAGAGTTAAATCATTGAAGAACAAACTTCTACTTCATAGAGCAACGTGTGAGTTAAATCAAGATGATGAATAGTTGATGAATAAATGAAGTATTTACCTCTGAAGAGGAAGATTAAACTTCAGCCTTAAATGAAATGAAGATTATCAACATCAAAGTTAATTCTTAATGTGTGTTTAGATGTTGATATGTCTATAAATAGAGTGATGTGTGTGTAAAGTTATTTGTCTTTGAACCCGGACTTTCTAGCTTGGATTGTAAGCTAGAGAGTACTTTTGAGCTTCAACTTTCATATAATGACTATTCCCGCCAAAATCACTCTATCAATAATATCTTTACATTCTGTTTTCATTCAACAAATTCTCAATTCAATTACTGTTTAAATTCAATCATTTTATGAGATTCCACATCATAATTTGATAAAACAATTCACTATTTTATTGTTGTCGTTCCTGAAATTTTATTAGAAAAATCCTGACAAGTGATATCAGAGCCGGATAAATCAATTGATTAGATTCAATTGATTCTGATTCATCATTTGACTCGATTCAAGTGAATTTTAGTTAAATTATCAGTGTTTTGTTGAATCAAATAAGTTCGAATTGAAATTGAGGAAAGTTATTGAAGAATTTGTGAAGATCTATTTAGTGATTGGAGGAATTGTAGTTACGGTAATCAATTGGAGGTGATTGAATTCTGAAGCTAATCCACGAGTTAGTAATTTATGAAGTTTGAAGATGTTTTGGAGATATGCAGTGATTTTGAACATATCAGAGATGAAAATGTAGAATTGAAGTTTAGGTTTAAATTAACTCGGATAATGAAGAGAATGTTGAAACTGATGAATACGAAGCTAAGAATCTACTCAGAATTCATGTCTGTCTGTTATCCAAGTCTAGATGAGTGTTTTATCAATTCAATTCAATCAAGTAAATTCAGTTGATTCAGATGCATATTTTAGTTCGGAAGTTGTTAGTAATGAGGTTGTGTGTTGATGTTGCTGGTAATGTTGTTAAGGTTTTGTTCAAAAGTTGAAGTTTAGATAGTTCAGATGATGAATTTAGATTTACATGAAAGTGTAGTTTACAAGTTCAACAAGTTATTGAAGAACAAAATGTTTTCAAAAACATGTTTCTTCAAAAAC
This sequence comes from Senecio squalidus, assembly GCA_910822075.1. Taxonomy (NCBI): domain Eukaryota; kingdom Viridiplantae; phylum Streptophyta; class Magnoliopsida; order Asterales; family Asteraceae; genus Senecio; species Senecio squalidus. Next base: position 32,709,171 of record CAJVGC010000590.1, read on the forward strand.
TCTAGGAACCTGAATTCATTTCACTTATTCACAGTTATTACAGAAGGTTGAAGTTTATATGAGTAATGAGATTATGAGCTAATGCTTAATGTTGCTGTGTGAAGAAATTGATTGTGAATTTTGAGCTAATCTAAGTGTGATTAATTTGTGAGGCTAGTGGTAATTCAGATGGTTTAGGTGGTAACTGGGAGATTGTTGTAATGCATAATCTGAAGTTTGTGAAACTTACAATGGAGAATTAGTTGAGAGAGAGATTGTTTGTTTGATTTGAAGATGTTCATTTGAGGGGGGATTGTTTGAATTGAAGAATCTGAAGTGTAATGTACTAACAATGGAGAATCTGTAATTGATTTGAAGAAGTTCATAGCATCATCTAAGGAGGAGATTATTTGGTCTTGAAGAATATGGATGAAGCTAAGAAATCTTAAATGTTTGTTTGTGTTTAAGTTTTTTTCTCAAAAAAACAAAAATCAAAATCCGAGTTAAAAACTTAGTTTGATCAGTTTGGAGTCAATATTGAAAATTTAACACATATGATGAAACTTTCCAAATTAAAGTATACTAAAAACAAACTTTCTACTTCAGAGTTACGGGCTCTTTATCTAAAAATTAGTTAAGTTTATATAATATTAATATCCAAGAATACCAATTTCGCAGAACAACAAAAGCCCATGATCCACAATTAACAAGATAATGATTATTTTATAGATATGTTTTTACATAAACGATCAGATTGGGAAAATTAGCGCCGAACAACAAATCGACGAGATTTAAGGAAGAAATTTTGATTATTGAGATCGACGATTTGAGAGTGAAGATGAAGGATATAGGCAGGGTATTAGTGTAAAGCTTATTAAATCAAATACTTGGTGGTAGAAAATAATAATTAAAGATCAAAGAAAGATGCTGACAGGCAGTTTATAATATCAAATAAGCTTATTTGATCCCACAACCTGAATCTGAATCTGAATGGTAAGTCCTCCCCACCCCAGTTTTACTCAACTCTTCTTATTATTATTCACTAATTCTTCTTAATACTTCCTAGTAGAAAATAATAATTTCGGTTTATTTAGCGGGGTTACGAGCTTATGTAAATTTTGGATAGTTGATAAGAAGACTTTAACCTCGTAGCCCAAAGGACGAGTTTATGAGCTTTTGAAAATTTACATGAGCTCATTATCAAGGTAAATATTGCGAAACTTTTCCCATTAGATTCTCCTTTTTCCCAAAATAAATCAAATTTAAGAGGACGGAACATAATGGTTATTTACTTATTTGGAATTGTTTCAGTGAGTTATGATGGCAAAAGTTATCGAAAAGTTCTTTATAGCATCCGTGTTGATGTATTGCAATTTTGTATGCCTTCAACCACAATTTATTTCCTGGTACATCTCATACTATTCTTTCCTGCATCCTTTATCTAGAAGCTGAGATTTGCTTGTGATACTAGATATCTACTTCCAACAGACTTGCCAAAATGGGGGTTGGTTGGTCAAAACGTGTAATTTTGTACAACGGATCAAAAGAGGTCAGGTTGGGAAACACGTTTTGACCCATATGTTGTCTCTTTTTCGTTTCATCAGTGATTAGTTGGTAAATATGATTACAAAATTTATATTTCTTTCCGCACATGTGGCCTGTTTTCATCACTTACAGATTTTCGATAACTCGTTTGATAACCCGAACAGACTCATTTATTGGTAACTGGGTCAACTCCGTGGTGCAACTTTATATGTTACATTAGAAAAAGTTCACTTAATTTAGAAATGTTGTTTTCCAAAGACAAACTTGATGTGAATTCGTAGCTACTTTTTGTCTCTGATATGTATCTATTCTAAGGTAACTAATAACTTTCGAAGTTCAAAAAAACTTATTTAATACTCAAAAAATCAAATGTGGATTATTTTGAGACGGTTTGAGCAACTATCTACATTAAAGTTGGGAAGTCAGCTTTGTAACAATATGTTTTTTCTAGTTTCCGCTTAATATGGAAATTGCTAAATAAAATGTATCAGATTTTGCCATATATACCAATTTGAGACGTTATAAAGACTGGGTGCTTTTTCTTCTATATTCTTAAGCTAGATGTCATTTTTTTCAGCCATAAATTAACTTTTTGAACCCTTGTTCTTGGCTATTTATCGCAATTAGCCATCGTTTTATGCAAAAATGTTCAAAACACCATAAAACTAAGCTGTTATGACCGGAGATGTAAATGCGAAAGATGCCATCTTGGTTGCCAGGCAGTTTTTGTCCGCTCATTTCTGTAAAATAGTGTTTCTTTTGCATTTTGCGTTTTGCACAACTTTGCTTGTTCATTTGCAAGGAAAATGAAAGTGTATTAATTTGAAAAGTCAATAAGTTAACTGTCCATTCTGATTGTGCATTTTTTGTACATCTTTTGCTTAGAAAGAGTTTGTAATAACTAAAGGCGGATTTCTCACAAATAGTTCAATTCCCGATCATTAAGTCTTGTATAGTATGATGGAAGCAGAAAATATGAGAAAATATGAGAAGAGCAAGCGAATGTTACAAATTGACAAGATAATTTTTATGGGGGCAAAAGTCGTAAAGTTGATGATTTTATTGTAAAAGCGCAAAAGTGTGGTTAGCTTAGAACAAAAAAAAAGTAAATGTTAATCGCTTGTGGTACATATTGTTCTGACTTTTGTTATTGTTCTTTTTTGTCATTCTTGAACAGGTTCAGGTGATATGTCCCCATACTCGTTGACACTGGTAAGCGGGTTTCTTGCAGTTGTATCTGTTAATATCGTAATTGCATTCTACATATATTTGGCAATGAAAGAGCCGTCAGAGAAACATGAGCCAGATCCTAAGTTTGTCTCAGAAGCCGAGGCTAGTGTCAAACACTTGGTTCCAAATCAAACAGACGAAAGTTCACCGACACATAAGAAAGAAGAGTAGCAACAGAGGGTCTTTGGTTGTAATCATATGAAAGCATTTTTGTACATTTTTGTTTGTGCCCTGAACGGCAGAGGGATTCTTTCCTATTAATTTTCTATCATATTGCATTCGGTTATTTTTCTTTTATTATCGGATTAACTATTAAATAGGAGCCTATTGTATAAGATAGATGGTACTTGGTGAAGTAGGTGTTGGGTGAAATGACCAAACCATGACCGTTTGTTGCCCCCCACAGGTAAACCACCATGATACGCACGACCCGCCATCAACATCCATATGAGGTACAGACACAACCACATTTACCACAACCTTCACATGATACCATACAACATCACAATGGGAGAATCATCTTGTGTAATACAATACAATAAACAACAGATGCCATCATGCACTTTCTAGCCCTGTTCAAACTTGGTCACCTGTCCTTGTCCGGTTGATGTTTGTCCATAAAAGCTCGTGTGCGGCGAAATATATATTTTGAGTTCATTTTTTATGCTTGAACTCAATAAAAACTCGACTCGAACATAGTCCTTAAGACAATGGATACCGGTTACAATACAAATAATCAAGCAACCCCTACAAGTTATTAGGGAGTTTTTCAACGGTTTTTGAGCGATTTCTTTGTGGTTAATTTATAACGGTTATAGTACAATTATTGTATGCATAAAAACTACTCTTTAACCATAGCCCTAATACTACAATTAACATAATTCTCAGAATTTAGAATTTTATATGCAATATATTAAACTTAAATGGGCTTGTCATGCTTAACAAAGCCAAGTATTGGGCTTAATAAGACCAAAAGCCTTGGATCGTAAGCTAGAGAAACTATTGAGTAGCCTTGAGCTTCAACTTTCATATAATGGTTATTACCTTCAAAATCACTCTATCAATGATATCTTTGTTGTAAAATATTAAATGAGTCGTTTGGGTTTAATGGACTATGTCTATTCATCTCCTATATATTTAGATGTAACCTAAGGTTTCTAATCCTATATAAGGAGTGTCAATGTAATCACTAGATGATAGCTATCAATAATAATCCTCCATTTCTCCTCAATTATCTTTGTCATTGTTCTTTATTTTTTAACACGTTATCAGCACGAGCTTTTTGTTCAAAAACCAAAAAAAAAAAAAGGTAAAGAAAATTAAAATCATTCGGATTACATATAATCCACAGATTTTTTTTTTCCTCCGTTTAATATTATTCCATTTGCATTGATACTACCTGTTTATTTTTCATTCGCATATTACGCTGCAATTTTTTTTTGTTATTATTTGATCTCTATAGTAATTTACAAGAACAATCTATGTTCTACAGTGATTACATAAAGAGATAATTAAAAAGTAACGTAACCTCATGTTGTGTTATTGAAAAAAAAAAATAGAACCTCAAGTTCTAATATGGTCTCTTAAGATCAAGAAAAACATAACCTCATGTTATGTTGAAAGAAAAAAAACAGAGAACCTCAAGTTCTAATATGGTCTCTTAAGATCAAGAAAAACATAACCTCATGTTATGTTGAAAAAAAATAATATATAAAACCTCAAGTTCTAATATGATTTTTTTTATTAAGATCAAGATAATAACCTCATGTTATGTCGAAAAAAAAAACTATTAGAACCTCATGTTCTATTACTTTTGTTATTGTTAAAACAGTATTCGTTTGTATATTATACCTACATTTTTTTTTACGATCAAATGTTTGTATTTTACTGTTTGTTTAATTTTTTTTTAGCTTAATACTTGTCATATTACAAATCATGATAAAAAATATTGAAAAAAAAATTCAATATTCTGATCCTAAGTGAAAAAAAAAAAAAAAAAACATTTGTTTGTTTGTTATGATTTTTCATCATGTCGTTATACACATTTGAAAGGAATAAAAGGATAAGAGTAGTCCTAATACTTAAATACTATTTATGTATAAAGTTTTTTTTATGGTGTATAATTGTTTAATGTTTGGTATGTTTTTTTTTTTCGTAGTTAAGATGTCAAATGCAAACATGTCAAAAATAAACTTTGATGTTCTTGATATCTCCGGAAAAGACTATCTCCCTTGGACTCTTGATGCTGAGATCCATTTAATTGCTAATAATCTGGAAGAAACAATTAAACCCCAAAATAAAGCCTCTTCTCAAGAGCGCGCTAAAGCAATGATATTCCTACGTCATCATTTACATGAGGACCTCAAAAAGGAATACTTAACGGTGAAAGACCCGTTAGAACTATGGGAAAAATTGAAAGAGAGGTTTGACCATCAAAAACAAGTCATTCTTCCAAAAGCTCGTTACGACTGGATGCACCTCAGGTTGCAGGATTTCAAAAGCGTGAACGAGTATAACTCCGCAATGTTTAATATCACATCAAAATTAATGTTATGCGGAGAAAAGGTTACTGAAGAAGACATGCTTGAGAAAACTTTCTCAACTTTTCATGCTTCCAACATGCTCCTACAACAACAGTATCGAGAACGTGGGTTTAAAAAATACCATGAGCTTATATCCGTTCTCCTTGTTGCTGAACAAAACAATGAGCTTTTGATGAAGAATCATCAAGCACGCCCCACTGGTTCTACTGCGTTGCCTGAAATAAATGCAACCTCATAAGTAAGGGGTAATGGCCGTGCACGCGGTAATAACCGTGGCAATGAACGAGGTCGTGGCCGTGGCCATGGACGTGGTCGAAACAATGCTTGGCATCGTGATGGTTACAAACCAAAACCCTCTGATTTTAAGAAAAAAGATGATAAAGGCAAAAGGATGCAACATCAAGCTCCTAAGAATTCTAGAGATCCTTGCCACAGATGTGGCATGACAAATCATTGGGCAAAACAATGTCGTACCCCTAGACATTTTGTTGACCTTTATCAAGCATCACTAAAGAAGAATGGAAAAGACATTGAAACAAATTTCATTGATACTTTCAATGTTGCTGATGAGCCAAACCCAAATGTGCATTTCGACTCCTCAGATTTCTTTGATGATGTCAAAGACGTGGTTGCTTCCTTTTCCAATGATCAAAATGCCAACTAGTTGTCTAGTTTCATTTTACTTAGTTTTTCCACAATAATTGTTTTAAGTTTGTGTTGAATAAGCTAGGTTGGTTCTAGCATCGTTACTTATGTTTGAAACTTTAATTAATGCAATATCCATTTGTTTTCTTTAAAGCGATCTTATTATGAAATGCTTATTTACTTATTTTTTTATGTTCAAGGATATGAAAAGCATTTTGGAAAACGGTGAAGACGAGTGTCTGGTTGATAGTGGAACAACAAATACCATTTTGAAACATAAAAATATTTTTTTTATGAATTTCATATAGCAAATGCAAATATCAACACAATTTGTGGTACTAGCAACTTGATTGAAGGTTCTGGCAAAGCCTGCATTGTGTTACCTAAAGGTACACAATTAATAATAAATGATGCGTTGTATTCTAGTAGATCGAGGAGAAATCTACTAAGTTTCAAAGATATAAGACGCAATGGTTATTATGTTGAAACCATGACTGAAAATAATATTGAGTATCTCCAAATTACATCCATAAATAATGGAAAAAAGTCCATAATGGAAAGAATGAAAGGTTTATCTTCTGGATTGTATTT